>CM073492.1:72007647-73209076 GCA_037074585.1 Biancaea sappan | reverse complement strand
ATAATGTTTTAAGAATTTCATTAATATTGGCTATAATTTTCTTTGTAAATTATGTAATTTACAATTTGCATAGTTGTGGAAATTAGGATTGTTCAGGAGATTTATGGGCTACCACTAAGGTACACTCTAATTTGTATGTTAAGTCATGTGCCTATTTTCAAGGCATTACAGGTAAGTAGTAGAGACAACACTTATGGCAAGGTCAAGGAGGGTGGCTGGGTGAGTGTAACTCCTGATGGTGCCTTGACCAGTGGGGTGTTCGTACATTAGGGTTGGTAAAGAGGGTGGTCGAGCGAGTTGAACTCCTGATGGCACCTTATCAGTAATGAGGATCACTAGTTGTATGTTTTGTATACCTTGAGATGGTACATTTTATTATGATAGTATAGGTATTGAGATTTGGCCCGACGGGTGCTTTTATGATGTTTTGACATGTTTGAACCTTGTTAAGATAAAGCTGTTCTATTCACTGAGCTTTGACACATGCTCTTTGTTATTTTATTTTTTTACATATCCGGTTGTTGAGGAGCACCCGCCGAAGGAGTAACAATGCCAGTTTTGTGACATTCCCTTTGTTGGGTAAGCCTACAATATTTCAGTTTAAGCCCTAGGTTGCTCTGTAGTGGTTAGGACACTTGGGAGGGACTTTGGGAAAAGACATTATTTTTATTCCTCATTATTTATTATATTATGCATTTTTATGCGATATCTAATTGATGTGGCATTAAGGCTACTATGGACTTCTAATTTAATTTATTTCGATATTATAGACTTGTTGAGTACTATTTTTGTATCTGGATATTAATTACGTGATTAATGATGTTTTGTTTAGATGATGTCAATATGTTAAATGTTATTTCCATGATGAGATGATGATGTCATGATGAGATGACGTATGGTTTGATAGAGATGACATGTTGAATTATTTTTGTAATTTCACATGATGACTTCATGATTTAGGAGTTGTATGATTACATTTACAATTTTAATTGTAATTCTGTATGTAATAGCAAATACATGACTTTAGAAGGAACTTTAAGTTATTATCTATCCTATGAAAAGGTAACCCAATCTATTGGATAATGTGTGATGTTAGGATTAATATGGAAGGGGTAATGTTGAATTATTTTAAATGTAACAATGTTTCAAATGATAAAGGGGACATGGTCAAATCATTGTAGGATAAATAAACATATATGGCTTGATACATATATTTTCAAACTAGATGTATGTTATATGAAGGGCATGGAAACCAAGTATGCCTTCTCCCTACTCATTCTGTGTATGTTTGCTCGTAGCATGAAAACTAGCTACGAACCTTCTCGGGTATGAAAATTTATGTGTTTGTATGTTCACTTGTAGGCTTAAATTAATATAAATTATAGCGTGGATTTTAGGTACGATAGCTTCCCTATTGTGATTATGTGTTTACTCTTGTATGCCATTGTGAACCCTACTAGTTATGAGATTCTTTATTTTGTCTCATGTATGATTACAATAATTAGATTAAATCTAAGGGGTAGAATTATAAAGGGTAAGGTTTACAGTAATGGAAAGAGGCATTATTGTTCCTGTAAAATCCCATGTATTAATAAGTAATTAAAATGTGAAATTTGTGTGGGTGAAAATTTTTCTCGAATTTGTTAGTACTTGATTGTGAACAAGTGGTCCCAAAAAGCGTAATGACAAAATAAAACAAGCACTCAGCTAAGTTAAATCCTACTGAAAGAAGAAACATACACTTTAATCATAGAATACCTGCTCAGGGACTAAAGTGGAAAGGAAGGAAAAACATCTATTTTTCTCGAGAAAAGGGTCAAATAGGAATCCTAAAGGAGGATTGGACCTTACGAGGTTGTGCCATAGAGTCGGAACTACGGAATTGATGGAAGTGAGACCTAAGTGGGATTCGAGATACCAAGAAGGACCAAGGTGAATGAATGAGAGACATTGGGGTATTTTATCTAAATATGGAAGACTAGTTTTGGAATGTGACTATATGTATTTTACGAAGGTACAATTGGATGTCTTGCTTATGGTTTAAGAGAAATTCCAATTTTTATTACGAGGCCCTAATTGGAATTTTTGCATTAGAAAGACCAAATTGAAAAATAAAAATTGTGGACCCCCACACCAACTTAAATGCCAAGATATCATTCTTCCCTCCTCATTCTCTCATCTCGGATTCGACTCTCTCTTCCCTACACCTCGTGCACATTTCTCGGTCTTCTCTCGTCTATGCCATGCAACCATTTCCTTGGTGCTCTCAAGTTGAGGTAAGTTCTTCTCTCCACCTTTCTCTTTCTTCTTTTCCTTGGATAAGGAGACCATAGATGCCAGTCTTAGAAGAACCCTAAGGGGGGAATGATATCTCTAGAATTGCATAAGGAATGGAAATGGCTTTAAGTTAGGATGTTCCGTAAATCAGACATTGCTAGAGTTCTTTTAGATTAAAATGTAGGGAGAAAGAAAACTAAAGGATTCTCCCATAGAGTTCTTGCTTTAGGATGTGTGATCAAATGTGTATGTTTAAGGCTCATTTTACTGCAAGCTTGGACCACTTTTTAACCCCTAAAATCACCCTTGAAGTGATGGCCAGATGGTAAAACTTTGGGCATTGGTTTGCTTACAAACTAGTGCTTGCTGTGGCTGCCTAGCAGCCATGGCCAAGAAGGAAGCTCACGGGTGCCTAGGCACCCAGGCTTGGGCTACCACCCGTGAGCACCAAAGGTGGCGCCATAGGCACCAAGGTGGGCACCCAAGGCGCAACCGGCTGCACCCTCTCCCTATCTTGATTTTGATGCACCTTCCTCCTTGGTCTTTGATCCGTAGGTGTTATGGAATGTATTGGGGTCCTTCCTACCACTCTAAAATTTGCAAATACTATCCTAAGGGAGCAGATTTGGTAAAGAAAGGCTTCAGGTCAAGGTGAGGAAATTTCCTAGCATATCTTACCTGTTCTTATGCTTGTGAAATTACGAAATCTATACATACCTATATAAATGTACACATCACCACTCCTCGAAGTAGGAATCTCATACAATTGTATTCTAATGCAACATGGGAAATGTTATGACTCACATATTCTAGTTGGAAGAAAGAAAACTTGAGGTATGTTCCTATCTATAAAATTTCCCAACAGAAATGATTTTGTTGCCTTATCTTCATAATGTAATATGGCTTGGTTGAGTTGTGTAATGTGGATGAATAATATGTATTAATTCTTATGAGTGTAAATAAAAATGAGGGCCAACCAATGATGTGTATGGTTATGTGATCTTTTCTCTCTTAAGTATAGGAAAAATGGTGAGAGTAAATTCTTATGACTAACCTCCTAGACCAATACTTATGCTTGATGTGAAACAAATGATGAATTGATTATTGAAGTTACCTTGTGAAAAGTGTAAAGTTTATAAATGTAATACCCATGATTTTCGGATATTATTTAAAACTTAATTATTGTGGAATAATTTAGGAGGAGGAAATTTTTTTGTCGCATAGTAAGGAAAATATGGGTTTTAGAAGTGGCAAGGTATGTGGAATATTGGGTGGTAGATAATAGAGGAATGTATTGGTGGCACTGAGGGAACCAAAGGAGTTAAGAGACAGGTTAAATCCAATGAGGGATGTAACGCCCCAAAAAATAGGCACGTGATTTAATATGCATATTGGGGAGTACCTCAGTGGTAACCCATAATTTTCCGGAACAGCACTAATATCCACAACTAAGAAATCGTAAATTTACAATAAAATAAATTTACATTATACTTTCTCCTATATCCCACAACATTGGGAAATATATATATATATATATATATACGATTCAAAAGCAAAGCAAATTACAACCAGATCATTAAACCTTTAATGCACAGCAGGACCTAGGTACCCTATAGGATTACAGAACATTTATAGCCCAAAAATTGGTTCCACGAACCCTCCAACAAAAATGGAGTTTATCTATATAAGTTACTAATCTCCAGCAGTTTTCCTATCCTCCTCAGCAACGAAATCTGAAAACAACAATAGAGAGCGTGAGTTTATCAAAAACTCAGTGAGCAGGTGACTGTGTAATAAAACAAAGCATAAGTACAAATACCAGCATTACTACTATAATCAAAGTGAACACCACTAGCACAAATCAGTACGAAATAAAATATATATATATATATATATATATATATATAACATACCATATCATGCCACCAAAATCTGCAATTTCAACGTGAGTCTACAATCTCACAAAACAATTCATAAAGCAATCCTCAAACATATAAAAGCGTAAGTAAACATCTTCACAAAATACATTATGCAACAACCAAATGCAATGTATTTCCATGCTTTCCCACACGTACCACAATGAGACTTAGTCTAGAATTTTTCCCTGGGACTATAATTGCTCAATAGGTTTATCTCAAATGTCCACTCCTTTGTTCCCACTCTCATACTATGATTATGGAAATAATGATATGCAATACATTTTTCGCACTTACCTCGTTGAGGCTCTGTCCAGAACTTCCCCTTAGACTATAATTGCTCAACGGGTTTATTACAGAGGTCCATCCCTTTGTTCCCACTCATTCTTTTCTTTTCTTTGTTATCGAAATGCATTTACAAAAACACCACATAACATATACCACATCAACTCACCACTTAAATTTAAACAAACATTAAAGTAACAATCCCATAAAGTATATCCCATAACCAATTAAAGAAATTCCTTGATCTAGTTATTACCACTAACTAAGGAATTTTCTTGATTTATTTCTAACTATGGTGCGAATAGGGTTTATATTGAACTTGGCCAATTTTTAATAAAAACTTAAAAAGGCAAGGTCACCCACTCACCTCGATTCCATTCATGATTTACGGTGGAAGACGTTCCGAAAATGTAGCTACGAAATCCTTGCAAAGCACCTGAAACCAAATCCCACAACTCAGCAACCGAATCTACCGTTATTCTATTTTTCCCTTCTCTACCCAATATTGGGTGCCTGGGTGCTTGGGTGCCCTAGAACCTCTCCAAAAGGCTCTTGGCCTCTGTCCAATTGTCGCCTGGGTGCCAGAAGGCCTCAATGAACTAGCTCTCTTGGCACTTGGGCACTAGAACTTCTACTTCCCACATAGACCCTAGCGCTTGGGTGCCATGTTCTACAACTTCCATGGCAGACGTGATTTAAGCTGCAAACCTACCAAAATTTCCAACTTTTCATCCCTTTCCTTTCCCTTTTGATTCTTGCTTTCACATTGGTTTTCAAGAGTGAGTTTTGGTGATCAAAACCCCTCCAAGAAACATGAAAAAAAATGATTCCATGGATTTATTGAAAATTCAACATATTCTATCTAAAATGCATTTTCACCTCTTCCATCCATGAAACCACTTCCATTCTTCCAAATTAGTTGTATTTCACCAATTCCAAGCAAAAACCAACCAAAAACCCATTTTCTTCCATATGGGCATCAATGGAGGAAATGGAAGAAAAAGAGGAAAAGGAAGCTTGCCTCAAGCTCCAGCAAATCCAGAGAACTGTAAAGCAACTTGAAAACAAAGATCTATTTGAAGAAATGAGAGATCAAGGTTGGAGTAGTTGAGAAAACTCAACTTCCTCCATCAAACTCCTAAGCCTCCTCCTCTACGAAATGAAGAAGAAAAGGAGAGAGGAAAGAGAAAGGAGAGATTTAAAGGGGTGGTGGGCCACTTAGTGACCTACGAATACCCGTACCCAGATATCTCAAACTCAAGAGATCCCGATATAATTATTTTTCAATAATTATATTAATTCTATTTAGTTTTCTTTCTCCCTTGTCTTTCCTCAAACCTCAAAAGTACCATCCGAAATAAAATACCCAGTTCAGTTATTTATCTCAATTTCCAAAGATAATATTTCTAAAAGAATGAAGTAAATATGGAAATTAAAATGATAAATTAATTCTATTAAAATAATGAATTAAAAATAATATCACTAAAATGACGCTATAAAATAATGCTATTAAAATAATGAAAATTTTATTATAATAACCGTAATACCACCAATCACATGATCTAAAATTGGTGAGTATTACAAGGGACTAAAGTAAAATAAGAAAAATTGTTGGGCACCTAGGATTTACAAATACTAGTGGTAGGATATTATGGATTTGCTTTTACAAGTCTTGACTAGGGATTGATCGGAAGGCAAAGTAGTAATTTCACCATGGATGAGTATATATAGGTAGCCCCACCCCTTGTTCTTCATTTTCTCTTTTCTCTCTCTCCTCTCTTTCTCTCTTCCCTCTCTCTATTCTCTCTCTTCACCCAAATCCTTCAACCAAGCTCCGGGGGATGGTTCTTTAGTGATGGGGTAGGGAATTGAGGTAGGAATTCTAATTTTTTAAACTTTTCCCTAATTTCTAGTTTTAAGGTTATTTGGGGTAAAATTGAGATTGTGGCTTTGTTTATCAGTTAAAATTGAGGCTTTTGGTGTCTAAATGCTCCTTAGACACCAAGGATGAAAGCCCATAGAAGAAATCATGAAAAATGGTGGAGATTTGGCTAGATCTGAGCCAAATCACATGAATCGTGATTGTGGTGTGATATCTAGCATTGTTATATACATATTAACCACTATCTTGGTCTCCTTACATTTTCATCTTTAGAATTTCTCCAATTTTATTACACTTCATGTTTCATTGGGTCTAAGTTAATTTTAGATGGAAAATGAACTATTTTCATCTTTTAGGACTTAAATTATTAAAGACTCAATTTAATCCTTCTTGTGTAAATTTCAGGATTAATTTTGGAGATTTCTTGATGATGTGGCGCTGACATAGCATTCCTGATGAGCTGGACGTTGATGTGGCACATTCTAGGATGACTTGGCAGCCTATTCTACTTGTTTGATGACATGGACATGTGGGACCCAGGGCTGTAGCACTTCAGACCAACTTTTTGCATCCCATTCCTCTGACCTTGATGAAAGAAGCAGCCACCATACCACTTTCTGAAAAAGGCAACCACTCTTCTACAACAGCATGCCTTCCATATCAGAAATTAGAAGAAAAAAGGCAGAAGCCAGTTTCATCCATCAGCTTTTTGGGGCATTAGTTTAGTTAGTTTTTTAGACTTTAGTTTCAGTCCTAGTTTTCTATAACTAAGGGCAATTTCGTAGACCATTTCTCCCTTTCCTTTCTCCCTTCTATTTTTTCTGGTTTTTGCTCTCATGGAGGGCTAAAATCCCTTGTAATCAGCCTTGGTCCAGATTGGAGTTATAATCTGAGTTCCTATGCTTTATAAGATAAGTTTTATTCACTTTATTCTAGCATTCATCTATTTCTTTAAGCCTCTGTTCTATTATGTTTATGAATGTTTCTGATTAGAGTTTCATGAACTTGACAACTAGTTTTTATTGCTTCATATGAGGATTTATCTATCATGACTGATTGGAATGGTAGAAAAAGATGAAAATGGCATGTAACGAAGATCTTCTTATATGATTTGATTATCTTTACTGTGGTTACAACAATATGTAGGCAAAGAAGGTTTTCTTTGAGTATATTTTAGTGTAATCCAGATTAGAAGATTTTCTGGGCTTTTTAGTTAAAAATCAAATGATAAACATATTAAACTTAGGATCTGAATAGAACTAGGAAGGTTACATCTCGAGGAAAGATCAAGGCTGGTTTCATTCTTCTGTTGTTGTTCAAATCTACTGTTTGCTACCTTGTTTGTTGTTACTATTATTGTTCTTAATTTCAATTTTTTTTATTCTGTCACAACCAAACCTCTCCATTATGTGTTAATTAGCTTTTAATTAGTGTTTATATGTTTAGAATAATTAGTTAGTGGTTATAAGTGAGGCTCCAAGAGTGAAAACGACCTGGTGACCATTGTGCTGCAAAATTACCATGATTTCAATTCTGGGCGATTCGGCATCGTAGTGACGTGAACCAAAATTTTGGTGCCGTTGTCGGGGAGCCAATTCACTTCTAAGTTGTCTGATTAGTTGTTTATGTGTGTCTTTGTTTGATTTTTAGTCATTTCAGTAGTGTTGAAGTGGTTTACAAGTTTGAGTCATTTTATTGAAAACTAGTCAAAAACTAGTCATTTTCTTGCCAACGAAAAACCTAACTATCTCCGATTGACCTGAAACTTGGTAGACCACTAGTTTTCGACGTTTCGAGCAAGTTGAAACCCCTACTTCACTTTGCCTAGTACGAGGTGGCCATTTTTCCAAATTTCATCATTTAGACCCTCTTTTCTATTTTTTAATTTTTAATTAATTGTGATTTTTAGTGTGATTTTTGTGGGTCAAATTTTTAAGTTCTATTTTTTGCAAGAAAAATCAGATTGTTCTAAGATACTTCATTTTTTTCGACGGTTCTCGTCGGTTGGATCCTAGTGTACTGATTTTTTCGATTTCAGTGTTTTTGTTGCTTTTGTTATTTTCTTGTGAATTTTTCCCTTCCTAGCGTATGAGAAGGTCTCTTAACGTGGACTTACCACCTTTTGATCCTGAAAGTGATAGGACCTTCCATAGGCTAGTAAGGAGCAATAGCATTAGGACTAGTATAGTTTCTGAACTTCTTGCTGAAATTGTTGATCTTGCTGTCAATAGTGCAGAAGTTGAAGTAGAGTCTGAGTCTGAGTCTGATATTGTGTTAGAATCAACTAATTTTGAGTCAGCTGGGATAACTGGGATGGATAATCAAAATGGACAAGTGCCTCAAAATAGGCGAGAATAATCTGTTAAAGAGTTGATTGCACCTGATGTGCATTATCAACCATTGTGCATAAATTATCCTGAGTTGGATGCTAATTTTGATCTGAAATCTAGTCTAATCCACTGTTACCTAAGTTTCATGGTCTTCCAGGAGAAGATCCGCACAAACACTTGAAGGAATTTCATGTTGTCTGCTCTACCATGAGACCACATGGAGTTGGAGAAGAACAGATCAAATTGATAGCCTTTCCTTTCTCTTTGGATGGGGCAGCTAAGGATTGGCTTTACTACCTACCAACTGCCTTGATCACAAGATAGGATAAACTAAAGAAAGTGTTCCTAGAGAAATTCTTCCCAGCCTCCAAAACAGTAGCAATCAGGAAAGATATCAGTGGGATTAGACAAACAGGTGGTGAATCTTTGCATGAATATTGTGAGAGATTCAAGAAGCTGTGTTCAAGTTATCCAAACCATCAAATTTCAGAGCAGCTTCTCATCCAGTATTTCTCTGAGGGATTATTGCCTATGGACAGATACATAGTTGATGCAGCTGCTGGTGGGGCATTGGTGGATAAGACCCCTGCTGCAATAAATGAATTATTGGCCACGATGGCCCAAAATGCACAATAGTTTGGCACTAGACTGAATGTTCCAATAGTAGTTACTGTCAATAAAGTGAGGACACCTCCCATGGAGCAACAAAGGATAGAAAATAAATTAGAAGAGTTAGCTTCAATGGTGAGGCAATTGCCATTAAATCGAAGAATACAACAACCAACCCTTCCTCCTCTTTCAATTTATGGTATTTGTGCCCTGAATACCCACCATACTGATCAGTGCCCTCAGCTGCAAGAGACCTTAACTAAGTCATGTGCTGGTATATTACCTAGTAGACCTATGCAGCCACAACAACAGAGATATGACCCATATTCCTCCACCTACAATCTTGGGTGGTGTGACCATCCAGCCTTCAAGTATGGAAATACCTCAAATCCCCTTCCTTACCAGCCACCCTATGTAAGATACAACTAACTTGGACCTAGCCATGTACCCCCTCCAATACCCAAGAAGCCTGAGATTAGTCTGAAAGATTTAATGAAAGAGCTGACTGCCAACACCCTTCAGTTTTAGCAAAGAACAGAAACAAATATGCAAAATTTGGAGACTAAGATTGGTCAGTTAGCCACAACAATCAATGAGATGAAAAGTCAAGGTTCAGGGAGTTTGCCATCTTAACCAGCGATTAATCCACGAGGTAATGTTAGTGCCATCATTTTGAGGAGTGGCAAGCAAGTGGATGGTCCACCTCCATAATCTGAACCAGTAAGGTCAGATGTGCAGCAAAGTGTTCTTTCATCCTCACCCAATGAGCAAAATAAAACGGATGAAGAAGTGGTTCAGAGAATACCTCTTCCTTTCCCCAATAGACAAACTCAATCAAGGAAAGCTTCTAAATCTGACATGGATAAAGAGATCATGGAGACCTTCAGAAAAATATAGGTCAACATTCCTCTTTTGGAAGCAATTAAGCAAATTCCCAAGTATGCCAAGTTCCTCAAAGAGTTATGCACTCATAAGAGGCGTTTAAGGGGCAATGAGAGAGTGAATTTGGGGAGGATGTTTTTGCATTCATCCAGCCACCCATGCCACCTAAGTGTAAAGATCCTGGAACTTTCACAATACCATGTACAATAGGCAATATGGAGTTCTCCAATGCTATGCTGGATTTGGGAGCCTCAATCAATGTCATGCCTAAATTAGTGTACTCAAGCCTCAAGATTGGTATCCTTTCACCAACTGGAGTGATTGTCCAACTTGCCAATAAAAGCACAGCATACCCAGCAGGAGTTCTGAAAGATGTCTTGGTAAGAGTTAAAGATTTAATCTTTCCTGCTATTTTTATATGCTAGATATGAAAAATGATAACACTCCTGGTCATGCACCATTGATACTTGGTAGGCCTTTTCTGAAAACTGCAAAGACCATTATCAGTGTGCATGAAGGGACTTTATCCATGGAGTTTGCTAGCAACAAGATTGACTTTAATATTTTAGATGCCACGAAACATCCTATAGAAAATCATTCCAATGTGCATGTGGTTAATTTTCTAGATTATTTAGTTGATGAGGTAAGTGAAGAATGCCAAGCTGATTTAATTTTTGATTTTCCTGAGTTTTCTAATTTAGTTCATGCCTTTAAGTGCAATTGTGCTGCTAGTTCAGAGTTTTGTCATGCTTGTGCTGAAATTGAGAATTCTCTATGTCTTGACAATTCTGAGTTACATTTTGATTCTTTCATTTCCTCTAACCTAGATTCTGATTCTGTTTCTATTTTAGGTAGTTGTAGGTGTAGTGATTTAAACTGTAATGTTGTACATTCTTCATACCTTTCTTCTTGTGCTGCTGACCCTTCCTCCTCTTTAGCCAAGGATTCTATCTTTAAGCAATTTGAATTTGTAGGTGCCTCCTTGGATGTGATCCCACAAAAATGATTCCATCCTCTATCCAACCACCTGTATTGGAGTTGAAGGTTCTACTAGAAAACCTCAAGTAATGCTTTCTTGGAAGTAGGAGACCAAGTTCCAGTGATTGTAGCCAATAATCTAAAGCTTGATCAAGAAGAGAAATTGATAAGTTTACTGAAAAAGAACAAGAAGGCAATTGGGTGGACTCTATCAGACATTCTTGGGATTAGTCCTTCGGTATGTATGCATCGCATTCTTCTTGAAGAAGAGACAAAACCAGTGAGACAACTCCAAAGAAGACTCAACCCCATGATTCTTGACGTGGTCAAGAAGGAGGTAAGTAAGCTTCTTCAAGCTCGCATTATTTATCCTATTTCTGATAGTAAGTGGGTGAGTTTGGTATAAGTAGTGCCAAAGAAAACCGGGGTAACTATTATAGCAAATGAAAACAATGAGTTAGTACCCACTAAAGCTCAAAATAGTTGGCGTGTTTGCATTGATTATATGAAGTTGAACCAATCTACTAGAAAAGATCATTATCCTCTTCTTTTTATTGATCAAATGCTTAAGAGACTTGCTAGAAAGTCTCACTACTATTTTCTTGATGGTTTTTTTGGATATTTCGAAATTCATATTGCACCCGAAGATCAGGAGAAGACCACCTTCACCTGTCCCTTTGGCACTTTTGCATATAGACGCATGTCTTTTGGTCTCTGCAATGCACTTGGCACTTTTCAAAGATGCATGATAAGTATATTTTTTGAATTGTTATAAGATTGCATGGAAGTTTTCATAGATGATTTTTTTGTTTATGGAGACTCATTTGATGCATGCTTGAAAATTTTGGAGAGAGTACTTGAGAGATGCATAGAAAAGAATTTAGTTTTGAACTATGAGAAATGCTATTTCATGGTAAAGTAAGGGATAGTTCTAGGCCACATAGTGTCATCCTATGGCATAGAAGTAGATAAAGCTAAAGTTGATGTTATCTCCTCTTTGCCTTACCCCACTTCTGTGCCAGAAGCTCGTTCTTTTCTTGGCCATGCAGGATTCTATAGGAGATTCATCAAGGATTTCAATGAGATCACTCTACCTCTATCCAAATTCCTTTAAAAAGAGACTGATTTTATTTTTGATGATGCTTGCAGGTTAGCATTTGATAAGTTGAAGAAGTAACTCATTTCCCCTCCTATCATCCAACCTCCACGGTAGGAGCTCCTCTTTAAGCTCATGTGTAATGCCTCGAATTATGCTGTAGGAGCGATACTTTCACAAAGAGTAGAAATGAAGTTGCATGTCAAAGCTTATGCTTCTCACACCCTTGATTCAGCTCAATCAAATTACACAACCACAGAAAAAGAGTTTTTACCAATTGTCCTTGCTTTGGATAAATTTAGATCATATTTGCTTGGCTCTAAAGTGATTGTGTTTTCTGACCATGCAACATTGAGATATTTTGCTGAAGAAGCTGGATGCAAAGCCGAGATTGATTAGATGGATGCTACTTCTCCAAGAATTTGATGTGGAGATCAAAGACAAGAGTGGAGCAGAGAATATAGTAGTGGATCATTTGAGTAGGCTTTCGAAGCTTCCTTTAGAGCATCTCCCTATTAGAGACAACTTCCTAGATGAGTGTTTTTCCCTTTTTCATGGTACTAGTGAGCCTTGGTATGCTATTTTAGTAAATTATCTTGTCGCATCTGAATTACCTGCATATGAAAACAAACATCAATTGAATAAATTAAAAAGTGAAGCTAGGTACTATATATGGGATAACCCTTATTTGTGGAAGATTTGTAATGATCAAATTATTAGGAGATGTGTTCCAAATCATGAATTTGCATCTATGCTAAATTTTTGTCATACTCTTGTATGTGGTGGACACTTTGGTCCCCAAAGAACAGCTAGGAAAGACTACAAAAAAAAAGGATTTTCAGTGGCGACTTTTCAGTGGCGACAAAAAAATTCGTAACTGAATGTCCATTTTTAGTGGCGACACAAAACGTCGTCGCTAAAAGTCAAACATTCAGTGACAACATATGAGGTCGCCACTGAAAATAGGACTTTCAGTGGCGACTTTTTTATGTCGTCACTGAAAGCCTTACTTTCAGTGGCGATTTCAGATGTCGCCACCGAATGTCTAACTTTCAGTGACGAATTTAGTTGCCACTGAAAGTCATGTTTTCAGTGACAACTTTTGTCGCCACTGAAAGTCTCTCTTTCAGTGGCGACCTCATATGTCGCCACCGAATGTCTGACTTTCAGTGACGATTATTTGTGTCGCCACTGAAAGTGGCCAATTTTTTAAAATAATAAAATGTTGATACTTTAATAGTAAATTGTAATATCTAAGACTCAAACCCTTATCTTTTGGTTTAAGCTAGAGCATATCTACCATTTGATCACCAAGCTTTTTTATGATTTTTTTAGCTAGCATATATGTCTTAATTGTTTTTTTTCAAAACAATGTGCTAAATACATTTTATTATTTTTTTATAAAAAAAAATTATTTTTAAAACAAGAATCAAACATGGCATATATTTTCACTGTATCTATATTTCCTATTTAATAAATTTGATGGTGTAATTAAAATATGTTTTGAAGATAAATTGATTACAATAAAAAAGACACAATTATTTTAGAGTAAATGATTAAAATTAGAATGAGTTTAATTTTTAATATCTAATTATTTATTAAAGTAAAAGTTAAATAAATTTTAATTTATTATAAAAATATTTTTAAATATTACATTTTGCTGATAAAAATATTTTATTATGCTGAAAACTTTCAAAGGCAACAAAAGTTGGACTAAATGTACCTAATGTTGTCACTTATAGTAGACTTTCAGTAGCAACCTAATGCCGCCACTGAAGTGGCGACCAAATGTTGTCACTGAAAGTAGACTTTCAGTGGCGACATATAGTGTCGCCACTGAAAACCATACATTTTATATGTCGCCACTGAAAACCATACATTCAGTGATGACATTAGGTCGTCACTGAAAGTTTTGGGTATTCTAATATGTTTTTTTTTTTTGGAGCAAATGCTTTCACCTGCAGTGGCAACAGAAGGTGCCGCCACTAAAAGCCTTGAGTATACTAAAATGATTTCATTTGCAAAAATACAACTTTGAAGATTCGAACGCCGGACCTTTATGTTTAAAGAAAGTCTGTCCGCCACTTAGCCAACTAAGTTGTTGTGGCTTTTAACAGTAATTATATTATAAAATATAATGACAAATGAAACCTTTCAATTTTTCATATTCGCGCCTCTCTCTCACCTTTGTTGGCATCTGAAATAACCCAGATCTATCTTTGCTTTATTTCCTTGCCATAAAGACATAGCCTTTTCTTCCACCGACTCCTTCTTCTTCATTCGTATCCACTATCTGTGCAAAACAAAACCAGTTGAAGAGAAAATAGAGAGAAACAGAAATCTTGAAGGGGGAAAACAGAGTCACCGGGCTAGAAAAAATATCGAAGGTAAGCATTCTTATTCGTAGTTTCCTTTTGCTCCCTCTTTTCTCTTTCTCTCTTTCATTGTATGGCCCCCAATTTCAAGTGCCGAGGGATCACCATCTTGGGGAAGCGAGTGGTCAACTAGATCTGGACTTCAATCTCGCCTTACCCTTCTGTAATTTCTCCCTCTGCTCTCAGTATCAAGTTTGTGGTTCTATGCTTTTAGCTTTTTTTTTTCTGTTTTTAATTACTATAGATGGTTAGATGGTTTAAGCTTCTGGGTTGTTTTTTGAAAAAAATTCAGTTTATTGATTATTTTGGTTATTTATTGACTTCCTGGGTTGTTTTCTCACTATTCTTTTCAATTTCTTTTCTGGGTATCTCTCACCAAATGTGTTTTTTGTGCTATCGATGCCATCGGCTTTTTTTGGGTAGTTTTCTTCTTGTCGCTGTCTTGATTTTTTGCACAAAAAGTTAATCTTAATTTATTCTTTCAGTTCATTCCTCTTTTATTTTAATTTCTTAGAGCACATGGATTTATTACTTCCTATGTGGTTTTTTCTATCCTTTTCGATTTTTCTCTTCTCAGGAAGATATTATTAGATTAAATTTTAAACTATTCGGCTTCGTGGGAATTTTTCCTTCTTGTCGCTTTGATTGTTTGCTTGGAATCTTCCTGTGGAAATTCTCATGAAAAAGAGAATTGAGATAGATAATCATCGCGTCCCAAAGCCAAAACTGATTAATGTTTCACTCTTCTATTATTCTATTGCATTACAGAAATGTTAAATATAATTGAATGGAAAAAAAATAAAGCCAGCGACTCTCATAAATGTGACACAGTATGTAGTAATTGTATTATCAGGCAAATCAACTTTAAATTTTATTTAAATCTTTTAAGAATCAAATAGTATTGGGTATAAATTAAAATGATAATTCTCCAATAACAAGAATAATAAGTCTGCGCTAGATAAAAAATGCATCACAATATGAATATCAAAAAAAGACAAAGATAAGTGGCAGAGGAACCAACGAGTTAAAAATTAAAAAAAATTCAGAAATTAAGTTATGTATTTAAAAATTCAAAAGTTAAATATCAACCAAGATATGTAATTTTATCAAAAAAAAAAAAGACAAAGATAAGTGGCAGAGGAACCAACAAGTTAAAA
The DNA here is from genome assembly GCA_037074585.1 of Biancaea sappan. NCBI lineage: Eukaryota > Viridiplantae > Streptophyta > Magnoliopsida > Fabales > Fabaceae > Biancaea > Biancaea sappan. The sequence continues at coordinate 73,193,289 of CM073492.1, read as the reverse complement.
ATTAAAAAAAATTGAGAAATTAAGTTTTGTATTTAAAAATTCAAAAATTAAATATCAACCAAGATATGTAATTTTTCTAAACCTAAATCATATCTTGTTCATGTCCATCACTAGTCTATATTGCTCCAAACTTTGTTATCACTAGACTAATTATTTTAATATAAAAGATATGTTTGATACATGAAACTATTTTTTTATAAATTTATATGTTAATCTCTCACTTCTAGTATGACCAAGAAAAGTATAATGAATTACTAATGTACCAAACTTCACATTTAACCATCATTCAAACACTAATCTTGCCCATGTGTAATTTTATTGTGTGTGTTTGGCTGTTTATTGAAAGTAATTTACAAAATTATCAAGATTCAATTCTACTTTTTCTTTTGGAATCATAGATTGCCTATTTTTTTATAATATGAAAGAGAACTCAGAGTAATATCAACTCCCTAGTTCTTATAATCTACACTAGCGCCGTCTCCTTGTCTTTTTAAAATAATTACATATCATTATAATTTAATAAAAAAATAAAATTTAACATAATTGTTGGAGGTGGTGTATTGAAAGTAGTTAATCTGTGTTGTAATTAATGTGTATTGAAAGTATCATAAATGTCTCTCATTGTGTGATACTGATTCCTGTTCCACTTTACAGAAGGGATTGGAGGGACATTATATTGAGATTCTTTTTTATTTTTACTCGTAAATCATTCAAAAGCCATTGAACTCATAAGAAGAAGGCTTGTGATTTGTGAATAGTAGCACCCACAGTAAATGATGGCTAGTGGGGCCCTTTATTTCTTGACTATATGTGTGTGTGTTTTAAGGATTGAAAAAAGGACTTGGTTTTCACCCAACAAAGAAAACAAGAAAAAAGAAAAGAGGACCTATCAGTTAGAGACAACCTAATACATTATTTTTTAATTAACATATTTTGAGTTGTATTTTGAAGTTAACTTTGTTAAGTTAAAAAAAAAGGAAAATTATATAAAATTTTCGTGAATTATAATTTAATTATACATTTAGTATTCAAAGCCTTTAATTTGTAATTATGGTAAATTTTCATGTCATGGGAATCATGTTTTACTACAAAAATTATTAATAAATTATCAGGCTTTTATATGGTATATTTGCACTTATTCCTCACATGTATTTAACTATATCAATAGTCTTTCTCCTATAAAGCCAGTTAAGTCTGTTCACAGTATTCAGACTTTCTACTCACTTAGCTTTTCATCCCCTCCTTCTATTTTCACATCACCCCATGTCAGCTCTCATAAGGAATCTATATTTCTTAGGAGGTAATTGTAATTTCTAATTTCCTATTTATTATTCTTGAGAATTGTGATAATCTATTGCATATATTGATGCATTATGGATTCATTTAAGATTGTTAGCTATTGTTCATTTTAGGCATAACCTCTTGGACACATCAAAGCCTAAGGTTTGTTTGAAGATGGGAAGAAAATATGTTCAAGTGAAGAAGCTCTTGCAAATTCAAGTAATGCATATCATGAAACAAGTGAGCTACAAGGAAATGTTGATCAATGGATTCCCATAGGAGAATCTTTTGTTAGTTAATATGTTAGGGCAAAATGTTTGTTATTTGGAAAACATATTGTATTGTTGAATTTAATGCAAAGTGTGTAATGTTGAGATTCCCATATGTATATTTGTAAATTGAGAAAATATTTGTTATTTGAAAAACATATTGTATTGTTGAATTTAGGATTTAAGTGATGAGATTGTTTATATTACAACTTTAATTATTTATTAAATAATATTTGCAATTAAAAATGATAAATGTGCATTTTATATTTTTTTTTGAAAAATTTATATTTTCAGTGGCAACTTTTATTGTCACCAAAAGTAAGGATTGTTGACACTAAAAAAACTTTTAGTGGCAACATTTTGTCGCCACTGAGGGAAACTTTTAGTGGCGACTTTTTTGTTGCCACTAAAAGTATCTTCAGTGGCGACTTTTCTTCCTTTTCAATAGATTTTAAGTGACACAATTTATACTTTCAGTGGCGTCAAAAGTCGCCACTGAAAGTGAATTTTAGTGACGACTTTTTAGTGACAATACAAGTCGCCACTGAAAACTTTCAGTAACGGGACTTTAGGTGGCGACCTTATGTCGCCACTGAAAACTTTCAGCGATGACTTTTTGACCTTCAGTGACAATTTTTGTCGCCACTGAAAGTCAAGTTTTTTGTAGTGCGAAAGTGTTAGATTCTGGTTTATATTGGCCTACTTGGTTTAGGGATGCCTACGATTTCTGTAAAAATTGTTCTAGGTGTCAAAGAACTAGAAATATGTCTAGAAGAAATGAAATACCTCAACAACTTCTTCTCTTTTGTGATATTTTTTATGTTTGGGGTATGGGCTTTATGGGTCCTTTTTCAGTTTCATTTGGCTTCATGTATATTCTAGTTGCTGTGGATTATGTGTCAAAGTGGGTGGAAGCTAAAGCCACCCGATCTGATGATTCTTTTGTTGTTGTAGATTTTCTTTGTTCACATGTCTTTTGCAGATTTGGTGTCCCCAAGGCCATAATTAGTGATCAAGGATCACACTTTTGTAATAGAAACATACAAGGGTTGTTGAAGAAATACGGGGTGGTGCACAAAACTTCTACACCTTACCATCCCCAAACCAATGGGCAAGCGAGAGTCTCCAACCGATAGATAAAGCACATATTAGAGAAAATCGTGCAACCCAATAAAAAAGATTGAAGTAAGAGGCTTGATGATGCACTTTTGGCCTATAGAACTGCTTTCAAGGCTCCCATCGGCATGTCTCCATACCACTTGGTATTTGGTAAAGCATGTCACTTGCTGGTAGAGATTGCACACAAGGCATATTGGGCGATTAAGCAATGCAATATGGACATGACCCTAGCCGGTAAGGAAAGGAAGTTGCAACTTCAAGAATTAGAAGCACTAAGGCTAGCGGCTTATGAGAATGCCCGCATCTACAAGGAGAGGACCAAAGCTCTACATGATAAGAAAATTGAAAAGAAAGAATTCCAAGTGGGAGACAAAGTCCTTCTCTACAATTCTCACCTCAAGCTCATGCCCGGTAAGCTTCGCTCTTGATGGATTGGCCCTTTTGTTGTTACTAATGTCTTTCCTTTTTGTGCAGTAGAAATTCAAAATGAGACCACCAACAAACAATTCATGGTAAATGGGCAAAGGTTGAAGAAGTTCTATGAGGGCTTCCAAGAAGAAACTGTAGAGGAAATCCAACTCTACAGTGTACTGGCTCCATGATAAGGTCATTTTCTTTCCCTCCTTTTAATTTATGTCCTCTTTATTTTATGTGATGTTTAGTGCTGAATTGCATTGAGGACAATGCAATATTTAAGTGTGGGGGGGAGAGAATTTAATTGGAGAAAACATTGCCTGCTGATTTAAAAATTTTTCTGCTGTTTTCTGTGGTTTTCCCTGTTCTGTCCAAAATTTTTTTGAGCTATCTTGCACTAATTTTCTGTACTGTTTGGCTACGAATTTTGCCACTTTCTTTTCATGTTTTTAAAGCTTTATATGTCTTCTAGCTATAGAATTTTATTTGGTGTGTTTTAGATCCATTTTGATGCACTTTTATGTCGGTAAAGGCGAGTCGTGCAGAATTTTGCTACTCTATTTTGTCCGAATTTAATGCTATCTTTTTGAATAATTTAACGGATTTTTTGTGTGAGAGCATGCATGATGAAATAGCTTAAGTGTGTGAATTGATTTAGCATGAAAAAAAAATTGCTCTTATTTTTCTAAGGAACTCAAGTAAAATGGTAATGATGTTGTTTTAAATAAATTTTTAGTAGTAGTCTTTAAACCGTGAGAATTTGAGCCTTTATTGCAAAAGAGTATTCTTTCTTGTTGTAAGTACTCCCTATCATGATTTTCACTCTAGAATTTGTCTTGAATCTTTGTTGAGGCTACATTACATGTGCATGCTTAGAAATGAATTAGGCATTTGTTTCTCATTAGCCACTTTCAACCAAATAGCCATCCATTATCATTGTTTCCGTTGTTTACCACTTTGTGCCTTACTTCCACCTTTCTTTCTTGTGTTTCCAACCCCTTTTCCACCTTAAAACAAATTTTTTCTTTTCTCTAAAAACTTAGGATTTGAAGAGCTTTATAAAATTCTTTTGAAAAAGAGATTGAGCAAGTGCAGAAAGAAGAATTTGTGGGCTGTTTTGAAAAGTTTTGCTACTCAAAAGAAAAGAAAATTTTGACAATTCTTTACGAAAAATATTCTATATGAAGATAAAACAAAAACTTTGAAAAGTAAAAACAAAAAAAGTATGAAAAAGAGCAAGAAAGAAAGAAGAAGGAAAAAGAAGTAGCATTTTTGTGCCCAAGTTTCATGGTTCAATTTCTTATGACTTGATTGATGCTCTTCAATTCCTTAAGTTTTTGTAAACCTTGTTTCTTGCATTTCCTCCATCTTTCAATCATTCTTTTTCCCACCTTACATCCATAGTAAAGTCCTAATAATTCAAGCATATATGTGATTTAAGTAGTGGAGATTTAGATTATTGATAAGCTTTTGGTAGTGAATTTGTGATAGGTTGATATGTGAGTGCACTACCTTAAACACTTGAGAGAATAGAGCATATACACCTTCCCTTGTGAGTGGATTATTACTTGGATTCATTTTTGTCAACGAAATTGCCATGATACTTGACTTTTTAAAAATTTAAGATTAGTTTTCTTTGAGTGTTAAACCTTTTCAAGCTTGAACCGTTTCATAATTGCATACTTTCCTCACTTCTTGTTATGTTCCTTTGGTGACTTTGTTGCTTTTAATCGATTTTGCCCAGGAGTGCAAAAGACTAAGTGTGGGTGATTTGATATCTAGCATTTTTATATACATTTTAACCACTATCTTGGTCTCTTTACATTTTCATCTTTAGAATTTCTCCAATTTTATTACACTTTACGTTTCATTAGGTCTAAGTTAATTTTAGATGGAAAATGAACTATTTTCATCTTTTAGGACTTAAATTATTAAAGACTCAATTTAATCCTTCTTGTGTAATTTTTAGGATTAATTTTGAAGATTTCTTGATGAAGTGGCGCTGACTTGGCATTCCTGACGAGCTGGATGCTGATGTGGCACATTCTGGGATGACTTGGTAGCCTATTTTACTTGTCTGATGACATGGACGTGTGAGACCCAAGGCTGCAGCACTTCAGACCAACTTTCTGCATCCCATTCCTCTGATCTTGATGAAAGAAGCAGCCACCATACCACTTTCTAAAAAGGGCAACCATTCTTCTGCAGTAGCATACCTTCCATATCAGAAATCAGAAGAAAAAAAGGCAGAAGTCAGTTTCATCCATCAGCTTTTGGGGGCATTAGTTTAGTTAGTTTTTTAGACTTTAGTTTCAGTCCTAGTTTTCTGTAACTAAGAGCAATTTCATAGACCACTTCTCCCTCTCCTTTCTCCCTTCTATTTTTCTGGTTTTTGCTCTTATGGAGGGCTGAAATCCCTTGTAATCAGCCTTGGTCCATATTAGAGTTGTAATCTGAGTTCCTATGCTTTATAAGATAAGTTTTATTCACTTTATTCCAGCATTCATATATTTCTTTAAGCCTCTGTTCTATTATGTTCATGAATGTTTCTGATTAGAGTTTTATTAACTTGACAACTAGTTTTTATTGCTTCATATGAGGATTTATCTATCATGACTGATTGGAATGGTAGAAAGAGAAGAAAATTGCATGTAAAGAAGATCTTCTTACATGATTTGATTATCTTTACCGTGGTTACAACAATATGTAGTCAGAGAAGGCTTTCTTTGAATATGTTTTAGTGTAATCCAGATTAGAAGATTTTCTAGGCTTTTTAGTTAAAAATCAAATGATAAACGAATGAAACTTAGCATCTGAATAGAACTAGTAAGGTTACATCTCTAGGAAAGATCAAAGCTGGTTGCATTCTTCTGTTGTTGTTCAAATCTATTGTTTGCTGCCTTGTTTGTTGTTGCTGTTATTGTTCTTAATTGCAATTTTTTTATTCTGTCACAACCAAACCCCCCACCGTGTGTTAATTAGCTTTTAATTAATGTTTATATGTTTACAACAATTAGTTAGTGGTTAGAAGTGATATTCCAAGAGTGAAAACGACCTGGGGACCATTGTGCTACAAAATTGTCATGATTTCAATTCTAGGCGATTCAGCATCATAGTGGCGTAAACCATGATGCCAAGTTTCAGAAGTTTTGGGGAAGAAGGAGGTCTTAGCACCTAGGAACCAAGGGTTCCATGGTGTTTTAAATGGACTTTTCTTCAAATAGCCATAACGCTTTGATCCGGACTCCGTTTCTAACAAGCTTTATATTGTTGGAAAGCTCTTTGAGTCTAGTTTCTAATGTTTTATTTGAAAATTCATTACTGGTTAAGAGTTATAACTAAAGAAGAAAGTAAGGGTCATGATTAGTAATAGGGAATTTCTCAATTTTGTAACCTTGATAATTTTTTCACAGTTACTTGATAGGATGGTCGAGGCGCAAAGTGGGAACCGAGAGAGCGTAGAATCCAGATGAGGGATCTAGCTCTCCTATGTATGGATATGTACATATATATACATATGTATGTATGTTTGTATATTTATATTTTAGGAATTATTTTCCTAAATTGTTTTAATATACATTTAATTGTTAAATGTATTATATGTGAGGAATGTAGTGGGGGTTATTTTGAATTGTTGTGTGAAATATGTATGGAAATAGTGGATTGGTTGTTTGTTGTTGTGTGTGGGATATTGCATCATGTGAATGCATTACAGATATTATCTGTACATTCATATTATGAGAGGGAAATAGAGGGATGGACCTTTGAAATGCATAGGAACAGAGGGGTGGACCTCGAGAATAAACCCATTGAGAAATAACAGTTCGAGGGGGAAATTCTGGACTAAGTCTCAATGTGGTAAGTATGGGAGCATGTGGAAAACATTGGATATCATCATTTGCATAATATATTGTGTGTGGTTGTTTGTTTTGTTTTGTGTGTGGGATACATGTTCTAGTTGCATTTAATGACTCTTTGGTTTAGACTTACTCCCCTCACAGTTGAAAGTATGGAAGGATGGGCAGAATGAGGGCTCATTGATCAAGGATGCCTCCCCACTGTTCAGGGTAAGGTAATTTATTTTTTTTATATTTCTCTACTCTACAATCAGATAGGCCACCTGAGACTAGTATGAGAAATTTAGGCTTACAGCAGTGTTGGTAAGACATTGTACATGCCAGTCATGAATTCGACTCTGAGAATGGTAAAATCTCCTAGCCCCTATTTTTAGGTCGTGATAAAGATGGTATCAAAGGAAAAGTTAGGTCTTTTATTGATTACAGAGCAAGGTAACTTTAGTGGGTCCTCATCTATCAGTATGAGCCATGGCACAACTATAGAGAGATGGCTCCACCAAAGGCCCTGTAGCATATGTCTCCCTTTCTTTCGCATCTAGTTCCTTTTAAAGGATGTGTTTGAGCTCGTGAGTGACACAAACATCTATGTTTACCATGTACATGTTTGAGACACTGGTTGGAGCCACTACAACCATCGATTCACCTAGAATTAGATTCATAGACACTTGCAGTATAGTGATCGTCTCAGGTCGTATTCTCTAAAGGAGCCTTGCTTCTAAATTACCCAATTAATTATTCTTACAGTAATCTACCCTAATTACGACTTAATTATCTACTGATTACCACGGGGGGGAGGGGTGATTGCATAATTAAGCTTAAAAAAGAAATCTAAACATAAACATAACAAAGCTTGAATCAAACAAAATAGAACAATAGAAATGAAATCACACAGACATGTAACCAACCATAATTCCCTAGAGTCGTATCAATCATAACCCTCATCTGCCGCTTGGTTTTAATTCCTAAAGTCTCTAGAAAATCTTCTAGAACTAGATTCCACTAACCTTGACCTAAACCTAATGAAATCTGAAATATCCCTAACTAAATCTTGTTATACACACACAGAAATAACATTCATACATGCATAACTAGATTATTCCTCAGATAAAAAGACTAACACTGTAATCATAACCAAATACCACTCTAATTAGAAATGAACATGGATATAAACACAAAGAGGCAAATAAAGTGACAGAAGATAGAACTAGAACAAGAACAATAAAAACTTATCTGATTAATACCTAAAGAGGGTTTAAGCACAACTCCAGATTATGTGTGACTGATTACATGAGAAGTTAGCCTTCCATGGAGCCCAAAATATAACAAAACAAAGAAAAAAATTGGGGGGGAGGGGGTAGACCTACAAAATACTACAGAAAAGGAAGAAGAAGCATCTCTTCAACAAGCTGAAATGGTGGTTCTTAAGTGCTTTTAACCAGAGGAGAGAAGGAAGGACGAAATTCAGCTTCTGGTCAACTCCATTGTACTATCCTTTTCCTTCTAATTTCTGTTGCTGCCTTACTATTCTACTGATGCTGCTTTTCTATTACTTTCTGTTATTCTGCAGAACCTTTTCTGCTGGTCTGCTACACTTTTCTGGTTACTGTTTAAAGCTGGAAAGTACTAAAATGTGGGCCCCAGTCAACCCTAGTCAATGCATAGTTAGTTGCCATGTCATCAAAGGTTGCGACATTAGCATCCTTGTCATCAAATTCGTCCAAGTCAGCATAAACTCTCCAATGAATTTAAATATGAAAATTGAGCACAAGAATTAATTGGGATAAAATTATAAAATTGAAGCATATTAATTCTATAATTAATTTACACCTAGTAAATCCAAAACTTGATATAATAGGAGAGTTGGCAATATTAAAATGACAATATGACTAAGATAGGGACTATAATATAGATAAAAATGCCCAATCTCAGACGCATCCCAAGTGGTGTGGCACGAGTATTTTGGAACCACAAAGGCGAACGTAGCAAGATAGCGGAATGGAGAAGAGATGATCATCTTGAGGAAAGTAGAGGTTTGTAGGTATGGTCCCTGGTAAGAAAAGAAATAAGTCATCGTGGTGACTAGAAAGAAGGGAGGTGATATTGACAAGTCGTGGGAATGGTAGTAGCAAGCTCCCTGGTAGGAGCTGAGATGAGTCAGGTAAAAGATGGGGAAAAAATAGAGAAGCTTGAAAAGCAATAGAAAGGATGAGGATAGAATTTCATAGAAGAATCATTGAAAATTAGACGATTAGTGTGAGAGACACTAAAGATGGAAATGGGTTCATAAGTGTAGAAACTGTGCTCTTAGATTATGAAGACTACATAAACAATGAATTAGAAATACATGGAAGACCAGCTTTGTCCCTATTGGGAAAGGAAGAGCACTTGGTTGGGGGAATGCAGTGAGTGATGACAGGATCCCAGATTCCTCACCTGAGGAATGGGAACGATTTAAGAGGATGTTCTTAGAACAGTTCATACTTCAAAACGTTTGTTTGGGGAGCTTGTGAGTTTGAAGCTATCAAGTATGAATTCATGGAAATAGATTAGGAAGAGAAGCCAAGACCATGGGATTGTCGAGGATTAACTATGAGAGATTAGGAAGGAAATAGGCATGCACCAATTCCCGAGAGATTCAGATACCACATTCTAAGAACACCAACATTTGAACTATAGGTGCATCCTTATGACATCTATATGTTATGCGATAGTGATTGCAGGGTTATTTGTGCTTTATGGAGTGAGTATGCATAGGATGCATGAAAACGAATATTATTGAGTAGATCACCCCTGTGAGTAGCCAGTGGGTTGACACTCGATATGGGCTTGGTACAACTATTTTTGTTTATGACAGACCCCGTAAAGGGGAGAGGAGGTTCAAGGTCATGGTTTGGGAAGCACCTGGATTGCACATAAGGTGATTCAAAATATGGGGTAGGGAAACCTCTAGTTGAGGCAACCATTGATTGTATCAGAGTAGCACAAGGAACACAATGTACTTCCTTAATGATGTCTCCTCATAGGTAAGGAACAAGGAATTATGCTAGGTTAGGGTATTTGGAAAGAGAACTGATCGAGTCTGTTAAGGATTCTTTAGCCCTTGGGATTTCCTTATGGTCGTGGTGAGACCATGGAAGCATAGCAAGAGTGGTGCAGTTTTATCCTTTTAGATAGATACCTTGGTTTGGAAAAATGTTCTTGTGCAGTCAAAGAGGGAAAAGACTTTCTTACTTTGTCTCTTCAGGGAGTTTTATATGTGAACATACAGTGAAACTCCTTAAAGAGAAGGTAACAGCACAAGAACCAGTAATGATGAATATCTGATGTACAGAGTATGGATGTGGTTTGGCCCACAAAATAGTTACCAGTACACAAGGAAGATCCATGGTAGGCAACTTTTAAAGGGATGTTGACATTCGAAGACGAATTTCTAAAACGCGAGGAAGAATGTAATACCTGTGATTTTTAGGTATTATTTAAAACTTGACTATAATGGAATAGTTTGGGCAGGGAAATTTTTTTCGTTGCATGGAAAGGAAAAATAAGAGTTTTAGAAGTGGCAAGGTGTGTGGAATATTAGGTGGTGGAGAATCGAGGAGTGTATTAGTGGCATCGAGGGCATCGAGGGAGTTAGGAGACAAGTTGAATCCAATGAGGGACTAAAGTGAAATAAGAAAAATTATGGGACACCTAGGATTTAGAAATATTCGAGGTGGGATATTACAGATTTGCTTTTACCAGTCTTGACCAAAGGTCGACCAGAGAGCATAGAAATTTCATCATGGGCAAGTACATATAGGCGACCCCACCCCTTTTTCCTTATTTTCTTTTTTCCTCTCTCTCTCTCTCACTCTCACTCTTTAACCTCTTTCCTCTCTTTCTCTCTTCTTTCTCTCTCTCCACCCAAATCTTTCAACTAAGCTCAGGGGGATGATTCTCTGACAATGGGTCAAGTCATTGGAGGCTAAACAACATAGGGAAAGCAAAGAATCGAGGTAAGAATTTTGATTTCTCAAAATTTCCCTATTTTATAGTTTTAACAGTATTTGGGGTAAAATTGAGATTGTGGCTTTGTTTGAAGATTAAATTTAGGGTTTTTGGTGTCTAAATACTCCTTAGACACCAAGGATGAAAGCCCATAGAAGAAATTAGAAAAATGGTGGAGATTTGGCAAGATCTAAGCCAAAACCAAGAGGAAATCACATGGGTTGTGATTGTGGTTCCCAAGCACCAAGTTTGAGAAGTTTTGGGGAAGAAGGAGGTCTTGGAATCTAGTTGCCAAGCATATATGTTGTGCCTAGGTGCCAAGGGTGATATGGTGTTTTAAATGTAACTTTTTTCAAACGGCCATAACTCTTTCATCTAGACTCTGTTTTTAACAAACTTTATATCCTTGGAAAGCTATTTGAGTCCAGTTTCTAATGGTATAAGTTTCATTTAGTAAATCATTACCAATTAAGAGTTATGAATGAAGAAGTGAGTAAAGGTTGGGATTAGTAATAGGGAATTTCTCTATTTTGTAACCTTGATAAATTTTTGCATGGTTAATTGATAGGGATGGTTTAGGTGCAAAGTAGCAACTGAGAGAGTGTAGAATCCAGTTGAGGGATCTAGCTCTCCTCTATATGAATATGTACATATATATATATATATATGTATATATATGTATATTTATATTTTAGGAATTATTTTCCTAAATTCTTTTATTATACATTTAATTGTTAAATGTATTGTATGTAAGGAATGTAGTGGGGGTTATTTTGGATTGTTATGGAAATAGTGGATTGGTGTTGGTTGTTGGTTGTTGTGTGTGGGATATTGCATCATGTGAATGCATTACGTATCGTTATCTGCACATTTATTTTATGAGAAGGAAATAGAAGGGTGGACCTCTAAAATGTGTAGGAACAGAGGGGTAAACCTCCAGAATAAACCCATTGAGAAATAACAATCCGAGGGGAAAATTCTGGACTAAGTCTCAATGTGGTAAGTGTGGAAGCATATGGAAAACATTGCATATCATCATTTGCATAATGTATTGTGCGTGGTTGGTTATATTGTTTTGTGTATGGGATACATGTTCTGGTTGAGGGAATAATTTGAGAGACCAAATGCATGTTATGGCTGAGGGTATAACCAGAGAGGGTAGACACATGTTATGGTTATGGATCTGAATGGGTTTCCCATGGGAGCATAGACCCATAGCAAGTGAGGAGGGGTCTTATGGTACACTCTTGAGGCTAAGATGGTGGCTTCCATGGATTGGCATAAGCTGGAGCTCAAGATAAGAGTCATACCGGAGGGACATGACACCTATGGGTGGGGATATAGCCTCAAGTAAGATCACCTCCGGGCAAGGATTCCTTGAGTGGTTATCTGTGGATTGTAAACCCACATTGATTAAGCTCTTGTGATGTGGTATGGGAGCATAGACCCTTGAATAGGGTTACATGCATTTAATGTGTGCTATGTATATGTATGATTGAGGGGAAAATATGATAGGACATGATACTATATGCATACTTCCGAGTAGCTTAGTGTCATACGGGATAAATTCCTGAGTGGATTATATATATATTGCATATCATGTAGAATAGATCTAACATTGGTGAATATGTGGTTTAGACTCACCCCCTCACAGTTGCAAGTATGGAAGGATGGGCATCTAGGATTAATAGGAGAAATTTAGGCTTGTGACAGTATTGGTAACGCACTATATATGCCAGTCACGAATTTAGATCTGGGAATGGTAAAAACTCCTAGCCCCAGTTTTGAGTCATGACAATAAACCTCCTTCAAGTCCTTGGTGGGAAACTCTCATGAATATACCTTTATTTTTATGTAAGCTATAGTAACACTATTTAAGCAACAAAGGCATTAACCACTGGTGATGACTAGTGCATAAGATTATGCAATAAGTTTAATGTTGGATGTGGTATTTTGGTACATAATATCAACGTTGTGTGTAAATCATCTATTGTTGATTGAAAATGTAAATTTATAGATGATAGTTGATATCTAGCATTTTTATATACATTTTAACCCCTATCTTGGTCTATTTGCATTTTCATCTATGGGAATTCTCCAATTTTATTACACTTTGTGATTTATTGGGCCTAAATCAATTTTGAATGAAAAATAAATTATTTGTTTTAGGACTTAAATTAGAAAAGACTCAATTTAATCCATCTTGTGTATTTTGCATAAATTAATATTAGAGATTTCTTGATGATGTGGTGCTGACATGGCACTCCTGTTGACATAGACGCTGATGTGGCACTTTTTTTATGAGTTAGATGCTGACTGGGCTCTTTTCTGTAGATTTAGTGACATGGACGTGTGGGCCCTCATCTCAAAATTTTCCAGCCCTTTTTGCCATGCATGCAGCGCTTTTTTCCCCAAACTTTGCTGGAAATGAAAGGCCTCAGATTTTGTACACAAAAGAGCTCTTTTACTGCGCCTATTCTGTGCTTCTACTGCTTGTCTGTTGGCTATCTCCACTGCAGAAAGAAAATAGCCACACCTTAACCCTTTTTGAACGTCAACTGAAGGCATCTAGGGTAGAATATTCCTTAGGTTTAGTAGGGCATTAGTTTTTTATCTCGGAGTATTCTCTTCTGCTGGAACTTAGTATTTTCATAGGTCACTCTTCCTATCTATTTTCTCTCTGCTGATTTGCTGTTTTGCTCTCATGGAGGGCTAAACTTCCACTGTAATAAGTCATTAGGACCTTGGGATATTGTAGCTTGAAATTTCAATGCAAGATAAGTTGTTTTATTCTCCTTTTTATTTTATTTTCATTTTCTGTTTTGCATCTGCTATTTATACTAATTATAAATTCTGATATGAACTTATAGAGGTATAAACTGATTTGTATTTGAGATATAACTTTGCTTAAATAATTGGAAAAGTGAGTAAAAATGAAATGGCTAGTTAAATGATATTTAACTTGATTTAGTTATGGTCTTTTGAAGTTGCATCTAGCTATAGATTAATGGAATTCTTCTTGACTATAGCTAAAAGCATGATAAATTCTAGAAGTTCCTCTAGAATCCTTTCTATAAAAAACCAAATGGTGAAATGAGAACAAAACTGAATCAATGAGTTGAGTAATGATAGTTGCACTCCTATAAATTCTAGTGGCTGGTTGCATATTCTCCTTTACTATTTTTTGTTGCTGTTTACTGCTGTTTATTATTTCTATTGTATGCTGATTATATTCTGTCACAACCAAACCCCCCTCCCCTGTTTATATGTTTTATTATTAGTGTAATTAGTGCTAGGAACAATCAATTAGTAGTTAGAAGTGAGGCTCCTTAAGTGAATACGACCTGGGAATCACTATACCGTAAGATTGCCACGAATTCAATTCTGCGAGATTTGGCATTGTAGTGGCGTGAACCAATAGTGTATGTGCAATGCCAAGTATATATATATATATATATATATATATATATGTATGCACACCTATATATATTCTAGTTTTACTTTTTATGTGTAATTGTTGCTATGAGGTATTCTCATTTGAGATAATTCAATGAAGAGTCCCTCACATGAACACAAGCTTTCTTTAATAAATGTGGTGCACGTCACATCAATGTGGGTTTATGTGTGCAACTATATGCACCCAGCTGCATTATGATTTATGTATTTGATATATTATGTTCTTAGGATGTAAATGTGCAACCGTGATTGGCTCTAATGATGTGACTAACATGTATGATGATATGAAATGGATAATATGCACTTTCTTTTATTTGTTGGTATATGAGATGGTCTTGCTTCAATCTCCTTAGTCTCACATTGGGCCCGTGCATTGTGGTCATTGAGTTGCTTAGGAATCGATTGGCCTACCATTGCATGGATTGTTGCCTATTCGAATGTTTGTGTATGCATTGGTTATGAAAGGTATAGTTAGACTTTGATGTTCTTGGTCTAATGTTCCTACACGCATAGTAAGGGCTGGTGTGTTGTGATCATTAAGTTGCTTTGGAATCAATTGGCCTCCGGCCTCTATGTGATTGTGGTAATTACTGTGAAATTGTTTTGCAACATGGATAAGTTTCCTCTAAGGAATGTTTATTCAATTCTCATCATGATGAATTCCTTACTGTTTGAAAGGTTGTGAGTAAATGTGTATGTATGTGTGTATATATCTTCATGTATATATCATGATGCATTTATTTCTTTATATTAATTGTATAGTTGTCCTGATATAGTTGTAGGGTAACTCTTCCTCAATGAGTTTTGACTCATGCCCCTACAGTTTCTAGTTCTGTTAGAAGCTGCATAGTCGGTCCGACTCCACTATCGTTCTAGAAACGAAGTCTAGCTCAATACACGAATCATAGTCTTTGGTTAAGTAGTGTGTATTTCCTACGTACCCTTTGTTCTGAGTCAGCATTTGTGTAAGTGCTTTATCATATCTTGTCTAAAAGGCTCTATAGTTGTGTAGGTTATCTAGGTCTTAGGAAATGGCTGTACAATGTAAACTTCAACAATTTACGTATTCCTTTAAAGAAAAATTTAATTTCTTGAAATTTTCAACTCTCGTGACGTAATGTAATGTTTTATAGATATTCTAAATTAATAAGTTTTATTGTATGATTATGAATAAATGAATTTTAGGGTATAAGGAGTTAAAAGCCTTTAGTACATGTCGAGGCTTACAAGTTCTGGGAGTGTTTGCACCTAGGTCTCATGCTGGTTGGGGTTATGACAAAGATGGTCACGGGCCTAGATAACGGGTTGTGATATACGAATTTTAAGTGCAAAATAGTGAATGATCTAGTCTCAAAACTGACACAAAATTACAATCTGAAGGAATATTTTGTTTTGATGCTTGCTAGTTGACTTCTTCTGGCCCTTTTTCTCAATTACTTGTGAGGCTAGCTTCTTTTCTTTGCTTCTGTGGGTTATTTTCATGGAATGGTGGTTGTTGTAAGAACTCAAATTGGTATGGGATCATGTGGAGGGTTATCATTGGATGTGTCTGAAAATTTTGAAGATTTGAGCAAGTGTGTGAGTCTGGAGGTTGTTTAAAATTGGGAATTTATTTTACTAAGGGAGAACCTACAATAAATTGAATGCTTGGTGATTTCTTTTCCTATGGAACCTGTTAATGTTGGCATTAGGACTATTGCCTGGGTGAAAAGTGGAAATAGACTTGATGTGTGAAAGGTCTTTTAGGAAGGACTTGTCTGCACAAAATGTTAAACTACATTTATGAAGGTGAGGGTGACATTGGAGAATATAAGGAGAGGAAATTGTGATGGGAAGTCTTGTCCTTAATATATTTTAGTGGCGTGTGAAATTAAGACCCACACTAACTGATTTATGGAGCCTAAGACCCCTTGGGGGTAATATGGGAAATCAATAATTTACTAAAGTGTAAATGGGTCAAAGAGGAAAAGTCACACACACACATACACCTAAATATATTAATTCAACCCTTGTTCCCATTTCACACACCTAAAACTGTGCCTCCCCTCATCTTCACATCTGTCTTCACTCTCTCACGGAAGGACCCTCCACACTCGACTGCTCCTCCATAATTCCTCCAAAGTCCATACAGTGACAAGCTCATCCAAGTATCTTTATCTCTAGTTGGTGAGGTATGTGATTAGGGTTTATCTCCTTAAATTTTTTGAGTTTGATTAGAGTTTTGAGAGTACTCTTGTGTTCTCTGGAGATTTAATGTGGATTAAATGTATTTCAAACTCCTATCATCATTCTTATTTGGTTTACTAAATTTGTTTGGTGGGATTATGAGTTTTGGAGTTGGATTTTGACTTTGTTTGCTATCATGAGCTTGGTTGTACAATTTTCCTACGGAAATCTTTAATTTTTTCTTGGGGATTTCTTCAAAATGATGTTTGAAGGATTTTGAGAGCTAAATGAAGTTGAAACTTGAGTGGGAAGGCTGCACAAACTATGGGGCGAGGCCCTTTTTCATGAGGAATCCACTACTAGAAATTCATCAATTAGTGACGGAAAAATCTGTCACTAATTTAACAAAATTCCAATGCAAATAAGTTTGTGACAAAAAAAAAGTCTGTTTGTAAAAACGTCCATCACAAATCACAAGTCGTTGCAAATTTAGCGATGAAATTTTTCCATCACAAATTTGAAAATATGTCGCAAACAAAATTTAGGAATTTGTGATGGAAAATCTTTCATCGCTAATTTGAGATGGATATTTCCGTCGCTATTTTCGTTGCAAATTTGTGATGGAACTAGTGATAAAACTCCATCACAAATCAACGACGAATGTTTCCATTGCTAATTTTGACACAATTTTTTAGACAAGTTTTTTTTATATATATTTAATAATTCCAAGCTTGATTTGAAACCTGTGAACAAACATAAATATAGCCAATAAGCACCCACTAGCAATTACAACAAAACACTTCACGTATTTCTATATAACAAAATGATTTACATGTTTTTTCATGATCCATCATCATGAAATGCAAAGTCATAACAAAATATAAGTTTCTATAAATAAATTGGTCTAGCATGTGATCTAGTGGCTATCTCTCATCATCATCAATACGAGTAACCAAGTGCCTGCCAACTGAATTGATGAAGCGGTCCATCATTGAACACATCTTGTTGATGACAGTCGCCTAACTCTCCAATATATATGTCTAGGCGTCAGTTTTCTCCTCCTGAGTACTGATTTCCTCTTTATGAGCCCTAAGCTCATTTACGACAGGTGTTGTAGCTCTTCTTCAAAGTCAAGATAGAGACTCGATAGTGGGATAGAACATGGACTAGAGCAATCGATCTCACATGCCTCTGATCCTATGCTAAATATGTGCCCCTTCTTGTTCTTTCCTCCTACCATTTGTAGCCATAGCTCTGCATCAGTAGCATCATCATCACGTTATTTGCTACCCCCACTATCATTAGCACTTGCGATGATTTCAATCTAATATATTCCTCTTGTTAAATATTTACATTATATAAGGTTTGACTGACTTGAGAAGTTATAGTTATAAGGATCATAGGCAAAGTTCACCAAGTTTGGCACAATTTTCTACAAGAAACATTAGTAATTTAGGAGTCTTAGACACTTATACTAGGCAGAACCAAGAGAATTTGTCTCAATAACTCAGAAGTGGCTGTAAAAAAAAACGTTAGGATTGAAAAAAAAAATTGATGTTGCACACTTGGAACAATCTGAGGCTTAATTTAAGATAGCATATAAGAAAGACCATTCTCATTAGATTGCAAAAATTGGCTCCAAAATAGTACTTTTAACCCAACCACAAAATAATAATAAATAAATAAATAAGAAAGAGAAGAAGAAGAAGAAGAAGAAGAAGAAGAAGAAGAAGAAGAAGAAGAAGAAGAAGCAATGCGAGCATCACCTTTTCATGAAAACAAAGCATATATGTTCAGTCTGTACAGTGCAAATAGCATATGCATGTAGTGAGGCACAAGAAATTAAGACATGAGATGTAAGGCTCCATTTGTTTCATGAGAAAATGGATTTTAAAAAAAAACATATAGCAAACATTAGGCCAATATGTGATTTGTGAAGAATTTGAAAATGATGTTTCCCCACTTATTCTAAAGAAAATTATTCCTTGAAATTTTAAGGGGAAAAAAACAAAAAACTATTTTTATTTTGTTAGAAAATTTTTCTTTATGATTCTTTTCTTTCAATGAGTCAATCAAAGCCTAAATTAAATTTACTGAGATAATTACCAACACTCTCAACCTCATCCTCAATTTCACAGTGGATACATAACTTATTAACAACATGGAATTTCAAAAACCAAATTTATCCAAGACTTTTTATAGGTGAGAAAAGAGTATTTCATTAAAATTTACAGAAATGTGAAAGTCAATGAAAATTACCATCATCAGTTGTGTTTTCTAAAACTGAATCACCAACTCCTAAAACATAGTTATATCATATAAGGTTCCCAATCGATGTCATTGCAACAAACTTAAATGGATGGACATATTTGATATGTCAACATTCACTGCAACTAAATACTACATGACTAGAAGGAAAAGTTAGAACCAGAGGCAGCTGAAGGTATTGCAATCTTGGAGTTCCATGTCTTCCAATTCGTTCTTCTTGTCTTTTACCCCAATCTGACACTACCCCAGGCCTAAACAAACCCCACTTTTTTATCCCTTTAATTTCTCATCAAATCAACTCCCAAGCTTCGATTTCCATGAATTAAATGAACTTAAGGATTAAATTAAAAATTTATAAAAATATAAGGATTTAATTTAAAAATTTTTAAACTAAAAAGACCAAGTGAAGAACATAAGTATAATTCAAACAAAAAAATTGATAAATAAATAATGAAGATTTTAAACAAAAGGATAAAGAATATGGAAAAAAAATGTAATGGAGAGTTTGAATTTAATTTACCTTACCAGGCATCACTTCTCCATTGATCCCACTGACGTTGTTGCTAGCATGAAGACAGGCTTTATAATATGTGTCCACAATAGAAAATCTTAACAAGTGAAAACTCAACTTTTGTATCTAATATGTAAATCTGTCATTTAAAAGGATTTAGATCCAATTGGGTTTGTATTTGGTTCAAACTCAAGTGGGGGAAAAATTGAAACTGGTTGATTTATGAATTTGAATGTGCAGAGAAAGAGAATTTTCACCTGAGGTCTAAGAAAGCCACCAAAGGGCCACGCAAGAGGCCAATGAACATCTTTCTGCATCTAGGATTTGAACATTAGCCATTGTTCTTTTAAAGGCACTAAATTCCTGCAAAAAATTAGAATTACAAGTTATGAAAAAGAATTCTTATAGATTGAAAGACAAGAAGAATTAAAATTCTGCTCTTAGTTATGATATATAAGCTAGCCAAGTTATTTCAAATCCTTATTCCTTACTATTAAATCCCCATAGATTTCAGCAACTAGAGTGGAGCAAGTTGAGTAGTTATTGACCACTATCAAGATAGCCTCTGCTCTTGCAATGACAAAGTTATGAAAAGATAAGTAATTTTAAATCCTCAAACTCAATCATCTTTATTACTGTTTTTTTTGTTATTATAATTTTTCAACGCTTTCATGTCAAAGGTTTTGTTTATCATTGGACATTACAGAAACAAATTTAAAAGTATAAATTCAAAACTCAATAACCGAAACACTGTTAAAAGGTATTTGTAATTCATTGCTCATATGGAAAATAGTAGAGAGTACATCTAAAAGAGAACACCTACTAAACTCAATCAAAGACCACATTTGGATTTAGCAACTGCAAATCATTAAGCTAAGACAATGTATCACACAGAATCTCACCTAGCCGAGAGATAAACAACTTCAATTTGTCCTCCTCGAGCTTCAATCGTCATCCTCTCTACTCTGTCGTCTCCTTTATCGCCCTTGGGTGCCTACTATCTTGGATTCCCTGATTCTCCTCCTCCTTCCACAATTTATGTCTCTACATCTCTTCATATTCTAGTTCCTCTCTCAGATCATCTCTCCATTTGTCACAGCATAATCCTTTTGTCTTTTTTCCTTCACCAGTCACCTTCATCTACCTCACACTGCCACTCTTCCTTTCTATTTTTTCTCCAAAAAACTATCCATTCCTCTCAGATATCTCTCGTTTGTGATGAAATTTTCCGTCGTAAAACTAAAAATACTTTGCGACGAAATTTTGGTACGAAAAAATTTCATTGCTAGTTTGTGACAGAAAAATGTTTGAGATGGAATTTTGCTATGGAATTTTTCATCGCAAAATTAAAAATACTTTGTGACATAATTTTTGTACAGAAAATTTCGTTGCTAATATTAGCGACAAAATTTTAATCAACAACAGAAATTTTTTGTTGCAGATTCCCTATATTACAATTTCAAATCAGCGACGAAATTAGTGATGAAAGTTTTTCGTTGCTGATTTTCATAGCTAATTTATGTCTTTTGTTATAGTGGCCTAAGGGGATGTGTTAAGGAACCTAAAGGAGAGGCTCTTGGGTAGCTATAGACTCGGTATCCAGTGCGCCATGCTACTTGATAGCACACTCATCTTTGAGTGATGCTTCAGGTCCAGGCGCCAAGGCTGGTACCCCATGCACCATGGCCTAAAGGTGGCGTGAGTCATGGTTGGGAGTTGGGCGCCCAAGGTGCCCTACACAAGAAGAAACCTTTGTGTTTAGGAGTTTAATGTGTGGCATTGTATGGCTCCTTTATATGTTGTGAACCTCTTGAGGCTTGATTAGAATGTTCTTCTCGAGTGTTTGTTGGCCGAGACTCAGGTGAGTAATTAGCCCACTCTTAGAGTTGCCTTTTGATGCTTTAAAGCTATGTCATGGAATACATGTATGATAAATTGTGATGTGGGAGGGGAGTGCTGTTATAACATGGAGAGCGGGATTGTTCATACGCAAATCCTTGGAGGGAATTTATTGGTATGTGGGGATATTCTGCTGAATATTCTACTTAACACCTTGAAATGCATATTTCTATGGATTTCATTCACCTATACATTGTAGGTGTTATGGAAATAGCATGGTTTCTTGCCAATATCCATGCTTAGCTTATTATTGGAGAAATTGTGACATCATGTCGGGGAGTGATAAATCAATTGGCCTCCGAGCCTGGAGGACCCATTTTGTGTGATGTATACTTTTTGTTTTGCATGATGCTTAGTTTGAGTGAGGTGTGAGCTCATTTGATTGTGTAATGTTTAGAGTATAAGGTAATTTTTGCCTTATACAAAATTATTAGGGACCCTTATGTTCGAGTCTAATAATGTTTAACTTATGTGTGCTTGTGTTGTAAATGAATTGTTCATGGGTGATGTGATATTCCCCAGGAGATATATAAATATGTATTTAGCCTTCGGCATAGAGGATATATATAGCATTTGGGCTTCAGGATGGAGTTATGTGGACCTTTAGCTAGGATATTTTTATAGCCTTCTAGCTGGTAGATTGTTATAGCTTTTGGGCCATGGAGATATTATTCTTATTGGATTTGTTTATTATATGTATTAACCTGTGTGGTTGTGATGACATTTAATTGGCGTGCATTGCTTGGAGTGGTATTATAATCTTGCATTGTGTTGCTTGTTGGATATTCAAAGACCAATGAGTCGAGAGTTAGTATATGTCTATTACCTTGGTATTATGATATCGTGAGGAAGTAGGAACTTAGGCATGTGAAAATTTTTTTTTGCAAATAGACGAATACCCACATGTATTTGAGACTAGGCATAACAAAAAAAATTCAAAGGACCGAATTTCATAAAGAAGGTAGTACTGTGATACTTATAGGTTAATTTTTCCTTTGATTGTTAGCTTTCTATTTGCATATGATAGCTACATTAAACTATTTATATGTGCAAGTGAAAAACATCCATTACACATCCATGTTGCATGAATTATGTGGGAGGATGAATGATATGTGATGCTATACAATGTTATGTGATACACTATTGATTCAACATGTGGAATGTGATTTGGGGTACAGAAGGACTAAAATGAAAAATAAAACTTAGTTAAAGGTGGAACAAGAAATGGAGCCAATAGGTAGGGACTAAGGTAGAAAACATATTTGTGGTGGTAAAAATTAAAAATAGAATTTAAATTGCAAGAAAAATAAAAGTAGACAAAATAAAGAAAAGAAATTCTTTAATTTATTAAAACCTAAAGAAAATAGAATAAGAAGATAAATGATAGAATATATAAAATATATGAAGGGATACTATTTATCTAAGATATGTGTGTAAACTAGAGAGAAGAAGAAGAAGAAGAAGAAGAAGAAGAATAATAATAATAATAATAATAATAATAATAATGAGATATGGGAAGTAAATTAAATAAATGATAAGATAACTAATAGAAAAGAAAAAAGATTGTTAATAAGATATAATAAGACTTAACTAAACTAGTGGATAAGTAATTAATAAAAACAACCCTAACTATACAAACCTAAATAGTAGGCATGACACCCTTCTTGAAAACAATTAAAGTAAATTAAAACTAACATGCACTTATCGAAATTAAATTAAAGTAAATCTAGTAAAATCATATCCTAATTGAAAATTTAAATTCAAATAAAACAAGATATCCTAGTCTAAATCAAATCTAGTAGGATTCAAACTTAACCTAGATGCTAATAAATCAACTAGACCTAGTTCTCTCCAAACCCTATGGCCAACACCCTAGTTCCTAGACATCCAAATAGTCCCCGTGGCTACACACTCTCCAAACCACTTTCACCAAACCCTAGTGTCACACTCTCTCCTTCCCTCTCTCACATAGCTGCCACCCACTCTTGCACACAAGGCCACATCGTTCATCTCTTTCCCTTCACAAGAAGACTTCTACTCACTCCCACTAGAACCCAACACTCTAAAGCTCTAGCATCCCACTTTTAAGAAGAGAAAAGCCTAGGCATGAGCCACCTACCATACACCTAAATCCTACATCCTAGCTGCCACATCCTTTCTCTTCATCACCTACGCCACATACTCATCTTGAACCCAAATTCCTATACAAGCTTCATCCATACAATTTACATCCAGCATCAAGGAGATTTCTTTCAAAAAAAAAAGGAAATATCCTAAAAAACTAAATCTACGATATTTACTAAGTTGGGTCTCAGAAATTTAATTAAAGATAGATGATCCCTAAGAATCATGTTGGGCTTGTAAATATACATGTAGAACTACCTAGACATCCACAGTAACACCACAAATCCTTACCCTTCTTGCACGAGTTAATGAAAACACATCCAGAACGAAAAGTCCAAAAGCAAGGGTATTGTATCACAAAATCCCAAGTGAATGAAATAACCTCATTTTAACTTAATCTTAGCATTATTAGTGATAAAGGGTATGACATGGGATATTCCCAACAGTCATATAGTAGTGGTTGAATTCAAGATGTCATATTTGGGAGATTTAATTCCAGATAATGAATTCAGGATTACGGAAATCTAGGATATTAAAATCGAAACTTAAATTTCAGGATGATGTGTTAACTAACGTTTGTGCTTTAAGAATAAAGTACGAACTTTCTTGAAATTCAATTTATTTATTTACATGAATAATGAATCAACATGTTGGTATGGGAAAGGCATAAATCCAGATGTACGTATATTATTAGAAAATATAATTCTTTTGAAGAAGAAGGTAAAAGGTAAACTTTGTAAGTTACCTATTTTCTTTACAATAAAGGTTGACTATTGTGTGAACAAAAGGAAAGAGAAATACTCGAGGTTCCCTTCTATAGGGATATTATCGAGACATCTTCAAGTAACTCAAGTGCAGATTTATCCACACAGTCTTGTCCTAAAATATAGAAAGAAGTATGAAAATAGGTGCTCTAATTTGAAACCTATTCCTCAAATAGGGATAATAATAAATATGTAGTTGAGTCTAGTTAACTAAATAGCTAGTCTAATTTAAACAAACCAATTTACAAGAGGGCATTAGGGTTTTATACACAAATAATGCCTCTTGTATTCAAATTATTATTTCCTCAGGGGAGACATTAGCTAAAAGCCACTTTATTATTACTACTTAAAATTATAAACCAAAACTAGGGTAATCCTTGTTTAAAATATGAGAATGATTAGGACATGTTGTATGAATGGTTATGAAGTCTGTAAAACGAAATAGTGAGGATACAAGCTATGCTTCTCCTCAGAATCTAATTGTGTATGTATGTCTACTCACTTTCTTGAATACTGCTGTGAACAACAAGGATGCCAAATACTTCTGCTTGACAATGTATGTTGGTAATGAACACATGAACATTATTCATGAAATAAACAAAATCATGGTAATAACAATTCATATGCTTTTGCATAATGGAATAATACGAATGAGATAGTAAGAATAAGAGGCTTACAATGACAAGGAATAGTGTCACTGTACCTGTCATGGGCCAGATAGTAGGTTGTGACACTATGAGTTAGGACACTTTAGAGAGCCTTGGTGCTCAAATTTACTTAAAGATTGTGATGAACTCACATTGTGAGCATGCAATGAGTACATTTATGTCAGTAGTTAGTTGGTTAGATGCCACTTGTGCGAGAGCATCGTATGTGGAGGAAGGTAAAGTAGGAGATCCTTAAGAATGGGTTAGACTAGGACTTTGTATTTAGTGTTAAGAGTTATAGAGCCTATTAGCCTACGAGATTAGAGACATTACTAGCCTATGGGCGAGAGTTAAATAGTGGCCTTCAGCTCTAAATGGGATGTTCTAAGATTGGTCGTGTGAGTAGCATGTCGTGCTAACTCATACTGAAACTAAATGACTACATGTAGTTAGAGTTCCATTGATAGAAGACTCTTATCGAACCATTCAAGGAAGTGGCTCATGTAAGAGTCACTTAGTGGAGTGTGCAAGCTTATCAACAGTGAGAATGGAGATCCTGGTTTGTGTTACTCGTGAACGTTTATAAAAAATTCTCCTAAATTATTCTGGGGGAGATACCTACTCACTGAGATATTTTTCTCATGCTATTGATTGTATTTTTTCAGGTTGCTTAAGCTACGATATTGCCACCCCAATACTAGTAGAGGTTTAAGGACTTTGATCATATATGCCTTTAGGGTTGGAGTTTGTAGGTCTTCGTCCTATATGTGTTGTTGTTGTTGTAAGCTCTGTAGTCAAATAGGACACCTAGGAAGGAATGGTTGCATGTAGGGAGTTCCTGATATGGCATATTATTATTTTTACATACTTAATTATTTATTTATGCGACCTTGCATATCACATGTTGCATGTGAACCACGAGCTAGGAGAATCAGGCTTACGGCATGGGAAAGTAACTCTATGTCGTGCTAGTCACGTGCTTGGATTTTGGGTCGTAACAGCTGTTGTAGGAGCTTTTCTTGGAATTTAGGACTGACTTGGACAATTTTCACACTTTCAAAAAGGTATGGCAGCAAGAAAAGTATAAATGCATGGTAACGACAAAACATTTTTTTTACAATAGGTAGGTCCTACGCCTAGTTAGCATCCCAGTTAGCCATGGTCAAAGTCAACATCAACAAAAATGTTACGTCGGCGTCCTTGTCATCAAATTTCTCTCTAATTAATTAAACCTGAAAGATTAAAATTGGATTAATTAGGGTCTTTAATCAATCAAGATGTAAAAATTAGAATTTAAACTGTATTCAATCAATAATGAATTTAGAACCAATTAATTCCGACGCATCGTATAATTAGAGAGTTTACGTGATTAATATTGCAATAGGACTAAGTTGGGGACTAAAATAAATATAAAAAATCTAGATATCAAATCCTCCCACCTTAGCCTTTTGCACTCCTAGGAAAAATCAAATCAAAAAACCAAAGGTGCACAAATAGAAAGAGTGCAGGAGCATGCAAAGATGGAACAATTCAAGCTTGAAGAAATGTAGCACTTAGAGAAAATTAATCTTAAATTTCTAAAAGTTAAGCATGATGGCAAATTCATTTGATAAGAATGAATTGAAGTAAATCATCTCCTCATCAGGTAAGTGTTTACTCTATATTCTCTCAAGTGTTTTAAGGGTAATATTCACTCAAAGCTCAACCTATCAAGATATTACTACCTTGAGCTTGTCAATTATCTAAATCTCCACTACTTATATCATATGCATGCTTGAATCAACAGGACTTTACGAGGGTGTAATGTGAGTAGAGAAACAATGAAAAGATGGAGGAAAATACAAGAAGCAAAGTGTGGCAAAAACTTTAAAGAAATGAAGAGCATCAATTACATCAAAACACAAGAGTTTGAGTTCTATAACTTGGGCACAAAAATTTCTATCTACTCCTCTTTCCTTTATATATATATATATATTTTTTTTCATATCATCATTTTTTTAATTTTCAATCATTTTTTTCTTTTTTTTTTGGTATGGGCTATTTTTCTCATATTTCATCATGAATACTCAATTTTCTTATTCTTTGGAGCAGCAAAAATATAAAGCAAAACAGCCCATAATTTCATACTATTCACAATGCTAACTCAATCTCTTTCAAATAAAACTTCTAAAGCTCTTCAATTCCCAAGTTGGAAAGGGACTTCTTTTTTTTGGTTCAAGGTGAAAAAAGGCACTAGAAATACAAGAAAGGAAAGTGGAAATAAAGCACAAAGTGGCATACAATGGAAGCAAAAACATGGGATGGCTATTTAGCTAAAGTGGGTTACAAGAAGGAAAAGCCTAAATCATTTTCAAGCATGCACATATAATGTAGCCTCAATAAAGACTCAAGACAAGTTCTAGAGTGAAAATTAATGATGAGGAGTACACATTAGAAGAAAGAATCACATATTGCATTAAGGCTAAAATTCTCACGAGTAAAAGACTATTACTAGGAATTCATTAGAATAAAATTCATTGCCATTTTATTTGAATCTCTAAAAGAAGAAGATTAAATTCTCATCATGCTAAATCAATCCAAACCTTAACTATTCCAACATGCATAAATCCACAAAACAAATCCATCAAGAACTCCAAAAAGGGAGCATCAAAATTCGTACATCATAGTACAACAAACATTCTACACTACAAAAATGTGAGCAACTAGACTTTGACACTAAAAATCTATACCAAAATGAAAGCTAAAGACACCTACTAAAATTTTGCACTCAAAATGCATAAAAAAGTTCAAAAAATATCAAAAAAAAAGTGGCCAAAACTATAGCTAAAAAGTGCAAAAAATTCCCACAAAACATTTGGACAACAACGAGAAATCATGCATAAAAATTTGCTAGCTATTACTTCAATTTAGCACAAATGTTTTCTCTAATTAATTTCCCCCCTCCTGACTCTTAAATCTTGCATTATCCTTAATTCAAATTAGCACATAACAACCAAGAAAAGAAAGAGGACAAATAAATAAAAGAGGAGGGAAAAGAGATAGCTTGATCAACTGGTTGATACATTGTGGATACGGAGCTCTTCCATGGTTTCTTCCTTCAAGCCCTCATAGAATTTCTTCAGCCTTTGCTTGTTCAGGGTGAATTGATGGTTGCTTGCCTCATTTTTAATTTCCACTACACCAAAAGGAAAACATTACTAATAACATAAGGACTAACCCATCTAGAACGAAGCTTACTAGACAAGAATCGTAGAGAAGGACTTTATCTCGCACTTGGAACCCCTTCTTCTCAAGTCTCTTACCATGAAGAGCTTTTATTCTTTCTTTGTAGATGTGTGCATTCTCATATACCTCTAGCCTCATCTCTTCAAGCTATTGTTATAGCTTTCTCTCCTTGCTGGCTAGGGACATATCCATATTGCATTGCTTCACCACCTAATATGCTTTATGGTCAATCTCCATCAGGAAATGGCATGTTTTTCCAAACACTAAGAGGAAAAGGGATATATCAATGAGACTCTTGTATGTGGTACGCTATGCCCAAAGCGCATCATCTAATCTCTTGCTCCAATGTTTTCTATTGGGCTGCACGGTTTTCTCCAATATTTGCTTTCTCTCTCAGTTGGAAACTTTGACTTGCCCATTTGTTTAGGGGTGGTAAGGTGTTGAAGTTTTGTTCACCATCCCATACTTTTTCAGCATTACTTGTATGTTTTTGTTGCAAAAGTGTAATCCTTGGTCACTTACAATGGCCTTTGGGACACCATACCTACAAAAAATAATATGCACAAAGAAAATCTACAACAACAAAAGAATCACTAGTTTAGGTGGCTTTAGATTCTATCCACTTCGACACATAATCCACTGCTACTAAAATATACAAAACCAAAAAGACACTGGAAATGAACCCATAAAATCTATACCCCAAACATAAAAAATTTCATAGAAAAGCAAAGGCTGTTGAGCATCTCATTTCTTTTTGAAATATTTCTAGTCTTTTGGCATCGTGGGCATCCTAAACAATGTGGGCCAATACAAACTAGAATCTAACACTTTCCTAGCATTTCTTTCTGGATCAAAGTGTCCACCATGTGCAAGAGTATGGCAGAAATCAAACATGAATGCAAACTCATGATTTAGGACACTCCTCCTAATTATTCGATCACTGCAAACTCTCCACAAATAAGGATCATCCTATACATAGTATCTAGACTCACTCTTATGCTCATTTAATTGATGCTTATTTTGATATGTCGACAATTCAAATGCAACAAGGAAATTAATGATATCAACAAAGCAAGGTTCATCACTACCATGTATAAGGAAGAAATACTCATTTGGAAAGTCATCTCAAATGAGGAGAAGGTCCAAATAGAGATCAAAAAGCCTACTTAAATGATTCGCTACTATGTTATCCATTCCACCCATATCTTCAATTTCCACATCTAACTCTTGGAGGAGTAGCATCCATCGTATTAATCTTGGCTTCGCGTCTAGTTTCTTGAGCAAGTATTTTAGAGTTACATGATCAGAGAAAACGACCACTTTAGAGTCAAGCAAATAAGATATACATTTATCTAAGGTAAAAACAATTGCTAAAAACTCTTTTTTAGTGGCTGTATAATCTACTTGAGTTGAATCAAATGTCTATGAAGCATAAGCTATCACGTATGACTTCCTATCCACCCTTTGAGATAGAATGACTCTCATTGTAAAATTAGAGACATCACACATCAGTTTAAAAAGAAGGTCCCATCTAAGGGGTTATATAATGGAAAGGGAAATCAATTTCTTTTTTAGCTCATCAAATGCCTCTGCAGTTATCATAAAAAACAAAAGTAAAAGTTTAGAGAGGGGCAAGGCCATCTTACTAAAATCCTTGATGAATCTCCAATAAAACCTTGAATGGCCAAGAAATGAACGCACCTCCCATATAGAAAAGAGGTAAGAGAGAGAGGAAATCATATTAACCTTAGCTTTATCTACCTCAATGTCACGTTTAGACACTATGTGGCCTAAGACTATGCCTTGCTCTAACATAAAATGACATTTCTCAAAATTCAGCACCAATTTTTTCTCTATACACCTCTCTAGAACTCTTCCTAAATTATACAATCATGCCTCGAAAGATTCACCATACATACAAAAATCATCCATGAACACTATTATGTCCCCAGTTTGGGATAATGACTAGCATGGAGTGGCACCACTACCACTACCGTAAGCCTAACTCATACTACACTTTAAAGTCCAACCATGAAGTTAAGCATATAAGCAAAGTAATGCAATCCACAATTTCATCATTGGATAATGAACCTATTCATAAACAAATTCATATTAACACACAATCACATTTCCAAGCCTTTACTTCATATCATCAGTCAGCATAGTTCAAAGGAGTGTTCTAAAACACAAGCATATGAAATAGTACAATACAATCCATACATTCATCACCCTAGGAGTTTTAGCAACTACAAAGCCTGACGTATCCCAAAATATTCCGCAGAGACAAAAGAACCAACCCTGCTATGAAGGGATTGGAGATGGGGCCTCGCTACTCCTCGTGCAAAGGCTCACCAACTATCGAAGAATCTGTAAAAGTTACAAAGAGAAGGTGAGTAAATTATACTCAATGAGGAACAATATCACATTAGAAAGAAATGCTCACAATATACCTCTCACAAGGATAAGACTATACTTCATCCTCTCGAAACCACAATATATATATACCAAAAAGTACTTTCAAGTATAAGCACAAGTGTAAATTCACTATCACAACACAAACCACCCATAGAACATATTGGAATAGATCACATTCTATAGTTACTCAGCAGGATTTTTCCTTGGGGGTCAAGTAGCACTATCACCAACCACTTAACCATTATGATTTAAAAAAAGGATTTCCTATAATGCAATGTCTCAAGCAATTAGGGTACTTCTATGAAAAGGGCTATACAGGCTCATATTACATCCCATTATAATCACAAACCACTTCCAATAACAAAGAAAGAACTCATCACATGGTGTAGTCCAAGCACAAGCCAAGCTATAATACGCAAGTTTCACAACAACAATTGATATAATCACCCCTTTATAAGGTCCACAGATTGTAATGCCATTAAATCCCACCATGTGAATTAGTTTTAAATTTAATCTATGATCATGTGACAATTTAAAGTACACATAACGTAGAGGGACGGAGTTAGTTCCTCACCTCAGGTTTTTAAGGTTGCTAAACTTGTTGAGAAACTCAAGGATGGTTGCTAAAATATCTTAGGATAAAAGCCCTATCAATTAGAATGCAAAAAAAAAAGTTTAAAAATCATAAAAGAGTAAAATCTCCACTACGGCAACATCCACATCCAGTGCTGCAACACTAGATAACATAAGCAAAACTTAACCTGCAGGTCTTATCGCTGCAGCACTAGTTCATAGAGGCAAATTATCATTACAGTGCCCAGAATTGGCGTTGTAGCACTAGACACCAAAAGCACCATCATGCTTTCTGTAATTCACCACTGAAGAGGCTAGCAATGACCCCTACTCCACATCATGAACATCCTTCTTTTATTATGCCAAAGGTCTTTGCTTACACCCCCAAACTTCCATGGAATGCTATAAAATCATTTTTTAAGTGTTTATTAGAGGTAAAAACTGAGTTAAATCCTTGCCCAAATCAAAAGAAATCAACTTGGCTCATTCTAATATTTTCAAAATTCCTTTTTTACAGCAAAAAAGGCATTCATGACAGCAACCATCAACTTTTTACAATCTCTCCCTAATAAACGAGTTTTAACCACCCTTAAGTCACTCATTCAAATTAGCAAAATGTTTTACTATTATCATGGAAAGGTTTGGAAGCGTAAACCAACCTTAGGGTTCAAAAGTACGAACATTTCCACTTAGGGTTTAGTCAAAGATGAAAATAAAAGGGAGAGTGAAGCTTCTAAGTGGCTTACCTTAGATATAGTTCAATCTAAGCCAACAAATGCTACCCACAACCAAGATTGTTCAAATTTATAAGAGGGACGGTGAAGGAGTTGACTTCATGAAGAAGAGTAGAAAGAAAGTGTGAAGTTGTGTATCTAATGATGAAGAAGGGAGAGTGACATGCGGCTTATATTAGATAGAGTGACAATTTTCAAAAAAAAAATGCTATAATTCCTAATATGTCCCCTCTTATTTTCCTCCAAACAAATGCTCAAGGAAAACTATGTATTCACCCAACACCTTCTACTTATATTAACTTTAGTGCACAAATTTTACTACAAACTCTATACATACACGCATTCTCATATTTCCATTCCGTATCCAAAATACATATGTATATCTAACACTCAAGTCCCTACACAAGGGTTCTTGAGTGTACCATCCCTTTTATAAGAAAATTTTATCACCCAAATTCTAGTATAAATCTCAGCAAACCAATATTCACACATAACAACACCAATGTGATTGTCATACATAAATATTTACCCACCCATAAGTTTTTAAATTTAGAAACACAACTCATAATCCATTCATGCCAAAACCACAAGAGAGATATATTTAAAAATCATACACACAAAGATCTTGAGTGTCATAAACACTTCCATGTAATCCTCTAATAATTCAAAAAAAAATGCTACTCATGGAGTGTTGGAAAGTGCCAAGTGCATTACAAAGACCAAGTGGCATGCTTCTATATGCAAATGTGCCGAAAGGATAGGTGAATGTGGTCTTCTCCATATCTTCAGGTGCAATATGTATTTGAAAGTATCCAAAAAACCCATCAAGCAAGCAATAATTAGACTTTTCAGCAAGTTTTTCTAACATATGATCAATGAAGGGGAGAGGGAAGTGATCTTTTATAGTTGCTAGATTAAGATTCCTATAGTCCATAAAACCCTCTAACTACTCTGGACTCTAATGGGGACTAATTCATTATTTTCATTAGTCACTACGATAACCATTGTTTTCTTTGGTACCACTTGTACTAGACTCACCCATTTGCTATCGAAAATTAGATAAATTATGTCAGCTTAGAGGAGCTTACTTACCTCCTTCTTGACTACGTCAAGAATCATGGGCTTGAGTCGTCTTTAGGGCTGCTTAACTAGTTTTACCTCCTCCTCTAAGAGTATCCAATGCATGTACACCAAGGGGATAGTACTAGGGATGTCTGCTAGAGTCCACCTAATCACCTTCTTATGCCTTTCCAAAAAGTACATCAGTTTTGCCTCTTGATCAGGTTAGAGATTGTTAGCTATTATAATCAGAAGCTTTTCTCCTTCATCTAAAACTACATACTTTAGGTTTTCTAGAAGTGCCTTTAACTCCAATGTAGGTGGTTGGATGATGGACGAAATCAGTTTTTATGGGTTCACTTCCAAGTTTGCACCTACATGTTGAGAATGCTCAAAGACAAAATCTTTGGCTATGAAGGATGAAGGATTAACAACAAAAGCAGATGAAGATGAAGAATGTACAACACTACAGTTTAAATCACTACACCTGCTCTTATCTACAATCGAAACATAATTAAAAATAGAACTAGAAAATGAATCGTGACCAGAATCAAAATTTAAATCTAAATCAGAACTGTCAAGACTCAAAGTTTTCTCAATTTCTACACATGCTTGATAAAGTGGAAAACCAATATATTCACAACTAAAAACATCCTCAAAGTCAGAAATTTCAGGAAAATCTAAACTATTTCACTTTGAAAATCAGCACGTGCATCCTTAACAAGTAAATCCAGAAAATTCACAACATGAACAATAGAATAATCCTCCATTGGATGCTTCATAGAATCTAAGATATTGAAATCATTTTATTTCAGAATGTTAAGTCGATTCATTTCATTTTTGATTTAGTCTTTATTATTCAAATTTATTTGTTACATAATTATTCTAGAAATAAAATCATTTAACAGTAACAATTCTCATTGTATTGTCATATTGAGAATGGAAACAATTAAATTATCTACATTTGTAACTTCTTTTGGTTTATTACTAAAATGTTTTCTGTGTTTTTGGATCTTGGATGTTTTATACTTGACCCATGCATGAAAGTAGCAACTACACTAAAGCTCCTTAGAAATTTGTATAGTCGGACCATTCAGACTAGGACTGCTAACTTAGTGATAATATCTACTTGTCATTGCCTAAGGAGCAATGTAATGATTCATGATTTTGCTTCATTTAATTTTATTGGTTCAAGTATACTAAAATAAAGAGGTTATTTAAGAAGCAGAGAAGATCATGCCTCACTGATTGACAGGAAGCATATGTTAGTGGTAGTCTACTATTAAGTCCTCTGGCAAGCTATGGTACAGAGCCTAGGAGCATAAAGCCAATTGTTGCGCTTGACACTCAGCTAGTTTTTGAGATGTGATAATTGACACAGCTTGAGACTCCATCAACACAGCTTCAACTTCATCTGCACAATGTCCTTTAATTAATTTCAATTTGTACAAATGAAAATGACATTGTGCTGACTAAAAAGCTGCAGCTACATGACCTTTGGGCTTTTCCCTCAGACTAGAGGGTATTATTGTTGTGGAATGATCATGTGTATCATATTGGAGAAGGCGGAGGGCCGTTGTCATTATTCATCGGTCCCATGGAAAGAAACTTCATTGCATCGCCCATCACTTATCCGGGTTGGAAGAATGTTTCTTCGCATCATAAAGAATCTGTAATGACAAATACTGTTAAGGTAATAATTATCAATTATTAATTTATAATTTTCTAAATCATATATATTCTAAGTTCTTTAATTTTCTTTTTCAACCAAAATTTGTTATCAACTGCACTGAGGAAAAAGAATATATTTTGAAGAAAGTTAGAGTGACTTGGAAGAATGTGCAGTTGGAACTCTATAAATCAAAACAACATAATAAGATCAAAGGAAGAAATAATAGTAGATGTTCCAAGGGGAATTCTGAGGGAGCATTGGGCCACTTATATTGAGAGGCAGCATGACTCATGTTAACAGGTTATGACACTTTGAAACATTAATTGTTTTTTTTATATGAAAATTTACTGACATGATTAATCCAAATGTTAGGAGAAAGAAGACAAAAATAAGGAGAACAAACAATGTCAGACACTTAATCACACCGGAGACAAGAAGAGTTTGTTACGAAGATTAGCCAAGATGGAAAAGTCACTTTTGAAAAGGAATCTATAATATTATTTGACCATGAAGTTAATTGACTTTAATTTGAAGGTTACTAAGTGTGAAGTACCCATTAGTAGGGCAGAACTTTGGAATGCAACTCACACAAAGAAGGATAGCTCATTTGTAAGCAATGAAGCGAAAGCCATTAGTGTAAATTGTGTATATTTTGATTTTTTGAGCAATGAAGACATGGTTTGTTAATATGTGTTTTTATTTAAAGTGTGGTGTGCAAAAAAAATATCTATGATCAAGTCACAGGAAACTGTGTAACGTCTATTCTAATTATATATTTGAAATCAAACTTATAATAAGGTTAAGAGAAATTTGTGTGCTTTCTCAAAATAATCTCTACAAAATTCTTTTGAAACACCATCTAGTAGATATTTAGGAAAATTATAGAGCATTTGGAACATAGAAATCTCATAGTAAACAGAGGTCAATCAGTCGACTGTTAGCTATGCATTAGTCGACTGCTAGACAACTGTCTTAAGTTCTCGAAGTTCCAGTAGATGCTGGTCAACAAGCTATAATGTATCAGTCGACTATTAGCTCTGTAAATTCATTTCTGAAAAACCTAAAGAAAAGTCTTTACTTAGAGCTACTTGTATACTTTCTTTAATAACTTTAAGATTTACATCTAACTAAAGGTTTGCATGCTTTTACATAAATAGTCCTAGAAATTGCACATATGATTTTCATTATTCTATACATGCTTCTTAAGATAGAAGTCCATACTCAAATCTTCTCCATTCCCTTCTTTTTATACTTCAGTTCATGAAATAGTTAGTCATAATATAAAGCATAAGATATATAATCTCAGTAGTTAGTCTACTTTAAGAAAACATTACAGGAACAATTTCAGTCATAAAGGCAATCTTAAATATCAAAGTGATTTTCATGAATATAGAGGTTACATGTTAAACATAACAGTCTTATTCTACTTCATAATGCATTACAAATCTACCCATCTTATAAGGGTCTATAATGCATTACAACTCTGCTCATTTCATGAGAATTTATTCTATCATCTCATAGAGAAATGTCCTATCATAAGGATATAACATCCTTACTCATTATAACTATTTCCTTGAACATAGAAGCTGATATAAATATAGCATTCTTGTTCTTCTTTAAAGTGCACTACAAGTCTACCCTTCTCATAAGGTTCTATAATGCATTACAAGTCTACCCATATTGGGTTTATAATTCACTCTAAGCATACCCATCTTGGATTGCAATATAAATCTACCCAACTCATTAGGTTTGTATACTTATTTCATAAAACACTTACTCATATATTCATGGAATATTCATTATAAGCTTATCATGAATTCATCATTACCTCTTTCATAGTTCATGATAAGAACTAAAATCATCATATGTTCATCATGGAAATCACTCTCATATCATCTATCTATCTCATGAGGGTGTTATAATTACTGTTTTATAAGAGTTTCCCATAGGTTCATCATAAAAGTTTAGCATATCATGCATAAATCATGATGGAAAGCATATATCATTATAAACAATTGCTTTTATAAAAAACTAGCTACCTTGATTCTCCTATAGTTGAAATTTGTGAATTGTTTTCTAGTTTCTCTCTAATTCCTCTTACTTCCCAAATTTCAGATATTCCTTCTTCTTTTCTCTTTCGTTTAATCTAAAATTTACTATACTATCAATTCTTAAGCTCTAGAATTCATTTAAACTAGAAGAATTAAGCTAGAAACCTTACCTAGCATGAAGAATCAAGTCCAAAACTTGAATTCCCAGCCCTACTCATCCTTTTCTTTCTTTTTCTTTCTCTTTCAGCTCTAATTTCATCTCTCTCTCTCTCTTCTATTTTCTCTTCTTTCTTTTGACAGAACACATATACATAGAGTCATATATAGACTCTTGTAGAATTACTACTTCGCCCCTAACTTATTCCTCTATATTTCTAGTGGGTTGGGGCTATTTTGGTAATTTCTTGACTGATTTTTATCAGTTACACTAACTTTAACTTGTTGTTTTGAGAGCTGGTAGTCAACTGTCTTATGCCCATTAGTCGACTGCTTGCTTCTTTGTTCTCAAATTTTTTGATATTTTAGCTTATTAATCGACTACTATCCATCTATCAATTAACTGGTGCCTCTCTATTATGAATATGGTTTATTTTGCTGATGCATCCAATCGACTATTAATTCTACATTGGTCGACTGATACAAACTAAACATAAGATTACTGCATTTTAGGCCTATCAGTCGACTGTTCTATTGTTGGCAGTCAGCTGTTAGCCTTCTGATCTAGTTTTTTTCTTACTTTTACTTATCCTTTGTTAGTTTAATTTCTTAGGGACCTTCGTAAATTTTCCTTAATTCTATTTGAGAGAGTATGAAAATTTGGGACTTACAATTCTCCCCTCTTTTTTTAGAATTTTGTCCCCAAAATTCAAATATACTAAATCTTCTTTTATTTCCTTAGGGGATTATTCTATCCTCTCTTTGAGGAAAAGTTCTATTATGAAACATAGCATTCTCAAACATCATAACTATTTCCATGAATATAGAGACCAACATAAGAACATAACATTCTTGCTCTTCCTTTGGTGCAATACAAGTCTACCCATTCTGTAAGTGTTTACTATGCAACATAAGTCTACCCTTCTTTGGTTTATATTTCATCATAAGCCTACTATTCTCTTTGAGTCTACAATGCGTTATATGTCTACCCAACTCTTTGGGTCTATAATTCACTATAGGTCTACCCAACTCTTTGGGTCTATAATTCACTATAGGTCTACCCAACTCTTTGGGTTTATAATGCACCCTAGGTCTATCCAACTCTTTGGGTATACAATGCACTATAAGTCTACCTATTTCTCAGGGTCTATAATGCATCATAGGTCTACCCAAGTCTCTTTGGGTCCATACTGTGCCATTCTCACAGAATTTCTTGGGTCTAATTAACTTAAATATTTATTGATTAGAATACATATATTTAAATTCAAAATCACTGCTTAGTATAGCGTCTTGAAATTTAATTGAAATATCTTCTGTAACAATATAAATTCTACTGATATTGAGATAAAAAAAATAATCAAAAGTAATGACAAGCATTAAATCAGTAAAAGGGATTGGAATATTTTGATGAATTGAAATTCTTATATTGAAATTAAAACTTACAATATTGCAGTACAAACTTGATGAACCAAGTAGCTGAACAAATGAACTACTGAGGCTTTTATAGAGCTATGAAACTGGATTTGAACATGCTTGAAGTCTGTGGATTTCAGAGGCTCTAGAGTCTGTGAATTTTAGTTGTGATGAAGTCCAAAATTATTGATCATAAGGGCAGCTTCTTTTTTGAAAAAGTTTCTTCGTTGTTTT
Source organism: Biancaea sappan (assembly GCA_037074585.1). Classification (NCBI taxonomy): domain Eukaryota; kingdom Viridiplantae; phylum Streptophyta; class Magnoliopsida; order Fabales; family Fabaceae; genus Biancaea; species Biancaea sappan. Next base: position 73,154,995 of record CM073492.1, on the reverse strand, counting down.
TTGCCGACACTTCCTTTTTGACAAGTTATGTCTGCAATCTGTGGAGCATCTTCTAACTTCTCTTTGTTTTTACCTTTTGAGCTGGCTATTCTTTTGTCTTTTGTGCTGACGGTTTAACTTAACCATAGCCAGAATTGACTTAGGTTTGCTAAATCAATATTGAAGCAGTTCTTTTTCATTTTGATATGAAGATTGAACTTCTGTGTTGCTTCTGACTAATGGAGTTTTCTCTGTTGGGGCCTTTTCTAAAAGAACTTGAAGCATTTGATTAAACTCTTCTTCTATTTGAGTAGCGGCTAATTCAGCCATGATCTGAGATTTTGAGTTTAAAAAAGGAGAATTCTTTTGAATACTTTGACTATATTTTTGATGGGTTAGATTTTATGAAAGCCATTTTTCAACAGCTTTTCTATTGAGCAAGTTAGGATTATATTTTGACCACTATTTACTATTGAATATTCTGGAAAGATAAGTTGGATATCCAGATTTGAACCTTTCAGTGAAATCAAAATCCCAAGTCATTATCCAGGGAGTTCCAAACGTTGCAAAGAAAATGAGCATGATTGTTCCTGGAATAAAATCTATTTGAGATTTAAAGTATTCAAAGGATTCTTAAGCATAGGTTGGTAGAAAAGTTAGGGTTGGTCCAAAAAAATGGAACCATTCTGAAAACTAGGCTAGAAATTCAATTTGACCTTTATTGAACCAAATGAACCAGGAGTGAGAAAAGGGACAAATAAGTAACATATTGAACCAGGCTGTTCGATAATCCCAATACCTATAGTTTTGAGGACAAAACTGTCTTGAAAAAGATTGTTGAGTATAAGGAGCTTTATTCAATTGAGATAGGGTGGTAACATGATTGATATTTATTTTGGAATACAAAATTCTTGAAGGGTTTGGAGGATCATATTCATGGGTTAATGTTACTGAGTTGGTATCAACAAGAATGAACTCGTAAAATAGTCTTGATTTTTCTGAGTCTATTTGTAAGTAGTGCCTACCTTTTGGAAATACTTTTTGAGTAAATTCCCTAGCAGTAATATTGGGTATTTGAATCCATTCTGGCTCGACGGCCACAATTAAAACATCACTGTACTTTTTGACATATTTTTCTTTTTAGGCAATATTTTGAACATTTTTTTTAGCTGGAGTAAGTGGAACCATTTTTGAAGATTGAACAGGAGTAATTTGTTGAGATGAGGAAGGGGTAGCTAAGGTTTAATGATAAGTTAATAAAGCAAAACAATTTTGAAAAGTTATTGAAGGAGAGGAAGGCCTAATGCCTTGTAGTCTAATACCACTACCGGAAGGGCTAGTATTGAGCAGTGTTATTGCTAGTGTTGAAGATTTTGTTGGACCCAGTGGGAATCCGTATTGATCTTTAGTGATTTCTTTTGATTTTTCTTCTCCATTTCTTGATTTTCCCTGTAAGAATTCTCTTGTGAGAAAATCTGGTAAAGCATTTTCTTTTCCTTTGATATGTTGGATTTCAAAATCAAAACATGAAAGTATTGCTTGCCAATGGGCAAAAATATGTTTTGAAACTAAATTTTGAACATCTTTTTCTAAAACACTTTTTGCAGCTTTGCAATCCATTTTTAGAAGAAAATGTTTATTGAACAAATCCTTTTGAAATTTTGTGATACATAGCATTATAGACAAAATTTCTCTTTTGATAGTTGAATATTTCTCTTGAGTTTTTGTCCAAATTCCTGAATAATACTTAACTATTTGTTCATTTTTGCTATTTATAGGTCTTTGCTTAAGTATTTCTCCATATTCCTTGATAAATATTGTAACCCAAAAATCTGATTTTAGTTTAGAACAATTTTATTTTCTTAGCTGAAACTACTAAACTATTTTTCTTAACGATTTCATAGAATTGATCAAGGTGCCTAAATGTTGTTTTATTGACCTAGAAAAAACTAATACATCATCTATATAGACTATGGTGAATTGAGTAAAAGGATTGAAAATATCATTCATTATGTTTTGAAATTCTAAAGGAGCATTTTTGAGACCGAATGGCAAAACATTCCATTCATAATGACCAAAGGGAACTGTAAAGGCTATTTTGTACTTATCTGGTTCTACTATTTGAATTTGGTAGTATCCAGATTTCATATCAAATTTTGAAAATAAAGAAGCTTGTTGAACTCTGGATATTAAATCTCCTCTATCGGTTATTAGATACCTAATCCATCTTAACACCTTGTTGAGGGGTTTATAATTAATGACCATTCTAGGGGCTCCTCATTCTATTTCTGCTTGGTTTTGAACATAAAAGGCTGAGCAACTCTAAGGGAATTTGCAAGTTCTAATTAGCTTTTTATTTATCAAGTCTTGAATTCCTTTTTTTACAATATTCTAAAGTTTCTTTATTCATTTGGATTGGCCTAGCTTTTGTAGGGATCTTATCTTCTGTAAAGCTTAGCTCATAAGGTAATGAAACTACGTGTTTTTTCCTATTCCAAAATGCATTTGGATGTTCTAAACATAGGTCTTTTTAAAACCTTTGTTGAATTAATTTAATCCTATCCTTGATAATTGGTTTTTCTATTTGTTCTTCTATTTTTTTAAAGCAAATTTCCTTATTTAGCATTTTGATCTAGTTTTATTTTCTAGTTATTAAATTCAATTTTGAAACAGCTAGTGATTAAGCAAATTAACATCTTTTGTTTTTGAAGGGTTTAGAAATTCAAAACAAATTTATTTTCCTGAGACCTCTGTTGAAATTCCTAATTCTGAAACTTTAAAAGGGTATATTAAGGTTAAAAAGGGTGTTCCTAAAATCATTGGTTCATTTAAATTCCTAACAAGGATAAAAGTTGTATTGAAATAGATGCCTTGATTACATATCTTAGCATTTGATAATTTATACCTAATGGGTAACTGGTTTCCACCTGCACCGCTAAGGCTTTTAGTAGTTTTTTCATAGTATTGAGTAGGGATTAAACCTTCTTGAAAACAATTTAAATCAGCTCCTAAGTCAATCAGAACTATTGTTTTTACGCTATATTCTTTATTGATTGTTAAGGTTACTTGACAGTACCATTTTTGAATTTGAATTCTAGAGATTATGTTTAGATAATGATCATTGGGTTTTGAGCCACTTTCTACAATTTCTTCTTTAGTAGAGTCTTAATTAACATCTTTCTTAGCCATTATACTTAATATATCTAAAGATAAATCTACATCTTTTTGCTTTAATAGTTGAATTTCAAATCTACATCTTTTTGTTTTAATAGTTGAATTTCTTCTTTGATTATTTTGATTTCTTCTTTTAATTCTTTTATTGTAACTTTTTCTTCCATTGGGTTATTTTGAAACCTATGGATTATTTCTTGAACATTGTAAAGTTTGATTTCTGGTTTGGGTTGTGGTTCTTCTGAATCCATTATATCTTTTATTTTTATTAAATATTCTTTCCTTATTTCTTCATTATCTATTTTGTCTATTATTTATACTAAAGTTTGAATTTTATCTCGGTTTATAACATTTATGGCTTTTGAACAACTAATTTGTGAGCATTCTTTACAACTACAAATTCCTATCCCTTCTAAATGACTTTCGTCTTCAGATTCTGAACTTTCTAACGAACTATCGTGATGATCTATTTGATAGATTTCATGTTGATCATTAGCCCTATCTGTGTCATATTCTAACTCAGAGTTTTGATCTTCTAATAAAATACTCATTAAACTTTGTTTATACTTATCATTTATTTCTAACAAATTGATTTTTTTCTTAAGTTGACAACGTTTTGATATATGATCATACCTCCCGCATTTAAAAGAAACTATATGTTTGTGATTGGCAACTTGTGTATTATGGTTTGAACTTTTGTGCCTAATTTTTCTGGAACTTTGATGATTTTTATTTGTTTGGAATGATCTAACAGGTTTGCTAGAGTATCTTTGATATGTTTTCTTAACTAGCCCGTGGTTTTCTAATCTCTTATGTTGTTTGTATTTTAAAGAGGGGGTTTGAATCTTTTCTATACCATATTCATCACAAAAGTTTCCTAATTCTCGACAACTACTTTTAAGTTTAGTTTTGAGCTTATATTGGAGTTTCATATCATTACATATTATTAAAGCATCATTGGTAACATAATTTATTAACTCTCCAAATGTCATATATTGATAAGGTATTGTATTATTGCATTATTTTTTGATACTTACTTTAACTCTTTCTGCAAATAAATTTGGTAATCCTCCTAAAAATCTTTCTTTCCAATAGTCGGCATTACTATCGGATCTTGTATATAACTTTGTTAGGAACATATCTTTATACCATCTAAAGTCTGACATTGTTGGACATCTAAGATTAACTAGTTGATTAGCTATTTTTTGTTGAAAATCTATAGGGTTTCTTACAAAATGTTTTATTAGTGCATAAATTAATACTGATACTCCGTCTTGAACTTCTACTGGCCTACCATCTATTTCTTCTTGCCTAACTGCAAATTTAATTGTTGATCTATCTGTTTTTGTGAGATAATTATCCCACCATCCTTTTAATTGACCAGTGAATCCAGTTGTTAACATTGTAACTATATCTCTTTCATTATTGTTTTTGATCTTATAGGCTGTTGCACACATTGACATATTTTGAATTATTCCTAAAATTTGATGTTCACTATGACCATCTATATTCCATTCTATTATTGAATCTCCAGAGTAACTGCTTCTGTTATTAACGTGTTTTCTTCATATTGAGTGTCTGGATAACTAGGTCTTAGGTAATAGTTTCTTGTTATAGGTCTTGGATTCCTGAATTTTATTCTATTCAGATTTTGATCATTTTCTGAGTTGTTGTTTTTGGATATTGTGTTAAGTTGAGGACCTTTTGATTTAGTGTTTGACATATTCAGTTGATCTAATCTTTTTGTAATTTCTTTTACTAAACTTTGGGAAGTCTTACCTAAATTTATTGATCTTAATTCTTCTCTTGTTAAAGTTGGTATTTTGTATAAAGGTTGTTGTGGAACAGATGAATTTATTTTGTTTTGAAAAGAGGTACTTGTTGAGGCTTCTAAAGGTTTGTTGTTGATTACATTTTTTATTCTATCTAGTTGTTTTCCTATAGTATTGAGGGCTAAATTTGTGTAGTTGTTTCGAGATTGTATGTTCTTAACATCTTTCTTTTGACTAGGTTGATCTTCATTTCCTTCTACTGTTTTGAACGAGGTGGCTTCTAATTCCGAACTTTCTTTTGTAATCTTTAAATTTTCTAAAGGTGGGTGAATGGATATGACTCTTTGTCCTAACATTGTATCCCATTCTACTATTATTCTACTATGAGTGTTGATCATTTTGGTGTCTTCTACAAAAGGGTTGGTGATTTTGTTATTTTGGCAATACATGCTAAGCCAAGTGAAAAAGAAAATATTTTTTTTAATTCCTTCTAGGTAACTATAATATTCTTCTTTCCATTGTTGAACTTGTTTTATTGAAAAGGTTTTGAAATACCATTCTCTCATGGGTTTGTTGTATTCTTTCATGAACTTAGTGTTTAACTTTTGTTTATCTATTGTAAATTCTTTTGTTAACACTAAAATTTGTGATCTTGTTAGTGAATGATTTATTGAAGGCTCTTCATTAATAGGTTCATAAACTGGTTGTGGGATGTTAGGTTGGAAATCTACTCCTCTTAAACTAGTCGAAGGCTGAGGGTTACTTACTACAGATCAATAATCACTATCTATAAAGCACCTATGGTTGAATTCTAGTTCTGGGTTTCTAAACATTCTTGATCTAAAAGATTGAGATCTTTTCATATTTAACTAAACATTTCCTTCTAAGGATTGAACATATCCTTCTAAACTTTTTGATTCTATTTTTTTAAGAGGTTGAATCTTTTCTAACTCCCAAGAGTCTGGAAAGGCAGCCATTAAATCATCATGTTTTAAAGGTTTTGGAATCATGATCATTGTTTTTTGAAGATTAGTTTCCATAAGTATTGTTTCATTCCTAGGTGATTCCTTCTTAACAAAGATTTCTACACTTGTTTTTGATATCTTGTAATGAATTTTAAATATGACGACAAGATTGTCTAATCCTTCGTCAAGTATTCCTTCAGTAGTCTTAACATGTAATTGTAAAGCAGTCTCTACATTTCTTAACATTTTCATATAATTTGGAAAACATTGAAAATATATTGGTTCATTACAGAGATTAAACTCTACTAAGCTTACTGTATCTTTGAAAGATATAGCATGCTTATATTGTAAAAGTAAAAGGATTGGATGATTTATACCTAACCTGTGCATAGGCTTAACCGCTACTTGAATTAATCCTATGTGTATAAAACTGTATCCTTCTTTTCTATGTTGGTCTATTAAGTTTTTATCTAACAAACTTATTGTATCTTGAGATGTTCCTATCTTTCTTGTAAATTCAATGGTCCTAACAATATCTTGTGTTTTGAAATTGAACATTGAATGTTTATAAACTTCACTAGGTCTGACCCTAGGCATTTCCTAACTTCTTAATTGTTCTTTTTCTTCTTGTATTGATATTTCAGTATTACTGTGTTCATCTTGATCTAAATTACTATTATAAGTTGAAGAGGTTGAGAGTAAACTAATTTCAGTGCTATTTCTATTAAAAAGTCTTCTTATTAACTCAGACATATTAAGAAATAATTTCTTAATATTCTTTCAGGTTTGCTAAGTTTTATCGGGACTATCTCCTACGGGAACACCTAGCGCTCTTTGGGCTTTACAGCTTACCAACACTAACCTTTAACTTACTAAAAGATTTCTTAAGAAATAAAATCTTAAGATTTCTAAGCTTATAAGATGACTTCTTAACGAACTAGGCTCTGATACCAGAATTTCTCAGATCTAAGAAGTTCTTCTATGAGAGAAACTTTCTTGCTAAAGGTCTTACTGATTATTTCTACCTTTAGCTAACGGTTATCCTTCTTTTATGGAACTTATTCTTGCTAAATGTCTTATTAATTGTTTCTACCTTTAGCTAACTTTTACTCTTCTTATGAAACAAGTCTTTCTAATCTTTTCTATTATACTTATGGAATAAAATTCCACTTGTTTCATAATTCTTCTTTTATAAAACATCATGCTTTCTTTAACTTCTTTAACCTTAATTTAAATCTTTTAGAAACCAAAGTTTCTGCTATGAACATATCAATTCTTGCTTGATTCTTTCTCTATAGAGAGAACATCATTTATCTCATAGTAAACATAATCAAGCATAAATCTTTCTTTAACTCTAATCCTTTCTATGTATTAAGAGTTTCTACATAAACATGCATATGTCCATACAAGAATAAAATCTGAATTACCTTTGATTCAATATTCTCAATCTAGTGAGGTATATCTCATTACCTTCACATATTTTCAGTCATAAAGTAATTCTTCATTTTTAGCATTAAAGTATGAGATTCCATACATATATTCATATATATAAATCTTTTCATGATTGCATGGCAGTCATAACATAACTTTCTTTCTTTCAACCATTTGGCAATTTATCTAGGTTAAATTGCATTACTCCTTATTATTCATAATACTATGGAAGTTAAACTCCCAAGTCTTGTGGAATACAAACTTTCAAATCTTTATAGAGAAAAATCTTCTCCAAGCTAGTGTGATACAAAAGTCATGGAAGACAAACTTCTAAACTTCATGAGAATAAGTTTTCAAGCTTCATTCCAAAGGTTCATTCAAACATAATAGAATACAATCCAAGTAAAATCATGAAATTATCATCATTACATAATATGTAGAAACATAATACATAATATTTTTATGCTGAAAATGAATCTTTCTTTTCTGATTGAAGAATACGAACATCTATTATCTTTATAGTATAGACATTGTCTCTTATCTTGTTTTGTAATGAGACTCATGTTCTACTTTGAAGAAGTTAATAAGTACATAAGTCTTATTCGTTATGAAACTAGTGGGTATTCCATCTATCCGCTTTATGGAATAAGATAAACTCTTACCATTTCTATGGCTTGTGACTTTATTTTGTCTAGTTTACCTTAGCATACTTTCATTATTCTTGTTCTTAACTTAAATATGGTTCTTTCTTTATTTTCTTATATAAAACAAGTCTTGACTTCTCATTCCCTACCATACAATAAGCTTTCTTCTCTTGTTCTCTATGGTGAGACAAGAGTCTTTCCTTATTCATTATGGAATAAGTCTACTTCTTGATTCTTACTATGAAACAAGTCCCACTCTTATTTATTTAATGATGGAATTGAATTGTAGGTCACATAGTTTATTGTTCCATTATTCATTACTTATCAAACATCACCAGTCAACTATTTATAAGCTTTCAGTTGACAAGCTAGATTCTGTGAATCAATCTTGAAAATTTACATCTTTACAATTTGAAGAAATTGTAATATGAATGATATATTATAGGTGATAAATTTCTATAGTTCTCTTTAGAATTTCTTACCAATACCCTGTCTAAACTGGACCAAGATAATCAGTCAATTTCCAGACATCTATCAATCAACTTATCGACTTCTATCCCAAATGCCTGAAATCTCAGGGTTCACCAGTCGACTGATACAGAGTACCGGTCGACTGGTAGATCCTGTACTTCATATTTTTACTTGATTATTTTCTTTAAAGTGTCATCTTCCTCACTCGTCATTGTATCCTTCCATTTCTTTTCTTCTTCTTTATCATATCACCTTTATCTACTTAGTTGAAAGAGGGCGCCTCCCCTATAGCTTCTGAACTCCTAGGATGTATCTTGATTCTTCTTAGTTATACTCATAGCTCAATGGTTCTCTTATTCAACTCCTCATAAAATTTACCTTCAAATTCAATTTTAGAATACCTTCCCTTTATGAATTTGGACCACAATGGGTTCCTATCTGTAAAATATACTGGCCTAATATACATTACAAAAAAGACTTCATTATTTTCCTTATTCCTTCAAGGATATCTAGTATGCTTCTATTTAAATTCATTTGTATTTCTCCTGAAATCTTTATCTTGAGATATTAGTAAGTCCTATTTCCAATCTTTAATCTGTAACATAAAATAAGACTACTAATCATCACATAACAGATCTCAAAACTATGGTTGAAATGCTCTGGTATATAAGGTCACATACATTCATGCAAATCTTAATTTCTAGTATTTCTAGTGTTGCACTAATACATGACCAAGCTCTTAAATTGAAATAATCATCACACACCTTCAGATTCCTAATGGTATATTGATATGCAATCAATTATTTCAATTTCATATACACATTTGTCATAAAAGCATGAGTAAAATCATACAATGAAATTCACATATCATATAAGCAACTTATTGCATACTCTCATGCATCTATGGCTTCAACTTAATATATACATGGGAATTTATCCCAAGTTCATCTCAATCATGGAAGTACTTCTTCCATGCTCTATTAACCATCTTTCACCCAATGGGTTTTCTTGGCTCATTAATTCTCTTCATTACTTAACTTATTCGTGAACACTTAGTTCACTAAGTTTATTCTCATTATGCACAATATAACTTTCTTTATCATAATATACTAGTCATTTTTATGCATTACGGTTAGTCGTTCAGGAGTTTTCAATATTCCAACATCATTTACTCCTCAAAAAAAGAGCACTATCATAAAATGAATTACACAACATATATAGCACATATGGTACCTATGTACTCATACTAAAATTATATCATGCACACTAAAATTTTCTAACAATGCATCTTTGTGTAATCATTTCTTGAAAAAGGACTATCTTAATGTACACTTAGACATTCTCATTCCTTTGTGTGCTCAATTTGAGATTAAGCAAATTAATGCCTAATTTGAATTGTCTTAGCATTAAGCTATAAACTAACACTCATATAAACCTTAGGAAAAAATTAAATTACCCTTATGTTTTTCTTATCCAAGCTAACCAATCTCACTAAGGGTTCATCATCTTTTAAACATGTCGTCCGTACTTAAGGAGTCCTTTCTCAAACTGGCTACAACTTAGTTTCCTTAAATTCAGTCAGTGCCTCTTTCTTAGTTTTGCAAACTTAAGAGAGAACTTCTTCTTGCAAGGTTCTATAATTTCTAATCATGTTGTTGATTTCTCACATCATTCATCTCAAGTCATCATCACATTAACATAAAGGAATGACTAATGGTGTCAAACTAAAAATTCTCAGGGTACTTAGACTATGATAATGCATATCATTCTAATCTTATATACATAATTCTAAGGATATCCATCAAATTTCATCTTCTTGGTACAAAATTTGTACACACATGATGTCTAGAATCTTGTTTCGGTACCAAAAATGTAACATCTATTCTAATCATATGTGTCCTTTCTCAAATGAGCCCTACAAAAATTCTTTTGAAACAACTTTAGTAGTTATTTAGGAAAATTGTAGAGCATTTGGAACATAGAAATCTCATAGTGGACAAAGGTCAAATAGTCGACGGTTAACTATGCATCAGTCAAATAATAAACTATTGTCTTAAGTTTTCGAAGTTCCAGTAGATGCCTGTTGACTGCCTACAATGTATCAGTTGGTTGGTAGCTCTATAAATTCATTTCTGAAAAACTTGAAGAAAAGTCTTTAATTAGAGCTACTTGTTTCTTAAATAACTTAAGATTTACATCTAACCAAATGTTTACATGCTTTTAAATAGTCCTAGAAACTATACATATGAGTTTCATTATTCTTTACATACTTCCTAAGATAGAAGTCCACACTCAAGTCTTCTACTTTCCCTTCTTTTTATACTTCAGTTCCTAAAATGGTTAGTCAAAAAATAAAGCATGAGATATATAATCTCAATAGCTAGTCTACTTTAAGAAAACATTATAGGAACCATTTCAGTCATAAAAGCAAATCTTAAATATCAAAGCGACTTTCATGAATGTAGAGGTTATATGTTAAACATAACAGTCTTATTCTACTTCATAATGCATTACAAATCTATCAATCTCATAAGGGTCTATAATGCATTATAAGTTTACTCATTTTATGAGAATTTAGTCTATCATCTCATAAGGAAATGTCCTATCATAAGGATATAACATCCTTACTCATTATAACTATTTCCTTGAACAAAAAGCTGATATAAATATAACATTCTTGTGTCTTCTTTAAAGTGCACTATAAGTTTACCCATCTCATAAATGTCTATAATGCATCACAAGTATACCCATATTGGGCTTATAATGCACTCTAAGTTTACCCATCATGGGTTGTTTTATAGGTCTACCAATCTTGGGTTCCACTATAAATCTACCCAATTCATATGAGTTTGTATACTTATTTTATAAAACACTCACTCATATATTCATGGAAGATTCATCATAAGCTTATCATGAATTCATCATCACCTCTTTCATAATTCATTATAAGAACATAAATTATCATAGGTTCATCATGGAAATCATTCTCGTATCATCTACCTATCTCATGAGGGTGTTCTAATTAATGTTTTATAAGAGTCTCTCATAGGTTCATCATAAAAGTTTAGCAGATCATACCTTAATTCTCCTAAAGCTGAAATTTATGAATTATCTTCTAGTTTCTCTCTGATTCCTCTTGCTTCCCAAATTTTAGACCATTCTTTCTTCTTTTCTCTTTCTTTTAATATGAAATTTTCTATACTATCAATTCTTAAGCTCTAGAATTCATTTAAACTAGAGGAATTAAGCTAGAAAGCTTGCCTTGCCTGAAGAATCAAGTCCTAAACTTAAATTCCTAACCCTAATCTTCCTCTTCTTACTCTTTCTCTCTCTTTCAGCTCAATTTTATCTTTCTTTCTCTCCTTCTCTCTCTCTCTTTTGTTTTCTCTTTTTGCTTTTGATAGAACACATATTTATAGAATCATATATAGACTCTTGTAGAATTACTACGTTGCCCCTAACTTATTCCTCATGTATTTCTAGTGGGTTAGTGCTATTTTAGTAATTTCTCAACTGATTTTTATGAGTTACACTAACTTTAACTTGTTGTTCTTAGAGCTGACAGTCAACTATTGCATGCCCATCAGTTGATTGCTTGCTTCTTTGTTCTTCAATTTTCTAATATTTTAGCTTATCAATTAACTATTATCCATCTATCAGTCAACTGGTGCCTCTCTGTTCTGAATCTTATTTATTTTACTGATGTAGCCAGTGGACTGTTAACTCTGCATCTATTCACTAATACACATTAAACATAACATTACTGCATTTTAGGCTTATCAATTGACTGTTCTATTGCTGATAGTCAGCTGTTAACCATCTGATCTAGTTTTTTCTTACACTTACTCATCCTTTCTTAATCTAATTTCTGAGGGGCCTTCATAAATTTTCCTCAATTCTATTTTAAGAAAGTATGAAAATCAGGTATGTTACAAACTGTAGCTACTAGAGTCTCATCTCAAAACTCATTGACATTGGCTTTATAAAGCAAAGAGCATCCTAGACGACATTGTGGCTTAGGATTTGGACCCTGCCCTATGCAAGTGTTCAGCCACACGTCTCGCTTTTCAAGTGAGTCCTCCTTCAAATATCATTTTGTTAATGAATTGGAGATCAAGGTTACAAGATTACAATCTAAAATGGAGGAGATGAAGAGGAGAAATCAAGAAATTATGAATCTATTCCTCAAAGTCTCTAAGGTCAAATTTCTCCTGCAAATGTTGCACGAAGAGTAAGTTAGGCATTCAATTGTATTAGTCGTTCTTCATTTTTTTACTTCTTAATTGATTACAAATTTTCCATTATAAATGTTTCTTTTTTATCAAGGGAATGGAGAGGGTTTCACACGAGCAACAAATTCTTCATTCTCTTGTAATCAAGAGAATAAAGATAAAGAGGACAACAATAAAGATTATAAGACTTAGGACTTAGATTTCTTCTAATGTATTAAGAGACTAGTTTTAAGACTTATATGTTCTTGTATATTGCCACTGGATCTTTGTACATATACTTGGATTCAAATTAAACTTATTATATGAATGAAGAAATTATTTGCTAACTTTATTTGCATATTTAATTATACTTGCTATTTTATATATTGGGCTATAACCTAAATAAAATAATATATAGGTTTGTAACCTATTTAGGGGAAAATGGAAAAACAAAACAAAAAAGAACCTACCTGGAATAATGGCGGTTTGAACCATTTTAGTGGTGGTTCAAACCACCACTATATTAAAATTATATAGTGGTCATTGAGCTAAAAACCACCATTATATAGTGGTAATTTAACACTCAAACTGACACTAAATTGAAATATTTAGTGGCGGTTTGAGATACTAACTACCACTATATAGTGGTGGTTTACCACTAAGTTTATTTAGTGTTAATTGTTCTCATGGTTTCTGGGAACCACCACTAAATAGCTTGTGGCACTCGATTTCATGGTAGTTCTCATAACAACCATTAAATAGGCTTGTGGGGGTTCAAACAGCTACTAAATTGGCTTTAGAATCACCACTAAGCCCCCTATTTTTGTAGTGTTAACTGCTAACAATAGTTTTAACCACCGTTAAAAATATTTACCTTTTTATAGTAAATCATGTTTACATAAATGAAGGTACTAAGCCTGTATAATTACAATTATGATGCCATGTTTTTCAACCTTATTTTCAAAATGTTTTAGAATTTTTTTTTGAAAATAATAATTTTAAAAACAATTTTTAAAATTTATTTTTCAAAAATACTATAGGAAACAAAGTTCTTTATTCTTGTATTCTTAAAACCCAAAAAAAATGATTTTTAAGAACAACAATGAAATAGTCCTAATTGTTAAGTTGTTCCAAATTGTTAATTCCTTACTCTAACTACTTGTATTGAAAATCAAATTACTTTACACTGACCTACAATGATGCTGACAAATGAATGAAGAGACCATGCAAACAAATGTTATTTATGAAAATTGGCATTTTCTATGATTAATATGGTCCTTATAATAATATAGAGTATGTAGGGATAACCAAAATACTTATATGCAATTGGGACTTGCAAAATTTATCATATTGGGTTTAGGTATATATAGAAATAGAAAAAAAGATGTGGGTATAAGAATTTTGTTAAAGAATTTTATGGATTATCGAGAGATAGGAAAGGTGATACTTAACTCATCTTAGACTTATAATATTATATATAAATAAAAATGAAAAATATCTATTTCTTTTTACCTCTATATATAAGTTGAATATGTGTTGGTCATAATATTTATATTGTTTGTTATTTTTTAGACATGTATTAGTTGTGTTGATGCAAGATTCCTATAATGGTAATTTTCTATTAATGACATCACTAGGACCTTGATGAAATGAACAACTAATGTACCAAATAAGATCGGCATCCCATCAGAAAAGGAAAGAATTTCGACAGAGTAAATATGGGAACCTAAAGAAGGAATGTAGTTGTTTTCAAAGAAGTCAAATACATAAGCTTCAAAAAAGGAATTGACAAATCATAAATTATTACCTATAGCTAAATCTGGAAGTTTTTGCAATTAAGTATATTAACATGATCAATCCATATTTGAGGCACAAGATTTGCAAACAAGAATCAAGCGTTTATGACTACTACAAAAGTTGACCCAAATCTTTAAAATGCATTTAAGTCTGAAGATATTAATAATGATCCTCTATATGCTTCTGGCGAAGGAAAGAAAAGAAAGAAAAAAGCTTAGTTGTGCGCATATACTCCTTCTCTACATTTGAGAGATTGCTGAATATTATTTGTATACTCTGAGTAAGCGAAAATGTCTATATAAGTTTTTAGTGAACTTCATATTCTTTGTACTTTGTTGTTGATTTTAGAATTAAGTTGTAATCCCAATTGTTTGCTATCTAGTAAGTGGATTGTTGTTGTTAGGAACCTAGTATACAGGTGTAAAAGTCTATTATTGATCCTCTCAGGTGGAGAGGTTGTAAAAGGTTTAGGGTGGCTTATGTAACAACCCAACCATATCGTAAAGCATTGATGAGAAAGAAAACATTTGACTACGACAAAAAGAGTGGTCAACTATTTGCAAAAAATGAAAGAAAAGGAATA
Source organism: Biancaea sappan (assembly GCA_037074585.1). Classification (NCBI taxonomy): domain Eukaryota; kingdom Viridiplantae; phylum Streptophyta; class Magnoliopsida; order Fabales; family Fabaceae; genus Biancaea; species Biancaea sappan. Next base: position 73,139,971 of record CM073492.1, on the reverse strand, counting down.
AATTTATGATAGGAAGTCGACTGCCGTCAAGTAATGGTCGACTAATAACTCTCAAAAATAGAAAAATAAAATAAAATAATAACAGAACAATATACTAGTACATATACGACAGTCGACTAGTCTTATTATAAACTAGAAAACGCAAATTGCTCTATTTTCTGACAAGTGGTAGGTAAGATAAAGGTGAGATACAATGGATTATAGGTGTAATGATGAATGGTGGGTGCTAAAAATCCTTAAAGAATCTACTCAAGTTCTAGATATTATTAAAAATGCCAAATAGGATTGGGTACAATGAATCAAAGAACATTCGTGAATGAAGCAGGGGAAAGATCGAGAGATGAACTCAATTAAAGTTAGTTAATCCTTAGTTAGCTTTTGATTAAATTCTCAATTAGTAGCTAAGACTTAATGATGAATGATGCCTAATAAGCTACTTAAAGAACTCTATAAATAGGATGGAATTGTGAATGAAAAATGCACAAATAACGTGAGAATGAAAACAAAGTAGGAAGTGTGTAAGAGAAAGAGAGAAAGAAAGAGGAAAAGAGGGAGGGAACACTGAAGTGATAGGCTGAATCTAAGAGGAGAATTTGAGGTACTAATGGGAATTCTTAAAAGGAGGATCAGTATTCGATATTTAAGATAGAGTAGCAATTCATAATGAGCATGTTTTTATACTATTGTTTTTATGAATTGATACTTTATAGTGATGATTATGAAATTGTCCATGAATGATTTATGAAAGCAATGAATGTGCATAAAATGAATTTTGAGTTCTTAGCATGGATTAAGGCTTGGAAACTCTATTTTCATGGTATTGAGGCTTGGATTGAGAGAGTGCAAAAGCTCTCTTTCCATGGTTAAAGGACTGGATTGGAATATTTCAGTGTTTCATTTTTAGGAGTTATGTGTGCCACCAACTAAAATGAATAAGACTTGCTAAGATTCACTCCAAATAGGAAACTGTTTTCATGGAATGTTGGCTCTTATGACTGGGATGGTTTCTTTTAAATTGTTTAATAAATTATGCTATCTACAAAGCTTCTCATCTCACCTTTTCAATGTTTTCAACTTACCATTCTAGGAAAATCATCTAGAGAAAAGGCATATTAGAAAGGCTAAATTATCTCTCATAGCTTTGAGAGGAATTTTGTAGTTACGCATATATAGAAAATGTTGTAATATGATTTTGGATAACAATGTATGACTCTAATATGTATTTATTCATGACATAATGTGTTATTGGTGATTAATGCTACTTTCAGGATTTTAGTATATCTAAGTCAAGTAGATCAGTATGAGTTATATTGGTTAAATATAAATTTGACTAGCTAAAATAAGGGATGTTACAACCTAGTAGTTTGATTAGTATAAAAGCATGGTGTTGATCCTCAGCTAGGTTGCTGATTGTACTTGTTATCTTTTCTCTTAATAAAATTCTCATATTGTATCTTTGAAGAGTGGATGTAAGAATATCTTTTGTAGATATCTCCGAGCCACTATATATCACCTACGTTTGCTCTCTATCCTTATTATTCATTAGTGTGATTTAAAAAAGAAAACAATTGTTGTAAGCAAAATTGTTTTTTAATGATATCAGGGTGCTGACTTTTAAATAGGCAACCTACTTATTGTTTTGATAACCTTTCAAAAGAAAATCAACAAAGTTTTATTAAAATAAGTAAGTACCCAATTCAACCCCCTTCTTGGGCACATACGTGTACTTACATCTGGAATCAGAGCAAGTCTCCAATTTTTGCAGGATTTACTCTTGCAGTAAAAGTGACCTAGTGACCAAGGTTAAATTATAGATAGACCTCCTTCTTTTTCATGGAATGAACTATACGTATCAGAACACTTGCATGGGGATATTTTTAAAATCTCAAAACTATGTAAATTTAGAGAATGATCAAGAACGGCCTATATATTCTTAAGAAGAAGGTGGACGAAGCCGGGGTCCCTAAAACACAAAGTGAGTGGACAGAAAAGATAACCATAATTGTCACACCCTCAATCTGGGAACATGACCCACCATAAACCTAACAAATACATAACCAAGAAACTTTAAAGATATAACTTAGGGGTTTCATTCCCACGTAAAACAATAATTTACTTTGTTAACCATGTTGATTTATAGGATATTCTTTCCACCACAATATCATTAGTTCCAAAATATAATTAAAGTGTAAATAATAATCAATACATATATACATATCACAATTCCATTCCATTCCAAAACCAAACAAGATCCCTGTAAGTCCTATTTAACTACAGAGCGACACAACCCACCAACTCTATTATGGTGAAGCCAACATCCCAATCAATGAATGGGGATCCAGATGTCCGTGGGAAATGTTGTTAGTTTGGTGTGAAATTTTAAATGATTAAATTAATTATTTTACCCAATTATTGATGGTTGTTGTGGTGTTATAATTGTTTTGGGTGGTGTTATTTTAAGTAAATTTAAAAAATTAATTATTGTGTTGTGTTGTCATATTTTTAAAATAGGACTCAATTGATGTTAGTTGGAGAATTTTGTTTTATTTTAATTCTGATGCCATATTATTTTTTATATGTGTTTCTATATTTTCATGGTGAATTATATCTCTTCAAAAAAAAATTATTTGTGATTGATTTAGAAACCATATTTTTTTGAGGATAATTTTTGTATGTAACAAGATTAAATCTTAATTGCATGAAAAAGGATTTGACTTAGGGTGAGTCATAGGACACAAATGGAATTTTCCTTTTTCTTTAATACTTAGTATCAGCCACTTCACTGATGCTTCAAACACACATATCATTCAAGACACCACTCCCCTCCATTTTCTGCTTCTACTTCCCCTTTCACGCCGAAATCCTTCTCTTTGCTACTGGTTGGAGTCTTGCATGTCGATCCCTCCATTTTTCAGTGGAGATTCAAGTAAGTGGGCTATGGTTTCTCCTTGTGCTTCGTTTTCCTCTTCTTCGATTTCCTTCTTTGTAGCCATGAACCCTAGTTAGCTAGGGAAGGGAAATTCTGATTTAAATTGGATTTTGGTGCTTTCTATGTTATCAATTCTTGATTAGCGGACATTTAGGAGCATTTCAATTAGAGATGATAGAAAAGAAAGTGGGATGGTGTTGGTGGGTCTTGAAAACGAAAAAGAGAATGAAAGGAATGGTTTTATTTTGATTTTTGTTTCTAAGTTGTTCAAAGATAATGGTGATGATAATTTGGAGTTAGAATGCTCAATGAAGGAAGGGAAATGGATTAGAGATGAATAGGAGCTCATGGACAGCAAAGAGATGAAAAATAGAGCATAACTGTGAAAAAAATTTCTGCAAAATTCTGCAGAATGCACTGCTGCCCCTGTTTTGCTGTTAGGAGTGAATTCTGCAAAATTTTGCAGATTGGTCCCTGTCCTTTTGATAGCTACTGGCTGAGTTTAAATTCTGCATAAATTTCAGATTTGTCCCTGGCATTATACTGGCTGTTACAGCAGTGTATTTTCATGAAAAATATTAGTTTAGCTTGTAAGCAAATTCAGTTTTTTTTTATTTACTCTTTATTCTCTATGTTAATTGTATTTTAACAAATCCTTGGGAATCATCTCCTAGCACTTTACATATTATTAGTTTGCAAAAAACAAGGTAGTTAGTGCCACTTGAGGTGAGTGTGATGACATTGTCCTACTTTTCTTGAAACTTTAAACATCTTGCATCATGGAGGTAAGGATGAAAATGATATGTTCATGGGATTAAATTAAGTATTCATATTATTGGTGCTTAAATGGTCTTGTTGGTGGAATATTTTCTATCTAGAATATTTTACTTTTTATTTATTGAAGATTGAAAGCCACCCTTGGAAAATTCATGCATTGGCAATGTTAGCTAGAAATTAACATGTTTGAAGTTGTATTAATTATGTTGTATTGAAAACTTGAATGTATATTATGAATGTAACTGCAATTTGATGATAATTATTGTTTGTGTCTGGTTCATGGTGGTGCACCCCATGGGAGGAATTAAAGGAGTTATAAGGGTGGAAATATTTCTTTCTTGGAGAGATAAGGGTGGATGTGACCGGGGGACCGCAGGTAACGATCCACTGGTATCATGGATGACCCAGTTGGTACGAGACTTGTATTATGCATTGTATAATTTATACTTCTTTTATTATTTGTAACTGATGTGAACTTTTGAATTGTTGATATATCAATGATGCTAGATGTGAGATTTAATTTTGCTAGATGATGTTATCCATTCACTGAGTATCTCATTACTCATCCTGTTATTTTACAACATTTCAGAGTCTGTAGCTGACACAGGGGATTGTCCAGGAGAGTAGCAAGCTTACTTTATACCAACCCTCTTGTACCTTAGGTTGGTCCTTTTGTATCTTAACTATTTTGTTGGACTCTAGACATCACTCTATGATCACATAAGCCTCCTAGGATTTTTGTGGATGGGCTATGTGGAAATATGATGCTTTATGCTATTTTTTTTGGTCTTGTTGTTTGAAGATTAACACCTTGACGATGTTTCAATTTGGAAATATTACAGACTTATCTATTTCCTCGTTTTGTTATGAGAAAGGTTGGAATACTATATATGGAATATGGAGTATTTGCAAATGTTTGAATGATGTGAATTTAGCTTTAAGATTAGGAACAACATGTACAGGTGATTGGAATTAATTGTGATAAAAATTTTCATATATTGTTGTTTTTATTAGGCTCATGATGTGAAGGGAATTCATTATCGTGCCGGTCACATTTTTGGGATGTGACAACTACTTCTTATATGGAGACTCACCAACTACTTGAGGAACTTGCAAGGAGTACAAAAGAAAGGATGAGTATAGAACTAAGTGAGAAAGAAAACAACCGAAAGAAATACAAACCAAGTACCCTACACATGGGGCAAAATCAACAGAAGACTCCACCCATAACCATCAGTCCATACTGTAGACATGGTCTACAAAACCTGTGCTCAATATGACCAACACTTTCTAGCCAAACCAAATAAAACACACTACACATACTTAAATTACCATAATTAAAACAAAGCACAAAAATATGTGAGAAGTCCATATTCCCACAAGATAAATAATCAGTTGAACACACATGCATCCACATTGCACATCAAAGAGAAAATGCTTACTACATACTTCCTATTAAGGAGAAACCAACCCAGTATTTCTGACATCTCAGTAGGCATGAAAGGATATCAACTAACAAATGATCCAACAGTAAATATAAATGCAAGTCACCAATTGTCACCAGTTATCCAACGTATAATATAAATTTTTCATAAGATTCCTTTGAAAGGGGTCAAGTGGCACTATTTAACCACTTGCCCATATAGATATAAATATACCACATATTTTCCCGTAAAATGGGTCAAGTGGCACCATCCAACCACTTGCCATGCAAGTATAGATATTTCACACCATTCAACCACTTGCCATGTAAGTATAGTTATTTCACAATTTTCCCATAAAAGGTCAAGTGGAACCATCCAACCACTTGTCATGTAAGTATAAATATTTCACAATTTTCCAATAAAAGGTAGAGTGGCGCCATCCAACCACTTGTCATGTAAGTATAGATACTCCACATCACACACATACCTTCCTTGTAATTCAAGTAGATAAATAATTTCCATTTCCACAATTATAAGGGTCACAAAGATATATATATATATATATACACACATATATACATATATTTATTCTATAGAGAATCACATCAACCAATTCCATCATGCCATTGAAATGGAGCATTAAAACATGTATAATTTTAATGTAAAGTTCACATATATTGAATAAATGAAGTTAATCCCTCACTATAATGGATGCTACAACACATACCATAAACATAGTATACCTAAACATGATGCAAGTATTCCCATCCTTTGAATTCACATGTCGACCCATAATAACACACCTCATTTAATTATTGAGTCAATTTACAACGATCTCATAACATAGCCATATAGGAAATATTCAAGCATATTCAACCTCTTGTAACATCAATTGTATAAAGCTAGAACTACCACAAGCATATAATATAGTTGTATTAATCCGTTACCAAGATTTCCATTTCTCCATTCATACTGTGCCAAATAACTCTCTATAGTCCAACATAATTTTTACCAATAAGTTATAATGGGAAAAACACACAACCGAGATGAAGATGGAGATTAATATCCTTTAGAATTAAATAAAAGATATCACAATTTAGTTGGAAATGGTGTTTGATCCCTCACCTAATTTTCAAGCTAGATAATCCTCCTCAAAAACTGTGGAATATGCCTCAAAGAATCCATCCATATAAGGTAACCACATAAAAAAATATTTAGGTCACAAAATAAGGAACTCCTTATCACTGGTTATGACCTTTGATCATTCTTTTAGTCATAACTCCCAAATGACAAGGAAAACAGCGAGGAATTTATAATTGAACTTGTTTTATTAGAAACTAGACTCAAATACCTTTCCTCGATATAAAATTTGCTAAAAACTGAGTTCATACGAAAGAGTTATGACCATTTGAAAATTAAATCAGAAAGTAGCAAAGGTTTTGCCTCCCACCACTGCAGTGACAGTTTTCACTGCTACAGCGTGAATCGTAAAACCAAACCCCTATTTTCGCAAAAAAACGTTCCCAAAATTTTGCCCCAAAATCAATGATTCTTTCCATGGTTTGCTCTAGGAATGATTATAAAACATCTACATACTCAAATCCTAGATTGTATACAAGAATCAAAGCACAAATTTGTCAATTCTCCCTTAAGAACCTAGTTTTCAACACTTTTCTGCCATGGAATTCCAACCCATGATTTTCCATCTCTTGCTGACATTTCCCATGAATTTCTTGTTCCATAATCATCACTAAACACAAATGAGGTTTAAGAACAATTCCCAACCCCATTCTTTACCATTTAAACTCATTTCTACTTAGCTTTCCTTTGGGTTATGAAAATGAGCAAAAAAGAGAAAAGGGATGCTTACCTCAAGCCCATGCTTCCATGAAGAAAGAGCCATCTGCAATATCCTTGAATCTAAAGCCAAGAAATGAGAATGAAGCTCCAACATAGATGAATGAGTGGAAAGAGAGGGGAGCTCATCTTCTTTTTCTCCATTGAGGGGGACAAGAATGATGATGTAGTCTTAAAATCTTGTTTAAGTATAGGGAGGATTATTTCCCTAAATTGCAACTTGGCCCTCCCTTTTTTCATACTGTTAAGAGTAGACCCAAAAGAAATTTTGAGTATTTTCCCAACCAATCCCAATTTATATATTTCTTTCCTTTCTATTTTCACATACATACCACACTTAGCAATTTTTCATTACTCTATCTCAACCACATGCATCCTAATTTCATTTTCACAATTTATAAGATTTTCCACAAGTTTCCTAATACCACAAGTTGCCCATCCCCTTAATTGGAAAGCAACCATTTCTACTCTCCTCACATCCGAATATCCCAATGCGTCACAAATTGCCTCACAATCATCAAGAAAATGTTATGGATCATCTTTAAGGTCTTCCCCAAAGAATACTGGTGGTCCCATTTTTAAGACTTCAGTTATCTTAATATCTTTTATAGTACCTTCTCTTACTAGAGGAAGTAGCGGCACTGGGGCTACAGGTGGTGCTTCTATAGTGGGAGGAACTGTTGTTGGAAATGCAGTTGCAAATCTTGCTTCCCACTCGGTGTCCATGCGCTCCATATGAGCCGTAAACATATCAACTAATCCCTCAGTAACAAAGCATCAATTGCAGGGGATGGATTATCTACTTGAGTTGGATTTGGTTAGAACCTCCAACTTCTTCAACAAATTCAGTTTTGGTATGCCCAGGCGAAACATGCTGTAGATTAACTGTAGAATCACCTTGAATTGAATCAACAACATTCCAACCATGTTCACTACGAGTACATTCATTTCCAGAATGCTCGTCCTCCATTAGAAATTATAAGAATCTATACATAAGCAATAAACACTTCAATGTTAACAAAATATCTAAATCTACTCCATCTAGGAGCGGCTTAGTAAAAAGAGACACTCAACTTTATATAATGCCTTTTATGGAACCTAAACTCATGGTCATCGTCATGCTGCAGCTCATGACAATAGGGATGGGCCCACAAAGAACACTTAGCTCTACAATCCCTAGGAGACCTAAAAAACTCTCCTTTACAGAGAGTGTTAGTTTATCAAAACTCAGTAGACAATCGACTGTGTAGAAAAATAATTATAGTGCACAAATACAAATACCGTAACTCACCGCCACCAATGGAAGTCATCCAAATATACAACAAATGTTAAAATAGCCATAATAGATTACAAATATGCAATCAAACAAATGCAATGCTTGCCATATTTTACCCACTCTATTCATTGAAGACTAACCCTTAATGAGTGTATTTTAGAGGTTAACCCCCTCTGAATATTCTATATCATGCAGAAGACTAAGCCTCTACTTTCCCACACATTTCCATTTATGTTAGGTGCCATGAATGGATGCAATAACGCCAATTCACAACACGCCATATCACAATCACAATAAATATTCCACACACAATCTTCACTTTCAATGTATATAAACAATTAAAGGTATAATTAACTTATTTTCCACAATGAAAAAGGAGGGATTTATATTGTACCTGAAATAAAATAACTTTGGCAATGTTCACCACTCATCTTTGCCTCATCAAAGTTTTTCCGTACAAGAAATCCTGAAACGGAGCCAATTAATCCTACCAAAGCACCTAAAAGAAGTGCCAACAAATACATATCAAGGATCCCTCAAAATTCCCTTTAAAACATACACCAAAACCACTTTTCAGCCTCAAGGGCGCTTGGGGCGCCACCTGTGACGTATGAGGTGTCAAGGCCTAAACTCTTTGCTTAAGATTTTGTACTTGGCGCCTGAGGCACCACACATGGCGCCTGGGGCTCCAAGCCGAGGCATTCCGAGGGCCCAAAATTTCTATTTTCTCCTTGTTCTTCACAAATTTTGGGAAGAAATCCACCAAATATCATGATTTTCACCCTTTTCTATTCTTTCTTTGATTTCCCAAGTCCAAATAAAATTCATGAAGCAATTTAGGACAATTAAAAAGTAAAACAAACAAATTTCATGAATTTCCCCAAATTCTCTAGAAATCTCTCAAGAACATGTTCTTGGATTCTAATCCATGAAACTTGTTTGTTTTACCACCATGAACTAGATTATAACATAATCAACCAAACAAATCCAAGAAAGAAGACAAAGAGGCCAAATTTTCATGAAAGACCCCCCAAAACTCATCATCATCCAAGGCATAAAAAAATTCAAGGATTTAGAGGAGATTAATGATATACAATCTTACTTTTAGTCCTAGAATTGTCTAGAGATGCTAAAAGCAACCAGAAACTGAAGTTTAATCAGTGAAAATATAAGTTGGATGAAGAGAGAGAAGAAAGGAAAGTAAGGTTCTTCAAAGCCCTAAACCACTAAGTGTTGTTGAATGAAGAGGAAAAGGATAAAAGAAACCTTATATGGGTGTCATGGTTAACCCATGGACCCATGCCCAACCCCCTTGACCCACTTCCAAATAACCACAATTAAATCTCAAATAAACCACATAATTTCCAGATAATCCCTCATCCACGATTTCCACACATCACAGAAAATACCACAACACTACGAATCACCCAATCCAATCACATAATATTAAATCTATAAATAGATTACCAAAATTATTCCTCTAATTTATGGAAACTAAATGATTGGAAATAATGAAATAAAATAACGCTATTAAATGTTGCATTAAAAATATCGTAATTCCTACAAAAACGTTTAAATAATGTAATACTGTCAATTATATAAACATAAAATTGGCAGGTATTACAAGTCCTCCATCTATAGTTGACTCAAACCGAACCTCTTTCCTCTTTTGATCTCTCGCCTCCCGCCAAGAGAGTCTTCTTCTTTTTCTTATTCTTTTTTTTGTAAGATTTTGGTATTAACCAGCGAATCATAATACCCGACCAGTTTGGCCAGTTTTTTCAGTTTTGAACAAGTCTGGCCAGTTTTTGACCGATTTAACCCCTCTCCAGCTTTCAACATATTCCGGACGAGAAGACTGGCCAATTCATCGGTTTTCCAATCTGACCGACTGGTCCAATCCAATTTTCTTAACCATGGTGTGTATACATATAGACCCATACCCTTAATTGAGTGTATTTGTTATAAAATTTTCGAGTGTGTAAATGTGTACATGCTCTTTATAATGATCCACGAGCCATCACATACATATATACATACGTATTTTCTAAATTTAACTCATTGTATTGTATCGATGAATATGTATGTATACATATATGTATATAAATATGAGTAACTCTTCCTGATTCACAACTCTAAAGGGGAGATAGGTGAGCGCACACATACACATACTTCTCAATTAGTTGATTATTAACAATGATGCGAACACACTATACACACACATATACTCAACAATAAATGATATACATGTGAGCATGCAAACCATATCCCATTAGCCATCACCAATCAACATACCTCACATTAAACCCTATGCATTCAAAACAACCAAATTTCATTTTTTTTTTCTATATTTAGAGTCTGGCAAAAAGTTGCTATCCTCCTAGCATTAGCTATTTGCTTTCTTTTAGATTTATTTCTTCTAAGTTAAGCTTATTCTTTGTTATTTCTAAAGTCCCTCTACTTTTTCCTTATATATATTTATTATCCTTTATGATTTTAGCCGAGATGTTACATATCTCTATACAATTATCTAACCTTCCATCATTAATTCTTTTTGGACTTTGGATCTAATTAATACAACCACTATGTTAATTCGCACTACAAATAAGTCGCCACTAAAAGTTGAGTTTTGGTGGCAGCTTTTGAGAGTCGTCGCTAAAAATTAAATTTTTTTAAATAAAATTAAAAAATTAGACTTTTGGTAGCGACTCCCATAGTCGCCACCAAAAGTTAATATTAAAAAAAATATATATTGAAATTTTTTAAAATAAAATTAAAAAAATCATACTTTTGATGGCGACTTCCATAGTGGCCACCAAAAGTCGATTTTAAACAAAAGTCAAATTTTTAAAATAAAATAAAAAAATCAGAGTCACCAGCAAAAGTCCGACTTTTGGTGGTGATTTAAAAGTCAATTTTTTCAAAAAGAAAATAAAAAAAGTCAAAATTTTTAAAATAAAATTAAAAAAGTCAGACTTTTGGTGGCGACTCTCGTAGTCGCCACCAAAAGTCTATTTTTTAAAAAAAATAAAAAAAAAGTCATATTTCTTAAAAAAATTAAAAAGTCATTTTTTATTTTATTTAAAAAATTCAATTTTTTTTAATTTTCTTAATTTTATTTAAAAGAAATTCAATTTTTTTATTTTTTAAAAAATCAAATTTTTGGTGGCGACTAAAGTCTGATTTTTTTACTGAAGTCATTTTTTTTTATGAAATTAGCTAAAGTCGGACTTCTTGTGGTGACTCCCATAGTAATAATATATTTGCTTTTTGTTAAGTTAAATATTGTTTTATTTCTATTTTGTAATATTTTTACTTAAAATAATTTTAACAGATTATATATATATATATATATAATAATATTTTGCACTTACATAACACAAATAAAGTGATGGCAGGATGGCAAGACACACATGGTTGCAAGCAAGGGATCCAGGTTCGAATCTCAGGTATGCATATGTTTGGTTTAATTTCAAATAAACTTGAATATTGCACAAAAAAAATTGAGTCACTCCAGGACAGCGAGATATTAGATCAGTTAATACCCACAAGAGTCGAATGGGTCTCGGGTCGACCCGTCGGGTCAATCCGAATCCAAAAATATGGCTAGTACAGTTGCCACCAAAAGTTGTCTTTGGTAGTAACTTTGAAAGTCGCCATTAAATGTAACATTCAGTGGCAACTAAAGTCGCCACCAAAAATCACTTTTTCTCGCGAAATTTTTTTTTTTGACAATGAAGATGACTTATAGTCGCCACTAAAATGTGACTTTTGGTAGCGACTTTTGAAAGTCGCTACCAAAAGACAATCAATTACGGACGTACGTCAACAACTTTAGTCGTTACTCAAAGTAAACACCAAAAGTCTTTTTTTTTTTTGTAGTGTCGATTTTAAACATTCCTTCCGAACCTACTTAGAACCTATTATCCTAAGTTGAATTAATCTCTACGAAATTTATTTAAGACTCCCTTGGTGTCGTCACTAAACTAACCGTGCAGTTTACTATTCCTTTCTAAAAAAGTCGCTACCAAAAGACAATCAATTACAGACGTACGTCAACAACTTTAGTCGTCACTCAAAGTAAATATCAAAAGTTATTTTTTTTTGTAGTGTCAATTTTAAACATTCCTTCCGAACCTACTTAGAACCTATTATTCTAAGTTGAATTAATCTCTACGAAATTTATTTAAGACTCCCTTGGTGTCTTCCCTAAACTAACCGTGCAGTTTACTATTCATTCCTAAATCTAAAAAAGCCGTACATATTATTCAATTATTCTTAGTTGCCCTGAAGTCCTTCGGGTACCTTAATCCAAATTAAGATTCCTTTGAACAAATGATTTATAATTTGAATAGATAATTTAACCAAGCGTACTTTCCTATGAACTGCTAAGGACAAACTGCAAATCAATCATTCATATGGACTATGTAAGATAATCATAAACAAATTTGAAATTTTATAAATATAAACGTAGAAGTTCAACCAGGAATGATTACACGTGCTAACGAGATCAAGATTATGAAATAAAATAAATAAATAAATAAATAAGTAATGCAAGACCAGAGAGTAGAGTGAATAATGTAAAAATCTCTTTCAACTTTAAATTATTTGCAGACAGACCCAATTTTGAATATATATATATATATATATATATATATGTGTGTGTGTGTGTGTGTGTGTGTGTGTGTACGCCTTTCAACTATTATCTTTCAATATTTAAATTTTCATTTTTTTTTCATTTTGAATATCTTCAATTTTTATCATTTATCAGCTGACGATGGTAATAGAAAGATAAAAGAGCTTAAAGTTTGAAAGATGATAGTTGAAAATTCTATTTAAAATTGAAAGCAAGGTATTTACTTTTTTTCTCACATTTAAAATTAGAATAAATTACTAATTTTGTCCCTAAAAATTATAATTGTGTAATTTAGGTATAAAAAAATAATACCTTTTAATTTAATTTTTAAAATATTATGTTTATCTTAATTTGATCTATTTATTTCTAAATTAATTTTTAATGTAAAAAATTAAAAAGTTTAATAACGATAATTTTATAATTTAAAAATAAAAGAAATTAAGTTCATAAAAATATGACTTTTCAAAAATTAAATTAAATGTTTAATTTTATAAGAAATTAAATTAAATTAATTATAATTTTTTGAGACTAAATCACTAACATATTCTTAAAATTACAATGACTAGGACAAGACGATAAAGTTGAAGAGAAACACAATGCGAGGATAAATAGAGTTGTCAAGATGGACTTGGCCTAATGGGCCAGTTCATCCAAACACTACAAATGGGATGAGATGAGCCAATAATTTTATTAGGGATGGCAACGGGGTAGGACGGGGACCGGGGAGGAATTCTGCCCCTGTCCTAGCCCTTATTCCCCACTGGGGAAAAATTTTAACTCTCACCCTTGATCCCCACAAAAAATCTCTAAAAATTAAAAAAAAGAACAAATACAGGACAGAAAGGAAGCTCAGAAGGAAGATGACACCCAAACCAAAGGACAGAAAGAAAACCCCAAAACCATTACAGAGAAAACAAGATTGTAGACTCAAGAGCAAAAAATACAAAGGATTCAAAATCAAATTCTATCAGATTATGGACCTCTACAACACGAGATCTTTATGTCAATGTTGACCCACATATTTTTCTTTTTACTTCAGTGAATTCAAAATCAACATCCTTGAGTTTTTGCAACAAACAAAACATAAGTAAGATGATGTAAGAAGCATAAAACAAACAGGAAGATCAGAAGGAGACAACAAATTAACTGTAATTCCTTAAAGCACAAAAGCAATGAAAATGGCAAACAAGAGAGGGGTCTCGGCTTACCAGAAATGGAACGGCAAGAGAAGACAGCAACAATGGCGAGAGATGCAGCAAACAAACATGTAATACCCCTAAAAATCTATGATTTTTAGGTATTGCTTAAAGCTAATTTTGTAGAATATTTCAGTTGGAGGAAATATTTTTCATGGCGTATGAAGGAAACTGTGAGGCTTAGAAGTGGCAAGGTTATGGAATAATTGAGTGGTAGAGAGTCGAGGAGTATATTGATGGAATTGAGGGCATCAAGAGAGTTAAGAGATAGGTTAGATACAAAGAGGGACTAAAGTGAAATAAGAGAAACTATGGGGAACCTAGGATTTAGAAACATCCGATGTGGGATATTACAGATTTGCTTTTACCAGTCTTGACTAAGGGTCAACTGGAGGGCAACGTAGTAATTTCACCCTGGGTGAGTATATATATGTGGCCCCACCTTTTTTTCCTCATTTCTTCCTTTTCTCTCTCTCTCTACTGAAATCCTTCAATCGAGCTTCGGGGGACGAATCTCAGGCGATGAGGTGAGCCTCTAGGAGCCTAGCAATGTAGGGAAAGCAAGGAATCGAGGTAGGAATTCATATTTCTCAATTTTTTCCTATTTTCTAGTTTTAAAGGTATTTGGAGTAAAATCGAGATTTCAACTTGGTTTATAAAAATTGGGGTTGTTGGTGTTTAAATGTTCCTTAGACATCAAGGAAGAGATCTCATAGAAGGAATCATGGAAAACGGCGGAGAATCGGCCGAATCTGACCCAAAACCAAGGTTAGATCGCAGGGTTGAATTCGTGGTGCCCCAGGTGCCACACTTCAGTGGGAAGGAGAAGGTCTGGTGCTTGGGGCGCCATGCACTAAATTTTGGGCAGAAACTTGGGCATCTAGTGCCTCAGGCACCGGCCATCCAAGTGTTCTTGGGCTGATTTTGGACAAACTTTATATAGTTGGAAAGCTCTTTGAATCTAGTTTCCAATGGTATAAGTTTTATACAGATATTCATTACCAGTTAAGAGTTATGGTTGAAGGAGTGGGTAAAGCTCAGGATTAGTGATAGAAAATTTCTCTATTTTGTAACCCTGATGGTTTTGCCTAATTACTTAATAGGGATGGTCGAGACGCAAGGCAGGAGCGCCGAGAGCATAGAATCCAGGTGAGGGATCTATCTAGCTCTCCTTTATGCGGATATGCATATATGTATGTATATGTATATGTATATTATTTTATATACATTTATTTATTAAATGTATTATTGTGTGGAATGTGTGGATTGGTGGTTGTGTGGTAATGATGTGGGTGCATTGCATATTCATTTGCATATTTATATTATGAAATGAGAGGAAAATAGAAGTGGGAAGCTACCCATTGTGTAATACCACTGAGTGGTGTTAATGGGTATGCATACACATTGAGGGCTAGTCCCTAATATGGTGTGGAAAATAGCGGCATTTGCATTGCATGCATATTCATTTGTATTATATATATTTTGAGTGTGGTTGTGATGTGGTGTGTAGATATACATATATATATATATATATATATGTACTAGCTAAGGGCATAATTCAAGAGATCATACACATGTTATGGTTATGGATATGACCTAATAGACCAGTACATAGTAGGATTTCTTGAGTGATAATCAGTAAGAACGTCAACCCACGTTGATGAAGCTCTTGAAATGTGGTATAGGAGTACAGACCCTTGAGTAGAGATTCATGCATTTACTTTGTATGGTGTATGTGTGTGTTTGGGGAAAAATACGATCGAACGTGATATTATATGCTTGCCTACAGGCATTTTGGTATCATGTGGGATAATTTCCCTAGTAGGGTATATATATATATATATATATATACATATTCTGTATATTTGTGTAGTGTAGGGTAAACATTAGTGAGTCTATCGTTTAGACTCACCCTCTCACAGTTGTAGGTATGCAGGGTGGTCAGGACGAGGGCTCACAGAACGAGGATGTCTTCCCATTGTTTGGGGTAAGGTAATATATTTTATTATATTTCTCTAATGTACTCTGCAATCAAATAGGCCACCACTTATGATCTTGCAATATAAATCTAGGATTGCGGTAGTATTGGTAACATACTGTCTGCACCGGTCACAAGCTGAGTTCAGGTCATGACAAGACAGCAGCTGAGAAGGTGAGAGACACAGCAGTGAAGAGTGAAGAGTCACGAGTATTATGATTAGGGAATAGAGATTTAAGGTTTTATTTTTTAAAATTAAATTAAATTATTTTAATTTCAAATGTCTATATTATCCTTGCAAAATATTATATATATATATATATAAGGGCATTTTAATAATTTTTGTAAAATTACTAAAATGCCCTCAGGGACAGGGATCCCCGAATCCCCGAACTAGCTGCATCCCTAAATTTCATAACCTATTTTAAAGAAGGACTTTTTAACCCGACCCATCAAAGCCTTTGAGATTTAGGTGGGTTGGTGTGGACCTTCTCTTTTGGGCTTTTTATTTTTTTGATTTTTTATATTTTAAACTTTAATCTATTTTCTTTAGAAGTTTGGTTTTATTTTTTGTAGTTTCATATTTCTAATACTTCTTTTTTGTCATTCAAAATAATTAAAATTACATTTTCAAAAAAAAATGACATTTTTTTAAGGTTCAATATATTTTTTTAGAAGTTTAATTTAATTTTTTGAAATTTGATTGTTTCAATATCTAATTTCTATTAGTAAGATAATTAAAAGTAGATTTTTTAAACAAGATAAATAAGTCCATAAAGACAGTTCATGACCCATGATAAATTAAGATGGATTAAAATTTTTTAATTATAAATTATATAAGATATAATTTAATTTAACTTAACTTATTCACCATTAATCACGCAGAGTTTGAGCTTAGTGGGCTGAGCAGCCTATTTGAAGCATGGGGATATTTTTGTCGAATAAACCAAATCCAGTGTCATTTTGCATACCTTTTAGGTGTTGAAACTTGAAAAGAAGGGGTGCTTAGTTGAACTGAACACCTAGGAACCTAAACCACACAGGTGGTCGCCAGTACCATTCTCCACCCAGACTAATTGAAGAGCCCTAGAAAGTAGAATCTATCCCCCTGGCCCTGGCACTTATACCTGCCATTCGGAGTTGGGACTGATCAATAACCATCCGAGTACTTCATCCAATCATCTCAAGTCAATGCAAAGACTTTACAGTTTGTAATTAACTAAGGAATCCATATATGTCAGGAACAAAACAAAAAGCAAAAGACAAAAGAGGATATATGTAAATTACTGGTTATGATTATTCCCAAAAAAGGGAAAATATATCATTGGTTATAAGTTATAACTAGATGCCCGAAAGCGTTTGCGTATATTTGAATGTCAATATTAGATATGCTTTGAGAATGACATCAAATCGATTAGTTTAATTAAAAAATTAATGAATTGATTTGGTTTTAATTAATAAATTGATAAAAAATTAATTAAATTTATCTCAAATTAATAAAATCAATAAAACTAATTGATTCAATTTTTTTTGAAATTGTTATTTTTTTATTTTTTACTAAATATTAATATGTATTTTTAAAAAATTTTTAAAAATTTAAATTATTAAGAGATGATTTAAAATTTGTATAAATATATATAACATGCCTAGAATATTTTAATATTATATATTATATTTTTTAATATTTTAATATATTTTAAATACTATCAGTTTAACCACGATTCAATCACAATCTAACCATTAATCTTTAAATTGGTACTTCGACCAGTCCAATAATCAATCCAATTTTCTTCCTTTGGTTATAACTAGATGCAGTGCGCATATTTGAATTCTATTACTTAGTATAACGTCAATGTAGTTGTTAAATTAATTAAAAATATTAAATGATATAAAATAACATATATTTTATAATTTTAAAATAATACAAATAAATATAATATTTTTATGTTTAATTAAATTAATTTAAATTATTATATATATAATTAATTTTAAAAAATATATTTATTATATTTTATATATATATATATATAATAAAATATATAAATACAAAAAAAAAAGGATGACTATTCAAAAATAAAAAAATAATGAATATGACAATAAAAATATAATAAATATTTTATTAGAATGACAAGAATAAAATAAAATACGAACATAAATTATAAAAAATTATAAATTATTAAAATAAACTCGCGATAAGTCAATTTATTTTGTTAACCAACACGATAGAAGTTGGTAGTATATATATAAAGGTAGCTAGCCAGTAAGAAATTAAATTAGTAATCTTCTTCCACCAGAGCCACTCTCCCTCTGACAATTAAAATAGACAGCTGCAACAGGCAGGCCAAGATTGTAAAGTTCAGCGAAGCGTCTAGAATTGAAGTTCTGGCGCCATGCAGGAGCATACACTGTGTGTCTTCCCAGCTGACGATATAACACAAACACAAAACGATGAATCCCCATCCCTGGTCGTGGGCTTTCATACCGTATAACCTCTTGACCTGCATCCACATATATTATTATTATATATATATATATATATAGTTCATTCCATTCCAACTGCATATTTATACTCAAGTCTTGATTAAAATCAATGCAAGCTTTCAAATCATATAATTAACGAAATCCCTTCATAAATTTCACCATTCATCATTTATGATTATTTTCATAAGTACGTACCGAAACTAGCCCCAGTCGTCGCCGGAATATCAGTCACCAACCTGAAGCCCATTCACAGATGAATTAACATTAGTTATGTAGTTGACCAAGATATATGCAAGCTGTGTGTGTTTTGTTTTGTCCCCTAGATAATTTGAAGCATCAGAGGCGGTTGTTTTCTATTTAGCGGTGATTCGCAACTGTCGCTATTGTCTTTAACGATGGTTTATGAAGACCGTGTCTATCACAGATCCATTGTTGTTAACGTTTTAGCTATGGTTTGCCAATTGCGGGATCAACCGTCGCCACGGCAGATTAGTGACAAGTTTAAAACGTCGCTTTGCCATCGTAAATTGATGAAAAAGTCATCATTAGCGGCAGTTCTTAACCGCCGCCTAAATCATGATAACCGTTTAACAGAGAAAAGAGAGGCAGAGAGAGAGAGTCACCAATGAAGGTATTCCCTCAGATTGGGGTCACTTGGGCTGGGTGCATCCGGGTCCACCATGACCTGCAATTAGACAATTAAGGGAGGCAAGGTAGGCCAGCAGTTAGTTTAACAGAGATGAGAGACAAGAAGAGCGTGGCATATATATAATAACATATAATTATCAAGTGGAGATCGAGAGAGTTGAGAGATTGGGAGGATCTGATCTGATGTACTTACGAGGGTGTAGAAGTTCCTGAGGTCATCGCCACCAATAGTGACTCGTGGGTGGTTGACAACATGGGAGGGTTTGAGCTCGCAGCCATTGTTGACATCTCTATTAGCATAGGACACCCTCAGAGGAGTAGAATTGTCAAAGGGGTCTATTACATCCCCTACTATCCGCCCAAGAACAAGGGGATCCCCACTTCCACCTCTAGCCATATGGTCTCTCTATTTCAAGTTCCCTTTCAATTCCTTGTTTTTTCTATTTCTCCTAACTTGTTTGCTTTGCCAGCCTTATTTATACTCCCATACACACCAGATATTTTTCACCCTTAAAAATATTCCTTTGGCTAAATTATAATTTTGGTCCCTAGAATTTTATCAAAATTGTAAATTGGTCCCTATACATTATTTTTATATAAAATGGCCCCTATAATTTTTCTATCCATATAAGTTAGTCACTCATGTCAAGATAATTAACTTTATTGTTAAAATGGTCCTACATGCTAGATTATGTGTACATTTGTGAACATGTCAGCATGCTCAATCATTAATTTTTGCACAACTCAACCTATTTGTTAACAAAATTCTCATTTTACCCTTAATTTCTAATCTAGATGATAGGTTAGGGAAATTGGGAATTAAGGGATAAACAAGAATTTTGTTGACATGACAGTTAATTTGGGCAAAAATTAATAACTAGGCATGATAACATATTCACAAATGTACATATAGGATCATTTTAACAATAAAGTTAATCATACTGTCGGCATGAACTAATTTACATTGATGAAGAAACTATAATACCATTTTACATAGAATTAAACTATAGAGACTAATTTATAACTATAAGAACTAAAATTATAATTTAGGTGTATGTATAAACTTTTCAACCTGCAAATTAAGGGTTTAAGTATGCATTCTTGCGAATGGTAAGTAAGTACTTCCCGTATATATGTTAAGCGACCTGAATTACTACTATATAATAACATTTTTCCGTAATTCTCTCATTTCGTTTGAAAGCAAAATGCAACACTGAACATCCACAAGATTACTCCGCGTTAAGTTAACTATGAAAAACTACATATATTATTTCATTTTTCTGAAGTATATATAGTCTAATTACCGTTTAAAATTTACTTTATAAGAATATAGCATATTAATTAGTTATAACTAACATGTAAAAAATTCAATACCTTATAATTATGCTATCTTCTTCAATTTCTCCCATATATATTTTCTTACTAGCATTTTTCTAAAATTCACATTTGTTTTAATTGATATGTAACTTTTTCTTTTTCTACTAGTTTATAAGTAAAGTATTGAAGTATTTTAAATTTGTGTGTAAAAAGTGCAATTAAACTATAGTTTAAAGAGTTATATTTGTAGTTTCCCAAATTAATATATATGGCTTTGTTGATTATAATTATATGAAAAAATAAAGGTTGATTTGTATATGGATAAATTGGTAAATTTCACATAATCCTCCGTGCTTGTTTTCCACTGTAGTGGTACTAAGGGGCCTTTTTTTTGTATTTTAATTTTTTTAAGATTAACATGTCAAAATCTGAATATGCATTTAATTATTAAGATATTATCTCTAAATCTGAATACTAGATAATTGTAGACTGTTTATTTTTCAACATCTAAACACATATAAATAGTTTGTAAAAATTATATTCAAATAAATTAGTAACTATGCCTTTGTGGTTAATTATTATCTTTTATATTACATTGTATTATAAAATTTGTTGTCAATGTTTTTATTTTTTTACAATTTAAAATTATTTTATAAAAATAATAATATGATTTACATTTGTTATATCATATATAAAAATTCACTTTTAAGTTGTAGTAGCAAGGTTTGGTCTAGGGTTGAAATAATCCCTCACTTTGAGCATGGCGCGTGTTTAAATCTTCTTAAGGTATTTTATTCATATTCAAATAAAGCAATCAATACTCAGCAACATGGGTGTTGACTATTTTCTTCGGATATTAAAAAGAACTTTTGAAAAGATTCAACCTCTCTCATGCTAAATCTGGAAAATTGCTTTAATTGTCGAGACCAAATCTTGATACTACTATATAAGGGAAAATTTTTATATATAATATAACAAATGTAAATTATATCATTATTTGTATGAAATGATTTTAAATTATAAAAAAGTTAACAAAAAAACTTTATAATAACACATCATATTAAAAATGATTGGATGAGTGAGGATCCACCTTTGGCACAATACTTCTATTTTTGGATGAAAATTTGTATGATATTAGGGTGTTAATTTAAACGTTATAGTAATTGGAGAAGTTACTAATTACATATTTCGATATATTATGAATGTAAAGGACTCTATAGAACGTGGTGACCCGTGTAAGAAATTGGGTGGTTCACTCAAAAATGATAGAATCTAGAGTATTTTTTTCTGTTCTGATAACTGCTCCTGTCATTGCCTGAAAATTCATCTTTGCGTAGCATCCTCATTTAGTTTGTCACTTTGTCTGCTTTGGTTCCTCCAATGACTAAGAGAAAATGAGGCATCTGAAATTGCTACAAAGATTAAAAATTTGAAAATGACACTATTTGAGAATCATGTTATGTAAATATGCGCCCCTTATCTCGTGCCAATCCTGTTTGCTTTTGCCTAGGTGCATTCACGTTCCACGTAGAAGAAAGTATAATATTAGCTTTCTTGCATTGCGCTGGCCCACTACGCATATTGTTAAGGTTCAATCGTATCAACCACCAAAAGCATAAGTCACTAGCTTGATCTGTATTCTTGAATTCGATTATCTCCAAATGCAGTTGGGTTAAAACTTGATAAGGGAAGATTTATTATCCATTTTGGTCGGTCTTAGTTTAAATCCGAATTAGTGGAGGTTGACGAGGTGTTCAGGTTAATGGTGCAAACCCAAAAAAAAAAAAGTGCAATCGTATTAGAACATTGCTCCTTGTCCACTACATTGCTCTTTGTCCACTGCATTTAACATCCACGCACTTTGCGTGATGTGGAAAGACAAAAGAGGGCATGTCATTGAGTTCTAAAAGAATCATTTAGGACCTGTTTGGTTTGGATATTTGATGTTTTCATTTTTACTGAAAATAGAAAATAAGCTTGAAAATGTGTTTGGTTGAGTTAACTGAAAATGTTTTCTTAAAATTATTTCTTAAAATAGGCCCAAATCTAAAAACATCAAAACGATATTTTCAGTGTTTTAGGAAATGAAAATTGAAAATGAAAATAGAAAATATTTTTATAAACCAAACAAACCTTTAGTGTTAAAAGGTGCAGTTCAAATATAATGAAGCAGCAACCTGAAAAGTAAGAATAAACACAAAATTGAAGAAATTGAAAGTTAGTAATAAAATATAAATTACATGGTACTGAGCTAAGATTTAGGTAGCTTGTCTTTTTTTAAAATAATTTCACGGCTCTCATGACTCACAAGTTGATTTTGCCATATCGCTCAGTGCAAGGGTACAAATATGTGTTACCTTTAGATTACAACAACATAAGACTCGCATGTTTGGTCTATAATTCCTGCACAAAGAAAGTAGCCAAGACTCTTTTTTTCACACACCTTCTCTATCCAAAATATCATACAAATATATATTTTATATATATATATATATTGTTAGAACGTTGTGGAACAGGGCACACAATTACAACTAAAGTAGAAGTGAGAAAAAAAAATTGAAAATGATGAAGACCAAATTTATGTGTAAAACTCCTAAACAAATTAGGAGAAAAACCTTGGACAAATTGTAGAAGGATTTCACTAATGCAAAAGGATTACAACAATTTCTCTCTAAAATAAGGAGAGAACAATTGACAATACCCTCTCTTATAATAGGAGAAAACACACTGTCTTTCTAACAAAAGGAAAGACAATTTTAGGAGAAATCTCACTTTTTTCTCTCTCTAAAAAACTCTCTCTCTTTTGCACCTAAAATGGAACTTTGTCTTCAAGACTTGGGATGATCCTTATGAAGCCAAGAGACATGTATTTATAGGGGAAGGGAGGTGAAGAAGCAGAATTCAAATTCTCCACCATCTTTGACTATTCAAAGAAGTAGAATTCAAATTCTCTACCACTTTTGACTAAGGAAGCAAAATCCAAATTCTCCACCATATTTGACTAAAAGAAGCAGAATTCAAATTCTCTTCGACTTTTGACTAAGGAAGCAAAATTCAAATTCTCTACCATCTTTGACCAAAAGAAGTAGAATTCAAATTCTCTTCCACTTTTGACTAAGGAAGTAGAATTCAAATTCTCCACCATCTTTGACTATTCAATGACTTAATATAGAAGCAAAATTGCTTCTTATCTTTTTGGTCAACAAAAGTGGCTTTATCACCACATATCTCCCACTTAAAGTCACTTTTGTAATCCTTCTATCGTTTCTACACTTTTCATCTTCATGTTGCTTACATTTCTGCTAGGCCAATAGAGGATCAACACCAAGTAAATTTGTCATTGTTGATTGGCTTTGTCATCATATCTGCTAGGTTGTCTTCAATATGGATTTTTTGTATATCCACACTTCCTTCTTCCACCTTCTCACGAACAAAATGAAATTGAACTCGTATGTGCTTTGTCTTCGAATGAAATGTTGGATTCTTTGCTAGATGCAAAGCGCTCTGACTATCACAAAATAGAGTAATCTTCTCTTGTTTGTGTCCAAGCTCCTCCAATAACATTTACAACCATATTGCCTCTTTGCTAGCTGATATCAAGCATGTTTTATATACTTTTTAGTCCCTATCTTAGTCGTATTGCTATTTCAATATTGCCAATTCTCCTATTTTATTATATTTTGAATTTATTGGGTGTAAATTAATTATAGAATTAATATGATTCAAATTCATAATTTTATCCCAATTAATTCATATGCTTAATTTCAGATCTAATTATTTGAGAGAAAAATTGCTGGCATGGACGTTTTGCTTACTTGGAGGCCACCTGGACATGCTGATTGGGCATTGAATGGTTGACTAGGGCTGACTGGATTTCTGGCCCCCATTGTTCTCCACTTTACAGCAAAGGGGAATGTAATTTCTGCTTTGACAGCATGGGCCTTCTGCAGCAATCAATGGTAGACAGAAACAGCAAAGGAATGGAGTAACTTGTCTGCTGCTATTGCCACTTTTCTGTTGTTGTCTTGCTGCCCACATCATGGAAGAAGTACCAAGGAGACATCCAAGGAGGCATCTAAGGTAGAATATTTCAAGGCATTGAGGGCATCAGTTTTAAAAATCAGAGGACACTTTTATTTTCTGCAACTTAGGAATTTCGTAGCTCTCTTTCCCTCTCTGTTTTCTCTTTTGTCATTTGCTGTTTTGCTCTCATGGAGGGCTAAGTCTTCATTGTAATCAGTCACTGGACCACTGGGATGTTGTAGCTTGAACTAAGAATGCAAGCTAAGTGTTTTATTCTCCATTTTCATCTCATTTCATTTCTGTTTTGCTGTTATGTTTATGTTGCTGTCAGATTTTGATTAGAGCTTGAGAAGTAACATAAACTGACTTATATAAATAAGATATAACCTTGCTTGACTGATTAGGAAAGTGAGGGAGGCGAAATGACTAGTTAGATGATATATTTAACTTGGTTTGGTTGAGATTTTCCACTGAATGCATCTGGTTATAGTAGAGAGATGTTCTTGACTGTAATTAGTAGCATTAAATTCTAGATGTTATTCTAGAACCATTTTCATAAAGAACCAAACAATGGAATGAGAACAAAACTGAATCAATGAGTTAGGTAATGATAGTTGCACTCCCATTAATCCTAGTGGCTGATTACATAATCTCTTTACTGTCAACACCTTGCAAATTTCACTGCTGCTGCTGTTGTAGTTATTTGGTTGCTGTTCTGTTCTATTTTTATTAGTACTACCAACAACCCCCCCCCCCCGTTTATGTACTTTTCATTAGTGTTTGGGTGTTTA
This sequence comes from Biancaea sappan, assembly GCA_037074585.1. Classification (NCBI taxonomy): domain Eukaryota; kingdom Viridiplantae; phylum Streptophyta; class Magnoliopsida; order Fabales; family Fabaceae; genus Biancaea; species Biancaea sappan. The sequence goes on along the minus strand of CM073492.1, from coordinate 73,114,638 downwards.
GAACGATTAATTAGTTTTTAGAAGTGAGGCTCCTTGAGTGAATACGACTTGGGGATCACTATACTGCAAATTGCCACGAATTCAATTCTGGGCGATTCGGCATCGTAGTGGCGTGAACCACTAGCTTGTGTAGCTGCGACATATTCTGCCTCTGTCGTAGAAGTAGCCACGATAGATTGCAATTTTGAAACCCAGCTTACAGCTCCTCCAGCAAGAGTAAACACATAACCTGAGGTGGATTTACTCTTATCAAGATCACCTGCATAATCTGAATCAACATAGCCTCTAACAATAAAGTCTGATCCTCCATAACATAATGCAACATTTAAGGTACCCCTTACATATCTTAGGATCCTCTTCACAGTACTCCAATGCTCTTTACCAGGATTCACCATGTATCGACTAACCACTCCCACTGCTTGTGCAATGTCTGGTCTTGTGCAAACCATAGCGTACATTAAGCTACCCACTGCTGATGCGTACGGTACTCGAGACATTTCCATCTTCTCTGCTTTATTGCTAGGGCTCATACTTGAGGATAACTTGAAATTAATAGGAAGAGGGGTAGAAATTGGCTTACAATCTTGCATATTGAAGTGTCGCAAGATTTTCTTCAAATAATTTTTCTGAAAAAGCCATATCTTCCTATTATCTCTGTCTCGGTATATTTTCATCCCTAGAATCTTGTTTACTGATCCCAAGTCCTTCATTTCAAACTCCCTAGCTAACTGCGCCTTTAAATCTATAATACGATCTTTGTTGGGGCCTGCTACCAACATGTCGTCAACATACAACAAAAAAATAATAAAATTACCATCACCAAATCTCTTGTAGTAAACACAAGGATCTGAACTATGTCTGTTGTATCCAAGGCTCGTGATGAAGCAATCAAATCTCTTATACCAACATCTCGGCGCCTGTTTAAGATCGTATAGAGATTTGTTTAACCTGCAAACCAAGTTCTCTTTACCTTTTTCTTCAAAACCTTCTGGTTGGAGCATGTAAATCTCTTATTCAAGTTCTCCATGAAGAAATGCAATTTTAATGTCTAACTGCTCTAAGTACAAGTCAAATGTAGCACACATCAATAAGACTACTCGAACTATTGTAGTCTCTGGTTTCTCTTTTGAAGTGCTATCATTTTTTTCCCTTGTACTTTATCTTTTGTAAATATCACATCTCTGCTGATTATCACCTTGCGGGCAGTGGGATCCCACAGGCGGTACCCCTTAACTCCATCAGCATTCCCTAAGAAAATACATTTTTTGGATTTTGGATCTAGCTTTGATGTTTCTTGGGCATTGTACATAACATAAACAGGACTTCCAAATGTATGTAAGTGAGAATAATCAGCTGGCTTACCAGTCCACATCTCCATTGGCATTTTCAGATCAATTGCGGTTGATGGTGACCAATTGATCACATAGCAAGTGGACTTGGCTGCTTCTGCCCAAAATGACTTAGCCATCCCCGTGGTTCTCAACATTGCTCTTGTCCGTTCTAACAAGGTTCTGTTCATTCGCTCTGCTACTCCATTTTGTTGTGGAGTGTATGCCACCGTGAACTGCTTTTTGATTCCTTCTTGTTGAAAAAAGATATCAAATTCATTACTGGCATATTCTCCTCCATTGTCTGTCCTCAAACACTTGATCTTCTTATCAGATTCAAGCTTAACTCGCACTTTGAATATTTTGAAAACGGGAAATACATCTGCCTTATTTTTTATTGGATACACCCAATATCTCCTGGAGTAATCATCAATAAAAGAGACAAAGTATTTTGCTTCTCCTAGGGACAAAACTGGTGCTTGCCAAACATCAGAATGGATAAGTTCTAAGATAGATTTACTTCTAGCATTAGAACTACTGAACTTTAATCTGTGCTGCTTACTAGTAACACAATGCTCGCAAAAAGGTAGTGATACCTTTTTGAGCCCTGGAAGAAGCTTTTATTCAGCAAGAATCTTCAATCCTCGTTCTGACATGTGGCCAAGCTTACGATGCCACATCATGGTTAATTCTTCTGCCGAACTTGACAATGCAGTAGATGCTTCTCCATCTTGTTGTGTTTCTCCTTTAAGCATGTACAGATTTGCAGCTATCTTTTCCGCTTTCATCATTATCAGCGCGCCTTTAACTATTTTCATGATCCCATCTTGAATATGGGTCTTACACCCATTGTTATCTAATTGTCCTAAAGACAATAGATTTTTCTTTAGGCCTTTCACATGTCGTACCTCTTGGATGGTGCGAACCATACCATCAAACATCTTTAATTTGATGGTACCAACACCTGTAATTTCCAAAGCATGATCGTCTCCCATGAACACTAATCCACCTGAGATAGGTTCATATTGATGGAACCATTCTCTCCGGGGAGTCATATGCCATGTCGCTCCTTAGTCCATAAGCCAGACATCAGCAAGTCTTCTTCTGCCTTCAGTAGCGGTTGTTGCCTCACTGTATAAAATTTCACCATCATCCGAGGTGCTTGCTAAACAACCCTGAGCTTTTGATGACTCAGAATCTTTTCCTTTAACTTCTTCTTTCTTCTTGAGATGTCAACACTCCTTTTTGTAGTGCCCTTTCTTGCCACAGTGATGACACTTGACATTTTTCTTACTTCTGGATTTCGATCTACTCTGATTCTGACTCCCACTGGGGCCACGTTCCGTTGATCTCCCTCTCATTATTGTTAAAGCTTTAGCATGATGTGAGCCTCCCGATCTATCTTGTTTGCTCTTACGCCGACTTTCTTCTTCAAGAACCGCAGCTGCAATATCATCGAAGACTAGAACTTCTATATTGTTTGTTAAGTTAATGATGAGTTGATCATACGAATCAGGTAGACTTTGAAGTAGAATTTCAGCACATTCACCCGTCTCTATGTTATGCCCCATTGTTGTGAGCTGTGAAAATAAAGTGTTGAGGGTGTTGATGTGGTCAGTCACCAAAGTTGACTCCATCATCCGAAGGGTGTAAAGTTTTCTTCTTAAGAAAATTTTGTTATGCAGTGATTTGGCCTCGTACAATTTGGTTAGAGTATCCCATATCTCTTTTGCTGTCTTTTTCTCTGCCACACTTGACAATACTCCATCGGCTAGTGCTAGATGCAGATTAGCAATAGCATTGCCATCCATCTCGTTCCACTTGCCATCGTCAGTGATCTCGTCGGGCCTTTCTCCAATTGCCGCCAAGCAGTTATCTTTTCTCAAAACTGCTATTATTCTCATTTTTCACAATGAGAAATTATTCCCATTGAACTTCTCTACTTCGTACTTCGTTGCCATTATTGAAGATGCCTCCTTTCCACTAACTGGATTTGATTGTAGCACAATAACCAGGCTCTGATACCACTGTTAGAACGTTGTGGAACGGGGCACACAATTACAACTAAAGTAGAAGTGAGCAAAAAAAAATTGAAAATGATGAAGACCAAATTTATGTGTAAAACTCCTAAACAAATTAGGAGAAAAACCTTGGACAAATTGTAGAAGGATTTCACTAATGCAAAAGGATTACAACAATTTCTCTCTAAAATAAGAAGAGAACAATTGACAATACCCTCTCTTATAATAGGAGAAAACACACTGTCTCTCTAACAAAAGGAAAGACAATTTTAGGAGAAATCTCACTTTTTTCTCTCTCTAAAAAACTCTCTCTCTTTTGCACCCAAAATGAAACTTTGTCTTCAAGACTTGGGATGATCCTTATGAAGCCAAGAGACATGTATTTATAGGGGAAGGGAGGTGAAGAAGCAGAATTCAAATTCTCCACCATCTTTGACTATTCAAATAAGCAGAATTCAAATTCTCTACCACTTTTGACTAAGGAAGCAAAATCCAAATTCTCTACCATCTTTGACCAAAAGAAGTAGAATTCAAATTCTCTTCGACTTTTGACTAAGGAAGTAGAATTCAAATTCTCCACCATCTTTGACTATTCAAAGACTTAATATAGAAGCAAAATTGCTTCTTATCTTTTTGGTCAACAAAAGTGGCTTTACCACCATATATATTATCCCATCTCATTTTTTTCTCTATCTATATTTCTCCTTCGTTCAAACACATATATATTGTGTTGGCTTTCCATATATTATACGTTGGTTTCTATTTGTCCCTTTTTTCAATATATTCGTTGGCCATAATTATACATTCTTAATATGGATCAAACATATAGAAAATATGCCAACGTTCAGCAAAATAAAGGAATGGATGCCAAATCAACTGTAATACATTGTTAATATGCCAACGATTGGATATAGGAAATTAATATATTTTAATATTTTATAATAATAAATTTCAATAATCATCTACTTATTAATATAAAATAGCACACAATATAATATATATATATATATTTTGGATAGAAGTTGATTATTATGCATAATATAGGTAGTTGAATTTTCCTTGAATCTTTATTTAACAAAAATATATTTGTTGATCCAAAGGTATTCGCTTTGAACTATGACTGTTTTTTAGAGACAAAATATATATCTTGCACATAATAACTCAAGTGCAAAATATGATAAGCCCTAGCTGTCATGATTATGCCACTAAAAAAAAATTGGTTTAACATCAATTATTTAATGTCAGTTGTCAATAACTAACATTAAACATGTGAAGAAATTTTTCTTTTTAATATTTAATGTCAGTTTTTTGCCTCTCCTATAACTGTAGTTAAATGTTTTTTGTTTTAGTTATCATTATTGAAACACGTAGTTTTGTTTGTTGTGCCCTAAAATCAGATATTACACGCTTCTTTTATTTTTTAAATTTTCTTTTAAGACTTCTTAATAAGTTTGAATCAACAATTGAAATTTGATATATTCAATTCTCATGCACAACAATTTACGCATTCTCACACCTGGTGCAATTTTATACTCACTAAAAATAGTGTTGTTGCCTTTGCCATTAATGCCTCTTCCGTGCCTCTGCCATCATTGTCTCTATCGTGGTTGCCACCATCACTGACTCTGTCGTGGTTGCCTTCATCGTCGCTACCTCTGCTATGGTTGCCTCTATCATCACTGCCTCTGTCGTCATTGCCTTTAGTATCATTGCCTCTATTATCCCTGCCTCCACCATCATCTTTGCCTACCTTTGTCGTCGACAAACTTCATTGTGTTGTGCTATGCTCTAATGTGATGCTACTCCTTTGTAGTTGTATTTTCTATCTCATCCTCTAAATATATTTTAACACTAACAGTAATAATGGAGCTAACTACTAGTGAATGTCTTATTTAGCTAAAGGTTTAGTGTCTATTATGGATTGATGGAATAGCCATATCATTCTTCTCATAAGTGTTCATAGAAGCTCTCTTTTGATCTAGTTCACTAGCACCACTGAAATAAAATTATGTATTCTTTGATGGCTTATGGTTCATTATATGGTTTGGTAGAGTGCTTTCACCTGATATAGTTATGAATTTCATTAGGGCAGACTTGGCCGCAGAATTATCAAAGGCATTACTTATTCTTGCTAGGGAAAATAAGTTCATCATAGGATTATTAAAGAAATATATAGAGTGAGAAAGAAAAGAATTTCAAGAGTTACGTTACCGAGGATCTACATTTCCCCGGACATTCTACTCAAGAGTTCCATTATATGGGTATGCATCCCCATATTTCTGTTTCTCAAGACTTCATCAATGTGGGTCTACATCCCCATGAATTCATCATTGAGATACCATTTAGCACTTGATGGCTTCATTAATATGGGTATGCGATCCCACTAATTCATCACTTAAGAGTTGTCACATGGGTCTACGTTCCCACGAACTAATTTTCCCCCCAATCACATCCACAAACACAAACACAGATAAAAACAATTACATCCCTTTTTGGGCTAGTTCTTACTATGTTCTTTGAATAAATACATATTGTAGTATATATTAGCATTTTACATTTAGCACTCAATGGAAAATGGTAGCACTTACACCATTTTCATTTGTGCCCCATGAAGCCCAATCATTTATGATATGTATGCCAAACATATCATCACCCAATCACATAAATTTATTTTTAAGTAAATTTATGAAGACAATCAGGGAATATATAAACATACAGAGAAGAGCTAGATCCATCACCTGTTATTGAAGCCCTTTTGATCCCTCTTTGAGAAGCCTCATTCATGCCTCGACCATCAAGAGACCCACGAGACATCACAAAATCACCTCAACCCTCAAACCAAAGGAATACAAGGCTGCCCAAGCTGTGGCACCTTAGGCACCAGCCTTCCCTATCCCTCTCCCTTTGTTTCAGTTATGGGAGCCTAGTCGCCCAACCTAGTGCCTAAGGCACCCTGTCTTTTTCTCCCGCCACCAAGGCATCAAGTGGAGGTACTTAGGTGCCATACCTAGAGCCTAGGGCAATAACACCTAAACTCTCAGTTTGGGTGACGCCTTCGGCGCCAAGAACTGAGAGCAAAAACATGTTCTCGGTTCTTGCTTGATTTCAATCCAAAATTCACCATTTCTCTCAATTCTTTCCATGTGTTTTCATCATTGATGTTTAGGGAGTGTTTTGACACCAAAACCCCCCAATTAATTCCAAGTATCCATGCTTTAATCCCTAATTTTCTCCCTAAACCCTAATTTTTCCTTTTATTCTTTCCCACTCTTGATTTTCATTCCTAATCATGTTTATTCCTTCAATTATTGGTTCTAATTCCATCATCAATCACCTAAGAAGGCTTTAGAATATTACCCAAGCTTAACAGATCCCTAACAAACTCAATCTCACCTTATTTGCTCTTAAATCTGAAAATAGGAAGAAACTTGGGAGAGTGAGATACCTACCTCGATTCCTTGCTTTTTAATGGTGGTTAGTCGCCAGAAACCTAAACACTCACTGGAGAATGATTGTCGAAAGTTTGGATCTTTAACTTGAGTGGAGAGAGTTGAAAAGAGTGGTGAGAAATGAGAGGGAGAGTTTGAGGGAGGGAAAGGAAAATGAGGAAAATAGATGGGTCACCCATATATATACCCCTCCATGGTAAAATTACTATTTTTCCCTCCAATTAACCTCTAGTCAACTTTAGTAGTGGCAAGTCCATAATTTTTCTAACTCAGGTATTTCTCATATCTTAGGTACCACACAATTTTTTCTCTTACATTTTAGTCCTTTCTTGGACTTAGTGATCATCTGACTCTTCCATTGCCATGTGTCTGCTCCCTCAAGTCGCTGTCACTTATTATTTTATACACCTTGCCAATTCTTAAACTCACATTTCTTTATTAAGCAACAAAAAAATTTCCCCTTGTATCCAAATTATACCTTAAAATCATATTAAACTAATAGTTGAGAATTGCGAGTATTACAATTATGGTGTTACAACTATTGAGGATTAGTCCTTAGTTATACTAGTTTACATTGATTTCATATGTGTTCCTGCGTATTTTTCTTAAACAAAAATTTGCATCCATCTGATGATGTATCCTTGATTTGTTTCTGGAACTGGTTACTCATAATAAGCACGACAATGAGATGTCAAGGAAGCTGGTTAGGCTACTTGAGAAATTGAGAAATATTGGCCATTCATATTATCAGTTGTGTTTTCTTCTGAGGCAAGGTGAACAGCCCAGAGAAGGATTCCTTTTTTTTTAATAAGATTTTTTACAGTGAAGGATCATTGGACAATGAAGCTAGGATTTATGCTTTAACCTCCAATGTGACGGGTTCAAAAAGATGAAACTACAACTCTAAAAACCCATCCCTTCAATCTTAAGCCTCCTAAAGAAATTAAGTAATTCTAACTCTTATCTTTGATCGGATATTTTGTAATGATTTATGAATAGTAAAAGAAATATCTTGCTCTGGTACTACTATTGTAGCCTACTTTTTAGTATTGTTATGTAGCTATTGTTAGAAATTCATCACCAACCCAATTTGCATAATTAATAAATAAAAAATGAGGTAAGGACTTGTGGGTCCGACTAGGGTCAAGTTACAATTAATGAAAGTTACAATCAAGAGGTAATTTTTACCAAAAGAAAAAATTATGGGTCCCACGTTTGGAAATTTTCAATTTGAAGGAAGAGATTCAAAGAAAGAAGCCACTAAATTTGCAGTAAAATTTGAAAGGAAAAATAGGAAAGGCTGCAAGCTGCACCGAAAGTAGTGACAGGAAGGAAAAGCAAAAATTGATTTTTTCACTTAGAAAAGGGGCGACTTTCTATAAATAAAGGCTTTCCTTCCTTCAGTTTATCATCTTCACAAATCCTCTCATCCCACAGAAAGATTCCAAAGTCTCACATCCAGAGAAGTAGAAGTAAAAAAACAAATAGAAGCATTCTTCAAAGAGTTCTTTAGTGTGTAGTCTTGTGAATAGTGTGAGAAAGAGGAAGCTCCCAAATATTGAGTATTGTAATTTTCTTCGAAGTTGTCTTAATAAATTTAGTGCACAACACTACTCTATGGTTGCATCTTTGACTAAACTTTCACACCAGAAAAGATTTCTTGAAATTGTTATGAAGTAATTCTTGAGTCGTGAGGAGTTTGGTACTCTACAAGTTTGTTAGTCAAACTTGTTCGATATAGTCAATGTCTTGCCAACATGATGGGTGACCTTCAAGTAGTTAGAGGAATCAAGAAGCTCAACAACAAAAACTACAACACGTGGGCAACATGTATGGAGTCTTACCTACAAGGTCAAGACCTCTAGGAGGTTGTCAGTGGTGATGGAGTTACACAACTAGTGGTAGAAGATGCCAATGGCACCTTGCGAAAGTAGAAAATTAAAGCAGGCAAAGTGATGTTTGCTTTAAAGACCACAATTGAAGAAGAAATGTTGGAGCACATCTGAGATGCCAAAACACCAAAGAAAGCATCGAACACCTTTGTTACACTTTTTTCAAAGAAGAATGGTATAAGACTACAACTTCTCGAGAACGAGCTGCTCTCGATGGCACAATGTGACATGACAATTGACCAATACTTTCACAAGGTAAAGTCGATATGCTACTAAATTTTTGAGTTAGATTTGACAGCTCCTATTGGGGCAAACCAGGATAAAGAGAATAATTATCCTTGGTTTAAGATCTGGATATCAAGGGTTAGTTGCTGCTATACAGGGATGGCCGACACAACCATCGCTTGTTAAGTTTGAAAATTTACTTGCAGGTCAAGAAGCTATGGCGAAGCAAATGGGAGGACTCTCGTTGAAGAGTGAGGAGGAAGCACTCTATAGCAGCAAAAGCGAAGGCACTTTTAGTGGATCTAAAGAGGATGGTGACAAAATGAAAAGTCACCAAGGAAATGGAGGCTCCTGTCCAGGGGGAGCTTCGAAGAATCGCGATAAGAATATAAAGTTCAATGACAAGAGTTACAACTGCGGGAAGATGGGCTACATGGCAAAAGATTGTTGGTCCAAGAAAAAGCCTGTTGAAAGTAATATTGCTACTTCCAGCTTTAAGGAGATAGTGAAGATGGTTGGGATGCCAAAGCATTATTCGCTATGGAGGAAGAAGAATTAGCTCTCATGGTGACAACTCTAGAACAAATTGACTACAAGAATGATTGGATCATAGATTTAGGCTGTTCAAATCATATGACAGATGATGAACAAAAGTTGCAAAACTTGTTCGAGTACAAGGAAGGATGTGTAATAGTGACAGCCGACAACTCAAGGTTACCAATTACTGACATTAGTAAGATGACAGTTACACCTTGATATAATTCTAGCCAGGTGCCACTTCAAGTTGTATACCATGTTCCAGGAATGAAGAAAAATTTACTATCTGTGGTTCAATTGACATCATTAGGCTATTATGTCTTGTTCGATCCCCAATATGTGAAGGTGTATCGTGACCTTAAAATCTCATAAACACCAACAATGGAGGGGCGACGATTAGAATCAGTCTATGTGATGTCAGCAGAATCTGCATATGTAGACAAGACAAAAAAATAATACATCAGATCTATGGCATATGCTGTTAGGTCATGTTAGCTATTCCAAGCTAAGTGTGATGATAAAGAAATTGATGCTTAAGAGGCTTCCTTAACTTGAAGTAGTATGTGCAAGATGCCAACATGGTAAAGCACACCAATTGCCATACAAGGAATCGAACTTTAGAGCAAAAGAACCATTAAAGTAAGTTCACTCTGATGTGTTCGGAATAGTTAAGCAATTGTCAATTAGTGGTATGCGGCACATGTTGATATTCATTGATGACTTCTCAAGATATGTGTGGGTTTTCTTTATGAAAGAAAAACTTGACACATTCTCAAAATTTAAAGAGTTTAGAGAGTCAGTCGAAGGAGAAGTGGGAAAGAAGATTCGTTATTTACACATAGACAACGGGGAAGAATATAGCTCAAATATGTTCTCTCAATACCTAAAGGAATGTCAAATATGTCATCAATATACTTGTGCGAATACACCACAACAAAATGGCATAGCTGAGAGAAAGAACCGACATCTTGCAGAAGCTTGTAGAAGTATACTTCATGCAAAGAACATACTGGGAAGATTATGGGCTGAACCAATGAGAACTGTAGCTTTTGTAATCAACAGACTTCCTCAACCAAGGTTAGAATTTGTTCATCCTTTAAGAAATTGTGGAAAATGAAACCTAGTGTTAGCTACTTTTGAGTATTTGGTTGTGTATGTTATGTATTTTTTCCTAATCATTTACGACGTAAGTTTGACAAGGAAGTTGTTAGATGTATCTTTGTGGGATATGACAGCCATAGAAAGGGGTGGAAATGTTGCGATCCTACAAGTGGAAAATGCTATACTTCACAAGATGTGGTGTTTGATGAAGTATCTTAACACTACAAAAAAAGGGTATTTCGCAATGGTAATTTCCTAGTTTTCACAAACACCCCAAAAAATGTAACACTCTCTGATTGTTTTAAAAACTGCCAGTAATTGTATGTAATTACTGGCAATTACTGGTGGATTTGGTGCAATTGCTAGCGATTATTTAACCACCGGTAATTGCATTGTATATAAAACCCTCTATTTTTCCCATTTCGCGCTGCTAAACACTTCTCTCCCTCCATTTTTTTTGTGCTTACCCTCCAGTGCTCCGAAAAGTGAAAATCGACCATTTCCCTCCCATTTTATGCATTCTCCCTCTCAGTAATTTTCAATTTGCAAGCTGCTCTTAAATCTCCCTCTCTCATATTTTGTTTTCATTTTCTAATTTGCTTTGCTTTACTCTCTCAAATTCCCCTTCCTTCCTATTTCGATTTCAACCTTTAAACCCTAGCATTTGTCCTTTACTATACACGCATAGGCAGATGAGCAAACAAGACTTGAGCGAGAGCATACAAGAAGAACAAAGGAAGGTGTCACTATAAAAAATTTGACTTTTGGTGGCGACTTTTAGTGGTGACTAAGTTGCTGTTGAAAGTTCGCGGCTAAAAAGTTTTTGGTGGCGACTAAAGGAGTCGCCACCAAAAGTCTTTTTTTTTGTAAAAAAAAAAAACTTCATATCAAAAAAATGACTTTTGGCAAAGTCGCCACAAAGTTGCCATCAAAAGTGATCTTTAGTGGCGAATTTTGAAGTCGCCACCAACTTTCGAAGTTGCCACCAAAAGACCATTGGTGGCTACTTTTAGTCGCCACCAAAATATGTTTGGTGCCAAGTTTGAAAGTCGCTTCCAAAATACCTTTTAGTCGCCACCAAAAGTCAACAACAAATTTTTTGGACTCAGATTGGTTTTTCGGGTCAACTCGAGACCCATTCGACCTGTGCGGGTCTTGACCGATCCACTAACTCACTGTCTCGGGATGACTCAATTTTTTTGTGCAATATTCAAGTTTATTTGAAATTAAACCAAACATATGCATACCTGAGATTCGAATCTGGGTCCCTTACTTGCAGCCATGTGTATTTTGTCATTATGCCACCACTTTATTTGTGCTATGTAAGGACAATATATATATATATATATATAATCTGTTAAAATTATCTTAAGCCAAAAAATCATAAAACTCAAATTGAACAATTTCTAACTTAACAAAACGGAAATATATTATTTTTAATAGATTAAGAGTTAAAAAAATAATTACATATATATATATATATTAAAAATTGACTTTTGGTAGTGACTATGAGAGTCACTACCAAAAGTCAATTATTTTTAAATAAAATTAAAAAATAGACTTTTGGTGGCAACTCTCATAGTCACCACCAAAAGTCATCCTTTAGTGGCCACCAAAAGTCTTTTTTGTTGAAAAAAAAAATTGTGTGCTAAAAAATGATTTTTGGTCACCTTTAGTGGTGACTTTACCAAAAGGCCACTGGTGACCACTTTTAATCGCTACCATACAGCAAAGTCGCCACCAAAAGTAAACAACAAATTTTAAGCCTTGAATTGGTCACCTTTAGTGGTGACTTTTGTCGCCATCAATGGTCTTTTGGTGACGACTTTGAAAGTTGCCACTAAATGTTACTTTTAGTGGCAACTTATTCGTCACCACCAAAAGTCTTTTAGTGGCGACTTATTAGTCACCACCAAAAGTCTTTTAGTGGCGACTTTCAAATTCACCAGTAAAGGTGACTAAAAATAATTTTTTGGCATGAAATTTTTTTTCAACAAAAAAAAAACTTTTTGTGGCAATTATAGTGGCCACTAAAGGGTGACTTTTGGTGGCGACTATGAGAGTCGCCACCAAAAGTCTATTTTTCTTAATTTTATTTAAAAATAATTGATTTTTGGTGGCGACTTTTGAGAGTCACCACTAAAAGTCTGACTTTTGGTAGCGATTGTGGAAGTCGCCACCAAAAGTCAATTATTTTTAATTTTATTTAAAAATAAATTAACTTTTGATTGTGACTTTAGTTGGACTTTCAGTGGCCAAAAGTTGACTTCCAATGGTGACTTTTTTAGTTGCCACCAAAAAGTTGCTACTGAAAGTCATTTCTTTGTAGTGTGTAGAGCCAAAAAGGAAGAAGAGAAATCTGAGAGAAAAAATCAGTAGCTTGGAAGGAACGAATGCTGAATGAGAGGAATTCGATGTTAGATAGTTAGATGAAGGAGATGGAGCTTAGAGGTCAGTTTCAAAAGTGCCTTGAGATCGATTTTGTTCCTACTCAGGTCAATCTTGTTCCTGTTCAGCAGATGATTAGATTCGGTCGTGGTGGTTTTGGAGCTAGTAGGAGGTCCTAAAGGCTTGGACTTGCTCACCCTGGTTTGATATTTAAGTTTTTACCTTTGTCTTTCTTTTTTTATTACTTAATGTATAGACTTTGAAAGTACTCTGCGTTTATATTAAAGAATAAATTTTTTAGCTTTGATTGTTATTAGTTCTTTTGCCTGGAATACTCTCTCTCTCCTCTTTTAAATAAGGACGAATTGTATTAAAGTTGAATGTATAATCGGTCCTTATGCATCTCTTAAGAAGGTATATCTAGAACCTTTCTTCTATCGTTTCTCTACTACTTATTTTGTAGATGCTTAATTTCTTGTTTGTATTTGCAGAAAGGTCCATTGTGCTCTGATGTCGTTGTTGGCCAAGGGGCACAAGTGTAACACCCCGAAAAATAGGTACGTGATTTAACATGCGTATTAGGGTGTACCTCAGTGGTAGCCCATATTTTCCCTAAACAGCCTTAATATCCACAACTAAGAAAGCGTAAATTTATAACAAAATAAATTTACGTAATATTTTCTCTTATTTTCTATAATATCAGGAAAATATATATATATACAAGCAAACTACAAAACAAATTGCAGCCAAATAATTAAACCTTTAAGGCACAGTAGGACCTAGGTAGCCTATGAGGTTACAAAGCATTCTACGAGGCATATAGCCCAAAAATTAGTTTCACAAACCCTCTAACAAAAATAATCTCCATAAGCTGCTAACCTCCAACGATTTTCCCTTCCTCCTCAGTTGCAAAATCTAAAAACAATAATAGAGATTATGAGTTGATGAAAACTCAGTGAGCAGGTGACTGTGCAATAAAACAAAATACAAGTACAAATATCAACCTCACTGCCATAATCAAAGCAAACACCACCTCTGCATAAAGCACGAAATAATAAAATAAACCATACCCTATTGTGCAATCATAACCTGCGGCTCCCATACGAGTCTACGTTCTCACAAAATGATTCATAAAACAATCCTCAAACACATAGAAGCATAAATAAACATTCACACCTAAATACATTATGCAACATTCAAATGCTATGCATTCCACATCTTCCTACACTTACCACATTGAGACTTAGTCCACAATTTTCCCCTCAGATTATAATTGCTCAATGGGTTTATTTTAGAGGTCCATCCCTCTGTTTCCACTCATTTCAGAGGTTCACCCCTCTGTTCCCACTATCATGGTATGAATATGCAATGCACAATATGTAATATATTTCTCAGTCTTATCATATTGAGACCCAGTCCAGATTTTTCCCTCAGACTTTTAGTGCTCAATAGGTTTATTCCAAAGGTCAATTCCTCTACTTCCACTTCTCGACGTTCTTCCCTAGGAATAACCATATCCTTGGGTTACTAGTCGATTCCCTCTCATGGGTCTATGTTCCCACACATTTCTTTTCTTTTCTTTGTTCATGAAATGCATTCACACAAACACCACATAACAACCTCACAAATCACAACCAATGTTCCACTAATTAGTTAACATAACTAATTAGGGAATTTAATAAAATATGCCCAATCATGGTGTGAATGGGATTTATATTGTACTTGAGTTGTTTTAAATAAAAACTAAGTTAGCAAAGTCACCCACTCACCTCAATGCCATTAAAGATTTACTGTGGAAAACATCTAGAAAACATAGCCACAAAACCCCTTGAAAGCACCTGAAACCAAATCCCACAACTTAGCAATAGAATTCCCCTTTTTCCCATTTCCCTCTCTGTCCAACATAGGGCGCCTGGGTGCCCTAGAGCCTCTTCAAGAGGTTCTCAGCCTCAGTCCATATAGTCCTTGGCACCTGGGCGCCAGAACCCCTATAACACACTTTTTCATGGGTGCCTAGGTGCCCGAGTTCTGCAAAACAGAGAAGCCCAAAAATGGCTTCTAAATTCTCCAAAAATTCCCTCCTTTCACCTTTGCCCCTCCTACTTGCTTCTAAGCTTTAAATAAGGGCTCTAGGACCTTTAGGAAGGTTGGAAATCAATTATTAAAGAAAGGATAGAGTTGATTCATGATTTCTCCCGTTTTCACAAAAATTACCCATAAATGGGTTTCTACACAAAAACAAAGCCATAGAGCCAACTCTTCTCTTAAAACAACTATCTTCAGCACCCTCAACCAAGAAGCAAGAAAAACAAATTTTATGGCAAAATCCAACCAAAAAGCCATTTTCTTCAATATAGGTATCAATGGAGGAAAATAGAAAAAGAGGAGGACGATGAAGCTTACCTCAAGCTCTAGCAACTTCACTGAACCACAAACTAATCGGGAAAGTAAGATCCTCTGAAGAAATGGAAGAAAGGGTGATGGAAGTTGAGAGAAAATCAACTTCCTCTTCCTCCCCTATGAAGCCGTCAACACCCACTAGAAGAGAAAAGAGATTTAAGGGGTGGTGGGTCACTTGGTGACCATCGAGTACCCATGGCCAGATACCCCAAACCCGAGTAATCCCGATATAATTACTTTTCAATAATTACATTAATTCCACTAAATTTTCTCTTTCCTTTATCTTTCCTCAAATCTCAAAAGTACCACTCAAAATAAATTACCTAGTTCAGTTATTTATCTCAATTTTTATAAATAATATTTTCAAAAGAATAAAGTAAATATAAAAATTAAAATGACAAGTTAATTCCATTAAAATAACACATTAAAAATAACGTCACCAAAATAATGCTATTAAAATAATAAAAATTTTTATTATAATAACCGTAATACCGCCAATCACATGATTCAAAATTGGTGGGTGTTATAAAAAGTGCATGGAAGATGTGTGGCCTCGATAAATCCACATCATTGTCTATTTTTTGACATTGTGAGGAAGGAAAGTTCTGATGCTACAATTCAGTTTACAAGCAATCAGTTTTACTTCCAGTTCTTGACATAGTATGAACTCCAACCTGTGGACCCCTTTGAGTAATCTATTTCCTGTTATGGTTGCATAGATGAAATAACTCTCACTCAATACAAATATTTTGATTCAGTTAACAGGGTGATTTTTCTCATTTTTCAAATTAACAAATTAAAATGCAAAAGAAGGTGATTTTATAATTTGATGTCTGCGGACGCTACCCTTTTATCATCACATTCACCAATTTGTTTCCTTTGCATATCTTTTAAAGAGAGGCAGAAAATGTGCAGTACAAATATAGATGCTCTTGCTTAAGAAAGCAAGAAGATTAGAACGAAGAATTATAATTTGTTTTTACATTTAAAGATCTACTCATCATTTGGGATTTTTATTTTGTAATTTTATAATAGGGATAAGTTAGGATTTAGTTAAGAGTTATCAATAAAAGGTGTTCGAGTCTAAGGAGATATTATCCTATTGTAGTATTTTAGTAAGATTATATTTCTTATTTTAGTTGCCTAATAATATATGGCTTTAGCCATATAAAATAGTTTCCCTCCTGATTATTGATATAAGATTATGATTGTTCTTTCATATCTCTTCCTCTCATACATCACTGATCTAGTGGGATGTGTCTAGTGCAGTTGTAGAATTTGTTTGGGAATTAGATGGAAGAAGTCACAACAAAACAAAATGAAAGATTACAGTCTAAGTAGTTTTGTTCTATTTTCTATCAAAACTTGCTGATGGTCAAATAAAAAATACCCTTTCTATCTATGTTCCATTTTACAACAAGCTCACTGTTAAAATTTTGTTTATTTTCTATTTAGTGGAATCTAAAATGAGTTGTCATTGCAAGAAGCTCTAAGTGTGACACCGGTAAAAAAGTTTGGACAAAATCTAACAGCAAATTGAGAAGATCCTACATCGAACGTGAGCATGTGATGGAAGAGCATAAAGCTATTGTGAGCACATTATTTGCTTCTCTTTCTATCTATTTTCCAATTAATGACAAGTTTACTGTTAATGTTTTGTGGAATCTAAAATGAGTTGTCATTAAAGGAAGCTCAAAGTGTGACACCTGTCAAAAAGTTTGGTACTGAATCTGATTGATTCTGCAATTGAGGTGACAGCATTACTTAGTTCTGGATTATGTGTTGTGACATAGAAACACTTGGTGAAAGTTTTAGACATAAGACAGGCATTTTATTATATCACATAGGTAAAAAAATAATTTCTATGAACTATTTAAAATTAAATTAAATTATAATTTACATATCATTTAAACTAAACTACGTTTAGGAGTTAAGTCATCTTTTTTTTTAATTGTTATTTTTCCCCTTTCTTTGCCTCTAATTAGCTACAAGCACCTCTCACATGATGTAGTGACTGTTTAAAAAATTTGGATTGAAGAAGTTGAGCAAAGAGTGGGTGAATGTGTTTCTTAGTGAGTAAAGTGATAAAAGTTGAAGTATACAGGAGCACTAATTGCTAGAATCTCTACCGTTGTCTCTAAATTGTTGCATCCTTCAAGTCCATCACCATTGGTAATTAGGTACAAAGCTCAATAGCATGAATTGAGTTTAAGTTTTCAGTTCTAATAGTAGTGAGAATTTCTATTTCTTTAATATTTCTTTTTCTTCCAGAATTAGCATCCCTTGGCTGCAAATAAGCCAAGCCGCTTACCTTTTCTACACCAAGGGCTTGTTTAGTGCTTATCCTAAACCCAGGTTGTTCAAACTCATTTACTTTTTTTTTTCTAAAACACTCATTTTTTTATTTGTTTTAGGAAGATAATTAATGGATCTTGAGCTTGATTTACTATCTCCCTTGGGATCTTAATGTTGTAAAGCACACATTTATATGATATTGTCTGGGTTTTCTTCACTCCTGTGATGGTTAATGTCGCTAAATCATTTCATGCTCCAATTAAGGTAAAAATTTTAGCCAGATAAAAATACGAAGATTTTTTTTTCCTATCCATGTGAATTTTGATAGTGTATTTTTCTCTAATCATCATTGATTAACTTAATCGTTAGGTAGTTCTCTCCTAATGTTATTCAAATTCTTTTGCAGCTTTTGTTCCCCACTTTGGATTTTGCAAGACCATTTCCAATGCTTGGATTCAGTAACATTGTTATCCCTGGTAGGCTGATTGTTATATGTTTTTCTATTTTTCTTGTGAAAGTGTTGTACATTGCAGTTCAGTAGAGTATTGCTATTGAATCAGCCTTACTTGGTACTTATTTTCTGCTCTTCCAATGGATTGTTTGTTTTACTAATTTCATTTCATCACTTTGTAATTTAAAATTACTTTTTTTTCCTTTTCAGGGAGATAAAGTTCATACAAGTCATTCATCAACATCAAGCAATCTCCAAAGTTATGAAACTACTTAGGATTAGTACTCTTCTGTATTTATGAATATTTAATTGAATAATGTTTTGTACAACTTTTAAGATATAATAATAGTGATACAATTTTTTTCTTTAGAAAATATTATGTATGACATTTAATTTGGTAATTATAATATATATCCCATCGCTAAATGACAATTAGCAGTAGTTAACAGCCATCGCTAATGACAAGTGAATCGCCGCGAACTGCAAAATTCTTTTAACGATAAAATTGTCACCAAATGACTCCAAAATAGCTACTAAACATTTGGCGATAGTTATTCTCGATGGAAAAAAAAAATCATCGCCAAATGCTTACTGATTCATGCAACGGTGACATTTTTTCACCGTCGGCAAGTATTTAGTGTTAGTGAAAAATCGCCGGGAAATGCAAAAAAAAATATGCTGCTAAATGCAAGTCTTTTTTGTAGTGTTTCTTGGTGGTCCACAAAGAAGGAAGTGTTGCCAAACTCCAGAGATTTTGGTGACAGGCTACAGCAAAAGTTGGAGGAGCATACTGTTCAACTCCAACAAAGTTCAAGTGAATCAGGAAATCCAAATGACGATGATGTCAAACAAAGAGTGACTCTAATTCTTTGGCAAATTGGCATGTATCAACAACCAAACAAAGAAGGTAGGCCTAGTGAAGTTAAATAATCAACTCCGCAATCTCAACCTTGAAGGTCAATAAGAATACGAAAGCCAAATCCTAGATATGCCAATGCAGCCATAGTCAGCGAATTAACTATAATTGAACTTGAGAAGTTCGAAGAAGCATCGCAGAGTAATGCATGATCGCTATGAAAGAAGAGATCGATGCACTTAAGCAAAATCAGACTTGGGATCTGGTGCCAAAGCCAAGAGATGTAAAACCTATATCTTGTAAGTGGGTTTACAAGATAAGCAACCAGATTGGTAATCGAGAAGTACAAGGCACAATTAGTAGCTCATGGTTTCTCTCAACAATCCGAACTAAACTATAATGAACACTATAAAAAAATTGACTTTTGGTGGCGACAAAAAGTCGGCACCGAATGTTTTTAATGGCAACAAAAAGTCGCCACCTAAAGTTTTGTCGCTGAAAGTTTTCATTGGCGACTTTTGTTTTCACTAAAAAGTCGTCACTGATATCCATTTTCAATGGCGACCTTTGTCACCACTGAAAGTATAAATTGTGTCACTTAAAATAAGTTAAAATGAGAGAAAAGTTGCCACTGAAAGTACTTCCATGGCGACTTTTAGTTGCCACTGAAAATATTTTTAATAGCGACTTTGTATCACCACCAAAAGTATCACTTTCTATGATGACCTTTAGTCGCCACTGAAAGTTATTAATTTTTTAATATATTTTTGTACTATCAAATTATTAATTTAATATTTCAAATAATACCTAAATTCATACAAGAAACCACAATATATATATTTGTGATATAAATCACCATATATTATAAAATGATTTTAAATACATAATGTTTAATTTTAGAAAGTACTTAATACAAATAACCTAATACAAAAAGTATTTAATTACTACAACTAGTCTTTCATTTTCTATGTTTCCTTGCATCTTTGGTGGTTGCAGAGTTCCTAACTGTATTTATATCCGGCTCATGACTTTGTCCTTGTTATGATACAAGTAAAACAAATATCACTTAATATATTCTATAAAAAGAGAAAATATATCATTGTGATTAAGACAAAAAAAAATTGCAGCCAAAATATAAAAAACATTTATATAATAAGTTTGTCCAAACATGACTTACTTCCTAGTTCTTACGTTTATACCACAATGTTTATAAGCTAGAGAGATTAGAAGCAACCAAAAAGGCAATTAAAAGTACATATGAATGACTAAAATCTCATTTTAGACCCCATTGGAAGCATCATTTTAAAAACTCATTTTAATATAGTTCATCTTTATCAAGTTATAAATGAATATAGTAATTAACGAAGTGCCCATAGCTTAATTGAGAAACTTATTTATTTCGATTTACACAGTGGGTGTTATATCAAAAATTCAAGCAATCACATTGGAAGACTTAAAAGAATCCAAAAGCATATACAATATAAGATAGTTAAATCTGATAAAATTTTTGTGAAACATCTTTTAAATATTTTCCTAAAGAAGAGGCAATTATTGATTTGAACAAACTCACGCATGAGAACTTCCGAATGTAAATTCAATAAATATGGACCTAAGAAAATCTTCGAGATCAAAGTATACAGTAAAAAATGATGGAATTTAAAATAAGATATATGATAGAGTGGCATATTTTGTAATTATCAAATGAGGTGACCATTAATTGTGACATAAAAAGAAGGGAGAGAGAGAGTTAATTATTAAAGGACGAAGACAGATGGAAATGCTACTCATGAGTTGTTGAATTATTGCTTCTTGTTAACTTTCCCATTCATACAAACATGCTTTGTGGGTTTTATTATTTTTGTGACTTGTTTAATGGTAACTTTCCCATTCATACGTCACTATCCACATGATTATTCAGTTTTGGAGTGATATGCAATTCCGTGTTACTTTCCTCACCTTCTCACATTAAATATTCAAATACCAAATTCAAACTTCTTCGTTTTGGGTCACCTCAATAAGCAATTTTTAACAAACTGTCACTTAATGATGCATACCATTAATGTCCTTGGTTGCCTTCTTCCATCGGAATACCCCACCTCTATTATGTTTTTTCTCCATTTTTATATAGATATAGATCGTACTAAAAATTACACATAGTTATATTTAGTCCTAGAAGATATTTGTTTTAATTACTTGATTTCCAAATTTTAAATTATATTCTTTCAAACTTTGAATCACTACTCATTAGAGTAGATGTAATTTATCTTCTTTATTTTTTATATTCAATAAAATACCTCTCTAAACTTTCATTTTGTTGCAAAACAATCCCTTCATCCACAAAACAATACATAGTAAATTACCTTGATAGCAAGACATAGTCATTTTTCTTAATAGCAACGACTCTAAACAAAACAACAATTTGAACAGCAAATTATCTTGATAGCAATACATAGCCTTTTCGGTGACGAATCACCAACTTCTTTAGAATTCCAATCTTAAAAAGGTAACAAAGATGAGAATAAGCTTGTCGTGTCGAGAAGGAAGATCTAGAGGCATGTGCCCTCTCTCCCCCTCTCTCCTCTGTTATGAACACTTTATATATGGTTATGTGTACTTGCATATTTCAAATAAGGTTTAATTCATGGAAAATTTCCCACACTATTTTATGAAGAATTCATGGCTAGCAGCAAAAAATTTAGTTTTAATTCATCACTTGCTTTTAAAATTTTCTCTATCATTCCATCTAAATTCCCAACCAGCAATAGAATTTTAAACATGGAGAATAGATTTAGCTAAATTTTAGTAAATTTCCTTGGCTCACCCTCATGAAAATCAAAGAACAGTTTTTACATCAGATATCGAGAAACTCGTGGCTTACCCGACGTTACTCTGTTTCTGCATTCTATCTTTTCCTCTTGGTTTTATTCCTTCTCTCCAGCCTCCAAGTTCAATTAAGCTTGAACTGAGATGCTTCTCTGTGGAGTTAACGGCAGTGGAAGATGGTGTTATATAGTTTGTAATATTGAGTAGAATTAAAAGTCTTGTATTGGATAAAATATGATATTTAAAAAAAGGAATTTAATTGTTGTTCCTTTTATTTGAAAATGTGTATTTTTTATTTGAAAAGATGTATCTTTTAAATTGAAAAGATGTGTCTTTTATTTAAAAGATGTGTTTTTTTTATTTAAGAAGAAATGTCTCTTAATTAAAGAGATGTCTCTTTTAAATTGAAGGGATATATCTTTTTATTTAAAAAGAAAGATGTGTCTTTTAAATTAAAGAGATATGTCTTTATTTGAAAGGATGTATCTTTTATTTGAAATTGAATTTTAAACTTATTTTAAAATTCAATAAGACATAAATTAAATAGACACATCTATTCAAAATAAAAAAAAAGACATGACTTTTGAAAATTGAATAGACATGACTATTCAAAATAGAATAGACATGATTGTTAGAAAAAAAAAGACACATCTATTCAAATTGAACAGACATAACTGTTCAAACTCTATATATATATCATATTAGAATTCTACGGTGAGATCTTTGTTCCAAGAGGGCTTTGTTGTATCCTGGAAGGGTTTGCCTGTGATTCCCCAATACACAGACATAAACTCTTTAAAGAAAGTGATTTATCACGCCTCAAAGCCTTATTTTTTTCTAACAATTTTTAAAGAGTTTATATTCCTATCATTCGCTGCTATGGAGAATCCAAAAGAATTCATCAAACTGGATCGCTTTGATGGCACTAATTTCACTCGCTGGAAAGACAAGATGATTTTCTTGCTCACTGCCCTCAAGATTCACTATGTTTTAGACTCTCATCTGCCTGTGCTGCCAGATCCAAATCCTGAAGAATCTGATCAACTCAAAGCAGAAAGAAAGAAACGTGAAGAGGATGAACTCATATGTCGAGGACACATTCTGAATATCCTGACTAATCGTTTATATGATCTGTACTCAAACTTGAAGACACCAAAAGCAATTTGGTCTGCTTTAGAAACTGCCTACAAGACATAAAAACGAGGTACTGACAAATTTCTAGTCTTACAATATTTTGAATTTAAAATGGTTGACACTAAACCAATCATGGATCAAATCCATGAACTCCAAATCCTAGTTTCAAAACTAAGGGATGTTGAAGTCAAAATTTCAGATACTTTGCAAATTGGTGCAATTCTTTCTAAATTGCCTTCTTCTTAGAATAATTATAGAAAGAAAATTTTGCACTCCACTGACAAATTAACATTAGAACAATTTCTTACTCATATTCAAATTGAATATAAAACTCGTGCAAGAGAAACACTAATTATGGCTTCAAGTTCTACTGTTAATTTTGTCAATGAAAAGAATATTCACAAGGGAAACAAGAATTTAAAAGCAAATAAGAAATCCTTTAAGAAAAAGAAAAATGATATTATTTGTTTTCATTGTGGCAAAAAGGGCCATGTTATTCGTGAGTGTAGATATAGAAAGGCTGGAGTTAACTTCAATAATGAAAAGAATGAAAAGACTGAGAAAGCAAACTTGGTGGAAAGCACAATATCGGAAATGGTGGCCATGGTGTCTACACTTCACATTGGTATGATTACCGAAGTGAACATGGCTAATGCAATAATGAAAAGCCAAGACTGGTGGCTTGATTCGGGTGCAACCATCCATGTTTGTAACAATAGTGATTTCTTCAAGACCTACACAAAAGTCAAAGATTCTGAAAAGGTGCTTATGGGAAATCATGTTACTGCAGAAGTGCTTGGAAAGGGATCTGTAGAGATCAACTTCACATATGGACAGAAATTGACATTGTTAAATGTATTTCATGTACCAGAAATTCGAAAAAATTTAGTGTCTGCTAGTTTGCTATCTAAGAAAGGTTTCAAAATTGTAATTGAGTATGACAATGTTATAGTGTCTAAGAATGGAACATTTGTAGGAAAGGGTTATAATTCTGATGGCATGTTCAAACTTAGTACTAATGCAATAAATGTTGATTCTGCTTATATTGTTGACTCTAACTATACTTTATGGCATGCTAGATTAGGACATCTGAATTTTGGTTCTTTGAAATTTATGTCCAAAAATGGTTACATCAATTGCAATTTCAAAAATAATGGAAAATTTGAAATTTGTGTACAAGAAAAAATGATTAAAAAATCTATTCATAAAGTTGAAAGAAATACAGATTTATTAGACTTGGTGCATTCAGATATTTGTGAATTAAATGGAGAAGTAACAAGAGGTGGTAAAAGATATTTTATCACATTTATCGATGATTTCTCTAGATTCACATTTGTCTATTTACTAAGAACCAAAGATGAAGCTTTTCAAAAATTTAAAGAATATAAATCAATAGTAAAAAATCAAAAGAATAGGAAAATAAAAATCCTTCGTAGTGATAGTGTCACATCTCAAAAATTGAACATGTGAAAAAATACTACTCATTAAATAAAATTCTCACACATACGTCATTTACATATATTCTGTAAGGTTTTATATTCAACCTTAATCATTCATTCCACACTACAGAATTAGATTTATCTGATAAGCAAATATAGACATACATAGTCTGATATTTCTATCTCATCGCAAGCCTAGGAGACCTATAGAAAGTATAGAGCGTTTCTAGTATCCACATTAATAAGTACTGGTATCCCACCAGACAGAAATAGAGAATAATCCCAAGGGGCTTCTAATCTTCAAACGGATTCTCTTCTTCTTTGTTTTCTGTATCTGAAAAAAAATAATCATAGGGAGTGTGAGTTTATTTAAAAACTCAGTAAGTAAATAACTGTACTATATAAAATATCAAAAGTACAAATACCACATTTACTCATATAATTAATTGTCTTATACATCGAGTAGTATGGGACTCTAACCCTTTCAAACTCATGAATAAGATTTCATAGATATACACCGAGTAGTATGGGACTCTAACCCTTTCAAACTTGTGAATAAGATTTCTTAGATATACGCCGAGTAGTATGGGACTCTAACCCCTTCAACTCGGGTATAGGTTTCATAGATATACACTGAGTAGTATGGGACTTTAACCCTTTCAAACTCATGTATTAGATCCCGTAGATCTTTACTCATTAATAAGATAGAGAGAATTTATCACATAGTACAATTGCCATGAAATAAAATAATTTCTACATACTCTTATTTCTACTGATCATCTTATACTCTCATATGAAAAATCGATTGCTTATTATCCCAATAATATTGTAAATGAGACTTATATTGTACTTTGACTAGTAATATCAAATTAGCTTAGTAAGGTTATTCACTCACCTTGATGTTTGTCCAAGTTTACCTTGTTCCACACTAGAATTTGTGTAGGAAAATTTCATAGTAAAATATATTACAAGGAAACATAAGAAAGGAAACAAAATCACGAAATTACGCAAAATTTTCTGATTGCTACAGTGACGGTTTGCTACAGTACAATTTGCTACAGTAACGGTTGCTACAGTAACGGTTCGCTACAGTGTCGGTTCGCTACAGTACCATTGACTGCCGACACTACAGTACTGCTACAGTAACTCGAAGAAAATTTTCCAGGATTTTTCCGAAATCTCTGGTCGCTACAGTAACTCGAATTTTTGCAGAAAAATCTTTCAAAAATTCATCCTTTCCTTTCTTGTTTCAAAACCAGAATTTCAACTCTTTTAACCGATTATAACTCAAATATAACTTCTAAAACTACTAAGATTCATGAATTATCATCAAAATCTTCAAGAACAAAACCTCCTCTGATCTTCTACATAAACTGAAATTTAAGGAAAATAATGAGATTAAAGCTTACCTTTAATCCTTACAAAGCTTTTGAACCGAACAGATAATCGAAATTCTGAAGATCAAGGAAAGGATTTGAGAAGAGGGTGAAGAAACGAGAGAAAGTGAATTCACTATTCACTTCAGCTGCTTCGATCGTGAGAAGAAAATAAGGGGGGTACTATTGAAACTTTATATTAAATATTTCTAATGGGTTATTCAATAACTCATGGGTATCCATAACCCAACATCCAAACCCATCCAGTCAATTTACAATAAATGGACTAATTGACCATTCTGAAACCACTTTTCCATGAATTTCACCATTCTTAGAATATATCCCACATTGTGCAAATATTTAGTCCAGTCATTTAACTCAATTTTCATAAATAATATTCAAAGAGAACAATTAAATATGAAAATTAAATATGACCAAAATAAATAACTAAAGTAACGTTGTAAAATTCTAAAATACTCTTAAGCGAATTATATTCTGAAATTAACGGGTATTACAGATAGAGGTGGAGAATATTTTCTTATTGAGTTTAATAAATTCTGTGAAGAGCATGGTTTAATACATCAAAGTAGTGCACCTTATACTCCACAACAAAATGGGTTGGCAGAAAGAAAAAATAGAACCTTGGTAGAAATGGTTAATGCTATGTTATTGAATGCTCGTTTGCCACATAATTTATGGGGTGAAGCACTTTTAACTGCATGTTATACACTTAACAGAGTGCCTTCAAAGAGTTTGAAAACATCACCTTATGAACTTTGGAATAATAGAAAACCAAATTTAAATTATTTTAAAATGTGGAGGTGTATTTCATACTATAGGGTTCCTGATCATCAAAGAACTAAATTAGGACCTAGGGGCATTAAAAGTGTTTTTGTAGGATATGCACAAAATTCAAAGGCCTATAGACTTTTGAATGTAGAATCAAATGTGATTGTAGAATCTATACATGTTGAATTTCTTGAAAATAAATTTTTTCATGATTCTACCAATGATCAATTGAAAGATCAAAACCAAAATGATGATGACACATATACATTGTCACATTCTGGTGTTGTTAATAATAAAAGAAAAATTGATGAAAGTCATCAAGAAGTTAGAAAGAGTCAAAGAGTTAGAAAAGAAAAATATTTTGGTTCTGATTTTATTTCTTCACAAGCTTTAGTCTTTCTTGTTGAAGGAAGTAGAACTGATATCTGTAATAAGATACTTATTTTATTAAATGTTGAAAATGATCCAAAGACTTTTCAAGAAGCAATGTCTTCTAGAGATGTAGCTTTTTGGAAAGAAGCTATAAATGATGAAATGGACTCAATTATATCCAATAACACTTGGATCTTAGTTGATCTACCTATAGGATCAAAACCTATTGGTTGTAAATGGGTATTTAGATGAAAATATAATACAGATGGTTCTATTCAAACTTTCAAGGCAAGATTGGTGGCTAAAGGCTCCACACATAAAGAAGGTATTGATTATTTTGATACCTATGCTCCTGTAGCAAGAATAACATTCATTAGAGTACTTTTATCACTAGCATCAATGTATAAATTACATGTACATCAAATGGATGTTAAGACAGCATTTTTAAATGGAAATTTAAATGAAGAAATTTATATGAATCAACCTGAAGGTTTCATTCTTCCAGGAAATGAAAACAAAGTTTGTAAATTAGTCAAGTCTCTTTATGGTTTGAAACAAGCACCAAAGCAGTGGCATGAAAGATTTGATAGTGTAATACTATCAAATGGATTTATAGATAATCATGCTGACAAATGTATTTATTCTAAATTTACAAGTGAATATGGTGTCGTTATATGTTTGTATGTTGATGACATGTTAATATTTGGAACAAATATGTTTGGTATCTCTGAAACTAAGAAGTATTTGACTTCAGTCTTTAAAATGAAAGATATGAATGAAGTGGATACTATTTTAGGTATTAAAGTTCAAAGAGATACCAAAGGAGTGACTTTGTTACAGTCACACTATATAGATAAGATGCTTGATAAATTCAAACATTTAGGAATAAAGGAGTTTAATACTCCTTATGATTCCAGTATAAAATTGACTGAAAATTCAGGGAGAATGATAGCACAATTAGAATATGCAACTGCAATAGGTAGTATGATGTATGCAATGCATAGTACTAGGCCAGATATTGCATTTGCTGTTTGTAAACTCTCAAGGTTTACAAGTAATCCAAGTAATGAACATTGGAAAGCAATTTCTAGAGTGTTTGGGTATTTGAAAAGAACAAAGCACTTGGGAATTTGTTATAGTGGTTTTCCTAATGTATTAGAAGGTTATTCTGATGCAAGTTGGATCACAAGTGTTAATGATAATAAATCAACATCTGGTTGGATATTCACCTTGGGTGGAGGTGCCATAAGTTGGGCATCTAAGAAGAAAACTTGTATTTCCCATTCCACAATGGAATCTGAATTTATTGCATTGGCAGCTGCTGGAAAAGAGGCAGAATGGCTGAGAAACATGTTGTTAGACATTAAGTTGTGGCCACAACCTATGCCAGCTATTTCTGTATTCTGTGATAGTGAAGCTACTATGTGTATAGCTCACAACAAAATTTACAATAGGAAATCGAGACATATAAGCTTAAGACATATATATAAGGGAATTAGTCACAAATGGAACAATGACAATTGTTTATATTAGGTCAAATAAGAATTTGGCTGATCCATTAACCAAACCATTTCCCAGAGATGTAGTACAACAAACTTGTATTGGAATGGGGTTAAAACCCTTAAAATAAAGCACTAGTAATGGGAACCCAACTTTGAGTTAGATACACTCTAACAATAAAAGTTCAATGGGTAATAACAAGTTACTAAGTGTTGTTTTAGGCACGGACTCTAAAATTGAGATCTCGTTCAAGAATGTACTACATAATATTATGTCAAGATTTGTGCATACTGTTACAAAGAGAGGATGACAAAGGTCTTAATGGTATTGTTAAATGTCTGGAGTAACAGGCACATAATAACAATACCACCTATATGAATATTAAAGTGGTGCCGCTTCAAACAAGATTTAAAAGGGTTGATCTTGTAAATATTCATGAAACCAGGATTAGCTCATGGCCATAAAAGTGCTAAAGCGAGATTAACGGAACGTCTTCACAAAGTTAATGATGTCATATGTGTTGTACTTTCGGTTTTGGCAAATGGAGTTATGGTTCAAATCTTATGATACTACTAACTTCGTCAAAACTTTAAAGTGTTACACTATTAGGAAGTTCAAATCTCTGTAAATATACTTTCTATTATGTATGATATCATGTAGAAATATTACAAACTAGTGGGGGATTGTTATATAGTTTGTAATATTGAGTAGAATTAAAAGTCTTGTATTGGATAAAATATGATATTTAAAAAAAGGAATTTAATTGTTGTTCCTTTTATTTGAAAATGTGTATTTTTTATTTGAAAAGATGTATCTTTTAAATTGAAAAGATGTGTCTTTTAAATTGAAAAGATGTGTCTTTTAAATTGAAAAGATGTGTCTTTTAAATTGAAAAGATGTGTCTTTTAAATTGAAAAGATGTGTCTTTTAAATTGAAAAGATGTGTCTTTTATTTAAAAGATGTGTTTTTTATTTAAGAAGAAGTGTCTGTTAATTAAAGAGATGTCTCTTTTAAATTGAAGGGATATGTCTTTTTATTTAAAAAGAAAGATGTGTCTTTTAAATTAAAGAGATATGTCTTTATTTGAAAGGATGTATCTTTTATTTGAAATTGAATTTTAAAATTATTTTAAAATTCAATAAGACATAAATTAAATAGACACATCTATTCAAAATAAAAAAAAAACATGACTTTTGAAAATTGAATAGACATGACTATTCAAAATAGAATAGACATGACTGTTAGAAATAGAAAGACACATCTATTCAAATTGAACAGACATAACTGTTCAAACTCTATATATATATTATATTAAAATTCTACGGTGAGATCTTGGTTCCAAGAGGACTTTGTTGTATTCTGAAAGGGTTTGCCTGTGATTCCCCAATACACAGACATAAACTCTTTAAAGAAAGTGATTTATCACGCCTCAAAGCCTTATTTTTTTCTAACAGATGGAGATGCTGCCGAAGATCAGGGAGATTCTAGTTGAAGGAACGACGGAGCAAGGAAGAGAGAACGAGCAATTGTGTTCTCATATGTCTCTCTCTCTCCTTTG
Source organism: Biancaea sappan (assembly GCA_037074585.1). Lineage (NCBI taxonomy): Eukaryota > Viridiplantae > Streptophyta > Magnoliopsida > Fabales > Fabaceae > Biancaea > Biancaea sappan. The sequence goes on along the minus strand of CM073492.1, from coordinate 73,084,703 downwards.
ACCTCCTCCCTTTCTCACTCGCTACCACCCATATCACAACCATGGGCCTCCCCTCCGATAGCCTGAGCACCGATGAACCACCAGCACAATAATGGCAAAGGAAGAAACCAAGGACGAGACGAGGAAGAGAGGAAAAGCCAAGGAAAGGGGTTTTGGGAAAAAAGGATTCAATATCCTTAGTCAGGTGTTGCTACTTTGATGTGTGAAAATTTAAATAAATAATTTAATTATTTTTACCTAGTTATTGATGGCTGTTGTGGTGTTGTAATTGTTTTGGGTGGTGTTATTTCAAGTAAATTTAAAAATTTTAATTATTTTTTTGTGTTGTCATATTTTTAAAATAGGACTCAATTGATTTTAGTTGGAGAATTTTATTTTATTTTAATTATGATGCCATATTATTTTTTATATGTGTTTCTATATTTTCATGGTGAAATATATCTCTTCAAATTTTAGGAATTTAATTATGTGTATGATTTTATAGATCATATATTATATTGAACAAGAGTTTTTTTTTTTGTGTATTAGGATTAACCTTTAATTGAAATAAAGAAAATTGATTTTCAGAAAGTTGAAGGACACAAATGGAATTTTCCTTTTTCTTTAATACTTAGTATTAGCCACTTTACTGAAGCCACTCATACACATATATCATTCATATACCCTTCTTTTCCATTTTCGGCTGCCACCCCCCATGCATGTCGAGCTCTTTTCTTCTTCAGCTGGCTGAAGGTTTTGCACCTCAATTCCTTCCATTCTCAGTAGAAAAACTAAGTAAGTGAATTTTGGATTCCTTGTATTTCATTTTCCCTCTTCCTCCATTTCTTTTTCCTTAGCCGTGAACCCTAGCTTGAAGAGGTGAGAGGAAAATATGATTCTAATGTAAGTAAAGTGGTTGTCATGTTATAAACTTGTGATTAGGGAACATTTAGGAGTTTTCGATTATGTAAATGATGGAATAGAAGAAAGGGGGAGCATGGGTGGTCTTGAACACGAAAGAGAGAAGGGAAGAAAGAATTTTAATTTGATTTTAATAGTGAAATGAATAAGGATGCTTGGGACTAATTTTCCTACATTTTAGAACCATATTATTGGACATTATGCTAGCCGATTTTTCCTGTGAAGTGGTGGACTGTTCTGGGCAGCAAACAAAACAAAATTCTACAGAATTTTATTGTTGTTTTGTGGCTGGACAGCAAGGGAAATTCTGTAAAATTCTACAAAAAATTCCTGTTATGGCAGCAGAAACCTTGCTATTGTAGGAGCATATTTTGCTGCATTAGGAACCAAATTTCTGCTGTTATGACAGCAGAATTTTAGTGTCATAGCAGCAGTAATTTTTCCCTCTTTATACCATGTTTTACTTATACAAAAAGGTCTAGCTTTAATGTGTTCTTTATCTCCATTTTTATTTGCATTTTAAGGAATCCTTGAGAATCATCTCCCAGCACTTTCCATATTATTAGCTTGCAAAAACAAAGGTAGTTGGTGCCACATTTGAGGTGAGTGTGATGGCATTATCTTATTCACTCTTTAAAACATTATCATCAAGCATCATGGAGGAAATTCATGGAGGTAAGTCTAGATGGAATATTGTTCAATTTATTTTCAAGGGCTTACATTTTATATGTTTAAATGACATTATTTTGCTAAGTATTATTGATCTTGAAATTTTTAGATGATGAAAGATATCTATGGACCAATTATGTGTTGATGATGATGCTAGTTGGAAACAAATAAAAATTGATGCTATTATTATTTTGTTATATTGAGAATGTGAGTGCATGTTGGAAATCTTGTATGATGTTGAATATTGTTGTGCTTGGTTTCATGGTGGTGCACCCCATGGGAAGAATTAAAGGAGTTATAAGGGTGGAGATACCTCTTTCTTAGAGAGATAAGGGTCGATGCAGCCGGAGGGTCGCGGGCAACGATTTACTGGTACTGTGGACGACTTAGTTGGTATGGGACTTCTGTTATGCATTGTATGATTTATACTTCTCTTTATATTTGTAACTGATATGAACTTTTGAATTGTTGATATCTCTATGATGCTAGATGTGAGATTTAATTTTGCTAGACGATGTTATCCATTCACTGAGTATTTCATTACTCATTTTGTTATTTTACAACATTTCAGAGTCCGTAACTGACGCAAGGGATTGTCCAAGGGAGTAGTCGACTCATCCCATATCGACCCTCTTGTATCTTTGGTTGGTCATTTTGTGTCCTATGAGATTTAAACCATTTTGTTATGATACTTTATTTTGTTTTCTTATGAACTTGTTACTTAAAAGTTGACACTTCAATGTTATTTTTATTTGGAGATATTGTAAACTTAGTTTAATCCTTTTGTGGCATTGTGGAAAATGTTGGGATATTATCATATATATTGATGGAATATGGAATATCTATGGTATGTTTGAATGCTATGAGCTTGAATTAAATTTGAAAGGTTAATTCCCTTGTGCAAGTGATTAAAATTCATAGAGTTGAATTTATTTTATGAATTGTTGCTTTCATTAGGTTCATGATATAATGGTTAAATCATTATCGTGCCAGTCACATTTTTGGAATGTGACGAAGGATCACTGACACTGATAGTCCTTGGAGGCACTAATGAAGAAAGATCTAGGGTACAAGGAGGGAAAAAGGTCAAAGAGGCGGGAAATGAAAAATTAATAGGTTTCAAATTCCTTTATATATTATAATTAATATCACAAGAGTGAAATGTGATGGTTGGATTAATGGTAGATGTGCGTTAACTAAGCTAAAGTGTTTGCATTTGAACTCGAACCGTGGCTGAAACATTTTGCTAAAATCATTTTATTATTAAAAAATTGTTGAAACATTTTGCTAAAATCATTTTATTATTAAAAAATTGTCTTTTTTTTTTTCAATGGCGACTAATTTGTCTCCACTAAAAATCTCACCACCGAAAGTAAAAAATAATTTTATTTAATAATTTAAAAATTAAAATTTATTTAACTTCTTAATATTTTATCAAATTAATTTCACATTCTTTAGGTTATAATTTCATTAAATTTAATCCTTTTATTTAAAATTTTAGTATATCAAGAGTCTTTACAAAATTTACTTAATTTCTCACTAAATCCTTAAAAATTTAATTTTTTCCCCTAAGTGAACTAAGGACTATTTTCAAAAGTGAAAATGTTTAAGGATTTAGTGAGAAATTAGGTAAATTGTGTAAGGACTCTTCATATACTAAAAATTTCAATAAAGTGAATAAAACTAATGAAATTGTAGCCTTAAAAAATGTAAAAATTAATTTGATAAAATATTAAAAGTTAAATAAATTTTAATTTTTAAATTATTCAATAAAATTGTCTATTTACTTTCAATGGTAACAAATTAATTGCCACCGAAAGTAAAAAATAATGTTATTCAATAGTTTAAAAATTAAAATTTATTGAACCTTTATTTAACTTTTTAATATTCTATCAAATTAATTTCACATTCTTTGGACTATAATTTCATTAGATTTATTTCTTTTATTTAAATTTCTAGTATATATATTAAGAGTCATTACAAAATTTACCTAATTTTTCACTAAATCTTAAAATTTTTTTTTCCTAAGTGGACTAAGGACTATTTTGAAAAGTAAAATATTTAAGGATATAATGAGAAATTAGGTAAATTGTATAAGAACTTTTCATATACTAAAAATTTAAATAAAGTGAATAAATTTAATTAAATTATAACATTGAAAAGGCAAAAATTAATTTGAATATTAAGAAGTTTAAAAATTTTAATTTTTTAAATTATTAAATAAAATTGTCTATTTACTTTTAGTGGCATGGTGACTATTTTGTTGCCACTGAAAGGGGACTTTCAGTGGTGATATCAGTCGTCACCGAAAGTAAAAAATAATAATTTTATTTAATGATTTAAAAATTAACATTTATTTAACTTTTATTTAACTTCTTAATATTCTATCAAATTAATTTCACATTCTTTGGGCTATAATTTCATTAGATTTATTCTTTTAATTTAAATTTCTAGTATATATATCAAGAGTCCTTACAAAATTCACCTAATTTCTCACTAAATCCTTAGAAATTTAATTTTTTCTAAGTGGCAAAGGACTATTTTGAAAAGTAAAATATTTAAGGATATAGTAAGAAATTAGGTAAATTTTGTAAGGACTCTTTAAATACTAAAAATTTAAATAAAGTGAATAAATCTAATGAAATTGTAGCCTTGAAAAGGTAAAAATTAATTTGATAAAATATTAAGAAGTTAAATAAATTTTAATTTTTAAACTATTAAATAAAATTGTTTATTTACTTTCAGTGGCGACAAATGTCGCCACTAAATGTTGACTCCGAAAGTAAAAAGATAATTTTATTTAATAATTTAAAAATTAACATTTATTTAATTTTTATTTAACTTCTTAATATTTTATCAAATTAATTTTACATTCTTTGGGCTATAATTTCATTAGATTTATTCCTTTTATTTAAATTTCTAGTATATATATCAAGTGTCATTACAAAATTTACCTAATTTCTCACTAAATACTTAGAAATTTAATTTTTTTTTCCTAAGTGAACTAAGGACTATTTTGAAAAGTAAAATATTTAAGGATATAGTAAGAAATTAAGTAAATTGTTTTAGGACTGTTCAAATACTAGAAATTCAAATAAAGTTAATAAATCTAATGAAATTGTAGCCTTGAAAAGGTAAAAAATTAATTTGATAAAATATTAAGAATTTAAATAAATTTTAATATTTAAATTATTAAATGAAATTCTCTATTTACTTTCAGTAGCGACATTCCGTGGCAACTAATATGTTGCCACTAAATGTGAACTTTCGGTGGTGACATTTGTCGCCACTAAAAATAAGATTTTAGGTGGCGACAAATGTCGCCACTGAAAGTGTGACTTTTAGTGGTAATATTTGCAGTTGTCACTGAAAGTGAGACTTTCAGTGACGAATTTAAAATGTCGCCACCAAAAGTGACACTTTCGGTGGCAACAACTTTCTATGGTGATTTGCAATGTTGTCACCAAAAGTCATATTTTCAGTGGCGACATTTAGTGTTGCCATTGAAAGTGGCGATTCAGTTACAAATATATTTGTCACCACTAAAAGTCTTTTTTTTTTGTAGTGGAAATTTTAGTCCAGTGGCGAAACTTACAACAGTACAAGTCCTACTTGCCCTTGCACCCAACAAAGACTGGAATTTGTGGGAGATGGATGTGAAGAATGCCTTTGTTTATGAAGGGCTGGATAGGGAGATCTACATGATCCAACCAATGGGTTTTCAGAACCAAGATCGTCCTAAATATGTGTGTAAACTTCGAAAAGCACTGTACAGATTAAAACAAGCACCCAGGGCATGGTATGGTAAGATTGTTGAATTTCTAATACAAAGTTATTATTCAATAACACCTGCAGATTCCAACTTGTTTGTCAAAGCCAATGAAGGAAAGCTAGCAATCGTGCTAGTATATGTGGATGACTTAATCATAACTGGTGATGATGAGGCAGAAATTCTTCGAATGAAGGAGAATTTATCAATTCATTTCTGGGTGAAGGAACTTGGACAGCTCAAGCACTTCCTTTGTTTAGAGGTTGATCGTGCACAAGAAGGAATATTTCTTTGTCAACAAAAGTATTCCAAAGATTTGTTGAAGAGGTCCAGAATGCTCAAGTGCAAGCCAATCTCAACACCGATGGAACCAAATGCCAAAATGTGTGCACATAAAGGAAAAGATTTAGAAGATGCAATGATGTATCGACAGTTGGTAAGAAATCTTATCTACTTAACCTTGACTCAACCTGGCATTTCTTATGCAGTTAGTGTGATGAGTTGGTACATGCAAAATCCAAAGAAGCCTCAATTGGAAACAGTTTAATGAATACTGAGATATGTGAAGAGTACAATTTATTATGATCTTTTGTACAATAAAGGTGGAGACTAAAAGTTAGTTGGTTACTATGATGCTGACTATGCAAGAGATCATGACACCAAAAGATCAACAACTGGTTATGTGTTTAAACATAACTTCTTTGAATAGCAAGAGACAGCCAACGGTATCATTGTCAACCATCGAAGCTGAGTATAGAGCAATAGCAATGGCAACTAAAAAGAATACATGGTTAATACAACTAATGAATAATCTACATCAACCGATAGACTATGTAGTTTTGTTGTACTGTGACAATCAATCAGCAATTTGATTAGCAGAGAATCCTGCCTTTCATGCAAGAACTAAGCATGTTGAAGTGCATTATCATTTTGTTAAAGAAAAGGTTCTGCAAGAAGAAATTGAGATGAGATAGATCAAGAAGGATGATTAAGTTGCAGATCTGTTCACAAAAGGTTTGAGTACCGGAAAGTTTGAAAAGTTTTGTGAACAACTCGGCATGATAAAATGAGTGGGTGTTGGTGCTGAGAGGGAGTGTTAGAAATTCATCACCAACCCAATTTTCATAATTAATAAATAAAAAATGAGGTAGGGACTTGTGAGTCCCACTAGGGGTTAAGTTACAATTAATGAAAGTTGCAATCAAGAGGTAATTTTTACCGAAACAAAAAGGTGTGGGTCCCATTTTTAAAAATTTGCAATTTGAAGTAAGAGATTCAAAGAAAGAAGCCACCGAATTTGTAGCAGAATCTGAAAGGAAAAATAGGAAAGGCTACAAGCTGCGCCAAAAGCAATGACAGGAAGGAGAAGCAAAAATTGATTTTTGCACTTAAAGAAAGGGAGGCTTTCTATAAATAGAGGTCTTTCTTCCTTCAGTTTATCATCTTAACAAATCCTCTCATCCCACAGAGAGATTTCGAAGCCTTACATCTGGAGAAGTAGAAGTAGAAGAACAAATAGAAGTGTTCTTCAAAGAGTTCTTTAGTATGTAGTCATGTGAGTAGTCTGAGAAAAAATGAGCTTTCAAATATTTAGTGTTATAATTTTCTTCAAAGTTGTCTTAATAAATTTAGAACTCAAGAGTGTTGTGCTCAACAACTATGTTAGTAATGTACACTTTGGCACTAGCATTGTTAGCTTTGCTTACTCAGATGAAATGCCAATTCTATGCATAAAGGTCCAATTAGTTTTGTTTGAAACTTCTGTCACAACTTCAAATGTCTAATACTGCTTGACATTTTTTTAGTGCTTTTTTTGTGACTTTGATTCTTCTTTTACTTGTCCACTAATCATTTTTTTTTATCTTCAAGTTCCCATGTTGTAGAAATACTCTCATGGTCTTTAACATTATTTAGTAGAGACTAGTTATGTGGGAAAAACCTGCTCTGAAGGCTAAACATAATGTGAAATTCTTGTAGAGAACTTTATTTTGTGTACTGGATTTGAATCAGTTTAAAATTATTGATAATTGAGTCATTTCATCCTCCCCCTATATCTAAAGAAAGTATATGAACCTCCGTCCTATTTGAAAGAACTACAAAAATTTGTATGTGTGGTTATTCTGAAGTCATAAAACTTATATAGAAGCATTTTGTAATTGGTGGTCATTTTGACCAAAATAATGTGGATATCCCATTACAAAACCAGAACTGCATGAAGTTTAAAAAAGGGATTTTGTGTAATTTCATCTAAGAAGATCCATTAATTATCATGTATGTTGGACATGGTTTCAATGGCATGTGCTATGTAATAAGCTAAAACCACTTTCTCAAGCAATGAGTGTGTTTAAGAGGCCATTTTGCTGCTCTACCTAGTTAGCTATTTAAGCAAATAAAGTCATTTAGCAAATTGAAATTCAATTTTAAGCTTTGCTATTACTTCTCTAAATTATATTCTTGAACATACAGGCTTCAGTGTCACTAATGTATTCATTCTTTCATTCGAACCATGTCTGACCTACATTATTTATTAGTGGACCCTTTAAGTTGCATCGTGTGATAAATTTGATAGAATCTTTTATTATTTGTTTTGTATAAGTCATCAATAGTCACTTTGGATGAGTGAGATCTATTGCAGTTGATCTGAGCAATACATGATTTTGTACTGGTTTTGTAGATCGAATCATCAAGGTATTTTAATCATGTCATTATTGTTCACAAAATCATAGAAATGAACTCAAAGGACAACTTAGTCAACTTATTAAATTTATAGAGTCAAACATTATAGTTTTATGGCTCCTCCTCCCCCAAGGGCTTGATCTGCACTCCATCTACATCAACTTACTAGTGTCCTCCCATTTTCTCCTTAAGTATATTTTCTCCCTTATCATGAAATTCAGTAAGTAGGCAATTAGATTAGACATTACATTATATCAATATATGAATTTGGTCTCAGCTAGAGTGCCAAGGTAAACCTATATTCAAGGTTTGCGAGGCCATTCTCAAAGTGTAAACCCCCCCCCCCCCCAAAAAAAATAACACAAAAAAAAAAATCATTTGAAGATGTCATGTTAATGAGCAACATTGTGTCATAATTATGGCCTATGGAGCTAAGCTTGTAACAACAACAACAAAGCCTTATCCTACTAGGTGGGGTCGGCTACATAGATCACACAGCGCCATTGAGCTCTATCAATGACCAACTCTTTAGGTATCTCATTTACCAGAAGATCCCATTCAATAATTTCTCTAAGTGTCCTTCTTAATCTTCCTCAACCTTTTTTCACAAAACTCTAAACCATTTGTTCAACTTTTCTTACTGGTACTTCCAACGGTCTTCTTTGAACATGCCCAAACTACCTTAAACAGTTTTCAACCATTTTTTTCTCAATAGGTGCCACTCAACTCTACTTTGTATACAATCATTACGAATCATATCTCTTCTTGAATGACCATACATCCATCGCAACATCCTCATCTTTGCTACCCTAATTTTTTGTTCTCGTTGTCTTTTCATCGCCCAACATTTACTCCTATATAAAATTGTTGGTCTTATAGCAGTATGATAAAACTTTTCTTTGAGCTTATCAGGTACTTTTTCATCACAAATAACTCCTGATGTCATTCTCCATTTTAACCACCCAGCTTGTATCATATGTGTCACATCTCCAATAATTTCTCTGTCATCTTGTATAACTTATCCTAGATTCTAAACTTTGACACTTGTGATACAATATGATCTCCAATTTTAACCTCCAACTTGTTTCTAGCTTGTTGCTTGTTAAACTTATAATGCATATATTCTGTCTTACTCCTACTCAGACGAAAACCATTCAATTCCAAAGTAGCTCTCCATAACTCGAGTTTAAGATTAGTCTCTTTCATTGACTCTACTATGAGAATAATATGATCTGCAAAAAGCATGCATTTGGGGATTTCTTCTTGGAGTGTTTTGTCAGAACATCTAAAACCAAGTCAAACAAATAAGGGCTCAAAGATGATCCCTAATACAGGACAATCTTAATAGGAAAGTCTTTTGTCTCCCCTCCAGAGGTTCTCATACTAGTTATAGTCCCCTCATACATATCTTTTATAGCTCTAATATACACAACCCGTACACCTTTCTTTTCCAAGGCTTTTCATAGCACCTCTCTTGGTACTTGATCATAAGCTTTTTCCAAATCAATAAATGCTATATGCAAGTCTTTTTATTTACTCTGATACCTTTCCATCAACCCTCTTAGTAGAAAAATAGCTTCCGTAGTAGACCACACTGGCATGAATCCAAATTAATTTTCAGAAATACTCGTCTCAATTCTTAACTTACATTCAATCACTCTTTCCCATCATTTCATAGTGTGACTCATAAGCTTAATCTCTCGGTAGTTTGCGCAGTTCTGGATGTCCCCTTTGTTTTTGTATATAGGCACTAAAGTGTTTCTTCTCCATTCCTCAGGCATTTTCTCGAACCTTAAAATCTCATTAAAGAGTTTAGTTAGCCAGATAGAACCCTCCTCCCTTAAACACTTCCAAACTTCAATAGGAATATCATCAAGGCCAACGGCTTCACCATTATCCATTCTTCTAAGAGCTTTCTTGACCTCATCAACCTTAATCCTGTGATAATATGTCAAATTTTGTTCTCTCTCCAGGGTTGTTAAATCTTCCATATCACTAATCGACCCTGCTCTGTCATTAAAGAGCTTGTAAAAGTAATCCTACCATTTATTTTTAATATCTCCATTTGTAACCAAAACTTTTTATTCTTCATCCTTAACACATCTTTCTTAATCCAAATCTCTAGATTTCCTTTCTCTAGTCTTCGCAATCTTGTAAATCTTTTGTTCCCCCTTTTTCGTTCCTAAGTCCTTGTAAAACTCTTCAAACGCTTTAGATCATGCTTCACTTACTACTTTTTTAGTCTCCTTATTAGCCTTCTGATACCTTTCCCAATTTTTCATGTTATTGCACAAATGGATAGCTTTAAAGCATTCTCTTTTAAATTTGATCTGCTCTTGAACGGTCTTATTCCATACCAAGATTCCTTATCTCTTTGTCCAAAACCTTTTGATTCTCCTAAAAGTGCTTTAGCTATCTTTCTAACCATCTTGGCCATCTCATCCCACATGATGTTAGCATTTTCTCATAACTCCTAGGACCCTTCCTCCAACAATTTTCTCTTAAAAGTCTGTTGATTCTCCCCTTTAGTTGCCACCACTTGATCCTAGGGTTCATCACCTATCTATATTTTTGTTTCCAACCCATAATAAGCATGTCAAGGACCAAAACCCTATGTTGAGTTGCCATGGGTTTCCTAGGAATAACTTTACAATTTTGACAAATTTTTTTATCTTGATTCCTTACCAAAAAGAAGTCAATATGTGACCTTGAAGCTCCACTCTTATAAGTGATTGAATGCTCTTCTCGCTTCTTGAAGCAGGTGTTGACAACCTTGAACATATAATGTAATACCCGTTAATTTCAGAATATAATTCGCTTAAGAGTATTTTAGAATTCTACAACGTTACTTTAGTTATTTATTTGGTCATATTTAATTTTCATATTTAATTGTTCTCTTTGAATATTATTTATGAAAATTGAGTTAAATGACTGGACTAAATATTTGCACAATGTGGGATATATTCTAAGAATGGTGAAATTCATGGAAAAGTGGTTTCAGAATGGTCCATTAGTCCATTTATTGTAAATTGACTGGATGAGTTTGGATGTTGGGTTATGGATACCCATGGGTTATTGAATAACCCATTAGAAATATTTAATATAAAGTTTCAATAGTACCCCCTCATTTCTCACGCAGAAGGAAAAGCTGAAAACTGAATAGTGGAAGTTTTCTCTCCTTTCTTCATTTTCTTCTCAAATCCTTTCCTTGATCTTCAGAGTTTCGATTATTTGTTCGGTTCAAAAGCTTTGTAAGGATCAAAGGTAAGCTTTAATCCGATTATTTTCCTTAAATTTCAGTTTATATAGAAGATCAGAGGAGGTTTTGTTCTTGAAGATTTTGATGATAATTCATGAATCTCAGTTGTTTTAGAAGTTATATTTGAGTTATAATCGGTTAAAAGAGTTGAGATTCTGGTTTTGAATCAAAAGAAAGGAAAGGATGAATTTTTTGAAAGATTTTCTGTAAAATTCGAAGTACTGTAGCAACTGAAAATCTGAAATTTTTCTTCGAGTTACTGTAGCGACCAGAAATTTCAGAAAAAAATCTGGAAAATTTTCTTCGGGTACTGTAGCAGTTACTGTAGTGTCGGCAGTCAACGGTACTGTAGCAGTCAACGTTACTGTAGCGAACCGGCACTGTAGCGAACCGGCACTGTAGCAATCAGAAAATTTTGCGTATTTTCGTGATTTTGTTTTCTTTCTTATGTTTCCTTGTAATATATTTTACTAGGAAATTTTCCTACACAAATTCTAGTGTGGAACAAGGTAAACTTGGACAAACATCAAGGTGAGTGAATAACCTTGCTCAGCTAATTTGATATTACTAGTCAAAGTACAATATAAGTCCCATTTACAATATTATTTGGGTAGTAAGCAATCAATTTTCATATGGGAGTATATGATGATCGGTAGAAATAAGAGTATGTAGAAATTATTTTATTTCATGACAATTGTGCTATGTGATAAATTCTCACTATCTTGTCAATGAGTAAAGATCTACGGGATCTAATACACGAGTTTGAAAGGGTTAAAGTCCCATACTACTCAGTGCATATCTATGAAACCCATACACGAGTTGAAAGGGTTAAAGTCCCATACTACTCGGTGTATATCTAAGAAAGCTTATACACGAGTTGAAAGGGTTAGAGTCCCATACTACTCGGTGTATACCGATGAGATCTTATTCACGAGTTTGAAAGGGTTAGAGTCCCATACTACTCGTTGTATATCTAAGAAATCTTATTCATTAGTTTGAAAGGGTTAGAGTCTCATACTACTCGATGTATAAGACAATTAATTATATGAGTAAATGTGGTATTTGTACTTTTGATATTCTATATAGTACAGTTATTTACTTACTGAGTTTTTAAATAAACTCACACTCCCTATGATTATTTTTCAGATACAGAAAACAAAGAAGAAGAGTATCCGTTGGAAGATTAAAAGCTCCTTGGGATTACACTCTATTTCTGTCTGGTGGGATACCAGTACTTATTAATGTGGATACTAGAAACGCTCTGTACTTTCTATAGGTCTCCTAGGCTTGCGATGAGATAGAAATATCAGACTATGTATGTCTATATTTGCTTATCAGATGAATATAATTCTGTAGTGTGGAACGAATGATTAAGGTTGAATGTAAAACCTTACAGAATATATGTAAACAACGTATGTTTGAGAATTTTATCAAATGAGTAGTATCTTTTCACATGCTCAATTTTTGGGATGTGACATATAAGCCATTGAGAAATCAAGTATAGACTGTCCTTCCTTGTTAAGCTCCCTAAAACCAAAACCACCATGAACCCTCTCATACTATCCTGCTTCTTTCCCTACGTGGCCATTAAGGTCCCCTCCCCCCAAAATGAAATATGCTCTTCTAAAAGTATGCTTCTAACCAATCCCTCCAAATCTTCCCAAAACTTTTCCTTAAGATATGCATTCGTCTCTACTTGGGGTGCATAGGTACTTATGATATGAATAGTATCTCTTACAACAATCATTCTTAAGCATAGAATCTTATCCCCAATCCTTTTTACCTCCACCACACTCGGCGTCCATTCCTTGTCAACCATAATACCTACATCATTCTTTGTCCTTACTTTCCCCGTATACCAAAACTTAAAACCTGAATAGTCAAACTTCTTAGCCTTTTATCCAACCCATTTAGTCTCTTGAAGGCACAAGATGGTAATTTTTCTCCTCTTCATAGTGTCCATAGCCTCCATGGATTTCCCTATTATGGTCTCAATATTCTACGTACCAATCCTAATTTTTCTCTCCTGGACTAACTTCCTTACCCTCAACTGTCCAGGAACATGCTCATGTAACACTACATTCAATCGACAATGTAGTGGCTCTAGCTTATTTGACATTGTACTCGAGCCATACAGCGCGTTGCTTCGGGCCAACGACCTAGTATTAGTGGACTCTTGCTCATTTAACACTACATTCGAGCGCTGATGCAGCAGTTCTAGCTCACTTGACACCGTACTCGAGTCATACAATGCATTGCTTTCGGGCAACGTCCTAGCATTAGCATAATATTGTCATTGATCCATGTTCATGAGAGTTTTAACAAAGTTTAAATTGGCTGTCGAGGGCCTAACACAACCGTCCTCCTTTACCCAGGCTTAGGATCGACTATAGAACATAGGCGGAGTTGGAGTTAAGCTTGTAAAAGAAAAAAAAAAGTCTTATTGTAGTAGTTATGTGCAAATCTGTTGAATTGAAACCTCCATTTTTTCTGATTAACTTCACAGTTATCTTTTATTTTTATTTCTTCCAGGTAAGGATAAATAAATTTGGCCTCCCCCCATTTTTTCCTTTCATAATTGTCAAGCCTATTCAACTGTATGTAAACTTAAAGGTAATCTTAATTTTCAATTTTGCTTTGGCTTTTGATTTAGAAAAAAAGAATATTTACAATGTGATGGTCATTAGAAAACATAGAGCATCAGCGATTGGTCATTACAAAATTAATTAGTGGTCAGCCTTTTGCACAAAAGCCTCTTAAACTTAGCATTTACTATGAACTCGTTATTTGTTTTAGGTTTATGTATTAGCCATGACCAAATGCTTTGAATTTGATTATCTCATTTAATTTCTTTATGTGAACTGTAATTGTCTCCAAGATTATTACATGAAGGGCTTATGTCAGAAAAAAAAAAATTGAAGATTCAATAGAACTTAGAAGGTATTTATCTAACATGATGTTTCTCATTCTAATAATTAGTTTTGTTCGATCAAATGAATGTTAAGTCTATATTAAATTCAAAATTCTCAATTGTTGGTTATTACTAATTGTCTTCCCCTATAATCCTGAAGCTTATTCATAGGTTCTTCCAAAGTTAAGAAGAATAAACCTCTGTGGCTCTAAAAGAATAATCAAGCCACCAAATTTTGGAGGGGTCCCAAACCATAGCATATGCATGATGTGGATTACAAAGTTAGCAACATCAGTTCAAATTGTTTGGTCCTTAGTTTTAGGAACAAATGTTTGGGCCTGTGTTGATATAGAATCTACGGGCCTTAATGAGGCAAGTACAAAGGAGGAGCTAGATATGAAGTGCTAGACTCAATTTAAGATTATGTATTTTTTTTTAAGCTTACTTGAACAATGAGAATTTTTTTTTTGTGTTTTTGGGATATTGTAGACAACACTTTTATTATCAATTATATATTTATTTTTACACTTATCCATTAGAGGTCTTTTGATTGTATGTGATTATTAAGCATAGCTCATTGTTATGTATAAAAAATTAGGGGAAAAAAAAGTTCAAACAATGGCAAACTAGCATTGCTTAAAACTGAGCTTAATTTAAATTTTTCATCCATTAGAATACAGCATTAGTCATAACTGACGCCAAACAGAAAAGTTTGGCATCAATTCTATATCTAATTACATATTAGTGTTAGTCATAACTTACACTACAAGTAAAATTTAACATCAGTTACAATTGATACTATTTATAGCGTTGATCATAACTGACATTAAAAGTAAAATTTAATGTCAATTGTAATTGATGTTATTTAAAGCATCTAGTGTTAGTCATTCTGACAGTTATTAACACTAATGCTAAATTGCTCGCAACACTAAGCCTAGTGTTACTTTTAAAAACCTATGCTAAACCTATTAGCGTCATTCATAATGGATGCTAAAGGTAAATTTTAACTAAAGCTAAAAGGCAATTTTTTTGTAGTGTGCAGTCTTGTATCGTATCTCATTTCTTGAATGTACTCTAAGAATACACCCTATATATTCTAGTATAGGAGGGGTCTCACTTCTTTATATTGAAATAGATGAATTCTGTCAAGGGTGTCCCTGTAGTTTAAGACACTGCACTCTTATAGAGCTACATATTTTAGTTTTAAAACTTAATCTCACATATCCACTGGAGGAAAATGCACTTATACCATAAAGATGAATTGTAAGAGTTATATCACACCCCAATATAGGGTGTGCTCAGCACGATAAGCAACTTGCTTCTTACCATTAGTCTAACCCTTATGAACATTCATCTATGACCCATATCTCCCTAAACATAAGATCACAACAAACATAGGTATACTTTGGCAAAATCATCACATCCTCATCACCCATTTCCATGCTTCATCAACTGTATCATCTCATTCATTGTACCAAATCCCAATTTAGCATAGTTTAATATTTTTTAGCACTTGAGTAGATTCCCTAGTGATTTTGGTGCTCACCATTCATCATTACTCCTAAAAATCCATTGTATCTAACCTACAACTTACTTGCAACTTGCTGTCAAAAAACATAGCAACTTGTGTTTTCTGATATTTATAAGACCAGTCGAATATCGTATTTAGTGTTTGTTTGGGAGCACATCCTCATTGCCGCCACCACGTTTGAAGGATTTATAGAATGTTTGGTAGCAATTGCAAAATCAAGATAGCACCAACGTGGTTGGCAACAATGAGTCCTTAATGTGGTTGGCATCAAAGCTCCATATTGTAGATTATCCGATGCATTTAACGTGGTTGGCCTTCCCATTTTCTTGAAGACCCACTACCCTTCCGATTTTCTAATGCTTCTCTCTCATGCTACTCTGTTTCATGCTCCCAAAATAGAGGAAACTTTTCAAAAGAATGAAACTTTTCAAAACTTTTCATGTGAATCATTTTCTTTCATGATTCTAGTCTAAAATGATATAATGAATCTTGAAATAAGTTAAAAGGAAATTATGGGTTGATTTGGAAGCCAAACCCAAGAGAAAAGTAGAGAAAACCAGAAAAATATTGTAGTAGGGACTAAAGTACAATTATTGAAAAGTTTATTGGGTTTGATTTAATTTTGAAACAACATATATTCTTAATCTAGGGACCTAGATGAAGTGTAATATGAGCTCAAATCAAGTAAAGAACAAAAGGAAAAATGTTGATAGGGACTAAATTGCATAGAATAAAAAGTTTATAGGGGTTGATTTAAATTAAAAACAAAGCATATTCTGAAACTAGGGACTTAGATAAAGTTAAATATGATCTTAAATTAAGTAAAAGACAAAAAAAAATTCATCTAGGACCTAACTAAATAAATTAAAAAGTTTACAGGGGTTGATTTAAGTTCAAAACAAAATATATTCTGAACTAGAAACTTTAATGAAGTTAAATATGATCTTAAATTAAAGACAACAGAAAATTTTTGATATAGGATCTAACTGAATAAACTAAAAAGTTTATAGGGGTCCATTTAAACTCAAAACAAAATATATTCTGGAACTAATGACCTAGATAAAGTTAAATATGATCTTAAATCAAGCTAAATGTATCTCTTAATTTATTATTATACAATGAAATTATTTTTTTTGTTTGATTTTCCTAATTTTTTAAATAGCATTGAAAATCATAGTTCAATTTAATTAATTTAATTTCTCAAATTAATGAAAAGCTTGTTTTTATTAAATTATTATAAACTTGTTTTTATTTATTTTAATTGAGATAAAATTAATTTAATAAAGAAGAAAAAATTATATTAAAATTTTGTTAGAGATAAAATTAATTTAATAGAGAATAAAAATGTTTTGAAATTTAATTAAAGATCTTTAAATTAGTGTGAATAATTAGTGATTAATTAAATTTTTAATTAGTAATTACAAAATAAAAAATTAATTTATTAATTAAAAATGATTCATTAGTGATTAATTTGTAATATCAGACAAATAACCAAAAAAGATTAAGTTTCCTTTTAAATAAATGACAATAAATAATAATGTTACATAAAAAATTCATGTTCTTTCTGGTAATTACACATCTCAAACCACGTTTTCACACCAACATTCAAACATCATGTTCCTGTACCAAACCACATTTGTCTACTCCAAATCACATTTGCTCAAATATCTCCCAAACATAAATCACGTTCATCCAAATCTACTTTTCTCCTATCACGTTCAATCAAACATAATTTGTTCCACCCACGTTTAATCCACCAGGCTCCCAAACACACCCTTATACCACATGGCTGCTCCCTTAATTTTATATATTTTTATTTCTTTGTGAGTCATCAATAGACCGTTATACCTTAGGCAATTGACTTGCTAGCTCAAAACTTGTTTTATTCTCTCTTCTTTGTGACCAGTCAACTGTGATTCTTATGGTAGTCGGTTGTTTACCAATTCCTTAGTGTTTTAGACATACTTGGGTTATTACACGCATGTTTTCAAGGACCAAGACTATTCAATGAGAAAACCAGAAATTCCTTCTGTGCTCTTCCTCATGTTGTGACTACAAACTTGTCTAGTCTTTTTCTTACCATCTAAAGCATTTCACTCGTTCATTGAGTGTAATTGATCCCTGACAATGTATTCATATGTCTTCATGCATGCAATACCATGCCTGACATTTAGCCTTGGCTTGAAATTTGGTGGACCCATAGCCTACTAAAATCAAAGCATGATGCAAATATACATAAGGCATCAATGGTCATTTCAAGTCAAAAGAGGTTTTAAAGCATCCAACCAATCTCTTTTACCTGCCTAAGTCTATTTGGACTTCACTCTTGGTCCATAGTCTTCACACTATCTAGCCCAGTAATCCTTTTACTAATATTGGATTGATCCATAGCACACCCTTTTGAACCTTCCAAGTCCACTGAACCATCCAAGTCAATATAGTCTGCTTCGAGACAGATTCTCTCAACTCACTCCATTGTTTTGAATCCTCCATCACCATACTTTGGGCTGAGACCCCTATTACATCTAATCCCATGGTCTCGCTACTTAACTCGTTATCCTTTGTTGGGAAAATTTGAAATCTTGACCTCGAGATTTGAGGTAGATTCCTTCCCTCCATCAAAGTGATTGCCAGTATCTAATTTCATCAATCTTCAGTTAACCCCCGTTGATTTCTCTCCCCATTTTTGCGTACCATTACGTTGCACTAACATCCATGGTTCGAACTCATCTTCTCCAGTGACTTTTCTTTATTCTAGATCACTGGGCATAGTCTATTGTCCCCATTACCTTATTCTCCAATCCACTCTCCATCATCAAAGAAGACTTCAACCGCCCGCCATTTTTCTTCTTCATCAGCAGCTATATCCTTATCCCTCTCATTTACTACAATCAACAAGACCCTATATGAGACAAGCAATATGGGGAATCCCTACTCGATTTTCCCACGCTTGAATCCCCAACTACCAAGCTAATAACTTTTCCCCAGATATCAGGATTTTCCTCCATCACAGCATCTATGACCAACATATCCTCACCCATTCCTTCATTCCATATCTTTAGACTTATTGTTACTCCTAGCAGGCTGATCTGACTCGTCCTTCCAAAGATTCAAGTTGCTCCGATCATCAAACAGCACAAGCGCAAACATTGGCACCGTATTCATCATAGGAACCATCATAATGTATATTTTACTATTGGATTCTTCAAAACTAACACACCTAAATGCATTATATGTATTTTTGTATATTTACAAATCAGCATCAAATGCTTGGTTTCATTTAGAAATTTTTATACATATTATATTTTAAGTGAAAAACTTGACAACAAAACTATAAGAAATTTGAGCTAAATCTAGTCCCTTTTTATTTATTTTTAAATAAAAGTAGTTTTTGTATTTAAAAAAAGCAAATAAAGTGAGGAGAAGTTATTTATTTCTAAACTTTTTTTATATCAATAACTGTAAAATTTAAAAAAGATCAAGTAATGGAAAAAAAAAACTCTCCTCTTATATTAATAATTATTATAATCTTTCAAATTTTATGTTATTATATGTAATTTTAAAACTAATAGATGAAAGACCCAGAAACCATAATAAATACCTCCATTGCTATTAATGCTTTTTTTTAATAGGTGAAATATCATTCATTCGAATGGTACCAAACCAAGAGTATATGAGATATTACATGGCATAAAAGATATACTCTTACAATATATGCCTCAACTTCTGAGGCTCCTAAACACTTACAATATCATTATCACTATATAAAAATATAGCAAAAGAGGCAACATCTTCCTTCCTTTCCTCTCTTCTTTGGAAGAACTTGAATGGCAAAGTCTTCAAAGCTGAAGAAAAATTTGTGTGAAAATGAAAATGTTAGTAAATCTTGGGTTCAAATTGTCTGCTTGGAATTATGTATGCTTAATTTTTTAGCAACGGTTTTTGCTGTTGTTAAAACTTTCAACAACAGTTTAACTGTTGTTAAACTATTGCTAAAAACTTTTAGCAACAGTAAAAATCGTTGCTATTGTATCAAACAGACTTTTACTTATATTTACCCCAAGCAGGAGATAGATCCCCACGCGTAAATCTTTAAAAGCTTCAAGTGAGCAATAATATTCTTAATTCTTCTATAAAAGAAGAAGAAATTTTCCACACTGGGTCACTTGCTGCTGAAATGACGATAGTAGAGGTCCAAACACAAAGTTCGTATACCATGTTGGATTAAAAATGATGGTCCAAGTCCTATTTGGGTCCATTGTACCACCAAAAGGCCCAATTTTATTGACAACTAAATTCTATTCAGATGTGATAAACAATTCAAAGGACACCGACAATGATTTTGATTAATTAAGTTCATGATAATCAAGATCTAAATTTTATTTATAAGATTGCACAAAATTTAAATCTTAACAATAAAAACGAACAAGATCTTTTGTAAAATTTTTTTTATATTAGGATCGTTTGGGATCTAAATCTTGTATCTTAAGATCATATAAGATCTTAATATCCTAACACTTGATTTTTTTTTTTTTTTAACGTTTTGATATTCAAATTTTTTTATGGAAATAATTGATAAATTTATAGAAATATGAAATATTTTATGGAAATATTTTGATATTTTGATAAATTATATTTATTTTTAAATATTTTTATATTTAACAAATTATATAAATATTTTTTATATTTATTTTTAAAAATTGCACAAGATCTTATGATCCTGCAATTCGATCCTGTAATTCAATCTCACCTGACCTTTTCAATCTTGTACAAGATCGAAATCTTGATTACCTTAATTAAGTTGAAGAAAATAATGAGACGCAGGAATATAAATCTGACTTTTCTACCAATAAAAACTTGTCTTCTTTAACTTTTGTATTTTTTTATATTAAAAAATATATACTTTACTTATTTAACTCTAAATTTAAAAATTATAATTTAATTCTTATAAAGCATACATATTTTAACTATTTGGTCTTTAAAACTTGAAACTATACAACTTAGTTTTCGTCCATAAAAATTTTAGGCCCCGTTTATTTCTTATTTCAAAAATATTTTTTTGTTTTTAAAAAAAAATTGTTTGGTAGGTTGGTTTGGAAAAATATAAATAGTTTTGAAAATTATGATTTTAAATAAATTAAAAAAAAAACATGTCATATATGTTTTAGGAAATAATGTTTTAAAAAATAAGGCACAAACTGCAGTGGCAGAATTGTAAATATGCAAGTTTATTAATGGCAGTTATGTGTAAAAAATTCACTGCAAAAAAAAAATTATACTAAAGACGATTAAAAAAAAATCTTTCTACACAATATTTCAGCAGTTATGACCCACTCTAATTATATATATATATATATATATATATATATATATATACACTACCTCCTTATCTGCTATAGAAAGACTTATTTTCTATCTGATTTTCTATAAAATTTTGGCTTTTTGTATCTATTTTCATTGTTATACATAATTTGGTTAACTTCTGCCAATCCAATTTATCTTATTAGAACTATAACTATCTATGTAAAATTATTCTTAACAATTATTTAATTGAATAATAGATTTAATCAGTTGATTAAAATACAACTCAAGCATGCAAAGTCAGACAACTAATATATTTGATTTAAATTTATCAAAACATTACATAGATAACTTTTATATCCAATGATTTTTAAATCTTATTTTTAAAATAAATCTTCCAAATGCTTTTGTTGTTTTATAAATTTTCTAAAACAATTTCACAAAACTTGTTTTCAAAATGAAAAAAATAAAATAAAAAATCCAAACATATCCTTAGTTACTTATTAATCCTAAAGTATTTATTGATGGGAACTAACGAACTATATATTTTTTAAAAAAAAATATTTAAGATATATATTTTTTAAGAACTATGTTGTGTATAAAAGTAGTAGATACAGCACACTGTTAATTCAGTGAATGTGACCGAGATTGATGAAGAAAACGAGAGAGGACAGTTCAGAGTCTCAGACCCGACATGAGGCCCAGAAAAGTGAACGGGAAGGAAGATATGAAGGGTATCATGCTAAGATTACGACCGTACAAAGCAGACACATGCGCATGATCGCCTATTCAAAACCTAACAAAAATTCAAACTTCAATATCAAAAGTTCAACCATCAAATCACAAATTTAATACCAAAACCATAAAACTGATTCGCTGTCATATTCATGAACAATGATATCCTACTCAATGAAAACACAGGAGGGTTGCTTTCTGTTGCACTCCAAACCCCCAAGTATGATTCATTCCTTGTGAAAATCAATTATTGCTCGTAGGGTGTTTATAAGTTTAATTTGATTTGTTATTATACCTTAATTAAATTGTATCGTGTTAATTAATTTTGTAAAATTATGCTATTTAATTTTATTTTTTAAACAATTAAGTTTGATTTTGATTGAGCAATTTCAGTCAATTTTAAGTAATTTTATTTATAATAATTTATAATTTATAATTTCAATTAAATATATATATATATATATAAATAAAAAGAAAGAGATTAGATTAATTACAAAATATTTATAAATAATTTTGTTGACATATATTTATATATATCTAAAATATAATCTTTTTATATATGACTAATAATCAAACCGTATCAATTTATATTTATATTTCACAAATGAATTTAAATATTATTTTTTCGATTTTGATCGACTTAATTCGGTTTAATTTGATTTTAAACACCTAATCTCAGTTTTCTTAGTTAGAATAAACTGCCACAGCCCACCAATGAACATCTTCAGTATGGAACACCACGGGTTTTCGGAATTCAGTTGAACAAGAAAGTCTACGATGTTATTTCTAAGATTCCAAGGGTAGAAACAAAATAAATAAATACAATAATAATAAAAGCAGGCTAGTTAGTTCAGTTAATGGAGGTCCAGGGCTACAGGAGATTCTTGCACTGACCATAAAAGAAAATAGCTGGAGTTGTGCTCTCAACGAATTGAAAATTGATACGAAAAAACTCGTTCCCAATTCCATTAAATTACTATTTAACGTCCTAACTCATTGATCATGACAGAAGTTAAATCCCAACGAGCCCTATCAAGCAGTGTTCTTAAGTTTTGATTGGTCAAAGTAATTGCTCCGAGTAATGCAAGGGATTAGTCAATCTTCCTGATCCACCAAGATCTAATTGGGAAATCATCCCAGTCAACTCAGTCTTGTAACATTATAATATAACTTAGTTCCTTTTTCCCCAAAAAAAAAAAGGCCTCTGTTTCAAACCACGAACTGTGGGCTATAGCCTTATAGTTCTTTTCATGTCATTTTAGCATCCAAAATATGACACCTAACACCTAGCTTTGAAACAAACACATATCCCAGTTTACATCCACTTGATTCTAGCTACGTCCTAGAAGCATACCCTGACAGCAACTTCATACTCCTTATATAAACCACAAGATAACAGTTGAGAAGCATTTGAACTTCGACAGGACTCAGAGTCCTAGCATTCAGAATTTTCCATGACTGAATTTCATCAGCTCAACAATGTTGATGGACAAGAATAAATCATTTACTGAGAAGAATAGATTCAGCAGCACAAGTCGTATAAATGTTCAAGACTAACAACTACCAGAATGTTAAATCAATCTTCATGTTTAGATTTAGATTACTAATTAAAGTAGATCTATAGAGAACTCGACCTCTTTCACCGTTAGATAACCTCGAAATTTGCCAAAATACCTTTTTATTACCATAGTACCATAAACATAATGATTCAACAGTGGAGAAACTCGATTTCTCATAAGGCCGAGCTCTCCATAGACTTTCCATACAAATTATAGTACACAAAAGATCTAAAAAATGTGCAGATACTTTCACCTGTTGGGTTAAACTGTCTATACTGAACTTGATTTTAGACACTTGTCAGTACCAGAAGTGCTCCTCTTCGAATTAGCATGTGCTTTGCACAGTGCTAACCAAACTCCAGAGAGGTGCAGTCCATTTGACTCCACAATCTGATGGAAGAAAGTTGTGAGCCAGTGGCTCCTCTTACTAAATGCAGACTTTATGCAGTTATAGAGAAGCCGACATCAACAGATATTTTTGCAAAGCACAAAAGAGCTGATGTCACATGCAGTTTCCATCCAGAGTTTCCACCAAAGGGCCTATGCGCAACCCTAATATAATGAGGCTAAGGTGGCATTTTTTTTTTTTTAAAGATTTAAAGATCTGAATATAGATACATATTTGATTATTAAGATGTTATCTTTAAATCTGAATACTAAATAATTAATTGCAGAGTAATAGATAGTCTCTATTTTTATTGAATAGAAATGTAGCAAACCTGTCAAAGCATACTATCATGTTCAACATATGTTTTCATCTAGATTTTAGCATAATGATAAATTCTATTAAAAGCTAGGATTCTTGAAACCCCGTGCCTCTATGACCATACCCAGAAGTCCTTTCGGAAAAAGCAAAAAATCTCAATTCATCCACTATTGCAACATTTCGGTTCATCGCTTGTCACAAAATCATTGAACCACCTTCTGGTTCAGAAATTACTAAAACTTTAAACTCAACTCAACCATCCTCCTTCTCATTTCAAAGCCATCGATTTTTTGGTTGCCTTTAGATAAATCCATTTAATAGAAGGTATTCAAATTGTAATTTGTAATTAAATCTTATCATCTTATGGTTTGTTGTCATGGTTCAATGATCATAGATTAATCAAGAACTTGCTCCTCCGAAGTGCAGGTGCCCCGAAAATAGTATTGAGCTTATTTTTTTCCTTTTGGTGGGTAGAAAAGTGAACATAAATAACCGTTGACAGAATATCAATGATAACACATTTTAAAGTACAAGCCATGTCACAAGTATTTACGAGCCCAAATAAAATGTCATGAGGAGTTTGATGCAATTTTAAACATAAGAATGTATCAACACATTAAATAAATCAGAAAATGTATAGTTTTCAAGTTTCATCCAACTACATTACGTGAAAATGTAATGTAGGAATACCTATCACCAAATGTATTAACCTACATAAAGCCTCAGAATTAAATATATAATAACTTAAAAACAATAATTGAAACCCGCTATAAGTAAGGAACTTGTTAAAAGTTAACACAATAGAAATAAAATCAGATCAACATATCTAACATGGCAACTATCAATCTATCAATTAGTCAATAAACAAAGGGACAGATCAATCAGAAAGGACAGCTACCAATGACCAATCTGACAGTATCTTACAAGCAATAGCCATCATTTGATTTCTTAGAAAGCGAACTAGATTGCTACACAAGGAAATAGTAGCTTCATGGTACATAATCTCATTGGGCTCCTTTACAATACAAGATCTAAATTGAAGGAGCAGTTATACTCATTCCTGTCTCATTCCCTCTAAACATGCAGTTAATCAAGAAAAGAGCTTTAAAATTTTGTTTCACAGAGTTTAAGATTCACATTATATTGCATTCTCACAAGCAAAATTCACAGTAGACACATTGAAGCAGTAGTCATGATCCTAATCATTAACACGCCAAAAATGAAATATTAAAACTTAAACAGATAATATAAAATTGTGAAATTTTGTATTTCCATTCATTTATATAAAACACCCACAAACTAGAAACTGGCCTTGTTTATATTAACAGGAATCTGCAGTCAACACAAACAAAGCTTTAGTGTCAGACACAATTCTCATTCCAAGAACAAGCTAAGAATTAAATATATTGTGAAACTGCTCATAGGATGGCAGCGAAGTGCAATATAATTTTAATATAGCAAAAAGATTAAGGGAGTACCTAGAGTACTGACAATGTACAGGCTTCTAACAGAAATATGTTATTTCTTATTAACATTTTATGCTTCACCACCAAATAAAGGTCCTACTTCTCACATAATGGAATATGCCCACTCTATACACTGTGCAGAATCTTAAGAAAACTGATAGTCTATTGAAGAATCAGCACCTTAATCTTGTTTCTTATTCGGTCTCAGCTTTAGGTACAGTTGCCTTCAATAAAGCTCTTCGCTTTTTCTGAATTTGGCGGACAAATTCAACAACTACAACATGAAACTTTGGACTTGGCTTACGATGAATTGGGATAGCATAACCCGCCCTTCTTACTGCACGAATCAAACACCTTTCACCCAATTGATAATGACTGGGACATGCAGGAGGAACCATGGATCTCAATACAGGCTTATTACAGATGGAAGGACCAGTCGGCAAACTGAATAAAAAAAAATATATTTATCAGCAAAGTTGTTTGTTCTAGATATGGTATGTATTGCAAATAAGAAATCACGTATGAAAGACATAGAATTAGGAAAAGATGGAATTAGGAAAAGGACCAAAAGAAAATGAAATTATCCATTGTAAGCCTCGAACAAATATTCAGAACATAATAGCCAGCACATAACTCGAACTAGCAAGATAGGCTAAAAAAGCTAAACTTTTTATTCAAATGGGTTTCCACATAGAATATTAAAACAGTAAATTGCAAAATACTCCATCGATATGATCTTTGGTCAAGTAATTGCTCTTTACATGTATGCTGCCAAGGCTCACAACTAGGGCTGAAACTGAAATCTGCAGATATGTTGGATGTTTTCAGGTAACATATCTTTAAATAGACTAACATACCAATCTCAGAAAAACCATGATCATTAAAGAGCAATACTTGGACATTAGCAAGTAGGATGTTTTTCAGGTAACATCTCTTTAAATAGACTCACATACCAATCTCAGAAAAACCTTGATCCTTAAAGAGCAAAATTGATAGTTGTAAAATTTGTAAAGCAGCACCCACCCGAAGAATCACACAATAGTTTTAGCAGTAGAGTGCCTTGTGAAGACAGTGTATGAACATTAAATGTTACTCAGCAGACCAAATCCTCATGACACTCGAATCATAATTATTGAATATTCGAATATGACAAAAAAAAAGTCAATCACTTGTCCCCGTTAACCCACAGCAAAATTAGGGAAAGATTTCGAAATTACATAACGGAACAAAATATTTGCACACATTAAGAAAGAATGACATAAAGCCCATATCTGCTTCTCTCACCTGAAAACCAAGACATCCATTCTTCTAATTCTTCATCTCAAACTAATAATTTCTCCCAAATTTCTCCAAGCAAGCACAAAACAATCATCAAGAACAAAACCCACAACGCTTGTCTTACTCCAGTTTTTCCACAACTGCACATCTAAAATAATAAACTTCGTTCTTTTGTTTGTTCAAAGATTCAGATTCAATCCTCCCCCACCCACCCCCACCTAATAAATCCCTCTTTTCCGTCTGCTTTTCTCAGCAATCAAGGGTGTACATACATAGAATATTTTGCTAATGCACTTAAACAGATTAAAAAGAATAACTAGATTAGCGAAAAAGGGGCTAACTTTTTGGCTACGGCGTTGCATCCCCGATAGAGTTTCTGCTTCGAGTCCGACAATATATGGTTGTGACAATACCTAGTTAACGCCATAGCCTTCGACTTGCAGCCACTAATAGCGCACCGTACAAAATCATGACCAACCCCGCCATTAGAACCCACGATCATCTTTTCATTGCCATTGCAACCACTTACATTCTCGGCTGAGGCCGTAGTGCCTTCAGTAGGTTTGGCCTGATTGTTCTTGTGATCCTCTATAAAAGGGCTCTTGCCGTAAGTCCAATAGTATTCTTTGTACTTAACCTTGAGCTCCTCCATGAACGCCCAGTAATGGGCCCTGTAGAAACGAGCTAGTTGCTTCACTCGGCGTAGTCGGCGCCTGAGTACCTCCTCGCGAGTCAGGAACAGCGAGTTGGCCAAGGCCAAATCTTGGTCGGCGCCGTCAATAGTAATTGTCGACGGCGGGGCAGATGATGGAGAACCCAGCTCCTCCATGATGGAACGCCGGAAAAGTAGCAGTAACAGAAAATAATTGACTGAATCGCTAACGAGCTCGTTTTGATTGTTTCGAACTCTGAATCTGACCACCGGCTCTCGAGGAGAAAATAAAAAACAGATGGGATTTTTATCTCCGTTAAAGATTTTTTTTGTTTTGGCCCGTTTTTGTTGCTGCTTTTTAAAGCCGAAACCCAATTTACCAAAGTAGCCATTTTTAATGTCCAAAAAGAAAAAAGGGCAAAATGGAGACATCCTGAGGCTTACTTACTTAAGGCCCCACGAGTTAAAAACTTGAAAAGGTTGGAGAAAAAATTTAGATGTAATTTTTGTATATATTTATTATCAAATTTTTTAATTAATATATATTAAGTGTGTGACTTCTTAATTAAAACATTATAATTATATAATTTTTAAAAAAATAATTTTATATTTTCTATAAGTTATTACTATATGATTATTTTTTAAAATTTTTTTACACATACTATATTTTTTATTGAAAAACTTTACAAAAATAATTCCTCGGCCACGATTTGGAAGAACTTTTTGACGCATTGAATTCGGGGGGAATGAAACGATTTTGTTTAAAATATAAAACTAAATTAAAAGTGATCCATTACCATTTTGGACGACTCAAAGTAGTTAGTTTGGATTTACTTTCATCTTGATTCAATCTATTTTTTAAATATTCTTTCAGAAATGTATACTAAATAATAAATACAAAATTATAAATGTAAGCTCTCGATTCTGAAAGTTTATTGTAGCGACCTTTTTTTTATAATTTGAAAAAAGTACCGTAATAAATAAATAAATAAATAAAATTTAAAATTAAACCAAACAAAAAGTATAATGAAAATAAACTAATTAAAATTATTAAAAAAAGTTATTTTTATTGATTTGGTTTGGATATATGAAATTGATTTTGAACACCTCTGTTTAAGAGACCAAGTTTTCTTAGAAAAAAAGTTCCAACAATATTTAATAATAATTTTCTTAGTATTCTTTTGCCAAGAGATATTCATTGGTTTGGATTGATTTAGTTTGGTTATTTTGATAAACCAATTTAATTTAATTAGATGAAAAGAAATTTTATTATTTTACATAACACCGAATCAATCTAATATAGTCATCATTAGTTTAAATTGAATTAGATGGTCAAAATTTTCAAGTGTTAAGATTTTTTTTAAAATTATTTTTTTTTTCAAGTTGGGCCAAACAAGTTAACTTGTTTAACATTAATCTTTAAATGGGTTGAATCACAGGCTGAAACCTGACAATGTTAGATATTACAATATTTGTTGCTAAGTTTTTTTATTTGTAATTTAAAATTATTTTGCATATAACAATAATATGATTTACATGCTTCCTTTTGGGTGGGATGATTGAAAGTAACCAGTTCAACCACTCTACATAACTAATATTTGACGATGACTTTATTTTTTGTTTCAACTTATTCCTTTTCTTTTTTTAAAAATAAACCAATCTTTCTGGGATATGTACCCAAAAAAAAACAATCTTTCTAAGACAGACTGATACAAATTTCGACACAATAACAGACATAGAATCACATAGATAAATTTCAGCCAAATCGTATAAATTACAGTTTTTTAAGCTTCCACTCAATTTCGTTTTCTGGGTTCTTATTTTCTTGCGTCCTGATTTTTTATCCTCTGCTTGCCAAATTGTATAAACTTCGATTTTTAATCCTCTCGTGTTTGTTTGTCGAATTTCTATTCTATCTTCCTCTAAAGGATTGCCCTTTTATTTCAATTTGATTTTTGGTAAGTTTGATATCAAAATGGATGTGAAATCACGTTGGGTTTTTCTTAAGGTTGCTACACCTGAAACGTGACTGATTGGTAGTATAAATTTGACTTCCTACATTGAGAACCAATTTTATTAAGAGTCACAATCAAAATTTAATTTGTTAAGAAAAATTTTGAAAAAACCTATAAACTTGAGGTCTGCATTTAGAAAAAATTGACTTTGGAAGTTAAGCCACATAGAGAATGTGTTAAATATGTTATTTTATACTCGACTTTAATTATCTTTATCAATCATATGTAAGAAAGAGGGAAAAATATGAAACAAATAGAAATATATACAAGAGCGAACTTGGTTAGACGAAGCCTACGGCCTACATAACTAGTGCTAGAGATCAAAGTTCATGTAATTTATTTAGAAAACTAGTGATGTGGTGATTCTTTCTTTTATTTTTAAAGAAAGAAACAATTATCCAAAAAGGAGTTAAAAGTAAACGAGTTTTAGATTGGTTAGTGGATTTTACTTTTGAAAACTTGGTGAGCCATTCTTCTTTCACTTTTAATATTTTACATTTTATTTTTTTATTTTTCAAGTAAATAATTTTGTTCTAATTGAATCAATTTTAACAAGTTTAAACTCAATGAGATTATTCTTGAAAAAAATATTTTTTAATTTTTATTTTGACATTATTTCGAAAGAAATAAATATTGTTTTGGAGATTTTCTGAATGTTATTTTAAAAGATAATTAATTTCGAGTTTTTTGGAAATTATTTGGAAAGAGATTTTTTTTTTAAAATTTTTGACAATTACTTTGAAAGAAAGAAATCTCTGTGGAGTTTTTGAAAATTATTGTGAAAGAAAAATGATTTTTAAGTTTTACTGACAATTATTTCAAAAAAGAAGCATTTTTGGTTCTTCTAAAATTTGTTCTAAAAGAAAATTTTGATTGCCTAATTTAAGAATAAAATATGGGCAGTTGGAATCCAATTTTTGCGAATAACACATACTAGCAACCATGCAATTAAATGAAAATTTAGTTAATTTTTTCTGGATTTGGATCCTCTATTTAATTTTTGGGCTAAGAAGAGTCCTTAATTGTCCACAACTATTGGATGATTGTGGAACCCACCTGTATGGGGTCCATAGTCATTCAACAACTGTGAACAGCTAAGGACTTTTCTTAATCTAAAGTTAAAGAGATTATTTGAATCCGTTTTTCCTCGCAGGCACTATCATACAATCAAACAATAAATATCTATTAAAGACAAATATCCACCCCAATAGAATAAGTTTCCTCTCTCATCTACCTAAACCTTATTTAATTTGTTTGTAAAATTAAGTAAAAACTGATATGGTATTGATTATCAATCGCTCAACAAAATAAACAAAAATGAAAACTTGTCTAGAGATAAGGAGATACCCTACTAACAGAGTCAACTATTTCCCAGTTCATCAAGGGCGAAACCATAAAATTATTTTATTATTAGTTTTTGGGTATATAACATCTACAACAAACTAAAGTAAGCAAATCTTCATGTCAATAACAATCAATCAAATTAAACTCAAATGCGAACTAAGAGTATTTACAGTGATGAATCTTACTTGAATTTTTATTCAAGCAACTCTCCACTCCAGTAGTAAGCTTCTTAAAAACTCACAAATGAGTCTCATAATCAACTCTCTACTACTTTAACATTTATTACTCTCCACTAATATTTATTGTGAGTTGATTATTTTATTATTACTTTTATATAAGAATCGGTTTTGCTCGCGACAGCCATAGTGGCAAATTATAGTGGTGAACTGAATTAAACTTCTTAAATTTAAAAACTCATTGTAGGTGCTCTAAAGCGAACTATAGACAATGTTCATTTGCCAAGCTCCTTTTCAATTCCTCCAATCACATTCTCTTCCCACAATCCATCCAAATTTTAATACATGGCAGTCAAACGAAGAAAGTTAGATATAAGTCACAAAATACAACTCAAGAGGACCATGAGATAGACAAATACAAATAAAACTTATACATTTCAAGATAGTTCATTTCTAAAGTGATTTATATACCAAACATCTAAAATCCAATGATCTGCATCTAAATCGAAAGATAGAACAAAGGGAGACTATTCCAGAGGAAACCAAAGTATCTCACACAACTTAAAACAAAGGAACATATATTCTTGGCTCTCAAATTGGTAATTTACAAACACAAAGTACTTGTAATTTTAGCTCCATTTTATGACAAGCATAGCAAAGATCAAACAAGTTTTCCACTCAACATTCCAATATTACCAAAATCCATTAAAACAAACCCCAACTTGTTATTGTAAGATCAAAAAAATAAAATATTATGCCTTCTTCCTTACCTAATGATTACTAGCATAGGTCAATCACCTTACAGTCTAATTACCACCTTATATCCCAAGTGTCCACTACTTTAATCCAATTTGATTATATGGTTCCCAAAGCATTTAGATTATAACCGATGGACAAGATGGCTACAACATACTATTGGATCAGCACAATTTCAAAACATTAAACACACAACATGCTCAGGATTTCACATTGCAGAGATCAAAGCACACATTTTTTAAAACCAAATACAGTTTGAATTTCAAGTAATTGTACAGATATACTTCAATCATCAAGCGAAAGTACAGAAGCTCAATAATGAGACCCAACCCTCTTTTACACTGCAACTTCTTTTCAGAATGATTATACAAAGCATCAAACAACTCCAATCATCGTATGTTTTCAAAACGCCACACTTCCTAGCAAAGTAGAAAACCTAACATTCAGAACAAATTATATGAGAGTCAACATACAGGATCAAATTTAGACATACTACACAAAGAAATAAGCTCTAGACACCCACGAATCTCATTACCACAATAAATTTTAGAATAGTAATGCCAAAGTATATCACGTCTTAAAAACAGGCACGTGACCGACACGACAAGTGGAGATAGCCCCATTGGCCATAAGCCTAGACATAACTCAAACATCCAGAAGATATAAAAGCATGCAACATTCTAAAATACGTAAGATGAAAGATAACCATTCATTCATAAACATGACATTACATAAGTTCATTTCTAACATTCTTTACCATGTTTCTAAGTAATCTCACAACAACAATATTCAAAGATCTAGAATACATAGAAACATGGGGTGCAAAAGATTCAAAATATATCTTTTCATATCAGTCAAGCTAGCACATCACATACATATCATCTTAAGAGTTCTATATAATCACAGAACGACTCTAGAATTTATAAACCAAAAAGGAAGAGTTTAAACAAAAAAAAAAAAACCAACCCCAAAAACGAAAAGGAGTCTTGACAATAGGACCTCTAATACTCCTCAAGTAGAAGTTTAAGTCTAATGTCAGCTCTGAAAATGTTATATAAAATAAAAGAATGAGTATAAAATTCAGTGAACAAATAACTCTACTTAAAAATAAATATGATGTATGCATGTAAGATTGAGAAAAAACTCAAGAATTCGAAGTTGAGTTTAAGAAGATGTACCCAGTGCCTAAATACTGGAACGATGTATTGCAACATTCTAATAATAGAGAACTAGCGCCTCAACACTGGAACGTAGAGGTGAGGCGCTAGAGCTATTAACCACCCAGATTTCATCATCTTAAGGAATCATAATCCTACAAGGACTAGGTTTTCTTCTCCCAATTACCTATAAATAATCCTCGTAGAGCCTCTAGTTTGATATCACTTACTTAGAATATTTTCTAAGTTTTGCTAAGGAAATCCATGTTCTTTTTTTTTTTTCATTATCCTTTATTTTCTTAGGATTAGTTTCTTTTCAATTATGAGTAATTAATAGTTTTTAGTTAGGGAATGATGTAACTATTTTTTATTGTGATTTATGATTTGAATTTTTTCTTCTTCCTCTACTTCATGTTCATCATTATGCTTTATTTCTTAGGATTAGTTTCTTTTCAATTATGAGTAATTAATAATTTTTAGCAATGTTTTAAAATTCGAACTGGCCATTGAATCGGTAGAAGTACTAGTTTCACAATTTATTGGCCTAATTGTGGTTGAACTAGTAAAAAAAAATAAAATATATATATATATATAATTTTATATATTAAAAATATATAATATAATAAATAAATAAACATTTTCATACTTAATCTTAGTAAATTTATATTATTATTATATGTATGTATGTATGTATGTATGTATACGTGTGTGTAATTGCTTTTCTATTATTTTTCTTGTTCTCTTATTTGTTTTTTTAGCAAAAATAATATTATTATGAAAAATAATTAAGAAGATAAAAAATATAACAGAATAGAAAAGAATAAAAAAAGCCTTGCTAAGTCTCATATGATGTGAGAAATAATTATACTTTTGTAAACAGTTGATTTTACAAAACTAGTTTATCGATTTTATCGATTGTCATTGGTTTTGATGGGTTCAAATCAAACCACTAATTTTTATTAATTTTTGATTAATTTAACCGATTTTTAATCAATTTTTTAACTAATCAATTTCTTTTAATTAAACGACTAAATTGAATTAGTCAAACCAACTTGTATATAATAGTTTTTAGTTAACAGTTCTTCCTCTACTTTTTCCAATCATTGTTGTTCAACAAACCCAACGCTCAATTTCAATCACTTTGTACGGAGCAACGATGTATATGCAGGATATAGAAGAGGAAGAGAAAGCGGGTCAACCTATACATTCTAGAACTCTGCATAATATTAGGCAGCCACAGGACCGGCAACCATCTATGATAGATATTTTAGATATTTGTGTGCAAGATCTGAATTCTTAAGATTTAAATAATTTGTACATAAAATGTAAATTATGAAAGAAATTGAAATTAAGTTAAAAAAATTAATTATATTATTTAAAATATAAATTCAGTGACAACAATGAAAGTGACGAATCAAATGCATATTTTAAAATACAAGTGAAGTAGACTTATGATTAAGAGAAAAGGATTAAAATAAGATGAAATTAATAATTATGTTCATTTAAAATTAAGATGTAATTACAATTAAAAAATGATGCAAAAATAGTAAAATAATAAAGTACTTAAATATAATTATGAAAGAAGTTTTTAAATTTTTAAATTAAATTAAATACAAATATAAACATGAAAGAAATTGAAATCTTTTTCGATTATAATAAAAAATTAGAATTATGAAAGAAGTCTATATTTTTATATTTTGAATTGTTAAAATTCTATAACAAATATAATTATGACAAAAACAAATTTTTAATTAAATTAAAAAAGAGATAACAATGGACGAAATTTTAAATTTTTTAAATGTTAATTAAACATTTTACTTATTACGAAAAATTTCTTTTCCAATTGAAACTATATTTTTAAGTTTCTTAATTTGTATCAAAATTATAGTTATGCAATAAATATTTTCTTTTGCTAAATATTTTTTAATTACAATAAAAGATATAATTATTATAATAAAACTTTTAATTTTTATATTATATAATAAAAATTATAAAATAATTTGGGGGAGGACGGTTTGGTGGGATTTATAAGAAGGGAATTGAGGAGATTTAGATGCCGCGCGAATCCCCTCTTACGCCCAAGAGGAAAGCAGGTCTCATTTAGATGAGGGATGTAAATGACGAAAATTTAAAAAAGTTAGTTAAAGAAGCAAGATATGACGGGTTAAGGCACTAAAGAGTTAAATTTGGTGTGTCAAATATTCTTTCAAGAATTTGGATGAGTATTTGAAGGAATTTTTGAGGGATGGGCCAAGTATTTGAAGGAATTTTTGAGGGATGGGCCAATGACCCATATTGAACTGAGGCTAGCAAGTTTTTTGTCGAATATGTGTTTAGCGTACGAGAACTGTTTGATTAGTATGAGTTCTATCAATTTGTGTGAAGTTCACACCAATCAACAGCTCTCGTATATTAAATACGATGTTTAGCAAGCAAATTTTTATGAGAGGTAACTAAACTGTCTATTACACGTATTAATTTATTTATTTTTGTAAAGTCCATAAAGCATATCATGCCTAAATGTTGTTTTAAAAAATATGTATGAAGGACATATGTAAGGCAAGTTTTGGAATTAGATTGTTTTGGATAATAATCTTGAGAGACGGGATATGTTAAGGAAAAAACCTTTTGTTACCAGATTATTAAGACGCCATCTACATTTTTTTTTCCAAAATTTTTAGCCAAATATTCTTAAAAATTTAAATGAGTGTTTTTTTTAAATTAAACATTTTTTTGAAGAAGCTTGACTAAGCATGAGGATGCAAATAAGGTTTTAGAATTTTTTTTTTTCAAAAAAGAAAAATTCTATGGTAGGAAATGCAAAGTTGAGGAAAATGGTGGTGGGCCCGGGAAGACCTTATACAGACAAGAAAAGAGAAAATACTACGAGCTTGAAGAAGCAGCTTGAGTTGGCGTAATTTGAAACCCTAGGTAGGAAGGAATCGGGGGCCTAGAGAGTCTCATATTAGTAGTAATCTTCCAAGAGGTAAAATTGCTAACGACCTGAATCAAAACGTTTTGCTTGTAACTCTGGATGCTGATAAATTAAGTTGCTCGTTTGCTAGATTCGTGATCATTGATTTTCATTATTTGGAGTTTTTGGTATAGAACTTGGGAGTACTTGATTTGTTCAGCTGATCCTCTCTTGGAGATCTATTTCGAAGTTTCAATTTTTGCTAATTGGACGTTGGTTCTGGTCATTTACTGTTTCCTTTTCTTTTCCTTGATTTGTTTTGAGTATCATATGTAGTTCCCTCAGAATGTGCATTTGAGTATTCTGGTTGGATTAATACTATGTTAATTTGGACTGATGTAACTGCAAGTGGCTGGTCAACGATACTTTTCAGTTGTCTTTTATTGTTTGACTAGAATGTGAGGGCCTCTTCTTTATTGTAAAGCACCCTCAAAATGGTTGCTGCAGTGATGAGAAGGATTTCACAAGGTTTAACTGAATTTCTCATTAAATAATTTAAATTCCTTTCCCTGGTATAAGTTATTTTTATGTCTTTGAAATATTCAATTAAAAGTACTACTTATGGGGTTTTCTATATGTTCAATCTGTTTTAGTTGACAAAATTATGCCTTGCAATTCCCATTTTTGTCCTTGAATAATTTTTGGTGTTCTAGTCATCGTATTTTGTTATTTTGCTACCGTATAGATTATATATAAATGTAATCCTCTGTTACATAGGGGTAGTTAAGCACGCTACTTATTATCTGTGTATAGAACCAAATCACCAAATTAATAAGGAATACCTCATAAGCTCATCATCATCAATAACAACAACAAAGCCTTGTTCCACTAAGTAGTGTTGGCTACATGGATCGCATGATGCTATTGAGCCTTATACCTCATAAGCTTATAGGGGGAAAAAAATATAGAGGACAAATTTCTTTAGGAAATCTCCCAAATTACGGTATTAGCACTTGAATTTGGTTTCCCTTTGTGCAATAGTATTTCCCAAATGACGTTCGCCAAGCTATTAACCTCATAATGACTTAGTGTGGAACTACTTGTAGCATTCCAACTTTACATACCAAGAATATGTTTTATCCGTATATGTTATACTGCTGTGTGGCTTTATCAATAAATATACAGGAAAACTTTAAGAGACTTTAGAGTTTAAGTTTCATTTCAGTCAGATTTTTAATGTCTTGTTTGGTTGGATGGGAGGGCTATGAAAAGGGGAATAGCCAAAATGCATGTTTGGTTGGCTAGAATTTCACTCCCTTGGGAATTCCCATTCCCTCAAATGAGGGAGTGTAGATTCCCTAGCTCCCCTGATGTGTCTACCCATTATTGGAGATGAGAAGCCTTTTCACCATTATACCTTCAGAAAATTTAAATTATTACACTCGTATCACCATTAAAGTTGAAACTTACCATCTTATGTGTGGATTATTTTTGTTTTTAAAGATTTTTAAAAAGTATTTTATAAATATGAACTACTTCCATCTTTTGAAAAATATGAAAGTGATTGTCATATATTAGATTTTTGTTTTGATAAAAAAGGAGTTCAAATTTTTTAAATAAAATATAAAAATAAAAAGGGACTTGCTTGGGACATAGTTATTTTTGGGGTTAATATTTGATGTTTGATAGAAAGATAGAAACGAAGGAAATTAAACTTAAGGCTCTGATTAACTGTTTTTCTTAATTTAATTGTTTAATTTTTTTTAATGGTGTTATTATATATATTATATAAAGTCATTGATAGAGCTCAATGGCGTAGCCGACCCCACTTAGTGAGATAAGACTATGTTGTTGTTGTTGTTGTTGTATTATATATATTATATAATACTTATGTAAATTTTTTCATCTGTAGGTATTGTGGTCATTTGCTCATAATTCGTTTTCATTCCTATGTTAATTATTCCAACCAAATAATGGAATGGAAATGCTTTGTCATTCCTTTCCATACCTAACCAATAAGATTTTGAACCTTAGAATTCCATTTCATCAAAAGTCATTACCATTCCCATTCGCAGTCCTATTCCATTTAAAATCTTTTCATCCAACCAAACGGGGCATAATATTAGAAAGCTAGGGGTGTTCTTTTGCAAAGTCAGAAAGTTAATATTACCTTGCGCTTTCATAGCTAGAATTTATTTATGCCCAAGAAAACTATGCAACTTATGAACTTATGGATCTCCTCTATAAGGTTTGCTGCTGATAGATGCTGTTAGGGACTGGATATTATGGGATGTCTAAGTCCCACATTGGGTAGTATGGGATGCTTGATGGAGTACTTAAGTAGCTTGGTTCTTCCCCCTTAACAGCTAGCTTTTGAGGGTGGGTTCCCCAAGCTGTTTAGGTACCTAACATTGGTATCAGAGCCTGGTTGTCGATGCACCGGAGAGGGCTACCTACGAAGGGGCTGACATGTTAGGTACCTAAACAGCTTGGGGAACCCACCCTCAAAAGCTAGCTGTTAAGGGGGAAGAACCAAGCTTCTTAAGTACCCCATCAAGCATCCCATACTACCCAATGTGGGACTTAGACATCCCATACTATCCAGTCCCTAACATAGCACCACCCTTGAGAGCCGACGTCCCGGCGGCTGCACTCTACGACGCTTCACTCGGCCTTTCCGGTCAGCCCCTTCGTAGGTAGCCCTCTCTGGTGCATCGACAACCAGGCTCTGATACCAATGTTAGGTACCTAAACAGCTTGGGGAACCCACCCTCAAAAGCTAGCTGTTAAGGGGGAAGAACCAAGCTTCTTAAGTACCCCATCAAGCATCCCATACTACCCAATGTGGGATTTAGACATCCCATACTATCCAGTCCCTAACAGATGCTAAGAGCGTCTGTAAACCAAAAAAGAGGATGAAAGAGGTAGATCTTTTCATCATGCTATGAAAGCTTGTATTGCTTGAATTTTTCTTAGCATTTTCTATTTAGCAAGGTGAATATTATCTTTGTTCTGCTGCTGCATATATCTTTTCAGTTACACTTGTGATGGGGTGATTCTTTTTGTTTTATTTGCATAAATCAGAAATTTTTTTTTGGAGATTTTAATCCTAATCCACAATTTTGCTCCTTGAAGATTGGCATCTTCCTTATTGATTTGTTCTAGGAGTGGGGGGTTCGAACTTGAGAGGTAAAGAGGAATGATGATCTAGCCACTGGGAGAACTTTAGTATTAGAGAAGTGAAGCACTTTGAGTAAACCCTTAATCAAGACAAGAGAGCTTAATTAGTTTATGCTGTCTTTGCCTTAATTTCCTTTGTGAAGGTGCCTTGAATACTTAAAGGCTAAAAGACAAAGTTCTTAGTAAATAAAGCAAGTTCTTTCTAAGCACAAGAACTTCTAGAAAATTGGAAAAAAAACTTAAAGTTACAGACAAAAATTTGGGAATATCATATCTCAAGGAAGTCTGACTTCAGAGTTCTGACTTCTGAATTCAATAACTTAACCTGTTCTTTGATGGCTATGGGGTCTTATTTATAGTAGAGGGTATGAAATGGCAATTAATAATGTGCTGGTATCTCATGCATATTCAGTACATGGAATATGGCTAGATAATGAGCTGAAATTGTAGATGTAAGATCATGGGTATGAAATGTGTGTGCATGGCATGCAATAGTGGGTTTGATAGTTAATGGTGACTTGTGGATGGGGAAGGTTAGGGAGCAGTCCCCTCAAGATTGGAAAAGATAGGGAGAGTGAGCTCAAATAAAACTATAAATTTGTTTACTAAGTTAAACCTATATCTAGCTAACCTAGAGTGGTCATGCTTCCAAACTTAGCCAAAAGATGACTTCACTTCAATCCTACCAAGCCACTCCTAAGGATTGTTCTTGGGGGAAGGAGGATGAGGACTATTCCTTCATGACCCTCCCATCCTTGTTCAAGTTGGATGTCATGTGTGGCTTTTGGCTTGCGGCAAACTTAATCTGAAAGCATTGCTTTCTTGCAAAGTCAAGGAGACTTTGGCACAGATTTTTTAAGACTACCACTCCATTGACTTTGAGGGAGGGAACAACTCGTTCATGCTCTCTTTCACCTGAAGCTTTTAGAAGATAAGAGTGAAATAACTTAAGATTACTGTCTAAGGGATCAGGACATTTGGCAGTTTGAACCACTTGGCTTTGTAAAGAGTATATCACTAAGAGTTGAAGGCACTTGTGATAATTTGGGTGCTTGGATGCCAAGGGGTTTGCACCTAAAGGATACTAGGAGCTGACAACACATGCTTTGGGCATCCTATCTTAAGAGACATCTTACTAATGTTTGCTATCCAAAAGACAGATTAGCTAGGTATTCTTCAAGAGTCAAGCTCACACGGTCCTTAGTAAAAGAACTTCATGGGATTAGCCTTATTAAGTAGATGGCTTTCTTAAACTAGCTACCAAAGGACTTCCTTGACTAACTAGCTAGCTCGACTAACTAATAGAGGATTCCCTTTACTAGCTAGCTTGCTCTCTTAACTGACTAGAAGAGGACTTAGCTTAACCAAATAAATTACTAGATCTCTTAATAAGTTAATATGAATGAAGGGCTATTTAGGAACATTTGTAAACTCTTTTATGAGCTTTTTTGTGATTATCCTAGGTCATCTTCATGCATAGAACATTATTTATAACAGGTTTTGTTGTGTCTCCAGTTTTCGGCTGTCTACTTGATTTTGATCTATGATATGACCACCATGCCTTCAATATTCCTTTTCTTGCTACTCTCTTTTAATTTTCAAGTGATTGTTCTCCTTTCACCCTACAGCATTGTACTAAAATATGTTTAAACTACATTAATCATCTTTCTATCATATTTGAAGAATAATTTGGAGCTGTGAATTAAGAGTAATACAGCCACTTCTTGACTAGATGTGATAATACAGCCACTTCTTGACTTGATGTGATCTTTGGGTGGAGTGACTGCCCACATGATTGTTAAGCTCTCAGTTATGTGGATTCGTATCCCAACTTGTAGTGTGATAAATTTGATTTAAAGTAAAGTTTCCAGTTTGAACCTTGATGTCACAAGTCTTAATCGATACATGTTCTAGGTCATTTTTGGCCTGAGTATGGTTTGGGCAATCCATCTGTCCAAATGCCCCAATCCAATATCCTTCTCCTTCAGTGATAGTTGTTTGGCCAATTAATGTAGAGTTTGATGTGAACACAGCAGCTGCATTTCCATCCTATTCACTGATCTCTCTGCACATGAATTGTTGAAGCTGAACCTGTCTGGCCTTGAAGAAATGAACAAGTTGAAGCAACAATCTAAGCAACAATCATTTTCTGGCCAAAAAAAAAAAAGTAGTTTGGGTTGGAAATTTGATGCCCAAGTACAATTCAAGCTTTCAGGGCCAAGCTTTGTGAAAGGTTGCCCATGCCTGGCCCAGCCAAATATGAAAAAAAAATACATAATTTTTTATTTTACTTGTACTTTTATGGAGATACATTTTTTTACCAATTCCACGTGAGGAAGTTGGTTTGGTGCCCATGCTTTGGTCTTCAAATTTCTAATTTTGAAAGGGCAAAGTAATATATTGGTATGACAGTTTGCAAAAGAATTCATCTGTTTGTAAATAAATTTAGGTATATAACATTTTCAGCTTGGTTTGTTTATCTGGCTTTTATTACACTATGTTTTGCTTGCCATATTCACAATGTAGCATTCAAATGGTCTATGGCTATAGAGCTATTCAGAAATAGATTCATAATTATTTTGTTTCTTCTGTGAGTATGAGGCTGCTACTTAATAAACATGTAAAGTTTACTCCTTATCTATCTTAGAAGGGTATGAAATTTGGAGTAGAAGGTGAATATATATATTTTTTCCCTCTACAAAGGTTGACTGGATAGCCGGTGTGAAATTTGGGGTAGAAGGTGAATATATATATTTTTTCCCTCTACAAAGGTTGACTGGATAGCCTGGAATTTAGACTGAAGATTAAGTTAGTTTCGTGACTTTTGGAGGTATCCTTGGTTGTATTTAATATCTTGATGTTTTCTAAGATTTAGAAGGCTTGGACGATACTTGTATTTTGTGGAAGTATCTTCAATATAACCCTATCTTGTGCCTGTGTAATATTTTTATTTATTTAAGTTTAGAAGTTTCTTTTAGTAGTCATAGTTTTTCTGCTTTTTGGGAGTTCCTACTTATGCTCTGATTTTCATGTTGAGATGAGAAAATAAAATTAAATTACTTCACATAATGGAACCTAATCGCATGATATAAAAATTTCAGTTTTGGTCACACCCGGAGGCCAGTTTTCAGTTGGATCCTGGAGTATGAAACAACCAACATACTAATTATTTACTCCTCATGGCTTATTGTTGAGTCTATTGTCATTTAAAAAAGATATATATTAAGCTTTTCATTCATCATTGAAAGCTGCCAACTTTCTGGTATTTGATTGTCCCGGCCTTCATTGTATACCATGCATTTGGAGCAGATATATTCCTTCATAATTGTATTAATGTTATCTGAATAGCATGAGTAAAAGCGCCAAAATATTTGTGATTTTGATGGTGCTTTTATTTGTTTATTGATTCTTGTTTTCTGAATTTGTTGCTGTACATTTTTGTGGTAATGGTTGCAGACTAGTATTCATTTTCGCCAACAATGGTTGATGGTCAAGAATCAGACAAGAACATTCAGATATGGAAGATCAAGAAATTGATCAAAGCATTGGAGGCTGCAAGAGGTAATGGTACCAGCATGATTTCTTTAATAATGCCTCCACGTGATCAAATATCGCGGGTCACTAAGATGTTGGGAGATGAATTTGGAACTGCTTCAAACATCAAAAGCAGGGTGAACCGACAGTCGGTATTAGGAGCTATTACTTCTGCACAACAGAGGCTGAAGCTATATAATAAGGTTCCTCCAAATGGGTTGGTACTTTATACTGGAACCATTGTCACTGAAGATGGCAAAGAAAAGAAAGTGACCATTGATTTTGAACCTTTCAAGCCTATTAACGCATCACTCTACCTTTGTGATAATAAGTTTCACACTGAAGCTTTAAATGAACTTTTAGAATCTGATGACAAGTTTGGTTTCATTGTTATGGATGGAAATGGAACCCTTTTTGGGACCTTAAGTGGAAATACTCGTGAGGTGCTTCATAAATTTACTGTTGATCTACCAAAGAAACATGGCAGAGGAGGGCAGTCAGCATTGCGTTTTGCTCGTCTTCGCATGGAAAAGCGACACAACTATGTTAGAAAGACTGCAGAACTTGCTACACAGTTTTTCATTAATCCTGCTACTAGTCAGCCTAATGTTTCCGGACTTATACTTGCTGGTTCAGCTGACTTCAAGACTGAGCTGAGCCAGTCAGATATGTTTGATCCTCGTTTACAGGCAAAAATTTTAAACGTGGTTGATGTTTCATATGGTGGGGAAAATGGTTTTAATCAAGCTATTGAGTTATCTGCTGAGATTTTATCAAATGTGAAGTTCATACAAGAGAAACGTTTGATAGGGAAGTACTTTGAAGAGATCAGCCAGGATACTGGTAAATATGTCTTTGGGGTTGATGACACATTGAAGGCTCTGGAGATGGGTGCCATTGAAACCCTTATTGTGTGGGAAAATTTGGATATTAATAGGTATGAACTGAAAAATAGTGCTGCTGGTGAGGTTGTCATAAAGCACTTGAATAAGGAGCAAGAGGCTGATCAAACCAATTTCCGGGATCCAGTCACCTCTGCGGAGTTGGAGGTTCAGGAAAAGATGCCATTGCTCGAGTGGTTTGCCAATGAGTACAAACGATTTGGTTGCTCACTAGAATTTGTGACCAATAAATCTCAAGAGGGATCACAGTTTTGCAGAGGGTTTGGTGGCATTGGGGGTATCCTTCGCTACCAGGTTGACATGAGATCTTTTGATGAGTTTTCAGATGATGGAGAGGTGTATGAGGATTCTGATTAAGTGTCTGTCTTGTAGAGCCTTCGCTTGGTTGTTGGACAATTGGATGAGGCATCGTTACTCTTATGACATCACATGGTTTTATGTTCGATATTTTGTTTTTTGGTGCTTCAATCGATCAAAAATG
Source organism: Biancaea sappan (assembly GCA_037074585.1). Classification (NCBI taxonomy): domain Eukaryota; kingdom Viridiplantae; phylum Streptophyta; class Magnoliopsida; order Fabales; family Fabaceae; genus Biancaea; species Biancaea sappan. The sequence continues at coordinate 73,040,832 of CM073492.1, read as the reverse complement.
TAAAATTCACTTTTGTCTCTCCTTTGCTTAATTTGTTTTTTAGTCGGTCAATGTAATCTTATGGCAACTCAACCATAATGTCTGGTGATTCCTCAGACAAATTATTGATGAGTGCATTACAATTTGCTCCCTTGTGATATCTTAATGACGGTTTCATGTTTCTTGGTTGCCTAAATTGGTTACAAAATGTTCCTCCTCAGTTGCGTACTACTATATTGTGGGGAAGCAAAACGAAATGCATTTTCCTCTGGTTTTGAAGGATCATATGACCTGTAGTTACATCAATTCTATTTTTTTCTTTTTACCATTTGAACTCTTTTTTTTGGACGTCAATTTGAACTGTGTCCAAGGTGAACTTAACACTGCTGTATTTACCTATAAGTGTGTTTGGGAAAATCGGTGATCAAACCTAATTTGAGCAAAATATGGTAGGGCTAATATAGTTTGGGTAAATCTAAATTTGGATTGACGTAATTTATACATAATTTATGTTTGCAAGATAGTTGTACAAACGTGGTTTGGGACAAAATATGCACGTGATTTATGTTTAAATGCTGGTGTTCAAACAAAATTTGAATGTGTAATTACAAGAAATAACATGCAATGTATAGTTAATGTTGGTGTACCTATTTTGTTTAATAGAGTACTGAAAGTTAATAAAAGGAGTTACTAATTATCTCATTATATATACAAAAGTAATTATTTTAATAGAATACTTAAAAATATATATTTTTTTCATTCCTATATATTAAATAAAGGGTATCTTTTTTAATAACATAGATTTATTTAATATCTTCAACTCTCAAAAAGTTTGCAGGTTATAAATGCTTTTTGAATAGAGAAATTTTTTAAACTAAATGAAATAAAACAATAAAATTAAACTCATTAATTTGTTCTATTACAATTTATTATTAAATAACTTCACAAGCATTACAGAGACTACTTCAATCCAGTAGGCTTTTCGTGACCCATGAGCTTGACTTCTCTCTGTATGTTTTGTGCATCTCTGAAATAGTTGAAAGTTGGTGTGAATAAGTGAAGATTAATATTTTTAATTTTATTTTATCTTTTATAACTCAAAAATATGAAGTTGATTCAAAACCATGTGCTGTAGCTAATAAATATTTTTAATTTAATTTAATTTATTTATTTATTATAATTTTTATTTATAAAGTGATATCTGAATTTATATTGCCAAATGACTTATTTCACTAATTAGGTAATTAATTAATGATAAATTAAATTAATCACTTTTAATTAAGTGATAAATAACTAATTAATAATACCTTAAATTAATTATTAAAAAATAATTAAACTAATTTAGAGATAAATAAATTTATTTCATTACAACATTCATAAATTTTAATACTAGTACCAATAGTCAAATGAAATAAAACAATAAAATATTTACCATTTATGGTAATTATACATTCAAAAGTACTTCTACTAATCAATATCTAAACGAAATTCATTTTTTAGAATCAATTGTCTAATAACAGTTTCAAAACATAAATTACGTTCATACAAAATCAATTCTACTCAAAATCAATTCTATTCAAACCTAAGTTTCCTCAACTGAGTTTCTAAATACACACTAAAACAAATACCAAAACAGTATCCATCATCATGACCCAAAAACATAACAATGACGTGAAGCAGACATAGAAACAAAAAATAGGAGAGAACAGAGGCATTCGACGGCAGCATAGGATCAGGTGGAAACCAGTGAAGGAGAGCTGAAATGTGAGGCAATAAGACGGCAGCACAGAATGGAGTACAAAGCTTTATAGAATGACGAAGCTGGGCAGCACAGTAATTTCCGTCATCCAACGCAATAAGGCCGCCGTGATTGCCAATAGCAAACGAGGTTTATGACATACTCAACGCTCATCCAAACAACCTAAATCTCTCTTGCACAGTGGTTTCTGCCATCCAATGCGCCGCGCGATCTTGTTGTCGCGCATCCAAACAAGCACCAAGTCATTTTGGCTTTCAGCCTTAGATTAATGGTGTCAAGACAAGTTCTGGTCCACAATGGGCCACCAATAACTGACTATTTAATAAATGGTTCTTTTTAAAAATTCATATTGGCCTATGGGTTAATCCAGTTAGATTGCATGTAAATTTTGTTTTTAAAATAAAATTTATTATTTATTTTTCTTATCAATTTTTTAAAAAATACAAATAAAATATAACAACTAATTAATATATTATTTATGGAAGAGAAACAACATTCTTTTCCTTTTAATTATGCATACAACTCAGTATAAAAGGGACACATACCATACCAACAATAGTTTCTTTTCTTATGTGATCTAATTCTTCCTCTTGGCTCTAATCAATATAATAGATTAAAATAATTTTACTTTAGGGCATTAATTATATGGATTTCATTAAATACTATAAAATAAAATTAATAAATTAAAATAAACATTAAATGAATAAATTATAAAAATTAATAAATTCATTCTAATCATTCTAATTAAATACTACATTAAATGAATTTGCAAAAATTAGGATAAATTCAAAGCAACCTTTTGAAATGTGATTAGAGCTCTCCTATCAATGCATATTCTTGGCATTCCTAAATTTAAATTCTGTGAAGATTGCAATTATTATGCAAATTGGAATTTGATTGTATAATTGCATTCAAATGAATAGATTATTTAAAATGAGATATTAAATTAATAGATTATGTAAATTACTAAATTCATTTTTATTAAATACTACATTAAATGAATTTGGAAAATTAGGGTAAATTCAAAGCAACCCTTTTCAAATGTAATTAGGACTCTCCTATCAATGCGTATTTCTGGCATCCCTAAATTTATATTCCGTGAAGATTACAATTATCATGCAAATTGAAATTTGATTATAATTGCATTTAAATGAATTTGAAAAAACTGCATTAAAATGAATTTGAAAAAAAACAATTGTTCTTATTAATCACACCACATTAAATTATATATATATATATATATATATATTAAAATTAATAAATTAACATAAAATATTAAATGAATAGATTATGTAAATTAATAAGAACATTTTTATTAACCACTACATTAAATGAATTTGTCATGAATTGTGGTTATATATCTTTTCATATAAGATTGTTCTGTATATCAATAAAATTTATAATTAATAGTTTAATAATTTTAATAATTAATAATAATTTAATAATAAATTACTACATTATATAGCATTTAATATAATCAATTAATCAATTGATTATGTTCAAAATTCATGTTATATAAATAAAGGGTCATTCCAACCGTTGTGTATTCCTCCCCTATTTGTATTGTTTATTCTTCTTGGAGAATTAGTTTTCATTCTGTTAATGCTTCCCATATGGCTAAATCAATTGACGTTGCTTATATTAATACATCAAGGGATGATTAGAGGATCAAGGTTTGGGTAGTGAGGTTGTGGATAGCTATATCGTTCAATATGCCTGAGGAGATTTTTAGACTGCAAGTGATTCTGCAAGATTCTCAGGTAAATTTAATTTCATCATATTCAATTATTTGTGATTTATTATTTTGTTCATTATGCATATATTGTGTTTATTTTTTGCCTTCTAAGGATGGTTGCATACATGGTCATGTGAACAGATCATTTGTGAATAAGTTCAAGTGTCAAATAACTGAGAGAAATGTTTATGTTATGTTCATGTTTGGTATAGTTAAGTCTAATAGTGAGTATCGTCCAATGAAGCATTATTTCATGTTTGAGTTTTGCTTTTTAGCTAATGTCCGATTAGTTGAAGATGATTTGAGTATTTCAAAATCTATCTTCAACTTTTGTCCATTTAGTTGTGTTGCCAACAAGAACTATTTAGTTGATTAGTTTTTATTTTTGTTTTGTATATTATGTTTTATTTATTGTTGATTTTAACTTTATAGGACTAATATTATTGCGTTTCAGATAAAATTTCTAATCGGCTTTCTGTTGTTAGGTAATCCAAATTGTATATATTTATTAATTTGTTTCATGTACATGGTAGAATGGTAGTAGTCAGTATTCTTTTTTATAGTTTTTTTGCTGGTTTTTTTTTCTTTTTGCAGCTCTGTTGAAGATAATAAATCTCTTGACCTAGAAATTGTAGATGATTTGAAGAAAATGCTTGATAGGTGCAATCGTCTTTTAAAAATATTTAGAATAGCAAGAGATGCATTCCAGTTTGATGAAGGTAAAGGTTTGAATATAAGACTAATACGTAGAAGATCCTCTGATACCTGCTTTGATTGTTGTGACATTAAAATCACAACACTGAAAAGGATATAATAGTTTCAGTTCAACACACGAGTGATGCATCCTCTATATTTGCCATTACAATATCCTCTATTGTTTCCTTTTGGGCAAGATGGTTATCGAGAAGACATTCCTTTTAGTGATCTCAATGTAGACCCTGCAAACAAACATTTGAGAGTAACAATCAAACAATGAGCATTCGAAATTCAAGATAGAGTAAATGATTCATCAATGATTGTCAAATTTGGAAAATTATTTCAAAATTTTTTTATTGATGCATATACAATGATAGAATCAGAGAGATTGTATTATATTAAATGTAACCAACAATGGTTACATGCTAACTTATACAAGGGCTTAGCTGATGTAGTACTGAGGGGAGAAACGAATCCTTCATCTCATGGAAGACACGTAATATTGCCATCATCTTTTACTAGGGGTCCCCGTTACACAATTCAAAACTATCAGGATGCTATGGCAATATGCAAATGGGCAAGACCTCCTAATCTCTTTATTACATTCGTATGTAATTCAAAGTGGCCTAAGATTGTGTGGTTATTAGATACAAATCTTTGTAAAGTTGAAGACAAACCTGATGTACTTTCTAGAATATTTTAAATTAAGTTAGATTAACTTCTAAAAGACATTAAGAAGAACAACTTTTTTGGACGAGTCATTGCAAGTACCTTCTTGAAAGACATTTTTTTTTTCCATATATATTAATATAAAATTAAAGTATCATGACACTTATTGTTAATTCATTATGCCTCACAATGATCTACAACATTGAATTCCAAAAGCATGGATTGCCACATGTACATATTTTGCTTTTTCTACATCGAGATGATAAATACCTTACACCTGCTGACATTGATTGAATAATATCCGCTGAGATTCCTGACAAGAATAGGTTCCCACGCCTATATAAAGCTGTAAGCAATTTGATGATCTATGGGCCTTGTGGACCTGCTAATTTCAATTCACCATGTATGTTTAAGGGTAGATGTACAAAGCACTTCCCAAAACTTTTTAATAGGTCAACTTTAATAGATGAGGAAGCCTACCCAAGGTATAGAAGATCAGACAATGATGTGTTTGTTGAGAAGAATGGAGTTGTTCGAGATAATAGGTATATCATATATTTTACTCATGTAATTTACTTTTATTTTTAATTTTTATAATCTTTATCCTTAGTATTTTTTTTTGGTTGTTATATCATGTTTGTAATACCATACAACCTGATACTACTGACTAGATCTCATTTAATGTTGAGAGATGTAATCAAGCAAGGTCTATTAAATAATTATTTAAATATATCAACAAGGGATATGACAGAGTAACAACTGTGTTTTATGCAACATCTGAGGATAATTCAAAGATTGAATATGATGAAATTAAAATGTTATATAATTGTAGATACTTATCTCCGTGTGTGGCAATTTGAAGAATTTTTGGATTTGATATCAATTATAGGGAACCATTTGTTGAGAGGCTTTCATTTCACTTGTCTGACATGCAGACAGTAATTTTTCCAGGTACTCATAATTGTTTTCATTATATCTTATATTGTAGATGTAAGTATAATTAAATGTTGTTTCACATGTTTTAATATTGATGCTTAAACAATTGTTTTTCTTACTTTCACTAACCAAATACATCATTTTATTTTCTTTTTGTTAGATAATGAACCTATCAATTTTTTTTGTTGAACGAAACACCTATAAAATGACAATGTTTCTGGCCTGGTTTGAGGCTAAAAAAAATACTCTGAAGCAAGACAATTAACATATGCAGAGTTCCCTACAAAATTTGTTTATAAGAAAAAAAAAGAGAATGGTGTCTAAGGAAGTCAAGTTATTCTATTGGAAGGCTGTACTATACTCTTCCATGTAGTGGTGAGATTAATTATCTCCGAACATTGCTAAATATTGTGAAGGGGCATACATCATATGATGATATTAGAATAGTTGATGGTATTTTGTACAATACATTTAAAGATGCATGTTATGCATTAGGCTTACTCGAGGATGATAGGGAGTATGTAGATGGAATCATTGAAGCAAGTCATTGGGCATCTCCGTCTTATTTAAGGCGTTTATTTTCAACATTACTTTTATGCAATAACATTTCTATGCCTGAGTATGTTTGGACTAAAACATGGCATTTGTTATCAGACGATGTATTGCACACACAAAGAAGCTTACTATGTCATGAAGGTATGTATAATTTAATATTTTTACAGTATTTTATTCATAGACCTTTAAATACAGTATTTCATGTAAATGTTGAACAAATTAAACCGCTTCTAACACCTTATTTTATGAATTTTTTAGACTTGATCTTAAGCGAAGAAGAATTAAAGAAGCATGCTTTGATAGTCATTAAGAATATTCTACAAAGCAGTGGTAGACCTCTATGAGCCACGTATGAACATACAACAATAAACTTTTGCATGATGAATTGAACTATGATAAGGATCTTTTGGCTCATGAACATATTAAACTTTTCAAATCATTGAATAATGATCAAAGAAATATTTATGATCAATTTTTAGATGCTGTAAATTCAAACTCTGGAAGGGTGTTTTTTGTATATGGATATGGAGGGGCAGTGTAACACATGGGCCCACTTCCAGGCTAGCCTAGATGCCTACTGCTTCCCCAATGGCAATGTATGGTCCCCCCTCTTTAGGGGATTTGTCTCCACTTAGGCCCAGATCCATGCTAGCCCAAGGAAGCGCCTCCCACACCTCTCGAACCCCAGACCTCAAGGCTTAATAACCCTGGGGAAGCAAGGTGTGAGAGGAGGGACAATACCTTGCCACTAGGGAATCTCAGCTAGCATGGAAGTAGGACCAAGTGTTATAGACAAGAAAAACATTTTTGTGGCAAACTTTGTCCGCATCCCTCAGATTAAACAGGATCATAGTTTTGAATGTTGCATCAAGTGGTGTAGCCTCTCTATTATTGTCAGGAGGCAGAACAACTCATTCAAGATTTTATCTTCCATTGCAAGTAACAGAAGACCCAATGTGTAATATTTCCTAGGGAAGTCAATTAGCTAAATTGCTTATAAAGACACATCTTATAATATGGGATAAGGCACCTATGATGAGCATGTACTATTTTGAAGCACTAGACAGAACAAAGACTTGATAAGAGCTTGCAATGAAAATCTTTCAAATTTACCTTTTGGTAGAAAAGTCATTGTATTTGGAGGTGACTTTTGACAAATTCTTCCAGTTATACCAAGATCTACAAGAGAAAAGATAGTTCATTCCACTATTAACTCATTATACATTTGGGACTTTTGTAAGGTTCTCACATTAACAGAAAACATGCGTCTCAAGAGTCATCCATCGCATGTTGAATCTGTAGAAATTGAATCATTTATCAATTGGATTATCAGCATTAGTGAGGGAGATACTGATCATGACAACATTGATGAGTCTGTTATTACCATTCCATATGATATACTTATAAAGGATGTTGATAATGCAATTACATCTATTGTTATGACAACATATCAAATTTATTAGAAAATATGCATAATATTTCATACTTTCAAGAAAGAGCTATCCTTGCTCTTAGATTAAATGATGTTGATGATATAAATGATTATATGTTGTCTTTACTTCTAGGAGAAGAAAGAACATATTATAGCTCGATAGTATGTGCAAAGATGATGTTACTTCTAACAATATCGATGATTTGTATACATAAGAGTTTCTTAATAGTGTCAAGCTCTCTATGTTCCTAACCATGAGTTAAAATTAAAAGTTGGAGCTCCTATTGTGCTACTTAGAAATATTGAAATATTGATAAAGCCACGGGTCTGTGCAACGGAAGCAGATTAATTATCACAAGGTTAGAGAAACATATTATCGAAGCTATTGTTATTGCTGGGAAGTCAATTGGAGAAAAAATAATGATACCTAGGATGAATCTAACTCTATCAGATGCTAGACTTCTTTTCAAGCTTCACAGGAGGCAATTTCCAATTTCCTTGTGTTTTGCGATGACAATTAATAAAAGTCAAGTGCAATCAATTTCATATGTCAGTTTATATCTAGCAACTCCAGTCTTTAGTCATGGTCAACTTTATGTTGTCATCTCAAGAGCAAAGAGTAGAAAGAGATTGAACTTGATAAAGATGAGAATGACAATTCAAACACTACAAATGTAATATATAAAGAAGTTTTCAGAAATCTCTATTAGTTCTAAGTAAACTTTATATAGTCTTTTCCATAATATTATTATATTGATTCAAAGTTATTTTATATCATTTGTTAATTTTTTCTATTTTATTTCCTTCTTTTCAAGTCAAAAACATTGTATTTGAAAAACATTTGTAAATAGTATATCATATTGAAGGTATATTTGCATTGGAGAAATATCTCAATTGTTTGGATAATTTTTTTTTTCATTCACATTGCATGTAGATATTTTAAAATGTTTATCTCTTATGTCAACTACTATATGTTTATTGTTATTATTTTTATAAGTTACAAACTTTTTTAGAGTTGTAAATTATCCGTGTATTGCACGAGTCACAAAACTAGTAAATATACTATATCCTGCATTTCAACATAATAATAAGTATAATGCAATTCTATGATTCTATCCCTTTTAGTGATGTCAAAAGTGTTATATTTTCTCACGTTTTTCCTTTATTTTTCTTGCTAGCTCATGGACTAAAGGGATCAATGTTTTAGTCTAAAATCGTCCATGTAATATGCTAAATGAGCTAGTTTCACGAGTTTTTATTTTTAATCTACTAACTTAAATAATGCTTATGTTTTTTAGATTTATAATTATTGTTCAAGTTTAGACAAACAATTTCTGTTGATTGTTTGCTTTGTCATGTATCACGTCCTGAAAATCGAACACGTGAATTAATATAAATCTCAGGGTCTACCTCTGTAGTATCCTATAAATTCCTGAACAATCCTAATATACATAACTATGCAAATAATAGTTTCCAAAAAAAAATAAATTTACATGGCGTCTTCCCTTAACATTGGGAAATTTGCTCAACAAATAACAAAGCAAATTACAGCTAACATACAATAAATTTCTTAACTACAGCAGGACCAAGGTGGCCTATAGGATTACAGAGTGTTTCCTAGGCTTATGGCCCAAAATTTCGTTCCAAGAACCCTTCAACAAAATGGAGTATGTCTCCAAAAGCCGCTTAACTCCCAGCGGTTTCCTTTCCTCCTCAGCTGCTGTATTTGAAAAAGATAACTACAGAGAGTGTGAGTTTATCAAAACTCAATGAGTAAATGACTGTGCAAATAAAATGAGGCACAAGTACAAATAACAGAATCACAACCACGACTTAATGAATAAATATCTCTAGCATGTGCAAGCATTAGGGTACCTTATTATGCAACTGCAACGTGCTATCCTCTCGCGAGTCCACATTCTCAGAACTCCACATTGAATTACAATTCAACAAAGAGGTATTAAGTGTCTACGTTCCCTCAGTCTTAACTTTCCTTTACATAAATCACACACAAATACAATTAAACAGTTCCAATAATCTAACCACAACTCTAAAGCGTGTATATGCATAAATAAATCACACATACAATGTATGATTATGCAATCAATGACATGCCTTCCTACTCATAAGTGTACATCCTTGCATATACTGTATTAAATCTAAATCTTGGTACTCAGGTTTCCTAGAGTATTTTTTCTCAATAAGTTTCCTCTAAAGGTCTACATTCCTCTAGTATTGACTTCCGACAATCGTCTGCAAGGATGGCGCCATACATGGATCATCTAATCAGTCATCCTCTTGTGAGTCTACGTTCCCACATAATTCTCTTTCCTTCTCTCATGGGTCTACATTCCTATGTAATCCTTTTTTTCATATGCAACGCATTCACACAACATAATATATCGCATACAACAACCAACAACAAATTCACTATTCTCAAACATATCTCTCATAAAAATCTCTCAAATCACAATCAAAATTCTATTATCTAGTTAACATCACTAACTATGGAATTTAACAAATTTAAATTCTATCATAGTATGAGTGGGATTTATATTGCACTTGAGAAATTTTTTTTTAAAAAAAACTCAAAAGTAAGGTCACCCACTCACCTTGATGTTCTCCCGACTATGCCTTGGTCTTCTCAAGAATTTGTATAAAATTTTAAAGGAAAATTCTCTCCATTCCAAGCTAGTCATACCATCCCAAAAGATGTGGAAGGTGCATCAAAGGATCTATCCTTATAAAGTAATCATGCAATAATATTTTAAGGTCACAAAATAGGAAAATCCTTACCACTGATTCTGAAATTTGGTCATTCATTCGATCATAACTCATAAATAATTCTCAAATGAAATCTATCCCATGAGAAGCTAGACTCAAATGGCTTTCCAACGACACCTCATTTGCTAAAAATAAAGTCCGGAAGGAAGAGTTATGACCATTTGAAAATTGAGTTTAAATGCTGACATTTATAGCTGAGGTGACAGTTTTCAACACTTAAGCGATGGACTAACTTTGACTCCCCCATCGCCTAGGCAATAGATTTTGTTGCTTAGGCGACAGGAAATGTTGAATCCATCACCTAGGTGACAAATTCTGTCACCTAGGTGATGGCTACAAAACCAAAATTCTACAAATCGAGTTTTTCCCCTGTTCTTAGTTCCTTTGCTAAATCCTTTGATTCCAGCGCTCATAATCTAATTTTAGCCAAGCTTTTAGGTTCCTAACCCAGTATTTTACCTTTCTTATCTCAAAATAAAACTCCCTCAAACATATATACTCAAGATCAACCACAAATCTAACCTAAAACCCAAATTCCATTCTTTTCTCTAGGGCATTAGTTGAAACCAAAAAATAGAGGAGATGAAGGAGGTTGAACTTACCTCTAGCTTCTGCACTCCCTAAAGAGCCAGAAAATAACCAGAAACAAGAAATTAATAAGAAGGAATGGTAAGATGAAGTTGAGAGAAATTGGAGAAGTTTTCTCCTCTCCTTGCTCCTTTGTGTCCATATGTGAGAAATGAAGAGGAAAAAGAGAGAAAAGAGTATAAAAGGGGTGGTGGGTCAATTGGTGATCTACGGGTACTCCTACGTAGATGACCCAAACTGGAGTGGTCCAAATATAATTATTCTTTGATAATTATATTAATTCTACTTAATTTTCTCTTCTTCTTGTTTTTCTCAATTCTCAGAAAATACAGCTCTCAATAAAATACCCAATCTAGTCATTTATCTCGATTTCCATAAATAATCATTCAAAAAGAATAAATTAAATAGGGGAGATAAAAATGAATAAATTAATTCAATTTTAATAATGCTATATTAAAATAAAGCTACATGGATAATGGCAATTTAAGCCATAAATATAGTATTACCACCAATCACGTGATCCCTAATTTGGCAGGTATTATATTCTTCCCCCTTAATAGAATTTATCCCCCGAATTCAAAAATCTCACCACAAGACTTGAAAGGCGCCACATCATGAAATGAAAAGTGGCATTCCCAACTCCCACTAAAATTCAACACATACCCTACCACTTACGTAACTCATCTTCCCCTACATAGGTCCACATCTCTCTGAGAGCTCACTCAGGAGCTACGTTGTGTGGGTCTGCATTCCCACAACTCTATTTCTCAAGGCTTCATCAACATGGGTCTACATTCCCACAGATTTATCTTTGAGATACTGCCTCATGGATCTACATTTCCATAAACCATCCTGTGGATCCTATATGAACTGACCCTACCATACTGCTCCCACTTCAAGTTCCCTGGAACAGGAATGCAAACTAAAGTCCCCAATTTGATACAATAGACATAGTGGAGCTCCACAATCTCCCGTACATAGGGCTGTGCACATCTTGCCACAATGACCCCTATAGAGTCGTAACTCTTCAAAGATTGAGGCAACCTATCACAAAATTCTAAAGTAACTCGTTCCTATCTCTCCTTGGGAAACTTATCCCTCATGACATCTGGTTGCTATGAGAATATACATATGATATGGTATCTCGCTCTTGATTCTCGTATCCTCTTGACACCACTATGTACTACACTTCGCTCCTTAGCCCTACCGATCATACACTTCACACTATGCATACCACAAATACTAACTCACACACAGATATCACATACTTAACTCTCCCTATGGGTCTATGCTCTCATAGGATCCCTACTCAAGAGTTTCATCGACGTGGGTCTACGTTCCTATGGATTACTATTCAAGAGTCTTGTCACTTGAGTCTTCATTCTCATGGACTAAAGATCTACGAGACTCCTCTCTATATATGTATGCATCCTCGAATTCCTGTTGCTCCAGCCCTCTAGCTCCCAAGTGCATCCCTCTTGGTCTTAGCCCACATATCCACATCAGTAACTACCGGTCTCTGACCCTTAGAGTACACCACATGGCTCCCACATCACTAACCGATAACTACCCTCACTAACTCATCCTACTAGAGGTCGATTCTAGATTTCCATCCCTTCTTGGACATTAGCCCTTAACTTTTCACAACGTCAATTAGCTATGGTCACTGGGAGGCTTATCCTGGGAACCCAGCTCATGAGACGAATCTCTCAACTGACTTTCTAGTGCAAACCCTAACTACAAGTCATACTAGAACCTAAGGGTTCACTAAGTTTGTCCTAATTCACGGTCTATTGGGTCATGTTCGTAACCAGTAGCATGTTACTAAGATCATGCCCTCGACTATAAGCACAAAACCAATTAGTGAAGGCCTTAATCCCAGACCACACAACTAGTGCTGAGCCCACTAAAACCTACTTCATGCCTTTCCGCCAATATACCTACCTCTAATGAATTGCTGGTCCTATCCCACGTGGCATTACTACCTGGCTCCACAAGCCTTCTGATAGGTACTATCTCCCTTGAAGTTCATTAACTCTTTCCGTAAGAGAAGATGTACTCGAAAGTATGCTATGGAAAAGATTGATTCTAAGATTCCCCACAGCATACCACCATCCCTTGATTCCATCATTCGAGACTACATGTCCCATTATATTGCTTAAATAAGCTCTCATTTGGGATCTTTACATATTACACATATATACACACTCCATGTATGTTTATATCTGAGTCATCATGTTTTCACATGTATCTGAATGCATTCTGCATCAAAGTAATACTTATTACACTCAAGCACTTGCTCTAACACTCGGGAGCTTAGGTTTAACCTAAACTCATCCTAAACCATATTCACTACACCGTCTCTCTATTCACAACACGAAACACCCTCACACCACCCTCTACTCTGATTATGTCCTTGACCTTACTTAGTCGTATGTAATTAACCAAGCATGTTACATATCTGCTCATACATACATACTATTTAATGTCCTCTTATCCTAAAAAAGTGGACCATATCTCATAAATTCCTAGCCTCATGCACTCTCCACCACCTCCACTTTGCTTAGATGGCACACATGCCAATATCCTACCCATAGCACACTCAGACTATTCTAAGGTCACGAGATTCCTACACTTTCACTGTGATAGAAATTCTCGTAACCCATCATTTACTTTATCTAATCTCCTCGGTTTAAAACCTTCATGTATCCTCATACCCACACGTACTATATCCTCAGTTGAATGACTACTGAGAACTTGTCTGATGAGTCATTTCTTCTTTCTAAGACTAATCCCTTTTCTCAAGCACTCTTACCTTACAATACCTCCACTAACAAACTTCAACCAAATAGGTGCAATATAAATGAATTGACCTTCCCCCTAATATCAGTTCCATCTTACTATAGTGTCTCCCTCAGGAGAACTATGCAATCTAGATCGGTTCTCTCAACTGAGTTGAGCATTGCTAGTTTTCTCTAGGATGCATACTCAGGTATGTATTCCAACTTTAACTTACTCAATCACCTCAGTGTCTATCCCTATGATGAAACTTACATTCTAGCCCTTAGCTCATCTCACATGAGCATTCTCCACTCTTGTACCCTCTATACTCAATTTCAACTCAAGATGATTTAGTTGAAATACATGCTTACACTTAGCCACCTAGGATGCCATCAACACTTATGAAAATGGACTATACACTAATCCATAAGAGTGTCGATTCCCAAGCATCCTTACTCGTCACTCCACGTGACCAATCAACCGAAGCCTCAATAAAATATTCACACACCCTGTGGAAAATATTTCCTACTCAAGGACAAGACGTACTACTATACACATATTCATGTAAAGTATTTAGGTTATATATGTGTTATAAACATTTCCCAACTTTTTCTTACAGACTAGTTTCACAATTCATTAAAGTATATTAATGAAAATTCCCTCAAGATATACACATCGGTACCACTGCAAAGAAACCCTAGCAAGTTTTCTCCTACTTGCATATATATATATATATATATACTCCTAATCACTATGCATTGGTAACACAAAGCAAATACAGATATATATATATATAATATACATATATTCTCTTACACAATTTACTTTACACATCACAACATACTAAATGCCAATCCAAAATAAATTATTACACATCATATAATTTAATAATTACATGACGTCACATAGAAAACCCATGTTTCCTCAATACATATTATCATATGCATCCGCATCCTCATCTAGACAATCTATAACCATTCCTGTGGTAAAGTAGCAAAGCCTACATATAAGAACAAACACTTCTCATATTAATAAAATTACCTTCGATTAATTCCACCAAGGAGTAAATCAAAAAAGTGATACTCAGCATTCTACAAAGTCTTTTATGGAACCTAAACTCATGGTTATGCTGCGTAGTTCACAACAATGGCAAAGAGTTTACAAAGAACACTTTACTCTATGATCTATAGGAGACCTAAAGGCAAACTTCCCTCTAATACCAATTTCTCACGCCTCAAAAATTGAACACATGAATTAATATAAATCTCAGGGTGTACCTCTGTGGTATCCCATAAATTCCTGAACAATCATAATATCCACAACTATACAAATAATAATTCCAAAGAAAATAAATTTACGTAGTGTCTTCCCTTAACATTGGGAATTTTGCTCAATAAATAACAAAGCAAATTACAGCCAACATACAATAAATTTCCTAACTACAGTAGGACCTAGGTGACCTATAAGATTACAGAGCATTTCGTAGACTTATGGCCCAAAAAGTAGTTCCAAGAACCCTCTAACAAAATGGAGTATTTCTCCAAAAGTCGTTAAACTCCTAGCGGTTCCCTTTCCTCCTCGATTGTTATATCTAAAAAAATAATCACAGAGAGTATGAGTTTATCAAAACTCGGTGAGTAAATGATTGTACAAAAAAAATGAGGCACAAGTACAAATACCAGAATGACAACCATAACTTAAATAAATAAATACCTTTAGCATATATAAGCATGTACAGATACACAAGCAATAGTACACCTTATTATGCAACCATAACGTGCTATCCTCTCGTGAGTCCACACTTTCACAACTCCTCATTGAATAGTAATTCAATAAAGAGGTGTTGAAGGTACCGGGGATCCCCGCATTTAGGGTCCCACGAGTAGGATTTTTCCCCCGCATGGACGGAGGAAGGGGAAAAAGCCCCCCCAAAAGCTAAATAAGGATAAGGATAGGGATCACACTCCATGCCCCGCGTGGTCTCTATCTCCAAAGGGTATTTTAGTAATTTTATCAAAATTACTAAAATAACCTTAAATTATGTATATATATATATAAGGGTATTTAAATATAATACAAGGGTATTTAAGACATTACATATATATATATATATATAATTATTTTAACAAAAAATTTCAAATTTCCCCCTATTTTGCATTTTCCCTCCTGATTATTTCACTTACTAATTATATAACTTGTAGTTAAAATTAAAATAATTTTAATAAAAAAATGCAAATCATTATTCTTCCATGACCTAATTCCCAATGCCAAATCCCTTATTCTCTATTGCTTCTTTGCGATGCCTCGCCCTTACTGTTTTGCCAGCAGCTCAGGCTCCCAGCCTTCATCCTCCGTCGTGCTTAATGACTTCATCATTTTTGTCTTCCTCATTCATTATCTTCTCTCTAATTCTCATCAATTTCATCTTTCCCATCTAAGTTCAGTACATTGGTTTCGTCTTCTCCATCATTGTCATCTTTGCTAGTTTTGTCTTCTCTATTGCCTGTGTCTCTCGCCTGTTTGCTATCTGTCTGTTACGTCTCTCGCTGTCGTCATCCTCTCTTGCTGTTTAAGTTTGCTTTTAAGGCTAATCCTTGATTGGCTGAATCCTTTCTAAAATCCTAATTTCTCAATTCTCATCTATTCAACCATCATCAACCTTAATCTCGTTATCTTTACCTCTCTGCCTCTCTCTACTTGTAGTGACAGTGAGAGATATCTCAGACTCAGAGTAGTGGGAACGAAGTGTGGATAAACAGTGACTGGTCAAGTAGTGCGAAATGATCCCGTTGTCTTTGTCATCCTCTTTTGCCATTCAGGTTTGCTCTCACATACTTTGTATTTTTTTATTTGTATCTCAGTACAATATGATGTTTTGTTTTGTATTGACTTTGTAATTGTTTTAAGGTTTTTATGTCTTCTTCCTTTTTTTTGAGTGTCTGGCTCTTCCTTTTGTCTATATTTGATTTTTTTTAAATTTTCAAATAATTTTGTAGGGATGGTGTGATGTGCCTAAAAGAGGACACAATCTGTACCACAAGGAAAATAAAGAGAAGAAAACCAACTCAACTAAATTGATAAGCCTATGGCGCCACAATCAAGCTAAGATGGGTAGAATTCGCCACACCCCAGATTAGAGAACGGAATGGGAGTGATAAGAATTCTGAGATTTTCTCGCCACACTAACACAATTGTTAGATAAGAGAAGATAGATGTGCACAAAGCAATCTGAAATATAATTCACTCCAATATGATTATCTTGCCACAAGGGGGCAAGTTCCCTTTTATAGATAACAAAAACCAGCTGCCTCATTAATGCAACCAAAGCCACCTCATTAATGAGCCTACAACAACTATAGTCAACCTATAGCCACCTCTACAACAACTACAGCCTCCCTATAGCCACCTCATTAATGAGCCTACAACTATAGTCAACATACAGCCACCTAGCCTATACCAACTACAGCCACCCTATAACCACCTCATTAATGCAACAACAACAACTACAACCACTTGGAAAGCTAAAAGACAATACAACAACTCTGAAAACATTAAATTACATCAGATTTTATATCCCAAAAAGTCATGCACGAAAATTATTAAAACAATAAGAAAAATCTGTAGTTATTTTAATCTTCAAAGTCCAAGCTTCTAAATTGGCCCAGCCCATCATTGCACACAAGTAAAGAAACCCAAGTCAATCCCATTTGATGCTTCTTGGCCCTTGAACGTGTTATTGGCCCATGTATAGATTCAACCTCTTGTTCTTCAAGGACAGCCTTCATGATCACATCATCTTCCCCTGGTTGACAAGGATTTGCCCTCAAATCCAGCTCCATGTTATCTTCCAAATAAGGGGTTATGTCCCTTACATTGAATGTTGCTGAAACACCATAATCTCCTGGGAGATCAATTTTATACGCATTGTCATTTACCTTTGCTAGTACTCGAAAAGGACCATCAGCTCGTGGCATAAGTTTAGACTTCCTTTTGTTTGGAAATCTCTCCTTGCGTAGGTGGATCCAAACAAGATCTCCTGGGCTAAATTGAACATGCTTTCTTTTCTTGTCTACTGACTTTTTATAGGCAGCATTCTTCGTCTCAATTTGCTTCTTTACTGCCTCATGCATTTTCTTCATGAATTCAGCTTTACTTTTGCCATCCAAGCTAAGTTTTTCATTAATTGGAAGAGGTGCCAAATCTGCTGGTGTATTAGGATTAAATCCATACACAACCTCAAATGGAGATTTCTTTGTAGTACTATGAACACTCCGATTATAAGCAAATTCAACATGCGGCAAGTACTCATCCCAATTCTTCAAGTTTTTACTGATAACACTTCTAAGCAAAGAGGAAAGAGATCTATTTACCACTTCAGTTTGCCCATCAGTTTGAGGATGACAGGTTGTGCTAAATAGCAGCTTTGTTCCAAGCTTCATCCATAATGTCTTCCAAAAATAGCTCAAGAATTTGGCATCACGATCAGAAACAATACTCTTCGGAATGCCATGCAATCTCACAACTTCTTTGAAGAATAAATCAGCAATATGAGAAGCATCATCAGTTTTGTGACATGAAATAAAATGAGACATTTTTGAGAATCTATCAACAACCACCATAACTGAATCTTTTCCCCTTTTTGTTCTGGGTAATCCAAGCACAAAATCCATGCTTAGATCCATCCATGGTTGATCTGGAACAGTCAATGGCATGTACAAGCCATGTGCAGCCTCATTGCTCTTTGCTTTCTTGCAAGCAACACATCTTTCTACAATCCGATGCACATCCTTCATCATATTTGGCCAATAGAAATGCTCTTTCAACATTTCAAATGTCTTCTTTTCACCAAAATGTCCAGCCAGCCCACCTGCATGTGATTCTCTAACAAGCAATTCCCTAATAGAACAATTAGGAATCACAAGTTTCCCAAATCTCCGAGATAATGCATCAGCCACAACATTCGTCTCTCCCTTTTTGTATTTGATTACATAGGGGAAAGTTTCCAAATACTCCACCCATTTGGCATGTCTTCTATTCAGCTTCCCTTGCCCCTTCAAATGCTTTAGGGATTCATGATCGGTGTGAATGATGAACTCCTTTGGTAATAAATAATGCTGTCATGTCTCAAGAGCTCGAATTAGTGCAAAGAACTCTTTATCATAGATTGAGTAATTCAGACTTGCTCCACCAAGCTTCTCACTAAAATAAGCAATGGGACACTTATCTTGCATTAAGACAGCTCCAATCCCTACTCCAGATGCATCACATTCAATCTCAAATACCTTTGAAAAATCTGGAAGAGCTAGAATAGGTGCTGAACACAATTTCTCCTTGATTAGGTCAAAACTCTTTTGTGTAGCTTCGGTCCATTTAAACTCACAATTTTTCTTGATGCATGCAGTTAATGGTGCAAGAATAGTGCTAAAATTCTTCACAAATCGTCTATAAAAAGAAGCAAGGCAATGAAAACTTCGTACCTCAGAAATACTTTTAGGAATTGGCCACTCCTTGATTGCTTTTATTTTCTCCTCATCCACGTGCACCCCATGTTGAGAGACAACATAACCAAGGAAAATAACTTGGTCTTGACAGAATTGGCACTTCTTGAAATTGCCAAATAGCTTTTGTTCTCGTAATACTTCAAATACTTGCCACAAATGCTCTTCATGCTCTTCAAAATTTTTACTATAAACCAAAATGTCATCAAAATAAACGACAACAAACATACCTATAAATTTCCGAAGCACATGGTTCATTAGCCTCATAAAGGTGCTTGGGGCATTGGATAATCCAAATGGCATGACCTTCCATTCATACAGCCCATGTTTTGTCTTAAAGGCTGTCTTCCATTCATCTCCTTCCTTCATACGAATTTGGTGATAACCACTCTTCAAGTCTATCTTTGAAAACACTTTGGAGCCATGTAATTCATCAAGCATGTCATCTAACCTTGGAATGGGATAACGATACTTGACTGTAATCTTGTTAATTGCTCTGCTATCCACACACATCCTCATGGTCCCATCTTTCTTTGGCACCAATAAGGCCGGTACTGAACAAGGACTCATGGACTCCTGCACATATCCTCTTTCCAGCAACTCATTTACTTGACGTTGCAACTCCTTTGCCTCCTCCGGATTCATTCTATAAGCTGGCCTATTTGGTAAGGCAGCTCCTGGTACAAGATCAATTTGGTGCTCAATACCAAGAATTGGTGGTAATTTCTTTGGTAGTTCTTCTGGAAATACATCACGAAATTCTTCCAAGAGCCTTTGAATTTGTGGTGGAAGTGATCCCACAATTTCTGGTACTATCTCCTTCAAATGCAATAAAAGAACTAAATTAGAGCTGGATAAAGCTCTCTCAATGTCTCCTTTGTTGGCAAGTAAATTACCCTTCCTTTCAGCTTCCTGTTGATGTATCTTCACTTGTTGAGGACTCAATGGTGCTAACATAATCTTCCTTCCATCTTTCTCAAAGGAATATGTGTTTTTAAACCCATCATGCAAAGCTCTTCTATCATACTGCCATGGTCTTCCCAAGAGCAAATGACTAGCACTCATTGGAACAACATCACATAGTACCTTATCTTTGTAATTTTTCCCAATAGAAAATGGTACAACAACCTGTTTAGTGACTCTCACAACTCCATCTTCATTTAGCCACTGCAATTTGTAAGGATGAGGGTGTTCAGTTGTGGCTAAATTCAACTTCTCCACCAAAGTAGTAGAAGCCACATTTGTGCAGCTCCCTCCATCTATAATTACACCACAAACCTTCTTTTCAATAGTACACCTTGTGTGAAAAATGTTCTCCCTTTGCTCATCACTAGGCTTAGCTTGCAAATTTAGAGCACGCCTTATGACAAGGAGTTCTCCCTCATCAGCATACTCCATGTTTTCCTTATCAGAACATTCTTCCATAACTCCTTCAATGGCTGCCTCATCTTCGCTTAGCACTTCTCCATGCGTGTCTTGGATAATCATTACCCTACGGTTTGGACATTCAGATGCGTAATGCCCATGACCAAGACATTTGAAGCACTTTACATCTCTACTCCTTTTAGGAGGTTCTGAATCAGCTCCCTTTTCTTTCCCTTTTGATGAACTTGATGGTAGTTTTGAAGACTCCCTCTTCTCCACCTTTCTTTCTTCTCCTTTAGATGCAACCCATGATGGTGTTGTAGAGAAATTTGTGATTTTGTTTCTAGCTGGCTGTGACATTTGCTTACTAGAAACTCTCTTCCTTTGTCTCTCCACCTTGATTGCAAGTTTAATAACATCCTCTAAGGTTACATAATTTTGTAGTTCCACCAAATCACCAATCTCCCTATGCAAACCACCAATGAACCTTGCAATTGTTTGCTCTTGAGGTTCATTCAGTTCACATCGAATCATTAGCATCTCAAACTCTTTCACATAGTCTTCTACACACATACCTCCTTGTCTCAAAGATTGAAATTTGAAGAAGAGCTCTTGCTTGTAATATTCTGGCACAAATCTTCTTTGCATAAGTCTCTTCATTAGCCTCCAATTTCTGACTTCTTCCTCACCATCTCTCCTCCGTTGGTTCTTCAAATTCTCCCACCATAAATTGGCGTAATCTGTGAATTCAAGGGCTGCAAGACGACATTTGGTTGCCTCCGAGTACTCATGGCACTCAAAGACCTTCTCTACACGCTGCACCCACTCCAAAAATTCCTCTGGAGAGCTACTTCCCTTGAAAGTAGTGACCTTCATCTTAATCTTCAATTCTTGCTCTCTTTGTTGCCTCCTTGGCCTTGGAGACCTTTCATCTTCTGTATTACTTTCTTGGTCCGATTGCTCTTCATTTCTATTTCTTTGCTGCCGACGCCTTGGTTGATGGTTTAGCCTCTCCATTTGTTCTACCAAACGATTCAACTGCTCCATCATTTGTTGTTGAGATCTCTCCATTTGACTGTGAGACCTTTCCAACTTTAGAATTTGAGCTTGCTCTAAAGTAAGCCCCATTGGAATTGGAGGTTCAGAACTGTTTTCTCCAGACATGATCTCTCTCTATAAGTGTTCTACTCTCAAGTTACAAGAGTTTTCCCACACGAAACCACCGCTCTGATACCAATATGATGTGCCTAAAAGAGGACACAATCTGTACCACAAGGAAAATAAAGAGAAGAAAACCAACTCAACTAAATTGATAAGCCTATGGCGCCACAATCAAGCTAAGATGGGTAGAATTCGCCACACCCCAGATTAGAGAACGGAATGGGAGTGATAAGAATTCTGAGATTTTCTCGCCACACTAACACAATTGTTAGATAAGAGAAGATAGATGTGCACAAAGCAATCTGAAATATAATTCACTCCAATATGATTATCTTGCCACAAGGGGGCAAGTTCCCTTTTATAGATAACAAAAACCAGCTGCCTCATTAATGCAACCAAAGCCACCTCATTAATGAGCCTACAACAACTATAGTCAACCTATAGCCACCTCTACAACAACTACAGCCTCCCTATAGCCACCTCATTAATGAGCCTACAACTATAGTCAACATACAGCCACCTAGCCTATACCAACTACAGCCACCCTATAACCACCTCATTAATGCAACAACAACAACTACAACCACTTGGAAAGCTAAAAGACAATACAACAACTCTGAAAACATTAAATTACATCAGATTTTATATCCCAAAAAGTCATGCACGAAAATTATTAAAACAATAAGAAAAATCTGTAGTTATTTTAATCTTCAAAGTCCAAGCTTCTAAATTGGCCCAGCCCATCATTGCACACAAGTAAAGAAACCCAAGTCAATCCCATTTGATGCTTCTTGGCCCTTGAACGTGTTATTGGCCCATGTATAGATTCAACCTCTTGTTCTTCAAGGACAGCCTTCATGATCACATCATGGTGTCCCCATGAGGACATGTGGGGGAAGCAAGGATCGAGGGTGGGAGTTAAAATTTTTCCTTAGTTGGGATTAGGGACGAGGACAGGGGAGGCACTCCTCACCCCCACCCCACCCCTTGCCATCCTTAATTGAGGGTCTACATTCCCTCAGCCTTAACTTTCCCTTATCTAAATCATACACAAATACAATTAAACAGTTCCAATAATCTAACCATAACTCTAAAGCATGTACAAGCATAAATAAATCACACACACAGCGTATAATTATGTAATCAATGACATGCCTTCCTACTCATGAGTCTACGTCCTCACATATACTGTATTAAGTCTAGATCTCAGTACTGACCTTTTATAGAGTATTTTTGCTCAATAGGTTTCCTCTAGAGGTCTATATTCCTCTACTATTGACTTCTAATGTTCCCACACCATAAATCTACTAATCGGTCATCATTTTGTGGGTCTACAATCCCACATAATTCTCTTTCCTTCCCTCGTGCGTCTACGTTCCCACATAATCTCTTTTCCATATGCAATGCATTCACACAATGTAACATCCCAGAGTTTCATACTCTTCTAAGATAGAATTAAGGAGAATTTATGAAAGTCCTAAGAAATTAAACTAAGAAGAAAACTATATCAGAAGGTTAATAGTCAACTGCTAGCATTATAACAGTCGACTGATAGGCCTAAAAAGTAGCAATCTCAGGTTTGGTGCAGAGCAGTCGACCGATACAAAGTTAGTAGTTGATTGTTTATATCAGTAAAAAAAACAAAAATTCATATTAGATAGGTACTGGTTGACTGATAGATTGGTAACATTCGACTGATAAGCCAAAATATCAGAGAATTTGAGAAACAAAGAGCAAGCAGTCAATTGATGGGAATAATCAACTGCCAGCTCTCAGAACAGTAAGTTTAAGTTGGTCTAACTAATAAAAATTAGTCAAGAAATTACTAAAATAGGCCCAACCCACCAAAAACACATGAGTAATAAGTTAGGGGCAAAATAGTTATTCTACAAAAGTCTATATATGACTCTATGTGTATGTTCTATCAAAAGAAAGAAGAGAAAATATAAGTGTCACGTCCCAAAATTTGAGCACGTGACCGGCACGGAAAGTAAATTTCATTTCACCTCCGTAAGCCTATCTTTCTCTTAAAAATCATACAATTTTTTTTCATGCAACCAAAACGAGTTTTCTATACATACTACAATTACTCACATTACATCACTGAATGAACCTACCCGATTACAGAGATTTCTAGATTTATACAACTTAGAATAAAACTTAACTATTATACCTTTATCCTGAACAAATGAAAAGGTAATTATGGACTAAGGATCCATAATTCCTTGTTCCGATATTTACCTTCAGCTGTCAACTCTGAAAAAAAATATCAATAAGAGGGGTATGAGCAAACCACGTGCCCAGTGAGTAGATAACACAATACTATGACAAAATAAAAATCATGCATCATAATGATAACATGCAGCAATCATACGTAGATCGATCATCATATGATATAATATTATTCATAATACTTCACAACAATATCCAAGTGAATCAAATGCATTTCAACAAAATTCAAAATTCACAACAGCAATCGATGAAATTAATTTCACACACAATTCCCGTACCAACCGGGTCGTCCAGAATACCTCTGGATCGTTGCCCGCGGTCCCCGCCGCATCCACCCTTATCGCTCCATTTATATTCTCCACCCTTATAGCTTCACATAGATTTCTCCATGGGGTGCACCACCATGCCTTTCCTTTCCAGTCAAACACAATCACAATCACATATAAAAACATCCTCAATCATAATCTTGAGCCACATACACAACTCAGTCATTTACAATTCAAGCCACAACATAATCAATGTGGTTTCAGCAACATAGCATGTATATAACATAACCCATAATATAGAACAATTATTCAACTCGGTTCACATGCCATTCACAATCCATCATATAACCTCCATTCATGGGAAAATAAGAAAATATAATTATATACATTACCAGACACGTTCCACATTTGTTTATGCTTCATCGTTCCACATCATCCTCTTCAAACTTGGATATACAACATATTTCCACTATGATGCAAAAAGTCAATAACAGATATTTAATCATAGCAAGTATTAACCCACTCACCTGGATTTCACGCTCTCGGCACTCCCACTTTGCACTTTGACCATTCCTATTGTAACCAGACAAAAACCATCAGAGTTACGAAATAGAGAAATTTCCTACCACTACTCTCGACCTTCACTTACTTCTTGAATCATAACTCCTAATTGGTAATGAATATTCAAATGAAACTTATACCATTGGAAACTAGACTTAAAGAGCTTTCCAACGATATAAAGTTTGCCCAAAACGGAGTTCGGATGAAGAAGTTATGGCCGATTGAAAAATAAACTAAAATTTCCCGGTACACCTGGCGCCTGGGCGCCACCCATGCCTGGCGCCTGGGCGCCAATTCCTTCTTCTTCCCATCTCACCTTGGCGTCTAGGCGCCACACATGGTGCCTGGGCGCCACGATCGCGACCCCTTCGCGATTTCTCTCGGTTTTGGCCCAAATCTGGCCAAATCTTCACCGTTTTTCATGATTTCTTCCATGGGATCTCACCCTTAATGTCTAAGGAGCATTTAGACACAAAAAGCACCAATTTTAATCGAGAAACGAAGCCGGAATCTCGATTTTACCTCAAACACTCTTAAAACTAGAAAATAGAGAAAAGCTTAAGAAATAGAAATTTCTACCTCGATTCCTTGCTTTCCCTATGTTACTTGGCTCCTAGAGGCTCGCCCCGTAGCCTGAGATCCAGCCTCCAAAGCCCGGTTATAGAGTTGGAGTGTAGAGAGAGAAATTAGAGATAAGGAGAGGAGAGAAAGTGAAGAGAGAGAGAGGAAAGGAGAAAAATGAATAAAAAATAGGTGAGGCCACCTATATACTCGCCCGGGGTGAAATTATCACTTGCTCTGCAATTGACCCTCAGTCAAGACTAGCAAAAGCAAATTCATAAAATCTCACCTCAGGTGTTTCTAAATCCTCGGTGCCCCACAAATTTCCTTATTCACTTTAGTCCCTCTCAATATCTCAAACTCCACTTTAACCTCAAATCCATCATCTTTTCGGTACCGGACTCATAATTCATTCCCATAAGCTTTATTCTTCTTCTCGGGTTCCTACTTGGTCATTTCTCAAAAGTCCTCTATACTTTCTTTTCTTTTCACTTTAGTCCTTGAGAATTTGTAAAAATTTCTTAAATTAAAAATAAAAATTTCTATTCCCACATTTTCTTCACTAATTCAAAAAGAAAATTTTCCACATAATTAAATTTTTTACTAAACTTCAAATCAGACTTTAAATATTCATAAAAATTCTTGGGATATTACATTCTTCCCCCTTAAAAGAATTCGGTCCTCCGAATTCAAAACTTACCTCAAGATTGAAGCAAATGCCAATATTTTGTTTATATCTCATTCTCTCTCTTAGAATTTTCACAATCAAGTACAAAATATAATAAGTTCAACATATTTTTATTTCTAATACATAAGTTACAGGCAACAAGCTGAACTTGATTTACAAAACAGATAATTTTAATACGTAAACATTAGATCAAACATCTGCTTTAGGTACAAACAAAAGAAAAGATAAATTAAGAACGAGGAGGCTTTTGAAATGCAGAAGGTGCTCCAGGTCTAGAAGAAGAAGGTGCTTCAGACCTTAAGGAGGAAGTTAATCGTTGCAGCCTAGAAATAGTTTCTGGAGGAAACGTCTGGGAAATTTGGCGAAGTGCAGAAGTCACTCCATTCATACAGTCAATACATCTCGCTTGTTGGTCACGAAAATTTTGAGTTGCAAACATCGAATGTCTATCAACTCTATTCGCCAATTCCCTAAAATGACGGTTCAAAAGCTTCTCTTGTTCTGTAAAGAGACGATTTATCAATCTCCCCTGGTCCTCAAAGTGGCAGTTTATCAGTCTTTCCAAGTCCTCCATCTTTTGTCTCATAAGCGCAAGCTCATTATTAGAAGATGTTGCTGTGCTAACATCCTCTAACTCTACTACATCCCTTTTTCTTTTCTTAGCCTCTGGTGACTCTTCCATGGATCTCTTATTCTTATAATTCTCCAGGCTAAGATTTAGATCTAGCTCTACCTTGCCAGCCTCAAAGTTTAAATTGAAAGATTTATTGCCGGCCATATTTTTCTGAGCTATAAAGGTTGTACAGAAGGAGAAGTTTGATGCTAGAAAGCTTATAGATATAAACTCTTAGTGTAGTGAGCAGCGTAATGGGGCATCCATTATATATAGACGAAATTTAGGGCTACAAAACCTTTACATCATACTCTAAAGATGACCTACAGACCTTATCCGACGCAATGCCAACGGTCTCTGATAAGCATGCCAGAAATTAACAAAATATAATCAAATACAAAAGATTTCCTCAAAAATTTCGGCTAACTTTTGACTCTTGCTCAAATTATTAAACTAATCGCCGCTTCAATTTATGACTTCCTAACTCTGTATTTGTCATATCCAATAATTCTAAATCGAGATATTACTCCATGAACGGGTAGCTTCATATTAACCTTATCTAGGTTTCTAATCCGTGACTTTGCCCTAAGCTTACACATTTTCAAACATACATATTAAAATAAAAACTTCTCACATCTACACATCAAGCGTTCCATAAAGTGAGAGAAAAATTTTACCTTTCACTTGCCTCTACGAGCATATATGTATATATGTATAAACATAGAGATACATCATTATCTATATATATTTTCATCTATTCAAGTTCTTTTAAATTTCAGACTTCTCATTCTCTGAATGTATGTAGAATCATTACATATTATTCCTGGCCATAACAAATAGCCTTCACTCTCTATGCATGAATAACATACATACATATCATATGTATTTAGATACATATAATCACAGTATAATTCAATCAATCATGTATATTATACTTAACTGAAGGCTTTCAAGAACAATACAAGAAAGCATAGAAATACATTTTAGTTCATCGTGAAAACATCCAAGACACTCTGTAATGGCTACATTGTCGACTTCCTTCAATTTCAGAAAATGCCAACGAGAGAAATGGAAAAACCAAGTGTAAATCGGCCGCAAATCTACCGAATATTGACTTTCGTGGTTTTGCCATTAATGCGACGCGTTGTTGGTGTGCATGCCTACCCTAGACTCCTAGCTTCCAGCTTGCAGAAATCCATAGGTTAAGCGTGTAGGGTGCGGTGAAGAGATATCTTCTTTGTTTCTAAGTTCAAATTTTTCCTCTATAAGAACTGTCCCAACGTTCTCAGTTACCACACCACAAAGAGTAATCATCTCTGAGCCTACAACTTCCCAGCGTTCTCAGTTACCACACCACAAAGAGTAATCATCTCTGAGCCTACAACTTCCCAGCGTTCCTCTCTTCTCATACTCCCACATAAATTTCTAAATTTTTCAAATCATGGCCACAAGGAAGTACATTGATCTCACAGTGGATGCCAAGAGAGAAGAGCTCGACTTAAACTTAAGTCTGGGCAAAGACAAGGGCAAAAGACCTTTTGAAGGGTCTTTAGAGAAGCATATGGAGAAGAAAATGAAGAAGAACGAGGAAGCTGAGGAGACTAGCACGGCCCATACCTCGGAGGACAAAATCGCCTGTCTAGAGCAGGAGGTGAAAAATCTGAAAAAGATGATAGGAGACCTGGAGAAGTTAACTAAACGCAATCATGCAGAAATGACTTCAAGAATAGACAGGTTCTTCTATTGGTCTACCCAGTGCTTCTGCAATCAACAACAAAGAAGTGTTGATTGTATGAATGGGATTTACACTACCCTCCGCAACATTGCTCTGTCTCTCGCTCCAAGGAATGGTCGAGGGGTGATGATACAGTACAACCCTCCTAATCCGAGACCACCTCGCTTTTAGATTGCTCATGCATGAGTAATTTTTTTTTTTGCAATGTAATCCTTCTGCTTTTAATGCCAGTGGTTTCTTTTATGGGATGGTACTCCAAAAATAGTAATAATAAAATTAAGAAGGATAAAAGAAATCAGTCACACAAAATCAATCATGAATGTAACATATAAAGCCCCATACATACAATTTGATCCGACAGCAACGGAATCAAACAAATAATAACCTTTCCTTTACCAAGTTCAAAAGTATAGCCATATCTGTCTAAAACTAAAACTAAAACATAATTCATAAGAAAAGACAAGTCTTGGAGGAAAAGGAAATGAAAACATCCTACAGGACCTTTAATGGAGCCATCTCTCTATAGTCGTGCTTGGGTTCACCACGATAGAGGAGATCCCACTAAGGTTACCTTACTCTGTAATCGGTAGGAGACTTAATCCCAAAGCTCTGATACCAACTTGTCACGTCCCAAAATTTGAGCACGTGACCGGCACGGAAAGTGAATTTCATTTCACCTCCGTAAGCCTATCTTTCTCTTAAAAATCATACAATTTTTTTTCATGCAACCGAAACGAGTTTTCTATACATACTACAATTACTCACATTACATCAATGAATGAACCTACCCGATTACAGAGATTTCTAGATTTATACAACTTAGAATAAAACTTAACTATTATACCTTTATCCTGAACAAATGAAAAGGTAATTATGGACTAAGGATCCATAATTCCTTATTCCGATATTTACCTTCAGCTGTCAACTCTGAAAAAAAATATCAATAAGAGGGGTATGAGCAAACCACGTGCCCAGTGAGTAGATAACACAATACTATGACAAAATAAAAATCATGCATCATAATGATAACATGCAGCAATCATACGTAGATCGATCATCATATGATATAATATTATTCATAATACTTCACAACAATATCCAAGTGAATCAAATGCATTTCAACAAAATTCAAAATTCACAACAGCAATCGATGAAATTAATTTCACACACAATTCCCGTACCAACCGGGTCGTCCAGAATATCTCTGGATCGTTGCCCGCGGCTGGTGCGTATAATTTATAGCACATAAAATATTCCAGCAAGTATACTGGGTCGCAACAAGTAATAAAGTAATGAGTAGAGTATCGTCCCACAGAGATTGAGGTATCAAATAAAATTCAATTAGGCTAAGTGAAATGCTATTAAGACTTATGAGGGAAATTTCAGAAATTACACAAAAAAAGGGGGGTGATGATTGAAACAACACAATATAAATAACTGAAATTTAAATAACTAGATAGAAAACAAAACAGAGAAAATATGTGGATTGGTCACAAATTTCATGGAATTGTACATCATCATCATTTCCTTTGAATATTCTTGGCTAATTCTATTATGTAATCTTCAATCTAAAATTCTCAGAAAGTCTTCTAAGACTGAATTATATTAAAATTATAGTTAGAAATATCTTCACTAATCTATAACTCAAATATAATCCGATGAAGTCCTAATCACATCAATGCCCCGCAATCGCATATGACATGTTATCTCTTGTCCTACTCGTTACAAATACATAGCAAACGCATGCATGTATAAATAACAAGCTTCATAGAACAATAAATAAAATAGAACTTTGGCCAAGAAAATACTCATTGGTCCAAATGAATTAAAGTACAATTTCCATTTCATCAAATGACCGACTACACAAGAAAATGAGATTGATTTCGTTGGTCTAATCCGATTAATTCATAGACAAATTAATCTTTGAATCATTGAAGAACAATTCAATTAAATTAAAATCCATTCAATGTTGGCCAATTTTCTAAAATATGATTGAATCCAAAAGCTTTGAAATTACAATCTAACTTATCCAAAATAATTGACTAAAATCTTAGATCAACCATTCAATTAAGTCATGAAGCTCAAGAAAATTATTCAAGCCACATAAATAAAACTATCTATATCTAGATAATCTAATTTATGGTGGAAATTACAAGGTCAAGCTCAATATCTAGCTAACTCTAGCATAGACATAAAAATCCCAAACTCATTGAAGGTTCATCAAACATTCAAGAGGAAGAATAATCAGTAAAATCCATTCCATTAAACGAAAATGCATTAAAATCGAAATTGTTCAGCAATAAAACATCATAGAACCAAACTACATCAATCCTTAAACTTAGAAAATTATATGGAAGAGAAGGAAAAACATGACAGAAAACAGAAAATACAACAGAAATCTAAGAAACTATGAAGGAAAATGCAAGAAAAGGAAGGAAAATGGGAGAAGGAGAGCCATTCCCAAGTGGGAAGGCTTCCTTTCCCTCTAACCAAGCTAGAGAGTTGCCTCTATGTTGCTCCCAGCCACTGCTGCCCAAGGAAGGCAGAAAAATGATGCTAAGACTTCACATCAGAAAAATGACTTAGCCTCCTTAATAAATTTCGATTTTTACAAATATAAAACTGATCTAACACATGCCTAAAGGGATATTCTGCCCTAGATGCCTCCTTGGATGCCTCTTCCATGATATGGCAGCACTTTGACAGCAAAACAGCAGCAAAATTAATATTTCTGCAGCAGCAGAAAAGTATGGCAGCAGCAAAATGGTATGGCAGCAGTAGCAGAATTAATATTTCTGTAGCAGAAAGTGACAAACAGCAGCAGAACAGCAGCAGAATATCATGGCAAAATTAATATTTTAGCCATGCTTTTCTTGACCTACGAAAATTAATATTTCTGCCCAAAAATTCTGACTACATGGCATTGAATAAGAGTTCAAGTGGGCCCCACATCCAGCATATCCTAGTAAGCATCTACATCACCCAAAAAGTGCCACATTAGCATCCAAATCATCATCTTTGTCCATGTCAACACTTTTCTCTCCAAAATTAAAATTTGTAGGAATTAAATTGAGCATTTTACAATTCAAGTTCTAAAAATATAAAAATTGAGACACATTCAATCCATAAATAGTTTATACCCAATAAATTCCAAAACATAATAAAATTAGAGAATTGACAAAATTAAAGAGGCAAAAAGGACTAAAATAGGGACTAAAATAAATGAAAAAAGTATGTTATCAAATCCCCCACACTAGGCCTTTTGCACTCCTGGGCAAAATCAATTAAATACAACAGAGAATCCCAATAAGCACAGCAAGAAAAAGTGTAGAAAATATACAACAATGAAATAATTAAAATTTAGAAAGATTTACATTAGGAGAAATCAATCTTAAATTTCTAAAAAGTTCAAGCTTCATGGCAATTATTTCGAAAAGAATGAATTCAAGTAACAATCTCCTCACAAGGTAAGGTGTTTATCCTCTACTCTCTCAAGTGTTTAAGAGGGAATCACTCAAAGTCGTCCTATCACAAATTTCACTACCATAAGCTTGTCAATAATCTAAATCTCCACTACTTGAATCTAATACATACTTGAATCAAAAGGACTTTACAAGGTTGTAACGTGGGTAAGAAAAATAGTGGGAAACAAAGGGAAATATTGAACAATGAAACAAAATATGGTAACAACTCAAGAAAATGAACAGCATTTACAAGTGAAATATAAGAGACTGAGTATAAATAAATTTGGGTCTCAATGTTCTATCTGCTCCTCTTTTTCATTATCTTTTTCTCTTCTTTTTTTTTATTCTTTCTTTCTTTCTCCTTTTTTTTTTCTTCTTCTTGACTGGCCAGTCTTTTTCTTTTGCTTGAGAGGAAGTAGAAGAAATATAGTTCAAAACACCCCAAAATTCACAAAATTTTTCAGCATATCAATCCCTTAAAAGAATTTAAAATACTTCTCACATCTTAAGTTGAAAGAGAAAAATATTGTTGTAGGCAGAAAAAGTGGTGGAAGAACACAAGAAAGAAAATGGATAAGGCACAAAATGGCATACAATGGAAACAATGATAATGGATGGCTATTTGGCTAAAAGTGGTTACAAGAAACAAATGCCTAAATCATTTCCAAGCATGTACAAGATATGTAGCCTCAATCAAAGATTCAAGACAAGTTCTAGAGTGACAATTCATGATAGAGAACACACAACAAGAAGAATAACATTTTTCACTTAGGCTCAAATCCTCACAGCTAAAAGACTATTACTACAAATTCATTAAAGTCAACGTCATTGCCATTTAACTTGAATTCCTTAGAGAAATAAGACTAAATTCTCTTCATGCTAAGTCAATCTACACTTTAGCTATTTCATCATGCATAATTCCACACCAAAACTCCATCAAAAATTTAAAAAGTGAGCATCAAATTCGGACAAAACAGAGTAGCAAAATTCTGCAGTGCAGAATTTCTGGCGACACAGCTTTACCGACATAGAACGACCCCAAAATGGATGCAAATCACTCCAAATAAAATTCTACAACTAGAAGACATATAAAAGTTTAAAAACATGTAAAGAAAGTGGCAAAAACCAAAGCCAAACAGTACAGAATATTCATGCAAGATGACAAAATTTCTGCCAAAACAGAGAAAACAGAGAAAAAAAATGGGCAACAGAAAAAGACTAAAACAAAATTAAAATTACGAAAGAAATACAACAACAAAATTAAAAAGAGAAAGATTAGAAAAACTTGGGTTGCCTCCCAAAAGCGCTTGGTTTAAAGTCCTTAGCTAGACTTTATTTGGTGTCTATGCTTAGCGTCGCTTCTTCTTTGTTTTCCTTACTTTCTCTTTGATTTTTTTTTATTTCCTTCGTCAAGGAAAATGATCAAGTACCTCACATGAAACAAAGAGAAATAACATGAGAGATATATCAAATAAGCAAGGTAACAAGAAGAAATGAAACTAATAAAGACACTTGAAAAGCTAAAAACACCTGAAATTGTAAAAACTAAAACAAGAAAAGACAATGTCTAAAATAACATCACTTTGGCTTAAAAGAAAAATCAATTTGACAACCATCAATCCCCGGCAACGGCGCCAAAAACTTGGTGCGTATAATTTATAGCACATAAAATATTCCAGCAAGTATACTGGGTCGCAACAAGTAATAAAGTAATGAGTAGAGTATCGTCCCACAGAGATTGAGGTATCAAATAAAATTCAATTAGGCTAAGTGAAATGCTATTAAGACTTATGAGGGAAATTTCAGAAATTACACAAAAAAAGGGGGGTGATGATTGAAACAACACAATATAAATAACTGAAATTTAAATAACTAGATAGAAAACAAAACAGAGAAAATATGTGGATTGGTCACAAATTTCATGGAATTGTACATCATCATCATTTCCTTTGAATATTCTTGGCTAATTCTATTATGTAATCTTCAATCTAAAATTCTCAGAAAGTCTTCTAAGACTGAATTATATTAAAATTATAGTTAGAAATATCTTCACTAATCTATAACTCAAATATAATCCGATGAAGTCCTAATCACATCAATGCCCCGCAATCGCATATGACATGTTATCTCTTGTCCTACTCGTTACAAATACATAGCAAACGCATGCATGTATAAATAACAAGCTTCATAGAACAATAAATAAAATAGAACTTTAGCCAAGAAAATACTCATTGGTCCAAATGAATTAAAGTACAATTTCCATTTCATCAAATGACCGACTACACAAGAAAATGAGATTGATTTCGTTGGTCTAATCCGATTAATTCATAGACAAATTAATCTTTGAATCATTGAAGAACAATTCAATTAAATTACAATCCATTCAATGTTGGCCAATTTTCTAAAATATGATTGAATCCAAAAGCTTTGAAATTACAATCTAACTTATCCAAAATAATTGACTAAAATCTTAGATCAACCATTCAATTAAGTCATGAAGCTCAAGAAAATTATTCAAGCCACATAAATAAAACTATCTATATCTAGATAATCTAATTTATGGTGGAAATTACAAGGTCAAGCTCAATATCTAGCTAACTCTAGCATAGACATAAAAATCCCAAACTCATTGAAGGTTCATCAAACATTCAAGAGGAAGAATAATCAGTAAAATCCATTCCATTAAACGAAAATGCATTAAAATCGAAATTGTTCAGCAATAAAACATCATAGAACCAAACTACATCAATCCTTAAACATAGAAAATTACATGGAAGAGAAGGAAAAACATGACAGAAAACAGAAAATACAACAGAAATCTAAGAAACTATGAAGGAAAATGCAAGAAAAGGAAGGAAAATGGGAGAAGGAGAGCCATTCCCAAGTGGGAAGGCTTCCTTTCCCTCTAACCAAGCTAGAGAGTTGCCTCTATGTTGCTCCCAGCCACTGCTGCCCAAGGAAGGCAGAAAAATGATGCTAGGACTTCACATCAGAAAAATGACTTAGCCTCCTTAATAAATTTCGATTTTTACAAATATAAAACTGATCTAACACATGCCTAAAGGGATATTCTGCCCTAGATGCCTCCTTGGATGCCTCTTCCATGATATGGCAGCACTTTGACAGCAAAACAGCAGCAAAATTAATATTTCTGTAGCAGCAGAAAAGTATGGCAGCAGCAGAATGGTATGGCAGCAGCAGCAGAATTAATATTTCTGCAGCAGAAAGTGACAAACAGCAGCAGAATATCATGGCAAAATTAATATTTCAGCCATGCTTTTCTTGACCTACGAAAATTAATATTTCTGCCCAAAAATTCTGACTACATGGCATTGAATAAGAGTTCAAGTGGGCCCCACATCCAGCATATCCTAGTAAGCATCTACATCACCCAAAAAGTGCCACATTAGCATCCAAATCATCATCTTTGTCCATGTCAACACTTTTCTCTCCAAAATTAAAATTTGTAGGAATTAAATTGAGCATTTTACAATTCAAGTTCTAAAAATATAAAAATTGAGACACATTCAATCCATAAATAGTTTATACCCAATAAATTCCAAAACATAATAAAATTAGAGAATTGACAAAATTAAAGAGGCAAGAAGGACTAAAATAGGGACTAAAATAAATGGAAAAAGTATGTTATCAGCGGCCCCCGCCGCATCCACCCTTATCGCTCCATTTATATTCTCCACCCTTATAGCTTCACATAGATTTCTCCATGGGGTGCACCACCATGCCTTTCCTTTCCAGTCAAACACAATCACAATCACATATAAAAACATCCTCAATCATAAAATTATCACTTGCTCTGCAATTGACCCTCAGTCAAGACTAGCAAAAGCAAATTCATAAAATCTCACCTCAGGTGTTTCTAAATCCTCGGTTTCCCACAAATTTCCTTATTCACTTTAGTCCCTCTCAATATCTCAAACTCCACTTTAACCTCAAATCCATCATCTTTTCGGTACCGGACTCATAATTCATTCCCATAAGCTTTATTCTTTTTCTCGGGTTCCTACTTGGTCATTTCTCAAAAGTCCTCTATACTTTCTTTTCTTTTCACTTTAGTCCTTGAGAATTTGTAAAAATTTCCTAAATTAAAAATAAAAATTTCTATTCCCACATTTTCTTCACTAATTCAAAAAGAAAATTTTTCACATAATTAAATTTTTCACTAAACTTCAAATCAGACTTTAAATATTCATAAAAATTCTTGGGATATTACAATAAGAAAGAGAGAGAGAGAGAGAAAAAAAAAAGATTAGAGCTGAAAGAAATAGAACAAGCAAGAAGAGGGAGACTTGGGCTGGGAATTCAAGTTTAGGACTAGATTCTTCATGCAAGGTAAGCTTCCTAGCTTAATTCCTCTAGTTTAGATAAATTCTAAAGCTTAAGAATCTATAGTATAGTAAATTTTAGACTTAAGCAGAGAGAGAAAAAAGAAGGAATAGTCTTAAATTTGGGAAGTGAAAGGAATTAGAGAGAAACTAGAAGATGATTCACAAACTTCAGCTATAGGAGAATCAAGGTAGTTAGTTTTTTTCATAAAAGTAAATTTATTTATGATGATTTGTATGTTTTATTGCAAATTATGACTATCATATCAGATGATGATGTAAGCTTATATCATGTCCTATGTTCATGATATGGGTATGATTCTTTGACGAATCTATGATACAAGAATGATTTCATGATGAATCTAAGGTGATTCATGTTCTTTCATGAATTATGAAAGATGTGATAATGAGTTCATGATAGGTTGATGGCTTCTGATGAATCTTCCATGAAGATATAAATAAATGCTTCATAGAATACTAACCCTTATGAGTTGGGTAGATTTATAGTATAAACCAAAAATAAGGGTAGACCTATAATGCAACCCAAGATGGGTAGACTTAGAATGCATTATAGACCCTGGAGAGATGGGAAGACTAGTAGTGTACTATAAAGAAGAATAAGAATTCTTTGTCTTATGTTAGCCTCCTAGAAATGGTCATGATAGATGAGGATGTCATATTCTTATGATAGAACATTTTCTCTGTGAGATGATAGAATAATCCCCTATGAAAAGGGTAGAATGGTAGTGCATGATAAACCCTCATTAAATGGGTAGATTTATAATGCATTATAAGTAAAAGTAAGAATATCATGTTCCTATGACACTTCCAAATCTATAGAAATAGCTGTAAAGATTTAGATTGCTTTTATGACTGAAATAATATTTAAGATGTTTTCTTAAAGTCAACTAGCTATTGGGATTATATATCTCATGTTTTATGTTATGACTAACCATTTCAGGGATTGAAGTAGAATTAAAAAAAGGAAAGAAGTCTTAGGCTTGTCTTTCTATCTGAGGAAGTTAAGTAAAGAATAAAGAAACTCATATGTATGTTTGGAGACTTTTATATTCAAGAATGTAATTATATACTAGGCTACTTTACATGTGATATGTAGCATGTAATGGAATGAATATATGTATGAAATATTAGGACAATCATGAGTCAGGGCGTGTTTGAAAGTGTCCCTAAGATTAGAATTTTCCCCAAGTTTT
Source organism: Biancaea sappan (assembly GCA_037074585.1). Lineage (NCBI taxonomy): Eukaryota > Viridiplantae > Streptophyta > Magnoliopsida > Fabales > Fabaceae > Biancaea > Biancaea sappan. The sequence continues at coordinate 73,003,217 of CM073492.1, read as the reverse complement.
TCAAAAAATGAGTTTACAGAGCTACCAGTTGACTGGTACGTTTCAAGCAGTCGACTGACATCTACTGGAACTCTGAGAATATTAAACAGTAGTCTGTTGGCCGACTAATGCATAGCTAGCAGTTGACTAATTGACCTCTAATCACTTTGAGATTTTTATGTTCTAAACGCTCTGCAATTTCTCTAAATTTCTACTAAATGATGTTTTCCAAGAATTTCATAGAGTTCATTTTTAGAAAGCACATAAATTTCTCTTAGACCTTATTAAAAGTTTTGCCTCCAAATGTATGACTAGAATAGACGTTACACATAACACAATATATCACATACAACAACCAACAACCAACAACCAATTCACTATTCCTAAATACATCCCTCACAATAATCTTTCAAATCACAATCAAAATTTCATTATCTAGTTAATATCACTAACTAGGGAATTAAATGAATTTAAATTCTATCACAATGTGAGTGAGATTTATATTGTACTTAACCAATTTAAAAAAAAAACTCAAAAGCAAGGTCACCCACTCACATCGATGTTTGCTCGACTATACCTAGATCCTCTTAAGAATTTGTATAAAATGTTGGAGGAAATTCTCTCCTCTCCAAGCTAGCCATGCCATCCTAAAAGATGTGAAAGGTGCATCAAAGGATCCATCCCTATTAAGTAATCATGCAAAAATATGCTAAGGTCACAAAATAGGAAAATTCTTACCACTGATTCTAACCTTTGGTCACTCATTTTGTCATAACTCATAAAGAATTCTCAAATGAAATATGTCCTATGAGAAACTAGACTTAAAGGGCTTTCCAACAACACCTTATTTGCTAAAAACGGAGTCTAAATGGAAGAATTATGACCATTTGAAATTTGAGTTTACATGTTGGCATCCATCGCTTATGCGAAGGTTTTCACCGCTTAAGCAATGGACTAACAGAGAGTGTTGCTTTCTAACTATCCCATTGGCTAGGCAATAGATTCTGTCGCTTAGGTGATAGGCAATGATGAGGCGATAGATTCTATCGCTTAGGTGATGGCTGCAAAACCAAAATTCTGCAAATCACATTTTTCCCCTGTTCTTTGTTCCTTTGCTAAATCATTTGATTCCAGCAATCATAATCTCATTTAGCTAAGCTTTTAGGTTCCTAACCCAGTATTTTACCATTCTTATCTCAAAATAAAACTTCCTCAAACATATATACTCAAGATCAACGACAAATCTAACCTAAAACCCAAATTCCATTCTTTTCTCTAGGGCATCAATTGAAACCAAAAAACAGAGGAGATGAAGGAGGTTGAACTTACCTCTAGCTTCTTCACTCCTTGAAGAGTTGGATAGTAACCAGAAACAAGAAATTATAATGGTAAGATAAAGGTGAGAGAAATTAGAGAAGTTTTCTCTTCTCCTTGCTCCTCTGCGTCCAGATGCGAGAAATGATGAGGAAAGAGAGAGAAAGAGAGAGAAAGAAAGAAGAGTATAAAGGGGGTGGTTTGCCAATTGATGACCCGTGGGTACTTATATCTAGATACCTCAAACTCGAGTTGTTTAGATATAATTATTCCTCGATAATTATATTAATTCTACTTAATTTTCTCTTCCTCTTGTTTTTCTCAATTTTCAGAAAATACCACTTGCAATAAAATACCCGATCTAATCATTTATCTCGATTCTCATAAATAATCATTCAAAAAGAATAAATTAAATAGGAAAAATAAAAAGGACTAAATTAATTCAATTTTAATAATGCTATATTAAAATAACGCTACATGGATAATGGCAATTTAAGCCATAAATATCGTAATACCACCAATCACATGATCCCTAAATTGGCGAGTATTACATCGTGGCTATTAACAATAGTTGAAACAAATTATTATTGAATGTTGGATTTTATCTTTCCACTCTTATATTTTCTCTTGGATTTTTATATGTGGTACTTTCTAGGCTATCAAGCAAAAATGGATTAAAAATATCAACACTTAAACCAAATGTTTAAGTAGTATTGTTAACATAATATGTAAAAAAGTATTAGTTATATAGATCATGGAATGCAAAACTGGACTGGACTAACTAGTTAGACTGGGGACCAGCCCAAGGTCTAGGTAAAAGACTAGCCTAAGCTTGAACCGATTCTGAACCAGGGAAACTGGTGCAACTGGCCGGTTGACCAGTTGCACTGGTTAAAAAAAGCTTAGAAATTAGAATCCCAAGCAGCAGTAGCAGCGGCAACGGTGACGATGATGAAGACGAAGAAGAAGGAGAAGAAGGTTTACTGTCATGACATGCTACCTGGGCTTGTGATTGGCATAGATGCATAGTAATGACACTACTTGTTACTGTAAGCTTACCCATTCGTAACTACCCCTTTTAATTCATTTAATAGAGTGACACCATTTATATATATACATTACCATTTTATTCGGAGAAATCTTAATGATCATGGTCAACACACAAGCACATACATGTACAATTCAATCAAGTACATACCTGGCTTCCTCGCGACTTATATATCACATACTTATATTTACACATACTCACATCAAGAGTAAGGAAGAGTGTACCTAGTTTCCTTGCCGCTCACATTAAATATATAATTCAAGTAAACAATCACACACAAGTGGAATGGGGATGGTGTGTACCTAGTGTCCTTACTGCGTATTACATATATTTATGTCACAACATGCATACAATGTTCAAGTAAGGCCTAAACTAGTCTTCATTCCTTAGGTCATTGTGTGAGGTTTGAAATCCTCATGAAATTGTATCCTAAGCCTAACACCTCACCCAAATCTCAAATTCCCCTATTAAGGTCCATTATAAGTATCATAAAGTCCCTTTCCCTTTTTGAAATACTTCAAAAATATGAAATGACCAATAGTATTTACCATTTTTCAAGTGTCACAATCCCAAAACCAAGCCTATGATTGGCGTGGATGATGTATCACCTACACCGTCACAAACCAGGATCTTTTCAATTTAACCGAACTAACATAACCTACATCCTAGGAGGCCAATCTGATTACAAAGCATTCTAAAAGATAAACTCAAAACTAAAGGAAAATACCTTGCCCTGAGCAATGGGGAGGTACCCTTGATCCGTGACACATCGAATAATCCATCCTTTTGTACCTGCAACTATGAACAAGTGAGTCTAATCCACAGATTCACCCAAAATAGCCCTACTCTACACAAATGTGCAATTCATATATATAACGTAAGGAAAAATCTGTGTATGTGTGATATCCCAAATTTAATTACCTTAGAAAATGAGGCTAAATAAATAAATGAGCAAGAAAATCAGGATAAAATAGTTATTAAGAAATTTTTGAGAGATATAAATAGAATTTTATCCATTGAGTAGGGACCTATTTGTATAGAATAAAAAGATTTGAGGGTTCTTATCAGTTTCAACCAAAAGAAAAAGTGTGAAAGTGATGTGTGTGAGGTGTGCGGTGAGAATGAAAAGGAAGAAAAGAAAGAAAAGAAAGAAAAGAAAGAAAAAAAAAGGAGATGTGAAGTTTGATTAATTAAATAATATATATATATATATATATATATATATATATATATATATATATATATATATGAATGTGGTGAGTCACGGTGGGGTGTTACAGGAAGAAAGAGAGGAGAAGATGATGGAGAGGAAGATAAAGAGAAAAAAAAAAGAGAAAGTGATGTTTGATTTGAGGCTGGAATAGTGGAAAAAAATATTAAAAAATATATGTATATATGTGTGTGTTATGTGAGTTGGGAAAGGAAGAACGAAAGAGAATGAAAAGAAAGAAAGAGGAGAGAGAGAGAGAAAGAGACGAGGGAGAGAAAGAGAGGAGAGAAAGAGAAGAAGAAAGGAAAGAAGAAGAAGGAAAGACATAGGAAACGCAGAGTAAATAGGAGCAAGGAAGTTTAAGAGGTTGAAAATCAGATCAGGTAGTTAGTCTTCCATAAAAGTATGATTATTTATGATTTATGATATCTGTGTTCATAATCAATTTTTACAGAATTTTATTTATAATTCTTGTTCTACATAGTGAACAAGAGAAATTTAATTGTTATCAGTGTGATGTTATACTTTTATGGCTGAAATGATCTGTTCATGTATTTACATGTTTTTAATAAAGTGACTAGCTACTGAGATATTTTATATCTCACTTTTAGAAAATTGATCATTTCAGGAAAAATGGCAAAATGGAAGGCTTGATGATATTAATGATGAGATTGAAGTGTAGAAAAATATTTTATGGTAGTTTATGATACAAAGATGTAAAGATAATAACAAATATTATGTAAATTATTTTTGTATATATTCAAGCTCAGATATAATTAATGAGAATCTTGTAAATTTTCTGCAAAGTTACTATTCACATGAATAGTAAAATTCGTGAATAGTGAAATCTGTAATTATTTGAAAGGAAATTATTCAGAAAATTATCCAGTGAACCGATTTAGAGAAAAATTATTATTTTTAAAGGAAATAAAAAGTCGGGGTGTTACAAAATGGTATCAGAGGAAAAGATCTTGCCATCTTATGGAAAGGAAAATATTTACATGTAATTGTTTGATTTGTTAAAAGTATTATTTTTATGATGTTTGTGTTTGAGTTGCTGTGAATGTGTTATGATTATGTGAGATTTAGAAGAGTATTTGAGTGAAAAAAAAAGTAAGTCATAGAGAGAATTGATTAAAGATGAATAAATGCATATCTGGTATCTTTTGATGAATAAAGAAAATAATGGAGTCTTATTTGTAACGTATGCCTGGCCAGTATATTTTACATGTAAGAAATCATTATAGCCTAAATTCATAAAAAGAAAAGGTATGTCGAAGTTGAATTAGAATTTACTTTGAGTGTGATAATTTAGATAAAAAAATATTAGATATATTTATCTCTATAAAATTAAGTACCTAGTGAAGTGTACATTGAATTATAGATAAAGCTTATATTTCCCATGATCATATGAATTATCCATGTGTTTGTTCTCTCTCTAAAAGTATTCTTGAAGATGGAATTCTATAAAAATGATATGAAATTCTTATTCCATGCCATATTAATGATTAGAAATGTTATTAGTATAAACATATCTATGTTTATGTAATAACTCTTAATTCTATAGAAAGAATTTGAGTTAGAAGAAAGTATGTATGATTATGATGTATTATGAAACAAGTGAAGATATGTTTCATAATAGAAATTAAATTCTATAAGAAAATAAAATTAGAACAAAAAAAAAAGAGATTGCCTTGGATGCTTTTGTGATGCATTTTTCATTATCTTACACATTTTAAAGGATAGTTCAAGGTAAAATTGGGAAAAAGTCAAGGTAAGTGAATAACCTTGCTAAGCTAGTTTGATGTTATTAGTCAAAGTACAATATAAGTCTCATTTACAATATTATTTGGATATTAAGCAATTAATCTTTCAGATGACAGTATATGATGATTGGTATATTTTTAGAAATTCAAAGGAATAAAAGTATGTATAAATTAATTCATTTCATGGTAATTGTACTGTGATACATTTTCACTTGTTTATTGATGAGCAAAGATCTATGAGATTTAATACATGAGTTTGAAAGGGTTAGAGTCCCATACTACTCAGTGTATAACTATGAAAACCTATGCACAAAGAGTTTGAGGGTTAAATTCCCAGGTCACTCGGTGCAAGTATCTACGGCACATAATGCAAAGTGATTGAGGGATTGATCACCCAAGAAATCATACGCAAATCTATGGTACAAATGCAAAGTGATTGAGGGTTTGATCACCCAAGAAATCATACGTAAATCTATGGTACAAATGCAAAGTGATTGAGGGTTTGATCACCCAAGAAATCATACGTAAAATGAATGATAGATTGATTATGTTAATAAGTGTGATGTTTGTATTTGGAATATTTTGATGCACGTTGTGGTTGCAATTTTTATAAGTGTATATATGCATTAGTTTGAATTTTGGGGACAAAATTCATTTAAGGGGGGAAGAATGTGATATCCCAAATTTAATTACCTTAGAAAATGAGGCTAAATAAATAAATGAGCAAGAAAATCAGGATAAAATAGTTATTAAGAAATTTTTGAGAGATATAAATAGAATTTTATCCATTGAGTAGGGACCTATTTGTATAGAATAAAAAGATTTGAGGGTTCTTATCAGTTTCAACCAAAAGAAAAAGTGTGAAAGTGATGTGTGTGAGGTGTGCGGTGAGAATGAAAAGGAAGAAAAGAAAGAAAAGAAAGAAAAGAAAGAAAAAAAAAGGAGATGTGAAGTTTGATTAATTAAATAATATATATATATATATATATATGAATGTGGTGAGTCACGGTGGGGTGTTACAGGAAGAAAGAGAGGAGAAGATGATGGAGAAGAAGATAAAGAGAAAAAAAAAAAAAGAGAAAGTGATGTTTGATTTGAGGCTGGAATAGTGGAAAAAAAAATATTAAAAAATATATGTATATATGTGTGTGTTATGTGAGTTGGAAAAGGAAGAACGAAAGAGAATGAAAAGAAAGAAAGAGGAGAGAGAGAGAAAGAGACGAGGGAGAGAAAGAGAGGAGAGAAAGAGAAGAAGAAAGGAAAGAAGAAGAAGGAAAGACATAGGAAACGCAGAGTAAATAGGAGCAAGGAAGTTTAAGAGGTTGAAAATCAGATTAGGTAGTTAGTCTTCCATAAAAGTATGATTATTTATGATTTATGATATCTGTGTTCATAATCAATTTTTACATAATTTTATTTATAATTCTTGTTCTACATAGTGAACAAGAGAAATTTAATTGTTATCAGTGTGATGTTATGCTTTTATGGCTGAAATGATCTGTTCATGTATTTACATGTTTTTAATAAAGTGACTAGCTACTGAGATATTTTATATCTCACTTTTAGAAAATTGATCATTTCAGGAAAAATGGCAAAATGGAAGGCTTGATGATATTAATGATGAGATTGAAGTGTAGAAAAATATTTTATGGTAGTTTATGATACAAAGATGTAAAGATAATAACAAATATTATGTAAATTATTTTTGTATATATTCAAGCTCAGATATAATTAATGAGAATATTGTAAATTTTCTGCAAAGTTACTATTCACATGAATAGTAAAATTCGTGAATAGTGAAATCTGTAATTATTTGAAAGGAAATTATTCAGAAAATTATCCAGTGAACCGATTTAGAGAAAAATTATTATTTTTAAAAGAAATAAAAAGTCGGGGTGTTACAGTATGTGTATATATATATATATATTTCATGAATTTGCCTATCCCTCAAACTCAACCTCTTCCAGTCTCAAGCATATACCTTATCCCATGTTTCTAGTGTCCCAAGCACCCTAACACAGCCTCAACCCCTACCGGGTTATAACATACACAAATCCACATATGATGCTACAAATGAAGGGAACAACTATAAATAAAAATATACTCATGCACATCCATACCAAAACATCCCCGTACATATCACAATAATTAACCATTACATATCAAACAATTTCATCATCCTACATGGGTCTACGTTCCCATAGGTGCACCACTCAAGAGCTTTATCAACGTGGGTCTACGTTTCCGTGGACTATTCAATTGCTTGTCTCATCCCACATGGGTCTACATTTTCACATATTTATCGCTCAAAAGTTCGTCACATAGGTCTACATTTCCACGGACTAGTTCTTCCATCAATCACATCCACATTACAATCACATTCACAATTGCAAATACAAATAATAATAATAATAATAATAATAATAATAATAATAATAATAATAATAATAATAATAATAATAAATAAATAAATAAAACCCTAGTTCACAATAACTCAATTCCCAAATTAAATCCAAATCAAGGAACACACCATTGGCAAGTTGCCCATTGGGGAGGATTTTATAGCCCTTCTCGGTGTCTTCAAAATGGGCCCCACTTTTCCATCCCACATGTGCTCACAAGCAATGACACATACCAAACCCATATCACATTCTATGCCCAAATCACTATCATGATCTAACCCATAATTATGTGTTTATATAAGCATATCGAATTAGTTCCCATTTGCATAATTTATCAAAAAACACAAATTATCATAGTGTGTTTCTTCAAAATTTATATGTGACATCCACTTCAAATGATAGCACCTATACCAATTCCATCTATGCCCTATAGCTCCCAATCATTTCATACATATGTATAATTCACTACAAAGCTTAATCTTAGGATTTAACCTATTGCACATTTTCATAATTATTTGTATGCACCTCATGAATCCTTTTATCCCATTTAGGCACACATGCATATATATATATATAGCCCTAACCACATAACACTACACTAACCATATTTCATTCCAACACTTGGTCCTCAATCATTAATGGGCATACATATTCAACGACCTCGATGTCAATCATCCACGTGCAAATATTTGCAAGATCAATTCATACATGTCAAAACATAATCATTCGTCTCATACTAGCATTTAATAAACTCTAAGGAACAAAGTCCTAGAAAGGAAAGTATAAAAGGCCAGGCTAAGTCCCTCACTTGGGATTTGAAGCTCTTCTGACTCCCATAATGTGCCTCGGCCAAACCCTAAGCTATAACCAAACCTACGGGACATCAATCATATATTTCAGAACACAATTCCTCAAGGAAACAATAAGTTCAGGTTATGGTGCCCAAACCCGATTCTTCAGCCTTGGGCACCTAGGCTCCTCCTCATGCCAGTCACTATAAGGTGGTGGAGCCTGGGGTGCCAACCCTTAAACTCTTCGGTTCCTTTTCAGGTGATGGCGCCTTGGGTGCCTACCACTGAACTTTTGATGCCCTTCACAGTTTTACATCATTTCACCCTAATTCTTCACCAATTAACTTAGTTCTTTCCATGAGATTTCATCCTTGATGTTTAGGGAGAGTTTTGATACAAAACCTCCCAATTAATTCAAGTATCCAAGCCTAGTTCATCAAATCTCTATCCAAAACTCTAACTTTCCCTTTTCTCTTCAAACTCTTTAGTCTCACCCTTAATCATGTTTAAACCATCAATTTTTCATTTTAATTTTATCAATAATTATCTCAGGATGTTTTAAAACATAACCCAAGCTTCAAAACTCTCCAACAATCCCAATTTCTACCCAAATCATCTTAAACCCAAAAATAGAGAGAAAATTGGGAAAGTGGAGTACGTACCTCAATTCCTTACTTTCCGGTGCTGGCTGGTTGCCGAAGACCTCCCCCCGCCGAGGATGGTTGCTGGAAGTTTGGATATTGAACTTTGAGTGAAAAGAGTTGAGGAAGATGGAGAGAAATGAGAAGGATGAGGGAGGTGTGTGAGAGTAAGTAAGAGAAATGAAGGAAAATAAGTGGGTCACCTATATATACTCCTAGAGGTGAAATTACAATCTTGCTCTCTGGTCAACCCCCGGTCAACCTTAGTAATGACAACTTTGTAATTTCTCACACTCAGGTATTTCTCATACTCTAGGTATCACACCACCTCCCTTAGTGCTACATGTACACCTCCCCAGTCTCTAGTCACTAATTACTCTCCTTGAAGTGCCACCTCTAACCTCACATTCCTTACTAAGCAACTGGAAAAATCTTCCCCATATCTAAATCATCCCTTAAAATATTGGAACATGTGTTTCACTTTTTCACTACTTGGATAGGAAGGCACTACATATGATGCTCATGTTTTTCAACATGCTTTCGCAACTCCTATCATGAACTTTCCAAATCCACCTTTCAATATGTCATTTCTCATAGTCACAAAGTGATTACACTTTTAGTAATTATTATGCTCTATTTAATAATGACTTAATTATTTTAGACTTGTCAAAACAGACCAGTCTAGCCTGTGTGAGCTGGCTCGCCTAGGGTTGTGTGAAAAACAGGCCGGGCTAGTCTGTTTTGAAATCGGCTGGAAAATGACTAGCCCAGCTCGCCACTTTGCGGGTTGGTAGTTTTTTTCCCTATTGAATCCTAATTTTGTCACTTATTATGATATCTTTTTTAGGCTCCAATTTTGATTTTTTCAAAGTAAACAAATAACCAAGAAAGTGCTTGAAAATTTAAATAACCAACAAAGTACTTGGAAAACAAAGAATCTTTCATGATTCCATTTTAACACACAACACAACAATATTCTAAGTACAAAAGTTCCACAATCATCAAACTATAAAACCAATCAATCTTCCATGATTCCATCCATTAAACTGCAAAACAAAGAATCAAAAGAATATTACTAATTAAAATAAACATCAACGTACCAAATTTCAAAAAAATCAAGCCTACAAGTACTAATTCTAAAACTAAAATTTATTACAATCATTCCATCAATATCAATCATCATTAATTCAAATAGGAGTATTTGAACTTTTCTCATTGGATTCATCACCATCTTTAGCAATAACATCATCTACACCTCATATATCATAACATTTAATATAAGAAATTAAGAACCAAAATTAAAAACAAATCATTAGAATTAGATTTAAAATTAAAACTAATTTAAGATAATAATTACCTTTAAATTGAACCCATATAACCAATTACGGGCACATATAAGTAGTGCCTGAACATTGTTTAGAAGAAAGGAGCATCTATACTAGCTCAGAACTAGAGACCTAATATTGAAAGTCGATTCACTCACTACTGTAGTGATTGAAATGCTTAGAACATCACAAGCCATTCTAGAAAGGCATCAATACTTAACATGAAGGCCTTTCCAATGTTCTAAGATATCCAATGTTCTATGATATTTCGGTTCAAGTCTTGACTCCTCTAAATATTTATCTAATTCAAAAAGTTGATTCACTCACAATTGTAGTGATTGAAATGCTTAGAACATCCCAAGCTATTCTAGAAAGGCATCAATACTTAACATGAAGACCTTTCCAATGTTCTAAGATATCCAATGTTCTATGATATTTAGGTTCAAGTCTTGACTCCTCTAAATATTTATCTAATTCAGACTTCCGATAATGATTATTAGTTCGATTCACAAAGTTACTAGTAAAATCCTATACATTCAAAATAATGAAACAAAATAAAAAATTAAAAGGAAGACAAGTTTGATATAATTTAAAAATAAATGAATACATAGTTAATAGTTACTTAAATCATTCCATACATTAAAGCTTGCATTTGATTGTGAGAAGCTTGCTACTTTAGTAGTGCAAGATTGAAGACCAAATTGTGGCAATTCTTTTTTGCCACTAATAGAACTTTTCTTCTCATAGTGAAAAAAAAAAAGATTATACATCGTCTACTTAATGTGATTTATCTTCTCATTCACATTCAAAACATCAGACTTCCTGTAACAATATTGCAAGAAGTCTAATTTACTCCTCGGATCAAGAATGCATGCAATGGAAAGGATGACGCTATGCTCACTCTAGTATTTTTCAAATTTTCCCACCATCTTTGAAGCCATGTCTCTAATTATTAAATCATCACTTTCATATTATCTCTCAACAAACATTTAATTTTCCAAATTTGTATGAAATAAACGTTGGAAGTGGGATAAGAAGAACCATATTAGTGATGATAAAAAAAGAATACAAGATATCATGGATCAATGGTCCTTCTCTCCACTCCTCTTGTGATGGACAAGTCATAAAGTGCTTGTCATATAAAGCCAAGCTTCCAAAATCACATTGATACTTTAGTGCACTTTCTAACATCACAAAGGTTGAATTCCATCTAGTGATGACATCTAACTGCAAACACATACTAGTATCAATATCACCAACCTTATCAACACATTTATAAAAGCTTATTTCCCTTAACTCTGAAGCTCTAACGTACTTTATACTTTCTCTTATTTTATGTAGAGCCTTGTTAGTCTCCTTCAACTTCTCTTGAACAATTAGATTTAAAATGTGTGCACAACAACAAATATGAAAGAATCCTCCAACACACAACAAGCTATTTTGCAAGGACAAATGCTCTTTTAAGATACTTTGCATTTTGTCATTAGCAGAAGCATTGTCCAAAGTAAAAGAATTTTTTTTTTGCGTCCCATTCCTTAAGGCAAGTAAAAATCTTTCCAGCCAACTCCTGACCAGTGTGTGGTGTCTACATTTTACTGAAGGAAAGAATATCGCTATTTAACTTCCAATTGTTATCAAAAAATGGGTTGTTAAATAGTTGTAACCTTCAACAGTATATGCAGTCAACAATTAGAAGTCAAGCAAATTCTACCAAGACTATTTATCATCTTATGTTTCAACTTTTCTTATGCTCTAGATATACATTCCACACATCAGACATTGTGGTAATTTGACTAATATGCTACACATTGGGATTCAAATTCTCGGATGTCTCCCTAACTTGTCTATACTCAACATAAGAATAAGGGAAATCATGCTCAATTATAGTCATTGCCAAGAGATCCCTGTGGCGTTTGTGGGCAAGTTGTATAAACCTTAATCATTCTTGTTGATCTAACATCATTAACCCAATATTATAATACTTAGGAAGAGCTACACACTTAGGAATATGGCGCAAAAGTATTGAAGTGCCATATTTGCTACTCCCTATCACATACTCTTTCCCACAATCATTACATTTTGCCTTTCCCTTACCGTCATAACTCCTAGCTTCATAAAAGAATTCCATACATCAGAAGTACTGGCTTTTGCCTTTTTAGGTAAAGGTAGTTTTCAAGAAGTACAAGTTTCGATGGTAGCAGGTGTTTCACTTTCATTCAATTTATATAATCTATCTATTTCATCCTCTATATCAATAGCATTACCAATACCACTTTCATCTGAAGATGCCATATATTATTACTACTACAATTTGTGATTAAAGAAAAGAATTAATACTCTTATTATCAAGCAAAACTATTGTCTTAGTCTCTTAGTAAAAATGTTTACAAGCAAAACTTAACAACAATGTTATTAAATCTAAACAGAACTATTGCAAAAGATAATGAAAGTGTTCCTAAACTCCTAGAAGCTTCTTTCAAATTTATTTAAGATAATACATTAAAATTGAAGTTCTTTTAAAAAAATTAAAGGAAGTGAGAACTTGCAAGAACATTAATTTGGCTTACAAGTTTGCCTTGTTAATCACTAAGCTGCACTTACACACACATATATATATGGGCAATTAGAACCATTAATTTGGCTTACAAGTTTTCCTTGTTAATTAGTATTGACAAACCACAACACTACCAAATAAATTGGAAAAAAAATATAAAATAGGGCTATTAAACAGAACACACTCCAGCAAACTAACATTTGAAAATGAAATAGAAATAGAACACACACACTATTAGAACACACTATCAGTATTGAAACAGAACACCCTATCACTTATAATCATTATTCAAATAAGTCACTTAATCTAGCCCAAAATGAAAACTCGTACCCCGTCGCTCACATTGTCATTAGTCGCCAACACAGCCTCACAGAACCTTGAAAGTTGAATGGGAAAAAAAGTGAATTTAGTCTCAGTTGAACACTGTACACTCAAACTTAAACGTCGAAGGAGGAGAAAAATAGAGTGATTCAAGTGATTTCTTACCTTAATATTTAAGGCTGCCACTACTACTGAAAAAAAGGGTTGCTTGCCTATCGAAGATTTGGGATAGACACGAGACACCAAAGAAGGAAGAATAAGGGATGATGATTTATGGATTTAGGGCACTAATGACTGAAGAGAGATCAAAGTCAGAGAGGGGAGAGCGTGTGAGAGCCATGAGTTGCTGTTGTGCCTGCGTGAAGACTGAAGCATGACTGATGACAGATTCAAAAAGGAGGACAGAAGCATTAGGGTTAGGAAGGATGGGAAGAAATGACATCGTTTAAGACTATAATATAATATATATATATATATATATATAGGTGGGTTAAACAGGTTACTCGTGTAATAACCGGGTTGCTTTCCAAATTAACGATTATCCTCACAAGCCAACAGGATCCTTACAGCATGTTTTGTCCTCACTTGCATGCTCCTTGGAAAAAATTCCCAGGAGGCCAGCCATCCCAGAATTATCCTAGGCTAAGCACGTTTAACTGTAGAGTACTTATGAAATGGGCTCTCAAAAAGAAAGGTGCACCTTGTTGGTATAAGTAGTACCTATCATATCTTTTAAGCTTTCCTAAATTGTATAGTCTCCTACCTTCACAGTCTCAGAATCCTTTAACTATACAGTCCTATACCTATACAGTCTCAGGATACCTTTCATTTCGATGTGGAGTTGGTCTATTCATGTGTCCCTTCGCCTAGAAGCCCGTCAGGAGTCGCTCCTTATCTGTGCTTCTCTTTTACACTGGCGATCACTCCCTGCCATCGTCAGCCCTGGACGTTACCCTAGTCGGGCCAGTTTAGCCTAGCTTTTTATGGGCTAATAGAAAGCCAGCCCAACCCACTTTAAAATGGGTCCCATTTTGATAGGTCTAAATTATTTTTCTAGGTAAACATTATTTGGTGAATGTTGTCTATCCAACATCAATTGGATATATTGATTCATACAAGTGTGAGCATTAGATTTGTAGATAAAAATGAAGTATTTAATTACTATCTTCTAGTTTGAGGTCTACCATTAAATGAATTTTTAGGATATGGAAGAATATTTTTGCAATTTTGCGCTGCATGTTTAAGTTCATAATTGAAACACAAGTTCAAATAGTGATTACAACAATAGTTATACACAATTTTATTAGAAGGAACACTAAAACAAATATTTAATTTAGTTGTTTAGAAGATGAAGACGTGCTTCAAGAAAAGCATGATGACCATGTTGCTTCAAATTCCCTACAAAGCCTAACCATAATATCTTCAACAAAAATAGATCATGTTCAAGATACTATCCAAGATCAAATTGTAGAGCATACACAAAATAATTAGTAGTTATATTGTACAATAAAGTTTTTTGTTAATGTATCAATCAGGACCCTAGTGTATTTGAGGCATTAAATGTAGAATCAACACAGAAAAGGAAAGACAAATCTAGAAGATCAATAAAAGATAGCACATGTGAAGCTATCTGAAATCAAATCTGTGGAATTAATTAAAGTCACAAAATTCGAAGTAATTGATGCAAATCAATTGGAGGATCACACAATTAAAAGAAGATCACCCTAAATAAGGAAAGAAGTCGCTGAGATCATTTGCAATCTAAGAGATGCTGCAAATGGAAGAAATCAATCAAGAATATCATATTGAAGCACGAAATTATCTTAGAAAGGAAAAAAGTAAAATTGGGAATGGTACACAGACATTTGTTACCAAAAATAGTTCAAGGTACCTGATTTTCAAACAACTACAAGGAATCAAAGAGTTGACTTAGAAAATTCAAGTCTCACTAAGATGAAGGCTCCTCTCCACGGCTACTTATAGAAAACTATAAAAAGAGCACATAGAGTCACTTTGAATTACACTTGCGAAATACAAAGAAAATAATATTTTGAGTTTGAGAAGTGCATTAATTCTTTGTAATTAGTGAGAGAGTTACTACCTTGTTATATATCCTTTGAGTGAGTTACCTCTTTGTGTAAACGATTCTTTTTGAACCAACCTACTTTACCTATTCTTGTATCTGTCTCGTGAATGGACATTGCTTTAAGGCCTTAGTGTAGACCCTAGTTTCTTAGGAGTAAAAGTCGTGTGACTACGCCTTTTTGGAAGAAAGGTTTTCATTTGATATGTTAGCTAGGGACGCGTGAAGGCCTAGCTGTGTAAGTATAAAAGCAGGGCACCTACTGAACCTGTGTTGGAGGTTGCTAAAGTGTTTAGCATAAAAGTAGGAAGCTAAGCCTCGGCCTAAGTTGCTTGTATTTGGTGTTACCATTTACTCGTAATAAAATCTCATTATTTTGTGTTTTGAGGAGTAGATATAGGTATATTGTGACATACTACTGAACCACTATATATCGTGGTGTCTATCATTTACTGCTTTGTTTAATTCTGTCCAATTATTTGTTTTTAAATCACCATGTTTTAATCAGAACTCTGATCTAACAGAGTAGGACATTCAAACTAATTTAAGAAAAGAAAAATATTGAAAAATAGTTTATATACTCAATTCACCCCTCTTGAATATCCATCTGCACTAACAAGTTTATCGCTCTAGGAACAATATTTTGTATAAAGTTAGTACTCTGTCCAAAAATAAATGATAATTAGTACCAATAGTTAAAAAAATTATTAGTAGAACATTCCTATTATTTATTTTATTATATTGCGAAATGAGTGAAACTAAACAATAAGGATAAATTAAATAAGGCAATGAAAATTTCATACATTTTCTAGTAATTTCACATCTAAAAATGATTATGCTAACTAAAATTCAAACAAAATTTAATTTTTCAAAGTCTCTTTTATAACAGTTTTTAAATATAAATTACGTTTATGCAAAGTGAGTTTTATTTAAAATCAATTTTAAAAATTAATTCTACCCAAAAATTAATTCTAGCCAACTTTTTTTCCAAACGTACAATTAAGCTGGTAAATTGAATCTCGTCACTGCATCTACATAATGATTCTGTAGCTAATAGCGTATAAGCCATCTGAATGGAAGTTGAATGAAGTTAGAGAAAAGGCAGAGATAGATTTGCAATAACAACCACCAGAATTAGCCAATACGGATTGAGTACTATTAACCATATACACTAGGCTTAAAAATCTTCAAAGATTAACGGATGGCTCTAAGGAAAACCGCATAGTATCATTTGAATCTGTGGCAACTATTTGAACCCAAATTAAATAATGGCCCTAAGCTTGAGTATTTGTCCATTAGCATCGCCCGACACATATGGCCATCATTAGACCCTTGTGTGTGTGTGTGTGTGTGTGTGTGTGTGTGTGTGTGTGTGTGTGTGTGTGTGTGTGTGTGTGTGTGTGTGTGTGTGTGTGTGTGTGTGTGTGTGTTTGTGAGGAGGAGTTCTATAATTTTATTAAAATTATAAATTAATTTCTATATTTTATTTTCATATAAAATTGTCCTTATAATTTTTTCATCTATATAAGATAATCTCTATCGTCAATATAGTTAACTTTGTTGTTAAAATTATCCTACATGACAACTTATATGTATATTTGTGGATGTATCAATATACTCATTCATTAAATTTTATACAACTTAGTCGTCATGTCAACAAAATTTTTATTTTGTCCTTAGTTCCCAATTTTTCTAATCTAGCATCTACATTGAATATTGTTGACATGAAAGATGAGTTATACAAAATTTAATGACCGGACATACTGACATGTTCACAAAAATACATAATAGCTATTATGTAACTATTTAAACAACAAAATTAATCATAGTGACGGAAGAGATTAACTTATATGAATTAAAAAATTATAAAAATTATTTTATATGAAAATAAAGTATAGGAATCAATTTATAATTTTGATAAAATTATAGAGATCAAAATTATAATTTAACTTTTTATTTTTTTTTTTCAGGGGAGAGAGGGGGAATTATTGTTAAGAGAGTTTTATTATCCACTCGAAGGAAGGGAGAAAAGACACACTGTAGTGGGCCACTTAGGATTCAAGGTTCAGGCCCAACGACGATATAGATTAGTAAAATAGTAGGAGAGCCACATATGATTGGACTCACAGGAGCAACAATGAAGCACCAACCACAGCCATTCATTGAATGAGAGGCTATCCAGAATCTCATCCTCACTCGGTTTCACGAGTCACAGCCACACATCCTCTTCCTGTCGGGCGCTTCTTAAAATTAAAACATTATATTGAACCTGAAAACACTCCCTCAACTCTGTTGATTTCTCCACACTACCACCACCCACCTTGTTTCAGAGCACTCACTTCATACATGGCTTCGGCTACTCTTTCTGTAGCCAAACCAGCTCTCCAGGTTCAACAGCTTTTTATTTTTCTTTAGTCTCCCCTTCCATCTCCCTTAGTTTCATCAACATTGATTCGCAGTAGTATGTATTGTTTGCTTAAAAATGGAGATGTCTTTATAATTGGTCTTATCCCTCGGTGTGTTATTCATTTCAGGCGAATGCGAAGGGCTTCTCTGACTTCTCTGGCCTCCGCAACTCATCAGGCTACCTTCCTTTTCCTAAGAAATACTCTGAGGACTTCCATTCAGTCATTTCCTTCCAGACCTCAGCAGTAAGTACTTACACCTATATTTATTATCAAGTTTTCTGTTAAAAATAGAATGTGTGAAAAATATTTTAAAGAATCACTCATTTAATATTAAGTTAGAAAAAAAATTATTTTTTAAAAAACTATATTCTTATTGTATTTTGATTAAAATATTATATATTTGTTATATTTTAATTGAATAATTCGATAATAAATATATAAAAAATTGTATGTTAAGTTTTCTCAACATATATACTCCTCGAGTACAACGTGTAGATGCAATAAATGGCCATGCCCACTCCACCGTTGCTTTTCTTACTGACCTGAATGAGGAATCTGTGATAGATAACATATACTTCAAAATAATATTAATATAACAGAATAAAATTGGACCAAGCATGTAAGGTATGTTGCCAAAGCCATTGTCTTCTTTTGCTTCCTAACATTTTACCACTAGAATTAAGACACTCGTGATTTATATAACAAGGCTTGAGTGGCATTTCCTTTTAATATTAGGATGTGAGTGAGAATGATTTTTAACCCATTCATTCCCCCAACTTCCTTCTCCCGGAGCCGTGTCACCTTTGTAAGTTTTTTTTTTTAAAATGAAAAATAGGTTAAATTATAATTTTGATCCCTATAATTTCACAAAAATTGTAAATTAGTCTCTATAATTTATTTTTATGTAAAATGATCTATATAGTTTCCCTATCTACGTAAGTTAGTTCATGTCATTAGTATGGTTAACTTTGTTATTAAAATAGTCCTACCTAGCTTGGCATGAGAATTAAGGACAAAATGAGAATTTTGTTGATATAGAAACTGAAAATTGTGTAAAAACTAATGACTGGTCATGCTGACATGTTGACAAATGTATATATCAATTATCATATATGATCATTTTAGCAGCAAATTTAATCATACTGATAAAAGGACTAACTTACATGGATAAAATTGTGGGGACCATTTATATAGAAATAAAGTATAGGAACCAATTTACAATTTTAGTAAAACTACATAGACCAAAATTATAATTTAACCAAAAAGAGTGTTATATCATAGTAACATGAAGACCATGTGTCTCCTCCAAGAATACGAGTGCAGTATGATACGTTGAGCATCACTTCGTACAAGGTTCTTGCTTTTCTCCCATATGAATGCTACAAGATAAATGAGGGAGCCAACTAGGTGTTTGTCTGGCTAAATAAACCAATAAACTAGAAAGTCCTGAGAGATGAATGGATTCGGTAGGATTAGGAGTCGGAAATTATAGAATATGATTAATGATGAAGTGGTTTATGTGGTTGGGGTTGTGAAGGTTGGAAGCAGCGGAGGGTACAAAAAAGGAGTAGTGGAAGCAAAACTGAAGGTAGCAATCAATGGATTCGGTAGGATTGGAAGGAACTTCTTGAGATGTTGGCACGGTCGCAAGGACTCTCCTCTGGAGATCATTGCCATCAACGACACCGGAGGTGTGAAGCAAGCCTCTCACCTTCTCAAGTACGACTCCACCCTCGGAATCTTCGAGGCTGACGTCAAGCCTGCCGGCGAAAACGGCATCTCCGTGGATGGAAACGTCATCAAGGTCGTCTCCAACCGCAACCCCTCCAACCTACCCTGGAAGTAAGTGATTCAAATCAACTTCTTCAGTCTTTCTTTCCTCTTTAACTAACTTAAATATTTATATCATATGGAGTGCTGTTGCAGGGAGTTGGGGATAGATTTGGTGATAGAAGGAACAGGGGTGTTCGTGGACAGAGAAGGAGCGGGGAAGCACATTCAAGCCGGAGCCAAGAAGGTGCTCATCACAGCCCCCGGCAAAGGAGACATCCCAACCTACGTGGTCGGTGTCAATGCTGACGCTTACAACCCAGACGAACCCATCATCAGCAACGCTTCCTGCACCACCAACTGCCTCGCTCCTTTCGTCAAGGTCCTCGATCAGAAATTTGGTAATTCTTCAGTTTTTCTGCTCATCTGGTCTTTAAATTTGAAAATTAAAATCAAGAAAATTGAAACTCGAACTCACTGCCAGTTGAATGTGAAATTTGAAAATTCTTCGATTCTCCTCCGCTTACTGACTTGAAATTAAGAAAACTGAATCCCCCGATTCATGAGGAGTTCGATGTGGCAGGCATTATCAAGGGCACCATGACGACGACTCACTCGTATACCGGAGACCAGAGGCTGCTGGACGCGAGCCACCGTGACCTGAGGCGAGCGAGAGCGGCTGCTCTGAACATTGTGCCGACGTCAACAGGAGCAGCGAAGGCGGTGGCGCTGGTGCTGCCGACTCTGAAGGGGAAGCTGAACGGGATAGCGCTGCGTGTGCCGACGCCGAACGTGTCAGTGGTGGACCTTGTGGTGCAGGTGTCGAAGAAGACGTTCGCGGAGGAGGTGAACGCTGCCTTCAGGGAAAGCGCAGACAAGGAGTTGAACGGGATTCTGTCTGTGTGCGACGAGCCGCTTGTGTCGGTGGACTTCAGGTGCACGGACGTGTCCTCCACTGTGGACTCCTCGTTGACAATGGTGATGGGAGATGACATGGTGAAGGTGATCGCTTGGTATGACAATGAGTGGGGATACTCCCAAAGGGTTGTGGATTTGGCTGACATTGTTGCCAACAACTGGAAGTGATCACACCCAAATCCCCTACACCTTTTGTTCATTATTAATAGCTATGGACGTGCCCATTTTTATTCTTGTCTGCCTACTACACTCTCTTGCTTCATCTTCATTTTTCTCTCAAAACATGTACTCAGAAACACAACCCTCAATTTTCTCCTGCCTTCTCATTCTGCAATAAGATTCTTACCTTCAAATCTTAATGCATGTAATGTCTATGCTAGGAGCCATTGTTCCTGGGTTTCTTCCACTTAAACCTTGGCATGGAAATTCTAAAATTTAAGTGACCCCTTTTTGTTTTTCCATATACATTTGGTATAAATTTAGGAGGATGAAAGAAAGAGAATGAAAATAAAAATGTAAATAAAAATGAAAATGTTAAAATTACGTCCAGTATGATATGGGGTTTAAAACGAAGAAAAGAAAAAAAATTAGATATTTATTTATTAAATTGTTCCTAAAAAATTAAAAGCTAAAGAACTCCTCTCTCTCCTGCAGCTTGCCTCCTTTTGTCTTTCTCCTTCTCCTCCTTCTTCCATCTTCTCTCTCTCCCCCCCTCTTCGTCTCGCCTCCTTTCGTCAATGGTGACTGACGGCATAGCGCAACATAGACGAATGTATAAATCAAAGGGGCAAATTTGAAAAATGAGAATTTATGAGAAGGACAAAATTAACATTTCAACTCAATTACTCTGGAAAGGAATTGCATTCCCTAGACTGCTCAATGGAATGAGTCCATATGATTCCATATGTATACGATGGTAATGGGATTTCCTTTCTTACCACCTTCATAGAAATCAAACATTTCCTTTGACTTCAAAGAAAGAGAATCTTAATGCTCAAGTGTATACCAAAGATTGCCTATGAATTACACAATTTACTATTGCACTCAGGGAAAAGCAGGAAAGCTGTTTCAGCAATCTAACAGTGGCAAGATATCTCGTTCTATGGTTTAGCTTCAATCGAATTAAAGGTTAATAAAGCAGAGTTAGTCTTTGAAAGCTCTACTCCTTAATTTATTTTTGAAATTTAAATATACATATCATTAATTACCAGGCATTCATGCAAAAGAGAAGAACAGGACAAAGTTCAGACAGTAGAGTAGTTGAAGAAACTATATCTGTGAATTTAAATCATTACTGCATAAATCAATAATCAATTTAATAATAATGACAGTGCCATTTGGACACAAGACAAATGCAAATGGATTAGAAGTGATAGAGATATTAGATTTATTTATTTGTAAACCAAAAGGAAATGAGCATCAATAACCATTAGGCATAAAAAATAAAATTGGAAAAATATAAGCTGCTTAAATAGGTTTTAAAGTGCGATTTATGCACCTCAACTAGTCAAAGAACGAAGTATAGTATGGAATTTCATTCGACAAAGTGTTCTATAGATTAATGGTTAATAAATATAATAGATGATTTTAATAGAGTACGGAGTGTCTAGTTTGCCTTGTACGTCAAGCAAGATATTTAGTGCATGCATGTCGTCCGATCAATTGAGGCATATTTGTTTGTGTAGAGCTCATACTAATAGGATAGCGTGCGTATGCCAAACAGAGTGCTTGGCATACATCAACAAGCAAACACTTTCAATTCACTTTAATGATGTCTTTTATACACACAAGCTTAGCTCTTTCTTTTGATTGCCATTTGCCAGGTTCCACAAACCTCGAGAATTTAATTGCAGTAAGTTAACTAAGCTGCACTATAAAGGTAGTTACTGTACTTTGAACCAACAATAGCAGCAGTTGAGTTAACTAAGCAGTACTAAAAAAGTAATCACTTTATTTACACGAATAATGAGCACACGGATCATCTCTTGTAACAGGAGAATCATGTTAGTATATTTCAGCATATGTGTTCAAATAAAGAATTTGGTTAAATGACTAAGATTTAAACTATATTGAATTTCTCAGTGCCTTAGGATAAGAGCTCTGTAGCTTTTTGGTTTCTGCCTCCCTTTTACCCAAAAACAAAAAATTATGAGATTTAATTTTTTATTCTACCATATATGTTAAAAAAATCTAGTAAGACTCTTTTTACAGAAGAGTCGAATCCCAATAATAAAACCGATGATGAATCAATATAAAAATAAAGGTCATATTGTGTATTTGCTAGTATTTCTAGGGCCTACCCTAACTGCCCGTTTGGTTCAGTTTCCATTCTAGTTTTGGAACGAAATTCCAGTACTCGTTTCCATTGTTAACATTTTTTTTTTCCTTCGCGATGAAAAATCACATTTTCACTCTGGAAAATGCGTGAATTTCCATTAATGTCCTCATTTGTTGCTTGATTTCCCTTTGAAGTCCCCAGTGATTGAAGCCCTAATCTCTCCTCTTCGATTTGTATCAAAGTTGCTGTTGTCTCTTTCGTTGGTTCATTCGCAACCTATTTTCTCCCTGGTGATGCACTTGGTTCGTGTTCCCGTTTTCGTCTCTGTTAGAGTTCCCTTCTCTGAGAGAGGGGAGCACGACGAGAAGCAGAGAGAGGGAAAGACTAGAACGATGGAGAGAGGTGAGATAAGAAGAGGAGAAGCAAAGATGAAGAGATTAGAAGACCAGAAGTAGAGATGCACGAGAGGGATGAATAAAAAGGGACCAAAGTGAATAAATTAAAAATTTTATAGGGGTTTTAATAAAGAATAAAATATATTATCAAACTAGGGACTTAGATGAAGTAAAAGAAGATTTTATATTAAGCAAAGGACAAAAGAAAAATTTAGCCAGGGATCTAAGTAAATAAACAAGAAAGTTTTTTGGGTAAATAGTAAAATTAAAATAAAATCTATAGTAATTGTGATGGAATTGATAGTTTCTCTGAATAAAATGAGAAAATTATATCAAAAAGTAAAATAATAAATTTACTCACCTATTTCTTTTTTATTATACAGTATTTTTCATTGCAAATCAAATAATTTTTTTTTATTTTTTTTCTTTTCATTCCTACTTTGCACTAAGAAACAACGGACTGTAAGAGTACAGTATTTTTTTTTTCTCACAATCATGTGATCTGATCATGTCCTTATGTTTTTAGACCCCGAAGCACAACCAACGGTGAGTAAAAGATTATTTTAGTTTGCATTTACGTGGATGAAACACCCAGAAACTTGGAAAAACAAGATTCACGGAAATGTGCATTTCAAATCCAATAAAAATTAAAATTGACAAGGGATAGGCCTTGGTTGTGGAACATATAGGTTTGGCAACATACAACATGTATAGGATCATACAATTGCAACATACAACATCTGAGAAGTCACATGGAAACACAGTTAAGATCTGACTTGAATCATGCCTTGTATATGAACAGGTTTTTGGGGCTGAAATATCCCACGCAAATGTGGTTAATTAACAGAGATAGAAATACCATTTAATAAGAGATGCAACGAAGTAGGATCACAAGGATTGAAGATGGAAATGATAAATGGATTAATGAGTTAGATGGCACAATGCATGAGGGGATTGAATATTTCAGAAATATTTGTTTTTTTTCTGATGGTGTGATAAATAGGAATGGTGAGGAGAATGAAAATTATATTAGAGAATATGACATATCCTTTCTCTGTGTAAGACATATGTGGATGCTATATGAACCACTTAAAATGACTGAGGTTGAAAATGCAAATTATGAAATAGAGGAGAATAATGCACCAGGACTAATATAAGTTGCCTGAAAAATTCTTCCAAAACAACTTAAATGAAGTAGGGCCAAATATCACAAAGTCCGAGATGTGATTTTTTGTGGTAAATATTGATATAACTAATGCAACCTAATCGTATTATGGTAGGACATTGTCTTTAAAGAATAATTTTTAGTATAATAAATAGGAATGGTGAAGAGAATGAAAATTATATTGCAGAGTATGACATATCCTTGTGATTGAGGTTGAAAATGCAAATTGAAATAGAGGAGATTAAGGAGAATAATACACCTATTAACCACCTACTTTATGCTAATAATTTATTTCTTTTCATTGGGGTGCCCATGCCATTCACTTAAATTTGTTCTAATTTAATTATTTAACTGTAGCTCATGTTTTATTTTATTCTCTTAATTTTATTTTAGGTTTTATTTTGATTCCTTACTTTAATTTTGTTCCGATTTTGTCCTTTAACTTTATCTTAGATTTCTCGAGTCTCTTAATTTTATTTGGTTTCAATAGGATTCTTTAACTTATAATAACTATTCAAATATTTTCATCTCTTTATAATAACATCATCAAGATACTTAATAAAAAAAATTTTATAAGGTTATCAGAGTTAAGCAAGAAGGCTCGAAAAACTTTTCCATCAAGCATTTTGGAGATATAAAAGAGAACAAATAGTTGAGTGTTTTTTGAATGGTAAAGGACTAAATTGAAATAAAATAAAATTAAAGGACTAAAGAAAGAATTAAGGTAAAGTTAAGAGACTCAATCGCAACAAAAAAAATTAATGGACTAAAGGAAAATATAATTTAATAGGTTAGATTGGAACAGAATAGAATTAAAAAAAATCTTTGAGAAACATAAACTAATGTTAAGGGGTCAAAGTGAAAATTAAGATAGAGTTAGGAGACAAAAAAAAATCTAGATAAAGTTAATAGATTCAAATAAAACAAAATTAAATGATGGAAATTGAAATAAAGTTATAAGATTAAAATAATATTTTAATAAAAAATTTCAAATATTGAACAAAAGAAAAAAAATCATTCAAATAATTTGCTAAATAATTTACATTTTAACTTTTTTTTTTGACCCAAGCCATAGCTTTTGATTTTTTTGCCCCGCAAATAAGTCAAAAAGGTTATGGCCGCCCAGAATATGTAGTCAAAGGATGGTCCACCATGTCTGATTCTCGCTGAGAGTAACGCGTAAGGTGGCCCTACAGTCCTCGACACAATGAAAATCAGCTTCAAATTTCAAAACAATCCTCTCAGTCCGTCTTCATGTTCATATGTATTATGAATGGCAACAAAGGGCTCCCAGTCCCCACCCCACCCCGAACCTGTCTCTGTCTCTGCCTTCGATCCTTGTTAAGAAGAAATTTTTGCCTCTGTCTCTGATCCCTGCCTTCTCATGGAAACCCCACAAAGTTATTAAAAATTCTTTGAAAATAAAAAATAAAAAAATCAAATTGAGAGAGCAGAGAAGATGGGATGCACGAGCACGAGAAAACAAAGATGATGACGACAACGAGAGAAAAGAGACGATGACAACAAAGAGGGAGGAAACACGATGCACCAGCACGAGAGGGCAAAGACAATGACGATAATGAGAGAGTAGAGACGATGACGACAGGATGCACAAGCATGAGAGAGCAGAGATGATGACGAGCATGAGAGCGAAGATCAGCACCTCAGCAGAGACAATAAGAAAGGTCAAGAATCAAGATTCAGGAAAATTGGGAATGGTTGAATGGATCAGGCCATTAGGGATTTAGGGTTTTCTTTTTTATTAAATTAATTTAATTATCACTATAGTAATTTTAGTGAAATTACTAAATTACCATTTGAGAATAGGGACCCTCAGGGTGGGGAGTGTTATCTTAGTCCTCGTCTTTGAAAGAGTTTTTTTTCCAGTTTTCGTCTTTGAGGGGAAAAAATCTCTATTCCTGAGGCCATGAGAGCGGGATCCCCGAAACCCCTATCTCATTATCATCTCTAGTTATGTATATAGCTTAGTGCCCCAGTAATAATAAATAATAATCTCATTCTCTTTATCATCTTCACAATATTATTTTCTGTTTCAAACTCACCTAAACATTACTCTCGGTCTCAAGCGGTGATCATCACGGCTTCAAATTTCAAACAGTCCAACACGTGGAAGCCACATCGCAGGAGGCTTCCAGGAGCTCCCATTCATCCAATGTTTTTCTTTTTTCAAAAAAATAATTTACAAATACTAATTGATCTAATTATGATTGTAACCATATTAATAAATATGAAATTATAATTATAATTTTTTAAAAAAAATTAGAAGAATACTAGATAATTGGGAGCTGCTCTCATTCTGTGAATCCCCAAGGATGCGCAGGTGCGCATCAGTTTAGCAACGATTTTAACCGTTGCTAAACCAAAAAAACCGTTGCCGAAACTATCTTCAGCAACAGTTTTAGCCACGATTTTTGGAAACCGTTGCTGAAAGAATTTTTAGCAACAATTTAGCAACGTTTTTTAGAATCATTGCTAAAAATATTTTAGCAACGGTTAAAACCATTGCTAAACCGATGTGCATCCCTGGGAATTCGCAACAAATCCAAACTCCTCTCATTCCATCTTTTTTATCTCCTTCATGGGAAAGTTAACGAATGGTTTTTTTGGAGTTTGGGTCCTCTGCTTGCCAAGCATGAACCATTGGATGGGATGGGCCCCACTTGACATGTGGGGCCCACATCAAATCCAATGGTCTCTGCTTGGTGCTTGCCAAGCAAAGGAATCCCCTCCGTTTTTTTGACCCAAATTTTATCCCACTAATATAAGCCTCAAATTATTTTTTATATCAGACCTTCTATATCAATTTTTTTTTTTTAAGAGAAATACACCTTAGCCCCAAACATATCTCTTTCACTATTTCTTTTAATTGAGTCCTGATATATCTGAGTTCTAGATATATGAAGGCTAATATTAAAAATAAAGAAATTGTTTTTGTTTGTTTGATTGATAAGTCCTCATGACCCGCTGATCAAGCCAGAGATTCCCCAAGATTGAGGAATCTTTGGCAACGGACAAGAGATTCATAATCATTTTGATGTTTATAAAAGTGTTGTTCGTAAGAAAATTAAAATGCAGAAAATAAAATGATAATTACCATTTTGTTAAACAAATAAGTAGTGTAATATTGAAACGTTAATGATAATTAGCATTTTATTAGCGTACTTTTATTTTTTATATTAAAAAATATTAAAAAGATATCAAAACAGTTTTTACATTGTGTAATTTTTACAGTTTAATAAAGTATTAAAAAAATACATTGAATTAAAATCGCAGAAAATAAAGTTTATGGGAAAATTAAATTTTAACATATGTATAAAATATAGAAAATAAATAAATTTCCAGTAGTATATATATATAAAAATCGTACAGAATAAATTTGTATGAAATAAATAAATTTATTCGAAATTCTGTAAGTTATATTTTTAATTACAAATAAACTGAAATATTTTAAAATTCTCTAAAAATACCATAATAAAAAAATTGTAATTTCGTTTTAATCTACTATTGTTTAATGCAAAAGATAAAATGATAATATTTGCTTAATTAATTATAGATGTATGAAAATTAATGTGTTCTTAATTAATAAAAATTAATATATTGTTTAAAAGAAATTTCTAATATATATTTAAATTAATTTTAAATGCGTCAAAATAAATATATGTATCAAATTCCAGTAATTGAATTTTATTTTTTAAAATACTATAGTTTAATATTTCATTGGAGTAAATCATTATCAAAAAAATTAATTTTTATTTTTATTATAAATTAATACTTCAAATAATTAATTAAAAATATTGAAATTTTGATTAGTATTTTTTTTCGTAATCTTGTTCTAATTTATTACAGTTTCAAAAAAAATTAAAAAATAGAAGAACAATTGATAATACAGAAAAATTTAAAAGTGTAAATTATATTTAATTTTCATAATTGAATTATTCTACGTAATTTAGATATGGCTAAATGGATTATTATTAACTAATCTTATGATTACTTGATCTCATATCTAATAATTCAAGTTCATTGGGTTAATTTTTTATTACAACAAAAATTCCCAATATTTAATAAAGATCTAAAAATAGTTTTTTTTTTCTAATTTCGTTTTAACTCGTTAAAAGTTAACAAAAATTTCTATTTTGTACTTAATGTTAAATGTGTGGAAGTTAATATATGTATAAAATGTGTGGAAAATAAATAAATTTGTTGTAATAAATTGGAATTTTAATTAGGAATTTTAGTGGTTCATAACTTTATGGAATGAAAAGAGAACTTTTGTAGGTAACATTTGCAAATCACGGTTTAGGTTGTTCTTATACTGCAATCTGACAATTGTGAAAGGCGGCCACGGGGGGACAATATCGAGTGCGACGATTCAAAATAAATTATGATTGACAATAAAATTGTTTTGGAGGCGTCAAAGGAGAAAATTTACAGTAAATTGAAGTTGAACTCATATCATAAGGTAGCCTAGATTACATAGAAATGTGAAATGGGAGTTTTCCTCCACAATTTCATATCGTTCGTACTGATGATAATTCCAATGTAATATGGATGATTGAGGCGAACAAGGAAAATGTTGTGGTCCTTCAAATGATCCAACTAGGTGTTTTTGTATTTGATGTTGTGCAACTGCAACAAATCTCATATCCCCAAGAAAACCCAACCACGCTTCCCTCACATTATCTTATTGGCGAAATGGATGAACATGTTTACCAGCCATACATGGGGGACCTAAGACTGTACAGTGAGCTCAAAGAGAGCTCACACTAGGAAACCTGTACAATTAGGCTTGATGATGATGGAGATCTGCCACTTGAGGTCATGCATGGACCTCTAATTGATGATGACGATGCAGTAGATGAAGAATATGTCATCCGCATAAACAAGGTTGATGATCCTTGCAGAAATAGTGAAGATGATGAGCTGAACAATGACAATAAGGATGATGATGGCGAAGAGGAAGACATATTAGATTAGGTGATGGTGTAGAATCTATTAATGGTTTTTTAGCATCCTACAAGAATTTTTCTCTCATATTGATATAGATGCGGTTGATGCTCCCGAAACTCCTAACATTGTTGATATGTGAATTATAGCTATGATCAGGAGCTATATGTTGCAATGATCTTTGAGAATAAGAAGACCCCGTTGAATGCGATGAAGCTGTACTTCGTGAAAAAAATCACACCTCACAGCAGTCAAAAGCAATAAGAGTTTAACAGATTTGAGGTGCCCAGAGTATGATAGGAGCTACAACTGGAAGTTAAGGACTATCTGGGGAAACACTCGCCGACATGGAAAATCACAAAGTATAGTGGCCTCCATGTTTGTGTCTCACCAAACCTAACCTAAGACCATTCTATCATGCCCCAAATCCGAGCATGTAACCGGCGTAGACATTACCTAACCCACACTGCCAGAAGCCTATCATAACACCAACTGACCCAAACAATATGCACATAAACCCTAGGTGGCCTACCCTATTACAGAGCATGCTAAAAGATTACTTGAATATATAAAGACAAGTACCTTACCCTAGACAATTGGTAGGCACCTTCAACACTCGATCTGCTGCTCACATTTGCCCTGATACCTGAAACTATGAGGAGATGAGTCCGGTCCACTTGACTCATCATAAACAACCTAGCCTAACAAGAATATAACAATGCATACCAACAAAAAATAAAGAAAATATGCATTTAACTCTACATGTATGAATACCATGATCATGACTGTACGATATTTCTTCTTACAGATAACATATATATATATATATATATACCAACAACTAACAAGAGTGTGCAAACATAAATATAAATGCTAGTTTACAACCACAATATATTCATCCATCATACATATTGAACTTGGTCATATCCTTTAAATAATCAACGGAGTCTTCCCATAGGGCCAAGTAACACCATTGCCAATCATTTGTCCATAATGAATTAAATAAGAATTTCTCATGATATACTATCATAAACAGTCGGGATTCCCATGGGGTCAAGTAACACCGTCACCAACCACTTGCTTATAATGAATAAAATAAGAATTTCTCACGATGCACCATCACAAGTAATCAAGATTCCCATAGGGTTAAGTAGCACCGTCACCAACCACTTATCCATAATGAATAAAATAAGGATTTCTCACGATGCATCGTCATAAGAAATTGGGGTTCCCATAGGGTCAAATAGCACCATCACTAACCACTTGCCCATAATGAATAAAATAAGGATTTCCCATGATACACCATCACAAGTAGTCGGGGTTATCAACCACTTTCCCATAATGAATAAAATAGGATTTCCCACGATGCACTGTCACAAGCAATCCGAGTTCCCATGGGGTCAAGTAGTATCGTCGCCAACCACTTGCCCATAATAAATAATATAAGGATTTCTCATGATGCACCGTCACAAGCAATCGGGGTTCCCATTTTTGAAGGGCCACACAAGCTCTTATTGTATTCCATAATGATCACATATCACTTCCATATATAAGAGTAACACACATCACATGATATAGTCCCAAGTACCAACCGAACTAAGGTACATAATTTCACATTTACAATTAATAAGATCACTCCTTCACAAGGTCCACATAAGACATGTAATACCTACGTTTTAGTAAGGATGGTTGATAATTAAAATTTCTAAATTTTAATGGATAAAATCTTTTTTGTAACCTAACTGAGACTTTTCCTATATTAGATGATTTTGGATTTTAAAAAAAAAAATTTGTTGGAACTCCCATGTTTTAGTCTCTTGCTTATGTGTAAGGATGGTTGTGGGCAATGAGATGATAGGTAAATGTGGTTAGATGACGGGTGGAGCTCACATGGCAAGTTATGGTATTGGGACCCTTATGTAGGGACCAAAGTGAAAAGGAATGAAAACTCTAGGGTGGAGGTGAAATGGTGAATAAACTTATTATATGAGATTAGGTATGATGGTCATGAAGTGTGGTTAGGGGAAAATATGGGTGACAGATACTTAAATTTATGTTATAAAATATTTTTCAATGCCCCTGGACCTTGGTGTTTGAGTGGGAACTAAGGAAGGGCAAGATGGTAATTTTGTGCTCTATTCTTATTTTAGATCATTTATACTTCAGCCATTTCATTTTCCCCACACCACACCTCACGTTTCTCCTTCCTCTAATCAATTTCTTCATCTTTCTCGGCTCAACCATGGCTCCCCGAGGTGGTTCTCTGGTGAGGGTTCGACTCTGGTGACTTTCTCTAGCAAGGAAGCAAGAGATTCAAGGTAAGGGCTTTGAATGAGTCACCTTTCTCCTTCTTCCTTTCCATTTTCAAAGATGACCATACCCTAGGGTAGAAAATGTGAAAATTTGGATGATTAGGTTGTGTTTATGCACTAGATCTCTTCCTTTATGTACAATCATGATTTGGGAAACATTTATCTATGATTTATATGGTTGAAAATGGATTAAACTTCAAGAAATTAGGAAAGGAACTCATGATTAAGGGAAAGAAAAACTATATCAGAAAAATGTTAGGTTTTGGGGTTAAGAAAAGGGTGATCTTGCTTTGAATCCCTAAAATAATTGGGTTGTGATTTTTGGGGAAGTTTAGTCATGTTTAGGAGTGAGTGTTTAAGGCAAAAACCATGGAAAATGAGGAAGAATCAAGCTGGGAACGAAGAGAGATTGAAAGGGGAAATTTTTTCTCGAAATCAGAGCTTTGGTTTCTGATGTCCATCATTGCAACGATGGGGGTACTCTGACTCGTCACTGTAGCAACATAAGGCAGAAAAGAATTTTGATTTTTCAATGGCCATCGCTATAGCGATGGATTCCACCGCTACAGCGATGGGGGCAGAGACCAAGTTGCTTTTTAATGCTCTTACAGTGCTACAATGGGGTACTGAGCGCTACAGTGGCCGAGTAGCATCCAAAACATGGTTTTTCATGTTCTTTTTCATGTGTTTTCATTCCAAATGGTTAGGATACCTCATGGAAGAATCTAAACAAAGGTTAAGGCTTATAAACATCAATCGTAAGAAGGATTATCTAGCTTGAAAATGAGGTGAGGGACCAACTTTACTCTTAACTTGAGTATGTGACAAATCTATATCTAATAATTTAAATTGGGAATGTAATGATCATATGCTTGAATGTGTAATTACTAATATTCGGATACATGGATGAGTCTTATGTGACATTGGACTATGATGAATGATTTTTTAATCCTCACTTACATTGTGACCTTATATTATTCAAATCTTTGGATCCTTTATTCTTGTGTATATGAACTTTTGAGGATGATACCAAATTGATATGAAAATTTTGAAATTTGGGTTTAGTAATGTGGGAAAAGATTTACCCCTAATGTGATGAGATATCTCTTAAACCCCTTGGGAATCTCATGGTTGAGTTCTTCCATTAGTTAAGTATCATCTAATTTATTTGATGAAATGGATCACGAATTTAAGAATGTTGAATGAATTAGTAATAGACAAATACTTTCCTTCATCTACATTGTGTTGTTGGCATATTTCATTTTTATAGATCCTTACTTTATGAGATTAAATTCTACTTAGGATGGTGTCATGGGGAAGATGAAAATCTCTATGGTTGGACTTGTTAATGAGGGTTATGTACTACTTTAATTATGCTTCTTAATGGATTACCTTATGAGTTTCTTGGTACATGTTTGTGGGGAATAATCATTTCATTCCATGATTGATTGTGGTACTGAGATGGAACTGTGACCATGAGTATTCTAAATAAATTTGATATATATATACTATTAGGTTCAATTCTAATAAGAGTTACCCTTATCCTGCTACTTTTTAACTCTCGTAATAAATTAGGAGGTGGTTTTATTTTGGAATCTAATTTGGGATGGAATAACTACATTACAGGATGGTCAAATATAGTGAACCTTGTGATGGAATGATAATTTTCTTGTCTATATTATGGTTAAACATTGATACTTGTTGGTTATACTTATTGTTTCTTGAAATTTTATCTGTGAAATGCTTATACCTATGTGGGCAAGTGGTTGGATGTTGCCACTTGACCTTTCCATGGAAAATATGTGATATCTTCATAATTATATAGGCTAATAGTTGGATGATGCCACTTAACCCTCTTTGTGAAAACTTGAGAATAT
The DNA here is from genome assembly GCA_037074585.1 of Biancaea sappan. Lineage (NCBI taxonomy): Eukaryota > Viridiplantae > Streptophyta > Magnoliopsida > Fabales > Fabaceae > Biancaea > Biancaea sappan. The sequence continues at coordinate 72,969,695 of CM073492.1, read as the reverse complement.
TTGTAACTATACGAGCATGTGGTTAAATGGTGCCACATGACGCTTTTAGGGAAGGATTTGTGGAATATAATATTCATATGAGCATGTGGTTGGATGGTGCCACTTGACTCTTTTCAAAAATACTTTTGAATGTTCATATTATATGATTTAATATGTGAGTGGTGGACTATCGACGACAATAGATGGATTGATATTGTGTGTTTTCTCAAATCTATTAGTTAAATAATCCTCTTGATTTTTGTTGTGAACTTATGGATTGGTTAGAAAGTGTTGGCTATAATGAGTCTAGATTTCATGGACCACTTGTGTGATAGGGATTTATGGTCATGGGTGGAGTCTTATATTAATTCCAACCCTTTACAGGGTACTCGGTTTGTATCTTTCTTTCTGTTGGCTATTTTCCCTCACTGAGTTCTAAACTCACTCTTTCTCTTTATGCCCCTTGTAGGTTTCCTCGTTTAGTTAGCGAGTCTCCATATGAGGAGTAGTGGAGTCTCTAGGTCCATATTCCTTTTATTAGGGATGCTGGTTAGTTTATGGTAATTGCTGTGGGTTCAAGTCGCTTTATAGTTAGATAGAATACCTAAAGATCTTGTATTGGTTCTAGAATGTATTGGAGATGTGATGTGTATATATATGTTTTGATTGTAATTTACACGTTAATTATTCCTTCATACTGATGATGTCATTGTGGTAAGGATATCTCAATTCTAATATGGTTATCTGAGTAGACTATTTTATTATGTTGGGATGGAACTTTAAGTGTTATCTCTGGTATGTTTTCTTATGTGTTGTTAGGCTTACAAGGGTGGACAGAGTCTATCTCCATGCCAGTCACGTTCCCGAATTGGGGGCATGACAAGATGACACCATGACGCCCCTATCATACAAATTAGTTGTTGAACTACATATGTGACAATTTAAAGCACACATGATGTGGATGAATTTAGTTCCTCACATTATATATGTGTGTGTGTGTGTATCAGTATCTGCATCAAACAATATAGCGAAATTACCATTTCACACATCATACATGACTAATAACTAAGGTGATTACCACATTTTATTCATCCTTGTAAGCATATCAATATATACATCTATATAATGATTCTTCCCATCTTTTATGCATATTAAATTGTCCATAACAACCATAACATAACTCAGTCTTATACATCGCGCCTAATCATTAATAAAGGTGCTTACTATTTCCAAATCAATGTTGTACACATGTATATATATGTAGAAAATCATGGAAATTGCTTTATACTATCACATGCATGAAGCTGCCAATTAGCATAACATATAGTTCACCCATGGTCATCCAATTCCATCCATTTTCAACTATGAGAATCATATTTATTTATTTAGGCACATTATTACAATACTTCGTTCCTCACAAGCTATCCATGCATACTTTCAATAAGAATACTAGAATTGTATAAACAAGGTAAGGTGGAAGCTCCCTCACATGGAGTTCGAGATAGGTTTCTACACTTTATATTGAACAAAGAATGTTCAAAATCCCACTAAAGGCCTATAGAATCAATCAAGTAAGAAACAACACCAACTCAGAACATAGGCTATCAATCTTTTAAATTTGATTTGTTTTAAAGGTAAATTTGAATACAAATTTTAGAAAATTATGGTATTAATCCGTAGCTCTAAAAATTATAAAATTGGTAAAAAGCTTTATTAGCATGTTGACATATTACGATAAAAATTTTAGAATTTAATTCTAGCATTTGACCCCACTAAAGACCTTATTAGTGACTAAATGTCAAAACTATCTAAATTCTGAATAGGTATTGTGTTATGTGTTTTAGACTCAGTCAACCATGTCCAAATGCAATGAAATTTTGTAGATCATTAGTTTCATGTCTTAGGTAAAGGCCATAAAATTTTCATATTAAAATGACGTCTTTAGCTACCAAAACCAAATCAATTTCCTAAACTACTTAGACTTGCTCTGCACTAAACAAAGTGTTGATTCTCACATTTACTTGACCAAACAAACAAATTTTAATGTGCCTGAAACTTTCCATATCAGATTGCCATTATCTCAAGAATCTCCCACAAAAATTTCATGATTTTAGAAATTGATTTGGTCATCCAAAATCACATAAAACCAAAAGCATGATAGATTATCTTGTTCTACCTATCTCAAATTTCAGCTACCATTTTAGGTGTATTCAGGGTAGCAAACCAACCCAAAAGAACTCTCAAATAATTTAGGCACATTTCTTAAACACAAATTATAGCAGAAGCAAATAAAAGATTATAGCAAAACCAAATTAGACAACCCAAAACTCATGGGTTCTCACTACAAAATTATGCATTAACTTTGTTTCCTTCTAGCCCTCAGCCAACACTCTTTAATCACACAAACAATCTCAAATCAATTACCCAAACATTTATATATCTAGAGTAACATTATTCATTCAAACCCAACTGAAAATGATGGAGAAAAAAATGCTATATAATCCCAAATTAAACAGCTAAGTCCATGGGTTTCTAAGTGCAGGATTTTCTGATGTTTGTTTAACCAACCAGCAGCATATTTGGCTTTAAATTCTTAGAAAAAAAAATACTTTAAACACTTAGGTAGTAGTATACTCAACGAAACACTACTTAAATTTCATTTAATTCTAATTATAAGAGTATTGCCTTGGACTATCAGTGATACGTTCATGATGTTTATTGATTGACCACAATCATTCACGTATTTGACAGTGTGTTACAATTGATGAATGACCAAGATTATTGGCCTGAGTTGAACGTAAAACCCCAAGCGAGTTGACTAGCGAAATATTATGAAGAAGGGTTGACCAAAATCAACTCGGATACAAAATGATATAGACAAGAAGGAGCCAATACCCCATCCCCACTAAGTGTGGAATATAGAGGGAGACCGGTCATAATCGGTAATTATGCCCTTCGCGTCGTGCCCCTGCCCTACTTACACTCCCACTGAATTTAATGTATATTTGTTGTTCTTTGGAGCTCTAATGTATTAAATTTAATAAAATATTTGTATTTAATGTACTTATGTTGTTCTCTTGACATTACACATAATTTTAGCTTTATTCTATTATTATTGATTTAGAATTTATGTGAAAATATAATTTTTAACTTTATTTTATAATTGTTGATTTAGCATCAACTTATGTGAAAAATATAATTTTTAGCTTTATTATAATATTATTCATTTAATGCTAACTTATGTGAAAATATAATTTTTAGCTTTATTTTATTATTGTTCATTTAGCATTGACTTATGTGAAAATATAATTGTTAGCTTTATTCTATTATAATTCATTCAGTGTTAACTTATGTGAAAGAAGTAACTATTTTAATTTTACTCTTTTATTATTCTAACATCAATGGATTACAACTTATTTAAAGAAATAACTATCTTAATTTGATCAAGAACTTTGCAAATGACCAGTTGACATAGATGCAGGAGATGGTTGCAAGTAATGCACCCCAAACCCGAGGACGAGTCTTTGTTGACCTTGCAACATGTTCACATTTCAGATGTAGTTTGGGTGAATAACACAAAACAAGTCTTCCAATGTCGAATGAATGTCAAGGACCATGGGATTGATCCACCTCCCTAGCTTGTTCCTTACTTGCAAATATCAGGGTTTTAATGTGTTTCTCACTTGATGTTATTCTAGTACAACTATGCACTAGTTATTCACTCATTAAGTGTTAGTGCCCAAAGACCCATACCTTCCACATCCCGCAAAGTGAGAGCATGATCATTTTGTAAGAAGTGGTCATACAATTGGGATTGTCAATCCAGTGCCTTCTTGTAATCGACTCCACATAATGGAAATGACCATTGGTTTATGAGTTCTAGTTAGGTGTTCATCATCTGGCAAACAAAGTTAAGGGCCAGAGAGTGAGCTTAAGTTGGTTGGTTGACACGTTCTCCAATATACCAGATGTTGCTGATAAGAGGTGTTATAATGCTATGCATGGTTATACATCATGCAGCTGGTATGGGGGGTACTTGATGGTAGATCAGCCAGACGATTTAATTTACAACATGTACCTCCCTTTGCTATACATCATACGAGAAGCTAACATGTATAGTTAGGGATAAGTGATCTCAACGCATTTACGTAGAGCACTCTACCATGCCACTAATCTTTCTCACGATGAGATAGTGAATTGTCTCCATCTCCTGCACCTATGGGCACGGTATCACTTTCTGCGATTGGAACCTTAGCCGTTGGAACTCATTAATTCATGTGGTTATATCTACAATCTCCCGCCATCATTGTGCTACATGTATAAAATGACTTCATTACATGTATTCTTGATTTTCGCTGTAATATACACACTTGTTCTTGACTTTAGTAGGTGGACAAGATTTAGGGAACACATTGAAGAAATATTGAATGTTGTTGAACTAGATAACTGATTATGATGTACAGTACCCTAACTAACCTTATCCTATTAATTTGATGTTATTTGTTGTTTGTTCCTATGTTTCTGATCAAGTTTTTTGACTTTCTTGTCCACAGATCATCTGGACACTTTATGCTTTTGATGTCGTGCGACAACAAATCCCTCAATATTGCAATGGGGGTTCAAAACATGGCACGACATGGTGCCCCTTATCTACTTCTAGATTGTTGAGTGGCATGCCACATATCATGTAATGTGGTAATTTTGATTGCAATAACCCATCCCTAATCTATCGTATGACCTCGATCACCTACACATAATGCAGTTGAAAGGAAAGACTGGCATCAACTGGATAGAAACACACGGTGATCAATTTGCTCTATGGAATGTTGCTACTGATTGACACCTCCAAGGTGCTACTTTAGAAGCTTTATTTCCTCGCAACTCAAAATACATGCAATGGTATTAGAGGCAGATGCACTATTAGATATAAACCATAGATGGTTTTGCTATTTTTTTGATATATTATATCATGTCTATCGTACTATATTTTTTTCCTTTAACAAAGACTTAATGCTTAGGTATTCATGATATTTGTAAATTTTTTCTTGTAGTGAGATAAGACTACTCAAATGTGCAAGCTTACAAGTAATGAGCGATGCTCTTTTAAGGAAGAAATAATAAATAAAGTCTACAAGGATACATGGGTCAAATATGCAACCTCATATTTGACAATCTTGTGTCTGCACCCCCAGCTCCACCAATTCCTATACTTGATCCTCCACAACAGGAACAACGAGTTGGGAAACGACATGGTGAGTTCCTACATACGAGGTAGCTTGTGCTATGAGGGTCCTGTAGCTGCACGTTCTTCATAGCAATTCGACGTCAGTAGGTCCTCTTCATATGTATTTGTTCCCGACTCATTATATCAAATGCCGATGTCGCTGGTTGGACATTTCGAGAGTATGGGAGCTTTTTACATGTTGATGTCGATAGCATTGATTAAGCATTTCAGGAATGCTAAACCCAGTTATGGCACCGTGTTCCCCCAAACACATATGCAGCCACAGATAATGCCCAAAGGAGGGTCGTTGCTGGTCATATTCTGTAATACCCATGAAAAATAAAATATAAATATTTGGTTACAAACTACTGTTACTATTTCAGTATATGATACTATTCACCCATATAATACTATTTACGTATATGGTACTGTTCATTTATACAATCAAAATGTCAAGTACTAGATGTGGTTTGGTCATAAGAGACAACTAGAAAGAAGTTCGTAGGAAAAAAATGACGTTTTATGTGTAAAAATACCCTCAGGGACTAAAATGAAAGGACTGATTTTAAAAGAAACTTAAAGGTTTAAGGTGAAATGATAGTTTTCCCCTTAAGTTTTTCAATAGTAAGCCGCCTGCGACTTTTCCGAAATTTGTACAGTAACCGTAAATGATTAACGTGAATTATTTTATTATAAATATCATTTTTATAAATAGTAAATTGAATATTTTATTAACTCATAGTGTCAAATAGTACCTTTGACTTTTCCTATAAATAGGCTCTTCCATTTCACTTCTAAACTCACACCTTCAACTTCTCTTCTTCTCTCCTTAAGTTTCTCTTGCTCTAATGCTGGACGTCTGAGATTTTGGGCCTTTCCTTTTCAGCTTAGGTAAGGATACTATCCCTTTTCTATGTCTTTCAATTTTAGAAGTTATTTTCTTAAGTATGCTCTGTGGTTGCAGCTTTGGTTGATCTTCCACATCAGAAAAACTGTCCTTAGCTGTTTATATGTTATTTTGATTATCTGATTACCGAAATAGAATATAAACTGTGAAAAATACATGTCTAGGAAAGTTCTGGCTAAGGAAAGACCTGATTTTTAAGTGTGTCCAGTGTGACCCTCCACTCTTTCCTGGGAACTTACCTGATGTACTCTTTTACAGATTGTATTCTCTATTTCCTGGGAATAGTAACTGTACGTATGAATAGTGACTGTACATATGAATAGTAACCATACGTATGAATAGTGACCGTACATATGAATAGTAACCATACGTATGAACAGTGTCTATATGAAAACAATCCTAACGTATTTTCTCTAATCTTTCATGAAAATCTCTGTAGCGGAACACTGAAATTCACCTGAGTACTCTTGTCTGTAACGACTTAGAGAAGTGATACTCGTACGGAATCCAGGTGAGTGAAACGACCCCGTTTTAATAGAGTTTTAGCATTACTGGTGATAAAAAGTATGTCGTAGGACACTCCCAAGATTCATAGGGGGAAATTGGATTCAGAATGACGAATCTAAATGAGATAATTAATCCATAAGTATGGATAAAATGAAATAAGTATCTTATGATGATGTGAAGTTTGAATGTTTTCAAAAACGTATTAATTGTTATCTTGATATGTGGTTTATAAATCTATAATATAGTTATATACTATACCTGTTATATGGATGAATATTATATTGAGCTTCTGATTATGATATGAAATGCTATTGATTGTGATTGAGCGGGACAGTACCCCCTCTCACGGCAAGGCAGAAAACCCAGTTGACAGGGTGTCTTGACCAATGAGTGTGGAGACAACGATTCCCTCAGAAGGGATATAGCCCGGATTGGTGATAAATCCGTGAGGCGCCCTAGCTAAGAGGATGAGGTTGTGCGTCATGGCGGAAATATACATAATTGGTGAGCCGGCCTGTGTGCGCTCTCCGGGATATATTGCCATTGACGAGTACTAGTAACGTTTGTTGAATTGGATGAATTTTTATCTTCTTGTATGTAAGAGGATGATGTTGTGCGTCATGGCGGAAATATACATAATTGGTGAGCCGGCCTGTGTGCGCTCTCCGGGATATATTGCCATTGATAAGTACTAGTAACGTTCGTTGAATTGGATGAATTTTTATCTTATTGTATGTAATTTCTAACTATGTTTATTGGTTGAGTATGAGCCTTCGGATATGCTTGCATGACTGGTAATGTATTTGAATTTTATTAACGCGAGGCCGATTCGCTCATTGAGTTTAAAAGCTCACACTCTCTGTACAACCTTTTTGTTCAGATCAGGTTGCCGATGAAGAATATCCGCTAGAAGAGTAAATCACTTTGGACCCTCCCGCTATCGGGTAGGCCCATCTATTGTTGTAGATTATGTTGCTCTATAATCGTCTAGGACATCTAGGTCAGGGGTTTGGTATTTGGCTTGTATTTCAGTACAATAAATGTATTTTATGTTGAGGATCTATTATTATATGCAAATAATCTCTATAAATTTCAAATAAGAAAATTTGATATATTTTCTTCAGGAATGGTTATTTTGAGAATATAGAGATAATGATTAATAATCTAACTCATGGGTAGAATTTGTCGAAAGGCTTACAGTGATGGGATATTCATCATTGTGCCGGTCATGTGCCCAGAAAACGGGTCGTGACATATTCGTTAATCCAATTACATTCAGTAGTGGTACAATAGTGCTCAGTAGGGATTTACTACTCTGACCTAGCTGATCATGCAGATTTAGTCGCCTGGTATGACAGAGCATTGTCTGGTAGATCCTCAAAATGAGGAACATGCAGAAGAGGCACATGGGCAAGACCAAGGTAGGGGGAATAAAAAACCTCATTGCAATGTCAAGTCGACACCTGTGGCACGGGGAGCCATTTGATTAGGTAGTTTGGATAATTTGTATTTTTCTATTTCTATTAACATTTTGTATTAGTTATAATATTTTGTTGGTAAGTAACATAGCAATTATTAATATATATTCGATTCATGTTAAAAAAAATAACATTTTAAAATCTAGGTAAAAAGGTACTTTATGCCCTTAACGTTTACATCGATTTTTATTTATGCCCCTAAAGTTTTTTTTGGCTTAAATATATCCCTTATGTTTCATTTTTTGTCATACATGCTCCAAAATAACCAAACTCTTCTCTCTCTATCCTCTGTCTCTCCTCACTAAACTTTTCTATTTATTCACCTAGGTCCCTAGCTAATATTTTTCCTTTTATCTTTTGGATGATTTAAGATCATATTTGGCTTCATTTAGGTCCATAGATTATGAATATATTTTGTTATATAATTAAATCAATCCATGTAAACTTTTGAGTTTATTTAGTTTAGTCTCTGTCATGCACGTTTTTCTCTCAATCTCTCGGTTTTCCTTTCCAAACCACTCCAAAACTTCATCTTAGATGTTTTTAGGATACTTTCGGTCACAACTATAAAATTGATTTATCTTAAATTTTAGGTAAAATGGTACTTTATGTCCCTAACGTTTATCTCGATTTTCATTTATGTCCCTGAATTTTTTTTGTTTAAATATATTCCTTATGTTTGATATTTAAATATATAATATAAATTATACAATTACATTTCAAATAAATACAAATACACTCAAAAGAAAATTAAAAAATTAACAAAAAATAAAAATGGTAAAATTAATTTCAAGATAAATCAATTTCATGTTCCCAACATGAAATAAATACAATTAATTAAAAATAAATACAATTACAAACAAAAAGAAAATTCAGCAATTTTAACAAATACAAGTTTAAAAAGTAACATTTTAAAACTTATTGTTTATGGTTTAGGGTTTTAACATAAAATAAATACAATTTAATTTAAATTTCAAAAGATATAACTTTAAATATGGAATTAAATTAAAATAAATACAATTACTAGTAAAAAAATAAAAAAAATTAACCCACTCAGGTAAGAATATTAACATTTTAAATTTCAAAATAAATCAATCCAATGGTTTCGACATAAAATAAATAAAAATAAATTTAAATTTTTAAAATTGTGGAATTCAAAATATACAATTAAAAACATAAAAAGTTAAAAAATTAACAAAATAATAAAATTAGTAACATTAAAATTTCTAAATAAATTCATTTTATGGTTCTAACATGAAATAAACATAATTGAATTTAACTATATAATTTAAATTATATAATTAAAGTTTATTTAAATATTTTTAAAAAAATTAGAAAATAAATGTAAAGTTGGGAAATGTGCCTACTTGACGGGTTGGCAGATTGTCAACCCACCAACATTTTATTTTATAAATTAGGGCCTGATATGTGGGCTCCAGACATATCAAGCCCCCAATTTTAAAAAAAAATGGAAAAGATGTATACTTAGGTAGTAAAAAAAGTTTTAAAAAAACGTATGGAAGGTTTATTGCGGAAAATATTTTGCAAATAGGAATAGTTGAGGTACTTATTTTGAGAACAAGGCTACTGGGGTCAAAAAAACTGTTAGTATATGGAGAGTTTGTTTTTTTTTTTTTTAAAGGCCTAACTTTTTATCATTCAATGGAAACGGATTTTCTATCGAACACCATACGACTAGCAAAGTGCAAGGCCACAAATGAATTGTTAATAAATGATTTAGATTTTAAAATTTTTCAAAAAAATAATAGGACCCCTTAAAATATGAATTGTGATTTTGGAGATCGGCAATTTAAATGGTAAAAAAAAATGACTCTCTTAATTTTTTTAAAAAATTTATAAAAATAATTTTAAAATTTGACCTGTTTATCTTAAAACTAAACATATAATATCTAACAAAGATTTCGTTTTCCTTTAGATATCCACTTTGAAATCTATATAAAAAAAATTTTTTTTATTACAATATATATAAATCTTGAGGTAATTCAACATTACAACCTCATGACTTTTCGAGAATTCGAATTTTTTATACATTTTTTAAATAAATTTTGGAATATATATTTATATATATGATTTAATTCACAAAAATATTTTACTAATTATTTATTAATTTCATCAGTACATATTTATCTTTTCTGAATCAGCCACCTAGCTGATTTAGCTTTTATTCTAATTATTTACCCACGTGCCACAGGGCTGATAATGATGAGAAGCGACAACAGGCGACCTAGTCTCCTAGACTTGCCTATTATGATGCTTGTCCACAATCTACGAATTTAGGGGAAATTTCAGACTATGTTATGCCTTTATTATTTAAATTTTGAAATACAACATTTATTATTTTGAAATGTCATAAAAATATAAAAATATCATAATTTAATCAAAATAAAATTAAAAATTAAATACTTCATCACGTGATTTTTTTTGTTTTTAAAATTATATTTTTCAGTGTTTAAACAATAAAACATTTTATTTCCAAATTTTTAACATTAAAATTACAATTAAGTTAATTCAAGAAGTTGCAAGTAATCCTTCCTTAAATCTAGTCCCCCAAAACAAATACATGTTATGTACTGTTGATCAACTTTTTCTATACAGCTCACATGCCTAGTGCTTTCCAGATTGACCCTTTCGTTTTTCGCCCATTTCCTTGTCCATGTTCTCATTGGCATCCCCTTTCTCCTTTTACAGCCTTATAAGTTACAAATATTGTCGGTGACAATGTCATTTCGGGGACCCGCGGATCAGAATATATATTGATTGTTAGGCAATAATGCACTTTACATATATCTTTATAGTATGATATTGTCCTCGTAGATTTATTTTTAAACATTACTCAAAAAGACTTTATATTAATGATGATATTAACTATATAAAGTTAAAATCTTCTCCAATTCTAGCACATTCCAACATTGATATTTGGATTAAAAAAGAATATAAAATTACAAATTGATATATGCATGACAACTGGCGCTTCAGCCGAGGGCGTTATTAGATGAAAGTAAAAATAGCAATAAAGATGGTACTATAATAAGAATGACCAAACACAGTATTACACAGATACAGAGCATTGCAGCATCAGAGCCAGAGGCTCCTCTGCTCTCAACGCTCAATCAATAATCTTTTATCGCATAGCTCAAACAAACAATAAATAATAATACAGGAAGAGGCCCTTATGAAATATTGTATCAATAATGTGGGTTTTGAAGTAGTAGTACTGCAGTTTAGATGTCGCGGTCTCTGGTGCATTCTGGAGGGAGCTGTGGGTAGCGCTTGCGGTCGGTGCAGTAGTTGTAGATGGTGTACTTGGAACGAACCCACTTGAGTCTTCGCCACTGAGCGGCGTCGAGGTCGCGGAACTCAGGCTGGTCCCACCATCTCTTGCCCTGGCTGGCGCAGAACTTGGCCTCCACGGAAGCCTCGCACCCGTCGATGTGGAACCCCTTGTAGGAGGCGATGAAGGGAGCTTTGGACCAGTCCGTCTTCTCCAGCCCTCCCCTTGTGGCCCAGTCATCGGCGTTCCACAGGCTGTTGTATATCTTCATGGGCTGGTTGAATGGGAATTTCACTCCCAAGTTGTTGCTGTTCTTGAACACCCTGATTGGCACATCATCCACAAAGAACCTGCACACGCGTTTTCATTTCTGTCAGTTAAGTTTTTGTGAGATGGAATTGACTGGAGAAAAGGGGCATGTGAACTGTGAAGTACTCACACTATCTGATACAAGTTCCATAGAACAGAGTATCTGTGGAATTCTTTTGAAGGGTCGAACCAGAGGTAGATTCTCTGTTCTCTGTCTCCCTTCCCTCCGGTGAACACGTTTGTTTGCAAAATGTAAGGTTGCCCTGTTCTGTTCCCCAAGAACTCAAAGTCTATTTCATCGTGCTCCGAGTTTTGGGAAGATAACTGCACAGTTCCAATCACATTGAAAGGTCACATAAACATAGAATAAAAATCTAACCAGGCTCACCGTTTTGTCTATTCAACAAAACCCAGAATGCACAGAAGAAAACAGAGAACAGAGCACTCAAACTGAAGAAGCATTACAGAAAGCTATTATTAATCTCATAGTTTCTTACGTAGAAAGCAGTGACTGTGCCAGCTGAATCCCCAGGAACCATCTTTATGTACATGCTAAAGTGACCAAACAGGTAGGATCCTTTGGACTGGAAGCCAGTGCCTGTTCAAAATGTTATATATGGATGATATGAAACTAAAGAGATTTAACTATATAAGAGTAATGTATATGTAGGTACAAGAGAGCGAGAAAGATAGTAATGAGGAAAGTACCAGTGTACTTGTCAAGATGAAGCTGGATCTCAGAACCTCCATTAAAGTACTTGATATGATCAAAAGCCCAGGTAGGGTAGTAGTTTCGGGCGAATGGAACATCCACGGGCCGCCGAGGGACGCCGGCGAGGGCAGGAGAGGCCAGTGATGCCAAGATCAGACAGAGAGTCCACAAAGAAGAAGCCATTGGGCTTGTGTTCAAATTGAGAAAGTTGAAGGAGTGATGAGTGATGGGAGGACCATGAGGGGTATATATAGGCGGGCAACAGAACAACAAACTCTCTCTCTATCTCTGTCTCTCTCTTAATGCCTGGTTGTTGCTGTAGTTCACTTAGTTAAATGTTTTGAAAATGTTAATTAGAAGCAACTAAGAATCTGACTTTGTAAAACTTCCACGCGTTTTCCCCTTGGTTGGTTGATTGATAGCCCATTATGTATCACATAATCACCTTTTGTGAGACATACAAAATATAAAAGAAGAAAAAGCATGATCATTGATCACTTGATTTTAGACATCACCTTGAGGCCTCAAAGGCTTCTATTCACGTAATTAAGACTCTGAATAAATATATAAATTGATATTTGAAAAATTGATACAACACGGACAATGTCATAAAATTATAATCGAATCTTATTCTGCCCAAGTAATAGATCTCTTGCTAAATTATTTACATAATTTTTGTCCTTTGGACTCTATTATTGTAAATTACAGGTAGCTTCTTTCTAAACTAAAAAATTATAGAATCCAAAAAATATCGAGACATTAAAATAGCATGGTAGACGCATTAACTAAAGAAAGACGGATGGAACGTTTTCCCCTAAACATTTACCACACCAAGTAACCTCGTCCGTCTCCAACAAATAGCATCAGTTGCCCCGTAGGAATTCCCTGGCGGCCCTCCCCCAGCAAATGGATCATGCATGATAACTTATATATGTTGTAAAATGTTGACGTCCAACGTAGCACGAGTCGTGTTAAAGCAGAACACTGTTCCTAAGAAATAATTTCGCGATTGCAAAAACTTTCCCTTAACATAAAACATACTCTTCTAAGTTTCTTCAAGGAACATAATAGCAAAGAGAAAGAGAAGAATAATCCATTGTATAAAAACCAAATATGTGGAGGAGACTAAAACTGTGTAGTATCAAGTTTGAAGAAAAGACTATCTCTTATAGTTGTGAAATTGTATAACTGATCAGATAAGGTGAATAGTTAATTACATATATTGAAGTGATCTAAAATAAGTTAAATAATTTTGAAACAGTCAACTGAATTTTGAAATTGACCCAAATCAATTTGTAACTTACATAATTCTTACTTGTTCAGATAGGTAAAGATATAATTAAATTAAAATAATTTTTATTTCCATAAAAAAGTAAAATTAGGCTTAGTTGACATATCTTTCAGGCAAGGGGGCAAATCATCAATCATCAATATGCACTATAATGGCATGATGATATTAGCGCACAAACTCACATATTCCTTTAGTTTTTTATGATCTCATTATAGCGTTTGGATCCTCTTTAACTAATTGGAGAGTCTAGTTCTTTTTAACCACAGTATTGTGATTTTTAGCTACAGTTATAACTGTGGCTAAAAATAACTACAGTTATAACCATGGCTAAAAGTCACAAAACTATGGCTAAAAAGAACTGGACTCTCCAACTAGTTGGAGTGAATCCGGATCCTCCCATTATAACATATACATTTATAAAGCCTAATTCTCCTCATATTATAGTTGATATGAGACTAATTTTGCTCTTTTAAAATACACAAACTTTATGTTTAAGTTTTACAACAATATATAGAGTGTGAGAAGAAACCTAGGAAACTCCCTACTAATGTTAATCCATATTCCATTTATGAACCAAGCAACCCTCTATGTTAGTGCATCTATTTTTAAAATAAATATAAGTTTATAGTTATACACTATATATTGTTTGGATTTAGTTTACAAGGCGGTGAAGCTTACGTGGATAATTAAGATGGTCCCAAAAACTTTTTGGAGTGTACAAGTTAGCCAGTGAACATGGACAAGAAAATTGGATGCAGGAGTTGATGTTGCCATTTGGGAAAGAGAGAGTATGAGATGGGAATTGGGACCAAACTGTCTATGGTTCACGGTGCAGCAGCCCATGCGTGGTTCTTTCTTGGTTAGGCCAACCAATCCACCATTTTTAATTTCAAACGGCACCTTCCTAACTTGGTATCTACTATATTTAATGATACTGACTTTACGAGAGTTATGTTTGTGAGTAACAAAGTATTTTAAAATGAGACTCCCAAGTCTTATACTGTTAGATATTAAAGAGTATTAGTATTTATGTAACGGCTTATTGTTATAGGTTTATAAAGACCTAAAAGAGAAGCTAGGTTTACGAGCTTAAAATGTCGGCCTCATATAATGCAAATTGTAGATTTGCCTCTCATGCTGTGAAAAAACTGCTCATTTAGTCCTCAGTATTTGGATGCCACTGTTCATTAACACCACTTTATTCAAATGTATCTTATTTAGTGAGTAAATGTGACATATTACCATAACTGCCCATTATTTAAACGATTATAGAATAATGTCTTATGTGAAACACTTTTATATCATAAACTCCTTTTAAATTAAGTTATTTAGTATTTGAATACATATTAGAAGAAATACTTTTAAATTATGATTGAAGAAAGAGAGAGGCGAAGGGTTTAATTTTTATGAAATTTTAAATTATGATTGAGGGTATACTTAACTTGTAAAAAATAACTTTTCAGTTATGTGAATAGGAGCTTTTGCACAAGTATTTTTTTAAAAAATTAAATAATTAGCTTCATAAAATAAATAAAAAATATTTTTTATAAACTAATAAGTTACTTATTTAAACTTATTTAAATATTATTTTTTACATAAAAACATTTATACTAATAAATAAGTTTTAATAAACTATATTTGGTCACCTTTAAACAGATTTCAGACAGTCCCACGTTTTTGGTCCTCCTACTCTAGTTTACGTTGTGGATTTCGACTTTCTCTGCTGTTTTGATACGTAGAAATTTCTAGAAGGGTTTGTGTTAATCCTGAAATTTTTTCGCATTCTTTCTTATTTATTTTGGTATGGCAATATTTTTCTTTGATAAACATGGCAAAATAATCTTTAACAACGTTTTAATGCGACTCAGATTCTTCTACATATTTTACCAAGATGTTAATCTTCAATGAATACTGTTTAGCGCTACATGCATAATTATCCTAGCAAAATAATGTTCTTTGTATGTATATTTTAAAAATTTATATAAAAGTGTATTTTCTTTTGTTAAATTATTGGGTTTTTTATACTATGAAAAATCAATAAATTATAGGCAAAATATTTATGTCCTAGAACTCTGACCATATTTCAATTATAACATAAAGTTTTATTTTGTATCAATTATAACTTATATGTTTTTCATTAATTTTGATTATACCTTTGAACTTAACGCTATCTAAATATTTAACAACAGATGCTAATATAACATCTCATCTTACATATGTCAGTTTCTATTAATCTATCTCAGTTTTGTCACATGAAATTGGAGCTAATATATGACAAAAATAACCAGATATAATATGAAGTAAAATAATGATTATTTTTGTCATTATCAATTTTAATCTCACATGGCAAAGTCAATGTAGATTTGTAGGTTTTAATTTGTGTAAGATGTGATGCCAAGTCACTATCTGTTATTAAATATGTAGATAGCATTAGATTCATGAATATAATTGTAACTAATTGAAAATATATGAGTTATAATTGATACAAAATAAGGTTATAGATTATAATTAAAATGGATGTCAAAATTGAAAAAAAAACAGACAATGGTACTTTTGTATATCCTATAAAGGGATCATTATGTTGAAAAACAATAAGAGAGTTACATTTTCTGTTGTTCTTCATTTACGAATAATATTGTTCTTCATTTTACGAATAATATTATTCATTAAACAAAATCACTAGAAGGGAGTTAATCAATAATGGGAACTCTAAGTAACTTACATTGATTGTTAGGTATAAACATTTATTTTGACTTTGTTCGATAAAATTAGTTAATAAGCTAACTGAAAGGTTATAAATTAATTTTTATCTGATAGATGAAAGTTTATAAGTTAACTTATTGAATTAGAAGTGTTTAGTAAAAGTAGCTGTTGAACTAACTGAAAAGTACAAAATGATATAAAAAGACATATATTTTTTAATACCAAAATAATATAAATAAATATATCATTTTTTGTTTTTAATTAAATTAATTTAAATTATTATATATATATATATAATTCATTAAAAATATAGATTTATATATATTATTAGATCTTATTACATATAATAAAATATATTTACATATTTTATTTTATATATATATATTTTTTGTGTAATACCCGTTAATTTCAGAATATAATTCGCTTAAGAGTATTTTAGAATTCTACAACGTTACTTTAGTTATTTATTTTGGTCATTTTTAATTTTCATATTTAATTGTTCTCTTTGAATATTATTTATGAAAATTGAGTTAAATGACTGGACTAAATATTTGCACAATGAGGGATATATTCTAAGAATGGTGAAATTCATGGAAAAGTGGTTGCAGAATGGTCAATTAATCCATTTATTGTAAATTGACTGGATGGGTTTGGATGTTGGGTTATGGATACCCATGGGTTATTGAATAACCCATTAGAAATATTTAATATAAAGTTTCAATAGTAACCTCATATTTTTCACTCAGCCGAAGGAAGCAGAAAAGATTCTTTCTCAGTTCTTCATTTTCTTCTCAAATCCTTTCCTTGATCTTCAGAAGTTCGATTATTTGTTCGGTTCAAAAGCTTTGTAAGGATCAAAGGTAAGCTTTAATCCGATTATTTTCCTTAAATTTCAGTTTATGTAGAAGATCAGAGGAGGTTTTGTTCTTGAAGATTTTGATGATAATTCATGAATCTCAGTTGTTTTAGAAGTTATATTTGAGTTATAATCGGTTAAAAGAGTTGAAATTCTGGTTTTGAAACAAGAAAGGAAAGGATGAATTTTTGAAAGATTTTTCTGCAAAACCGAGTTACTGTAGCAACCAGGGATTTCGAAACAAAATCTGGAAAATTTTCTTCTGGTTACTGTAGCAGTATTGTAGTGTCGGCAGTCAACGGTACTGTAGCAGTCAACATTACTGTAGCGACACTGTAGCAAACCGTTACTGTAGCAAACCGTTACTGTAGCAAACCGTACTGTAGCAACCCGTTACTGTAGCAGTCAGAAAATTTTACGTATTTTCGTGATTTTGTTTCCTTTCTTATGATTCCTTGTAATATATTTTACTAGGAAATTTTCCTACACAAATTCTAGTGTGGAACAAGGTAAACTTGGACAAACATCAAGGTGAGTGAATAACCTTGCTCAGCTACTTTGATATTACTAGTCAAAGTACAATATAAGTCCCATTTACAATATTATTTGGATAATAAGCAATTAATTTTTCATATGGGAGTACATGATGATCAGTAGAAATAAGAGTATGAAGAAACTATTTATTTCATGACAATTGTACTATGTGATGAATTCTCACTATTTTATTAATGAGCAAAGATCTACGGGATCTAATACACGAGTGTGAAAGGGTTAAAGTCCCATACTACTCGGTGTATATCTAAGAAATCTAATACACGAGTGTGAAAGGGTTAAAGTCCCATACTACTCAGTGCATATCTATGAAATCTATACACGAGTTGAAAGGGTTAAAGTCTCATACTACTCGGTGTATATCTATGAAATCTTATTCATGAGTTTGAAAGGGTTAGAGTCCCATACTACTCAATGTATAAGATAATTAATTATATGAGTAAATGTGGTATTTGTACTTTTGATATTTTATATAGTACAGTTATTTACTTACTGAGTTTTTAAATAAACTCACACTCCCTATGATTATTTTTTTCAGATACAGAAAACAGAGAAGAAGAGAATTTGTTTGAAGATTAGAAGCCCCTTGGGATTATTCTCTATTTCTGTCTGGTGGGACACCAGTACTTATTAATGTAGATATTAGAATAGCTCTGTATTTTCTATAGGTCTCCTAGGCTTGCGATGAGATAGAAATATCAGACTATGTATGTCTATATTTGCTTATCAGATGAATATAATTCTGTAGTGTGGAATGAATGATTAAGGTTGAATGTAAAACCTTACAGAATATATGTATATAACGTATGTTTGAGAATTATATCAAATGAGTAGTACCTTTTCACATACTCAATTTTTGGGATGTGACAAATTTGGTATCAGAGGAAAGGTTTTATAGGTCCCCTATAGAGTACAGAGCAAAGTGATCTTTGTGGGCCCTTCCCTATTGTCATGAGCCGCGGCATGACCATAGGATTAGGTTCCATAAAAGACCTTGTAGAGTATAACGTCATTTTATAGATAACTTCTCAGTGGGGCTAGTAAGTGATATTTTGTTTATGTCTGAAAATTGTTTGTTATGTGTGTAGATCTGTGACAGATCAATGTCAGAAGGATCTTCTAATAATAATGAGCATATGGGTCCAAGGAGGGCCATAAATCCACCAGTACATGTGCAAGAAGAGTCGAACCTGATGCTCACGTTGGCAATGCAACTATTGCACATGTGATTAATTTGATGAATGAACGATTTGACCGATTTGAGACTGAAATGAGAGGTCGAGCTGCACAAGCTAACCTGCCAGTGGATCCTCCTATTGTTGAAGCTGAAATTGTACCACCAGCTCAGTTAGCTGGAGGAGATAACGTAAGGGAGGTAAGAATGTCTGAATTCCAGAAAATGAGGCCTCCTACTTTTTCAGGGGAAGATCCCAAAGAGGACCCACAATGTTTCCTTGAAGATTGTGAAGCAATCTGAGATGCTATAGGGTGTTCTCCTACTCAAAAGGTAGAATTCACTTCCTTTCAGTTAAAAGGTAGGGCTGGTAAATGGTGGAGGAACTGGAAGAAAGCTAGAATTCAAGGCGCACCGCCAGTTATGTGGACAGAATTTTACAGATTGGTTATGGATGAATTTCTTCCGGCAAGTGAACGATCATCCAGGGCCAGAGATTTTCTGTATCTACGGCAGGGAACCATGACTGTTGATGAATATTCAGCTCAGTTTGTTAAATTATCTGAATATGCCCCTGAAATCATTCCTTCTGAAAGGAAGAAAATAGAAAAGTTTGTGGAAGGGCTTCGTGATGCCTTATATGATCAAGTGGGTTCTAATATGAATGATTACTCTTCGTACTCAGAAGCTGTTGATGTGGCCCGAAGAATGGAAAGGAGGTCAAAGAATAAAGAAGAATATCGTCAAAAGAAGAAGGCCAGATATAGGAGATCTTTTAATCAAGGGGAAGACTCAGGGACTTTTACTGCACCACAACATGCTCCAACCACTCCTACTAAGTCATCTTATTCTATAGCCAGTGTGGCTAAGCCTCGTTCAGAGAGCAGGGGTGGTTTTAGCTCTTCTAGTAGAGGAGGTACTCAAGGTAGAAGGGAAAAACCTCAATGTCCAGAATGTGGAAAGTTTCACTTCGGAGAATGCAGGTTAAACACTGTTGGTACAGGCTGTTTTCACTGTGGACAAAAAGGACATTTTATAAGGGAGTGCCCTCAGCTCATGACAAGACCAGGTCAAGGGTCTACTTTACCACCTCGACCACAATCTATTACTCAAACACCAACCCCTTCAACAGGGGGTAGTATGGGAAGAGGTTCTGGAAGAGGCCAAGGTGACCGTGGAAAACAAGCTGCTGGCAGAGGAAATGCAAGAATATATGCTCTAACCCGACAGGATGCTCAAACATCCAATGCTGTAGTTACAGGTATATTATCTGTTAATACTTTTGCTGCACGTATTTTGTTTGACCCCGGTTCTACTCACTCATATGTGTCACCCCTATTTGCCAAGAGATTTGCAATTGATTCGATTATTCTTAAAGAACCATTCTTGGTTTCCACACCGATGAGAGAGACTTTGATGGTTAAAACATGTTATCGTTCTTGTAAAATAATCGTTAGAGGCATGGAAACTGAGATAGATCTTATGGTTCTCAATATGTTAGATTTTGATGTGATTCTAGGGATGGACTGGCTATCTTCTTGTCATGCTACTATAAATTGTCGTGACAAAGTTATTTCCTTTAATATACCGGGGAGGAGTAATTTTGTGTTTCAAGGAGATCGAAGTGATATACCTTGCAACATGATATCTATGTTAAGTGCCCAGCGTATGTTGCGAAAGGGATGTCAGGGATTTCTAGCTTTTATCAAAGATTTAGAAAAGAAAGAACAGAAGTTAGAAGACATTCATGTGGTTAATGAATTCCCAGATGTGTTCCCAGAAGATTTACCTGGATTACCGCCAGAAAGAGATATTGAGTTCAGTATTGATTTGGTCCCAGACACAAGACCAATTTCTATTCCACCTTATCGTATGGCTCCTGTTGAGCTAAAAGAACTTAAAGAACAATTGGAAGATTTGTTAAACAAAGGGTTCATTCGCCCAAGTTTTTCACCTTGGGGTGCTCCTGTTCTTTTTGTGAAAAAGAAAGATGGTTCTATGAGATTATGTATAGATTATCGTCAACTGAATAAAGTCACAGTGAAGAATAAGTATCCTTTACCAAGGATAGATGATTTGTTTGATCAGCTTCAAGGAGCAAAATACTTCTCAAAGATTGATCTAAGGTCTGGATATCATCAGTTACGAATTAAGAGTGATGATATACCTAAGACTGCTTTTCGTACACGGTATGGACATTATGAGTTTCTTGTGATGTCTTTTGGGTTGACAAATGCACCAGCAGCATTTATGGATTTAATGAACAGAGTGTTCAAATCATTCCTTGATAAGTTTGTAATTGTGTTTATTGATGATATTTTGGTATATTCAAAGAGTCATGAAGAACATACTGAACATTTGAGAAAAGTGCTTCAGACTTTGAGAGAGCATCAGTTGTACGCAAAGCTCTCAAAATGTGAATTCTGGATGAGTCATGTAACATTTTTGGGACATGTTATTTCCCAAGAAGGTATTCATGTAGATCCAAGTAAAATTGAAGCAGTAAAACAATGGCCTCGACCAACAACTGTGTCTGAAGTACGTAGTTTTCTTGGCTTAGCAGGGTATTACCGTCGCTTTGTCAAAGATTTCTCTAAGACGGCTCTTCCATTAAATAAGTTAACCCGAAAGAATGTTAAATACATTTGGGATGATTCATGTGAACAAAGTTTCACCCAATTGAAAGAGTGTTTAACTTCTGCACCAGTCTTAATTTTACCATCAGGACCAGGGGGTTACTCTGTATTCTGTGATGCCTCAAAGATAGGCTTAGGGTGTGTGTTGATGCAACATGGTAAAGTCATAGCTTATGGCTCACGTCAGCTTAAAAAGCATGAATTGAATTACCCCACTCATGATTTGCAAATGGCAGCTGTAGTGTTTGCCCTAAAGATATGGAGACATTACTTGTATGGGGAAACTTGTAAAATTTTTACAGATCACAAAAGCCTTAAGTACATTTTTGAGCAGAGAGATCTCAATCTAAGGCAACGAAGGTGGATGGAACTTCTGAAAGATTATGATTGTACCATCCTTTACCATCCAGGTAAAGCAAATGTAGTGGTTGATGCTCTAAGTCGAAAGTCTATGGGAAGTTTAGCTCACATTGCCACTATAAGGAGGTCTCTAATACATGAACTACAAGAATTGGAAGCTGATGGAGTATTCTTCGAGATCACTGAGTCAGGTACATTTCTGGCTCATTTAACAGTTAGATCATCCCTTGTTGAAAAAGTAAAAGCAACTTTAGAAGGTGACATTGATATGGTCAAAATAAGAGATAAGGCAAGGCAAGGTCTAGCACCAAGTTTCTTGGTAGATGAAGAAGGAGTCTTATGGTTTAATGGTAGACTCTGTGTCCCCAACATTGAATCTTTGAAGCATGAAATCTTAATGGAAGCTCATGGTTCACCCTACGTTGTACATCCTGGTGCTGTGAAAATGTATCAGGACTTGAAACAAGTTTATTGGTGGGAGGGCATGAAGCGAGACGTGACTGACTTTGTAGCTCGATGTTTGACTTGTCAGCAAGTTAAAGCTGAACATCGACGACCACCTGGATTGATGCAAAAACTAGATATTCCCGAATGGAAGTGGGAAAGGATCACCATGGATTTTGTAGTAGGTTTACCTCGGTCAACAAAAGGAAATGATTCAATATGGGTTATAGTGGATCGACTTACTAAGTCAGCACATTTTCTTCCTGTTCATACCACTTTCAGTGTAGCAAAACTTGCTCGACTTTATGTTAAAGAAATAGTGAAACTTCATGGTGTACCAATATCCATTATATCAGACCGAGGACCTCAGTTTACTTCTCGGTTCTGGAAAGTCTTTCAAGAGGCTTTGGGTACCAAAGTGAATCTTAGCACAGCATTCCATCCTCAGACTGATGGACAGTCCGAAAGGACAATTCAGACTTTAGAGGATATGCTAAGAGCTTGTGTGATGGATTTCAGTGGAAGTTGGGAAGATCATTTGTCTCTTATTGAATTTGCTTATAATAACAGTTACCAAGCCAGTATTCAGATGGCACCTTTTGAGGCTGTGTATGGGAGACGGTGTCGATCTCCTATAGGTTGGTTTGAACTTGGTGAAACCAAAATATTTGGACCTGAGATGATACAGGAAGATATAAATAAAGTTAAACTGATCAGAGAGAAGTTGTTAACTGCTCAGAGTAGACAGAAGTCTTATGCGGACAACCGACGACGTGACCTTGAATTTGCAATAGGTGATATGGTTTTCTTACGAATCTCACCTATGAAAGGAGTAATGAGATTCGGGAAGAAAGGCAAGCTTAGTCCGAGGTATGTTGGCCCATATGAGGTTGTAGACAGAGTGGGTAATGTGGCATATCGCCTAGACCTACCTTCCAACCTAGAGGGAGTTCATCCAATATTTCATGTGTCCATGCTACGGAAGTATCTTCCTGATCCTTCTCATGTCATTCAACCCCAAGAAGTTCATTTTGATGAAACTCTCACCTACGAAGAGGTACCAGTAGCTATCCTTGATAGAAAAGTCAAGAAATTGCGTACCAAAGAAATTCCTACTGTCAAGGTTCTTTGGAGAAATCATTCTCGCGAGGAAGCTACGTGGGAGGCAGAAGATGAGATGTGGAAAAACTATCCACATTTATTTGAAACTTGAGGTAAGATTTTAATTCGGAGGACCGAATTCTTTTAAGGGGGGTAGAATGTAATACCCGTTAATTTCAGAATATAATTCGCTTAAGAGTATTTTAGAATTCTACAACGTTACTTTAGTTATTTATTTTGGTCATTTTTAATTTTCATATTTAATTGTTCTCTTTGAATATTATTTATGAAAATTGAGTTAAATGACTGGACTAAATATTTGCACAATGAGGGATATATTCTAAGAATGGTGAAATTCATGGAAAAGTAGTTGCAGAATGGTCAATTAATCCATTTATTGTAAATTGACTGGATGGGTTTGGATGTTGGGTTATGGATACCCATGGGTTATTGAATAACCCATTAGAAATATTTAATATAAAGTTTCAATAGTAACCTCATATTTTTCACTCAGCCGAAGGAAGCAGAAAAGATTCTTTCTCAGTTCTTCATTTTCTTCTCAAATCCTTTCCTTGATCTTCAGAAGTTCGATTATTTGTTCAGTTCAAAATCTTTGTAAGGATCAAAGGTAAGCTTTAATCCGATTATTTTCCTTAAATTTCAGTTTATGTAGAAGATCAGAGGAGGTTTTGTTCTTGAAGATTTTGATGATAATTCATGAATCTCAGTTGTTTTAGAAGTTATATTTGAGTTATAATCGGTTAAAAGAGTTGAAATTCTGGTTTTGAAACAAGAAAGGAAAGGATGAATTTTTGAAAGATTTTTCTGCAAAACCGAGTTACTGTAGCAACCAGGGATTTCGAAACAAAATCTGGAAAATTTTCTTCTGGTTACTGTAGCAGTATTGTAGTGTCGGCAGTCAACGGTACTGTAGCAGTCAACATTACTGTAGCGACACTGTAGCAAACCGTTACTGTAGCAAACCGTACTGTAGCAACCCGTTACTGTAGCAGTCAGAAAATTTTACGTATTTTCGTGATTTTGTTTCCTTTCTTATGATTCCTTGTAATATATTTTACTAGGAAATTTTCCTACACAAATTCTAGTGTGGAACAAGGTAAACTTGGACAAACATCAAGGTGAGTGAATAACCTTGCTCAGCTACTTTGATATTACTAGTCAAAGTACAATATAAGTCCCATTTACAATATTATTTGGATAATAAGCAATTAATTTTTCATATGGGAGTACATGATGATCAGTAGAAATAAGAGTATGAAGAAACTATTTATTTCATGACAATTGTACTATGTGATGAATTCTCACTATTTTATTAATGAGCAAAGATCTACGGGATCTAATACACGAGTGTGAAAGGGTTAAAGTCCCATACTACTCGGTGTATATCTAAGAAATCTAATACACGAGTGTGAAAGGGTTAAAGTCCCATACTACTCGGTGTATATCTAAGAAATCTTATACACGAGTGTGAAAGGGTTAAAGTCCCATACTACTCAGTGCATATCTATGAAATCTATACACGAGTTGAAAGGGTTAAAGTCCCATACTACTCGGTGTATATCTATGAAATCTTATTCATGAGTTTGAAAGGGTTAGAGTCCCATACTACTCGATGTATACGATAATTAATTATATGAGTAAATGTGGTATTTGTACTTTTGATATTTTATATAGTACAGTTATTTACTTACTGAGTTTTTAAATAAACTCACACTCCCTATGATTATTTTTTTCAGATACAGAAAACAGAGAAGAAGAGAATTTGTTTGAAGATTAGAAGCCCCTTGGGATTATTCTCTATTTCTGTCTGGTGGGACACCAGTACTTATTAATGTGGATATTAGAAAAGCTCTGTATTTTCTATAGGTCTCCTAGGCTTGCGATGAGATAGAAATATCAGACTATGTATGTCTATATTTGCTTATCAGATGAATATAATTCTGTAGTGTGGAATGAATGATTAAGGTTGAATGTAAAACCTTACAGAATATATGTATATAACGTATGTTTGAGAATTATATCAAATGAGTAGTATCTTTTCACATACTCAATTTTTGGGATGTGACATTTTGTATTTATATATAAAAGTATAATGAATATAGAATAAGGGTATTATGAGTATTTTCATAAAATAACAAACGTACAAAAAGAAGAAAAGTACAAACACTATAAGCTACTTAAAGTAGCATCTCATGATAAGTTATAAGCTTCTAAAATAAGTTTATTTAACGAATACTTTTAACGAGCTTATAAGTTAGTCAAATAAATTATAAACTAGCTTATTATTTTTTATATTTCTCTACACATTAAAATAAAATATTTCTCAATCCCAACAAACCATAATGGTTGATACTTGATATTCAAGACCTGCCAGCAAAATAAAATTATCAGAAAACGCAATATTACTTAAGTCCTTTATTTTATTTAAAATTTTAATTTAGTCACTTAATTATATATAGAGTAAATTATTAGTTTGGTTTTAAAAGTTTACAATTATCTCAATTTGATCATTAAAAAATCAAGTGTTTCAATTAGTCTTTAAAATTTTGTATTTATCTTATTTTGTCAATGATAAAAAATTAGAGATTTAACGTCAATAAATTTTGTGATTTAACAATAAAAAAAAGAATCAAATTGAGATAAATATAACCTTTCAAATATTAAATAAAATATTTATTTTTTAGAGTTAAATTAAAAAAATTATAATATTTCAACGATTTACTCTTATATATAAAACTTGCCAAAATGATTTTTCATATTTGACGTTGTCTCATAAGCTATCTTCAAGATTTTTTAACCAAATCAAGCAATAAACTTAATTTTGGACAACTCATATTTGGGGTAAATGGATTATTTAGTGCAAATGCTTTATAAAAGTAACGGATTTGGAACAAAAAAAAATAAAATTAGCACCTAAAACATATACTTCAGATTAGTTTTAGCCTCTTAAACATCATAATATATTATTTAGTCGCTAAAAAGTTTTAAAATCAACTTATAATTAGTTCTTCTTATCATCTTTTAATGGTTTATCTAATATGGCGCATTAATTACTAATGATAGATCGTGTTTTTAACCTTTTAAAATACTTAAATTAACTATTCAGTCCCTAAATTAATATATAGTAAATCTCAACTCATTATTTCTTTTATATAAAAGTTTCGTCATCCTTTAACTAGTTGTTCAATTAAATTGAGAAAGAGATTGAGTATTAGAAAAAAGTAAAATTAAAGTTGTTGTGGCTTATTGATTGTTATTATTATTGTTATTGTGTATTTTAATATTTAGTATTTTTAAATTTTATAAGAGTAGCTAAAGCTTTTCTTCATATAGAGAGACTAGTCAATTGATAACTCTATCGAAGTTTTGAAGCTTCTAAAGGCCTACTAGTCTACTTGTAGCTTGTGCTAGCCTCTTTGGTTTCATTCTTCAACATCTTCTAATTTATCATTTGATCAACTGTTTTTGCTAGTCAAACAACACAATTAACTTATTGGTAATGAATGTCTCATATGAAAAAAATTTACGTTAGTATTTTCTGTCAATTATATTGATGACGTTAGTTTTAAGAGTAAAATTGAAGTAAAAAAGAAATATGTAAGATAATATTAACACAAAATAATATTAAAAACGAAATTGACACTCATACGTACAAATTAAGATGAAAAGAATAATTTTGTTTTAAGCAAAAGAAGAAAAGCATTCCATGTGAGAGTCGAAAGTTTGAGGCAGAAGCAAGCTCACATGATTTGGTTAAGATAAGCCATGTTTTAAGTGTACTATTTATTGGAATTCAGCAATAATTATGGTATTATTATAGTTGGTATGGAACCTCTTTCTTTCATATGTTGACTGTAGAGGGTGTGAATAGTGCCTCCTATTCTTAGTCCCACATTGAGTGGATTAGTGAAGTGGGGAGCTTCCTTTGGCTATAAAAGGGAAGCTCTCCTATGTGTTTCCACACCCCAAAACTAAAGCCTAATATCTCTTCTAAGGCTTAGTTTTCTCTTCTCTCTCTCTTATAAATATATTTTGGTAGTGTCCGAGGACGTAGGCAAAATTAGCCGAACCTCGTTAATTTCTGGTGTTCTCATTATTTAATTTCTGCTCTTTATTTATCTGCTTTATATTTGCCTCCTATATGGTAGGCTATTTTGTCGGGTATTGTTAATTTTATTATTGGTGGAAAATAGCCCGAATTTCCACAACAATTGGTATCAGAGGCCAGGTTGCGAAAACTCTTGAAATTTTAGTATGCTCTTGTGGTTGCAGTTTTAACTGATCTTCCACAATCAGAAAAATTTTTTTGAGAATTCATTTAAAATTTTTTTGGAGAAATTATTAGTAATATATTGTCTAATTGAAGTGCATGTCTAGGAAAGGTCTGGCTAAGGAAAGACTTGGTTTTTAAGTGTGTCCGTTGTGACCCTCCTCTCTTTCCTGGGAACTTTCCTGGTG
Organism: Biancaea sappan; assembly: GCA_037074585.1. Lineage (NCBI taxonomy): Eukaryota > Viridiplantae > Streptophyta > Magnoliopsida > Fabales > Fabaceae > Biancaea > Biancaea sappan. The sequence goes on along the minus strand of CM073492.1, from coordinate 72,941,691 downwards.
CATTTTTTTTTGGACTAGAGTATTACTAGTAATTTTCATATTTGGAAGTTAAAATGGCAGATAATAAGGAGCAGAGAACCACTGTTTCCACCACAACGTCGGCAGCTTCTTCGTCGTCATTTTTGACGAGAATTGCTGCGCCAAATCCAAGATTAGCGGTGGAGATTTTTGACGGTACAGGTCATTTCGGCATGTGGCAAGGTGAAGTTCTAGACGCTCTTTTCCAGCAAGGTCTAGATATTGCTATTGAAGAGGAGAAACCAGATGAGATTGATGAAAAAGAATGGAAGACCATCAACCGGTTAGCATGTGGTACTATTCGATCATGTCTTTCCAGAGAGCAGAAGTATTCGTTCGCAAAGGAAACTTCTGCTAGTACGTTGTGGAAGGCATTGGAGGACAAATTCCTGAAGAAGAGCGGCCACAACAAGCTCTATATGAAGAAGAAATTGTTCCGGTTTAGTTATAAACCCGGTACCACCATGAACGATCATATTACTGCTTTTAATAAGGCAGTAGCTGATTTGATGAATGTTGATGAGACTTTCAAAGATGAGGATCTGGCCCTGATGTTGCTATTTTCTCTTCCTGACGAGTATGCATTTATAGAAGCTATGTTACTTCATGGGAAAGAGAAAGTTTCCCTCAGTGAAGTGTGCAGTACTCTATACAGTCATGAATTGAGAAAGAAGGATCGAGAGGAAAGCAAGCAAGCAGAGGTGGTTGCAGAAGCGCTAGTGGCAAGAGGCAGACCACAAGGCTAGATGAAAGGAAGGAGAGGGAGATCGAAGTCAAAAGGCAGACCAAGCAAAGATGAATGTGCCTTTTGTAGAGAGAAGGGGCATTGGAAGAAGGATTGTCCAAAATTGAAAAATAAGGGCAAAGATGATAAAAGAAAACCTCCATCAGAAGCAAATGTGGCTGAGTTTAGTGATGAAGATTCAGATCTTTCACTAGTTGCTACAACATCAACAAGGCGATCTGACAAATGGATGTTTGACTCAGCTTGTAACCAACATATTTGTCATATTCGGGAATGGTTCACTGAATTTGAAGAAGTAGCTGGTGGTGTTATTTACATGGGAAATGACACATATTGCGAATCAACTGGTATTGGTTCAATCTACTTACAGAACCATGATGGATCGACTAAAGTTCTAACAGAAGTTAGATATGTACCAGACATGAAGAGGAACCTCATCTCTTTGGGAGTCTTGGAATCTAAAGGATTAGCAGTGACGATGCGAGATGGAGTTCTAAAAGTCATTTCTGGAGCTTTAGTGATGTTGAAAGGTACCCGAAAGAATAGGTTGTATTACTACGACGGTAATACAATTGTTGGGACAGCTGCAGTTGCTACTCTCGATGATGATGGGTCAGATGCAACTAGGTTGTGGCACATGCGGTTAGGGCATGCAGGTGAAAAATCCTTACAAATTTTGGCGAAACAAGGATTGTTGAAAGGTGCAAAAACCTGTAAGATGGATTTCTGCGAACATTGCGTGATGGGGAAACAGAAGAGAGTGAAATTTGGCACCGCAATCCATGATACCGAGGGTATTTTGGATTATGTTCACTCTGATGTGTGGGGACCTTCCAAGACAGCTTCTTTGGGAGGTAAACATTATTATGTTACTTTTGTTGACGACTTCTCTCGACGAGTGTGGGTGTACACTTTGAAGTCAAAGGATGAAGTGTTAGATTGTTTCCTTAAGTGGAAAAAGATGATAGAAACTCAGACTGGCAAAAAGATCAAACGACTCAGAACAGACAACGGTGGTGAATACCGGAGTGATCCGTTTGACAAGGTTTGTCAGAATGAAGGCATTGTTCGACACTTCACAGTAAGAAATACACCACAGCAGAACGGGGTGGCCGAACGCATGAACCGAACATTGCTGGAGAAAGTTCGGTGTATGCTGTCCAATGCTGGGTTGGGCAGACAATATTGGGCTGAGGCAGTGAGATATGCAAGTCACCTTGTTAATCGTTTGCCATCAACTGCTATTGGTGGCAAAACACCTCTGGAGGCTTGGTCTGGAAAACCTGTTACTGACTATGATTCGTTACGTGTGTTTGGTTCCGCTGCATACTATCACGTTAAAGAATCAAAATTGGATCCGAGAGCAAAGAAGGCGCTCTTTATGGGGATCACTACTGGTGTGAAAGGATACCGTCTATGGTGTCTAGAAACACAGAAGATAATCTTTAGCAGGGATGTTACCTTTGATGAATCTGCCATGTTGAAAAAGGTAACAAAAGATGATAGTCAACAGATCAATGGTGCACCACAGCAGGTGGAGGAAACTCCAAAGCAGGTGGAGTTTGAAAGTAGAAGAATTAACCCAGCAATCAGTAATGAAGGTGATGAAACTCCTATGGCAGAAGAGGGGTTAGAAGAAGAGGAGGTTCCAACCCAAGAACCTCCACAGCAACAAGAACCAATTGCATTACAAAGGCCACAACGAGTAAGATATAAGCCTGCTCGATTCGATGATATGGTGGCTTATGCATCTATAATTGTCAATGATGAAATTCCTACCACCTACCAAGAAGCAGTACAAAGTTCAGAAGATGAAAGGTGGAGGAATGCTATGATTGAAGAAATGCAGTCTCTTCAGAAGAATCAGACATGGAAGCTAGCAAGTCTACCGAAGGGAAAGAAGGCAATTGGATGCAAATGGGTATATGCAAAGAAAGATGGATTTCCTGACAAGAATAACACTCGTTACAAGGCGAGATTGGTGGCTAAAGGCTACGCTCAGATGGAGGGAATTGATTATAATGAAGTTTTTTCTCCAGTGGTGAAACATTCCTCCATTAGAATCTTATTGGCCTTGGTAGCTCAGTTAGATTTGGAACTAGTTCAACTTGATGTAAAAACTGCGTTTTTGCATGGAGACTTGGAGGAGGAAATCTATATGACTCAGCCAGAAGGGTTTAAGGTTGCTGGTAAGGAAAATTTGGTTTGTAAACTTGAAAAATCCTTGTACGGATTGAAGCAATCACCAAGACAGTGGTACAAGCGATTTGACAAGTTTATGTTGAGGCAAAAGTACACAAGGAGCAAATACGACCATTGTGTGTATTTGCGCAAGCTACAAGATGGATCGTTTATCTATCTTCTCCTATATGTTGATGATATGCTTATAGCTTCAAGAAATCAAGGAGAGATTGAGAAGTTAAAGGCACAATTGAAGCAAGAGTTTGAAATGAAAGATCTAGGAGAAGCTAAGAAGATTCTCGGCATGGAGATAAGCAGAAACAGAAAATTGGGGCAACTTTGTCTGACTCAGAAACAATATCTGAGAAAGGTACTGAAACGTTTTGGCATGGATGATAAGACAAAACCTGTAAGTACCCCGCTTGCTCCTCATTTGAAGCTTAGTGCTAATTTATCTCCAAAGAATGATGCTGAACGAGAATATATGTCGAAAGTTCCGTATGAAAATGCGGTTGGTAGCTTGATGTATGCTATGGTATGTACAAGGCCTGACATTTCACAGGCAGTTGGGGTTGTGAGCAGGTACATGCATGATCCTGGAAAAGGACATTGGCAAGCTGTCAAATGGATTCTGCGGTATATTCTGAACACCGTGGATGTTGGTTTAATGTTTGAGCGGGATGTAAAAGCGGGTCATTGCGTAGTTGGATATTGTGATTCTGACTATGCTGGTGATTTGGACAAACGTCGATCAACTACCGGTTATGTGTTTACCCTTGCAAAGGCACCGGTCAGTTGGAAGTCTACTTTACAGTCAACAGTTGCTTTGTCTACCACAGAGGCAGAGTATATGGCAGTTACAGAGGCTGTTAAAGAGGCTATTTGGCTTCAAGGTTTGCTGAAAGATTTGGGTGTTGGTCAGAAGCACATCAAAGTGCATTGTGACAGTCAGAGTGCTATTTGTTTAGCAAAGAATCAAGTCTATCATGCACGAACGAAGCATATAGATGTCCGATATCATTTTGTAAGGGAAATTCTTGAAGAAGGAGAATTACTACTTCAGAAGATCCACACAGCTGAAAATCCTGCAGACATGATGACTAAAGTTGTGACATCAATCAAGTTTCAACATTGCTTGGACTTGATTAATATTGTGAAGATTTGAAGATGAATAGCGCCTTAGGCACATTTGAAGACACTACTTTTTTGAAAATTTTTAAGCGAGAGTTTTTGTATTGGGACTTGAAATTCGGCAAGGTGGAGATTTGTGAATAGTGCCTCCTATTCTTAGTCCCACATTGAGTGGATTAGTGAAGTGGGGAGCTTCCTTTGGCTATAAAAGGGAAGCTCTCCTATGTGTTTCCACACCCCAAAACTAAAGCCTAATATCTCTTCTAAGGCTTAGTTTTCTCTTCTCTCTCTCTTATAAATATATTTTGGTAGTGTCCGAGGACGTAGGCAAAATTAGCCGAACCTCGTTAATTTCTGGTGTTCTCATTATTTAATTTCTGCTCTTTATTTATCTGCTTTATATTTGCCTCCTATATGGTAGGCTATTTTGTCGGGTATTGTTAATTTTATTATTGGTGGAAAATAGCTCAAATTTCCACAACAGAGGGGCCTCTTGTACTCTCTTGCAGAAATCATTAATCATGAAGATTGCATACATATTGTAGTACTTCTAAGCAATGGGAATCAAAATTTTGAACATAGTGTAGCTGGGCTTTGCCCTCTTTTCTAATTGTTATTATTTTTTACAGTCAAAATGGACTCTTTTTTTTTTTTTTTCTAAAAGTGTATTTCAATAATAATTTAATAAAGATGGTCACTTATTACTTTAATCATTAAATTTAAAAATCGTTATATTCAATGATTCTTCCATTCATCTTTGTTGTTAAAGTAATTGTTATCTACTAAGTAACATGACATTTAAAAATTATTTTGTTTGTTGACATGTCACATTAAATGGTAACATAACATGGTACTTAAGAACTATTTTGTTTACAAAAAAGAACTTTAATGGACCAAATTATTTAAAAAAATATCAGGAACCAAATTGTTTATAAAAAATATTTTTAAATCATGAGACATGTTTTATTTTTGTTTGGTGATGGACGAAGAAATGCTTTCGATTAGCTAATTGAAGCTGAGGCCCAAGGCTCTAAGATTGTGCAACTTACTCAAGCTCTTACCGAAAATGAAGTTCTAGCTGATATATCAAGGAATTTGAAGTTCTTAAAAGTTGGATAATAACTGAGGTAGAGACTCGTGTATGTTATCCAAAATCACAGTGAGCTCGGCAAAAAGTGCAAGCAAAGATTATATAAAGAAAGAGAGATGATAACAAATTATGTTCTTGAAAGGGAAGCAATTGTTGAACCTTTTGTGGTTTTTAAATTTTTTTCACAAATTAACAATTTGATCATTAAATTTTTTTATCAAACAATAATTGGTCCCTAAAAATTTCTTTTTTTGGATAAACAAAATAATTGTCAGATGTTATGTTATTGTCACGTTAATAATTAATGGCTCATGTCATCGAATAACAATGACAGTAAAAAATGAAAAGATCATTTAGTGTAACTATATTAAAATTTGGGGACTAAAAGAATTATAATAATCATTTTTTAGAGATTAAATAGTGTCTAGTGTTTCCTCGTTACAAATTATCCTTCAATTACTGTCTACATATTTGACTTTCACATTGCAAATCAAAAAGTTGTAAACTAAGGTTGTGTTTTACATAACTTTTAAGTTAGCTTATAGCTTATTTGACCCACTTATAAATTTATTTGGCCAAAAATAGATATGTTTGGTAAGCAAACTTATTTAAGTAACTTATAATTTATATTGAAACGATATTTTAAGTAACTTATAACTTATAGTTTATATACTTTTCTCCTTCTTTTAACTTTGTTATTTTATTAAAATTCTTATTCTACATTTATTCCTCATATACATATAAAATATAAAATAATATATATATATATATTATAAAATATATTATAATATGTATAAAATACATTATAAAATATAAAATAATATATATATATATATATATAATAAATTATATACATTTATATTAATTTAATTAAAAAATAATATGTTTATTTTTTTTTATTGTTTTGAGATTACAAAATATTATATAAATATATAATTTTACATCTATTAACTAATTCAATAAGTATTTTTATTAAACACTTCTAATTTAATAATTTTTAAATAAAAATTAATTTTTAAATTTTCAACTAACCTATTAATTATAACATTTTTTTTAGTTTATCCAAAAAATCTGGGAGTATAAGGAGACAGGGAAAACGTGCTATGTCTGCAACTGCAAATCAGAAAAGCGTGCGCTTTCTTTTCTGACAAAATAGACTACCAGAAGACCTAATTTTCTAATTTATATTTTTTGTAAGCTTTCTAATTTATATTTTGACTTGGTGAAACAGAATTCAACTCAAGTTCAACATTTCTCTAATTTTCTTTGAAATTAACAATAAAATACAGAGAGAGCGCAGAATCTTGAACTTATCGATATACTATTTAGGTTAAATCTTATGAATTTGTTATAGGGACAAATAGAAGAAAAACTAAAAAGTCTCACTCTGATGAATTTTATATTAAATTATATTGAACTTTTACGATTTAGTTGAATTTTATATGATACTCCTTTTGATTTAAAATATCATCTGACATTCTAGATAATTAATATAAATTGAAAATTTTAATTTATTTTTATAAATAAAATTACACATATTCTTCAGAAAAATAAAATTACTTAGTAAATAAAGTTATAATATCTGTTAGTCTTTAAAATTTATACAGTTATTTTTATTATCACATTAAGAATAAAATTATAATCTTATATAATGAAAAAAATTAATTTTATTAAAAAATAAGTATTAAATTATTTTTGTAATAATTATAGTATATAAAAGAGATTGAATGATACTTTATATATATATATATATATATATATATACGAAAAGTAATTCTATGAAGGGGCTGAGTTTTTTATTCAATTAAATATTTTTAAATTAGACAATAAAAAGAACTAAAATAATTTATTCTGAAATAAACTTTTATGTTACGTCAACTAAGAATGACAAGTGGTTGAAGTTGATGCGGTTTAGCTGGCTATGATCATAAGACCATTGGAAAGCTGGAACCAATACGCTGGATCTCTGTGTGATTAACAATAATTGAGTTGTTATGATATATATGATCTCCCACATTTAATGAATATACACTATCGCATCCACAAATATTAGGTATATGTCCCCACTTGTATGCTATCCATATATTTTATTACCAACCCTCGCTTACAAAGTTTGGTTCAATTGGCAAGGTAAGTTAAAATAAGTGTAGGGGTGAAAACTGGTGGGGTCATTTTGGATTGAAGAAAAATTTCAATTCGAACTAATTAAATATATGTGAGTTGGGTTAGGACATGGTTATATGTTTGAAAGCAGAATTTGAATCAACTTAAACTGACTCTGATGGGTTAGTTTTGGTAATTTCTTTTTTTTTTTTTACTCTTCTTTCTTACTAATACCATTTTTGCCAAAGTACATCGTCTTTCTTCTATGCAAGTCTATCCCTCTTATTTTTCCTTTGTCATCTTCGTGATTGTCGTCGTCTCTGTGTGTTCTTTGTCTTCTCTATGCTCTGTTTTCTCTTCGTCCAAGTCTCTTAACCTCTCTCAATTTCTAGTACCCTACCAAAAATTTGGTTCAAATAACTAACAAATTTGAGGTGAAGACACTAGAAATCACGAAAGACAATGACTCATATCAGAGACAATTGGGTGATTGGCGACTCACAAAGACGATGACTCAGATCGAAGACCACAGAGTGAAGACAATTGATGATTCATAAAGGCACAAGGGAAATTGACAGAGTGAGACACAGAGGAGCAGGGGAGCTATAACGGCATAGGAAGGCTACGAAGAGAATTTCAGGAGAGGATTGTTGACTACACAACCCTATACACACATTAGGTTGACGGGTTAGGTTAGGTTCGATTGAAAATTTTCCAATCTGCTATCTGACGTGCCAATCATTAATGGGTTGGAATTTTTTTAACTAAACCCAATCCAAATGTACTTTAAGTTGTTTTGAGCAGGTTGATTAGGTCAATCCAATCCACTGCTTACTCCTAAATAAGAAATGAATAGTTTTACATTTTAATTTTTTACAGCTTAGTTTGATTTTTAAAACATTATTTTAGATACAAAAACAACAACTTCATCGAGCGTTTATTTTTTTCAAAACCATATATATATATATATATATATATATATATATATATATATATATATAAACTTCAATCCAAACGCATATTAAAATGAGAAGGCTTAATTTTTCATTTTGAGCATTATATAATTATAATTTATAGTATAATTAAATTCTAAATATATATTTTTAAAAATATATTTATTATATTCCTGTGATAAAATACTAAATCAAAATAAGGTTGAATAACATATTTTGAGTTTATTTTTGTTGATAATTCTTTTACTTGCGCGGAATTAATTATAGCGTATTTTTTAAACTTAAGATAATTTATTTACTTTTATTTTTTTTCTATTTTAAAAGAAAAATAAAATTTGACAATATGCTATAGCAAAGGGCAGAATTCTTTAAAGCTAACTCGCAGACTTTTGTGGTAAGAAGGCATTCCGTAGGACAGGGAAATCATGAAACCATATAGGGATGGCGATAAATTAGGGAATTTTGGATATTTAATTACATTTAGTATTTAACAAAAAAAATATTTGCTATTTGATGGATAGATAGTAGATATTTGATAAGATGTAGATAGAAAAAAATTAACTATTTCATAAATATTGAACAAATTAAGATATTATAATGTTCTAAAAATCAAATCAGGCCAACCAACCGAACCAAAAAATTAATAAACCACAGCTTAATAAATGGTTAAGAAAAATTGATTAAAACAAAAATTAAAAAAAAAAAAAACTGAAACTAAGCCGGCGGCCAAACTTGAATGAAAGCCACCTTTTAGCGTGTATTTAATAATACAATACTTGTGGACCCAAGTGCGCCCACTACTGCAGTGAAGAAATGGGGAATGAATGAAGTATGTATATATAGGGAATGGTGGGAGCTTCAAACTATGGTGTCGCTTATGTTGGACTTTCCTTGGCTTTTTCCCAATTTCTTCTCATTCTTTCTTCTAATTTCTTAGCTTATTTTAGTTGACTTTTCTTGTACTTTTTTTTTTCATTTAACTTAGTTTTTGTCTTAATTATAAATATGAATTATGAACAGCAATTAAAATTATATGATAGTTCATGTCTATTAATATATACTTAAAATTAGAGGGTTCAAGTTTATATAAAAATCATGAAATTACAAAACTAACCACCGCGATAAGAGTGGATTGTAGCTGTCTTTAGTTTAAGGGTCCACTAATTGACAAATAAATAAGTACAAATACTATATATTATATATTTTAATTTTTGCAGTATATACATTAACTATATATTTTAAGTACCATTGGTTCAACCGTAGTTTGATCACAGTCGACCATTGACCCTTAAACTGATGCATCGACCGATTTAATGACCGGTTCGATTTTTCGAACCTTCATATTTTTATCGGATACTCTCTATTTATTTGATATTACTTGTTTTTTAAATTCAACATAGTTAGTTGCTGCTCACGTGTAATTCTATTACTGGTAGTTAGGTGTTAGTTCATGTATCTCTTAAGTTCATCTTCAAGTTTGCGATGTATATATACTGGGTTACATGAGTAATAAAGGTTGACCACAATATTATTCTTTTACTCTGTTATATGGTATCAGAGCCTGGTTACTTAGACTCGAGAATACTAAAGAGAACTTCTGATGCTGGTGCACAATGAGCACCAAAGGAGCTACGGAGAGTTCAAACACTAGTTAGAGGTCGACAATGTTGGCGATGGCAGCAATAAAGCATCTGATGGCGCTGGTAAATGCCAATCATCCAGGAATGATCCTAGTTACCGAAGTGTTGATAGAGAAGAACTTTCTCACCTGAAGCACGTCCTTGGTGAGAGCGTTAGAGGCCAAGAATAAACTAGCCTTCATCAACGGAAATCTATCATCACCTAGCACTGAACCGGAGTTAGCGTGATGGAAGAGAGCTTATCAAATGGTCTATTCATGGATAGTGAATTCTATGTCAAAGGAGATAGGAGACTAGATCATCTATTGTTCTTCAGCTTGGCAATTGTGGATAGAGCTTCAAGAACAGTTCAGAGAGTCAAATGAACCACAAATCTACCAAGTGCAGAGGGAGATTGCCTTTGTGGAGCAAGGGAGCTAGTCCGTCGTCATGTGTTATGGTAGGTTGAAGCGTCTTTGGGATGAACTCAATGTTTTACAACCGATCTAGTGTACGTGCAGGACAGACGAAGCTCTAGCAAGTATATTAGCACAGAATAAGTTGATGCAGTTCCTCATAGGACTGAATGAAGTATTCAATTCGGTGAGAAGTCAGATTCTAGTGATGGATCCACTTTCAACAATTAATAAGGCGTTTTCGATGATAGTTAGAGTCAAGAAACAAAGATCAATTCATACTGATTTAATTTCTAGTAATTCATTTAAGAATAATAGTGTTATGCTAGCTAAAGATGCATAGAAAAGCAACTCAGGAAAGAGAAAGAAGGATTATTCAATCATCTGTGAGCACTACAAGATTCTAGGATATCAGAAGGATTCTTGTTTCAAAATTTTGGGATATCCTGACTGGTGCAAGCATTTAAAGAAAGAAAAATCTAGCTCGGGAGGAAAGAGTGGTCATAATAGTATTAATCTTGCCAATAGTTGGCGATGGTGGAGCTTGTACAACAGGAGATCGCAAAAGCTCTCAAAGGAAAAAATTCACCAAGACAAGAACAAATTAACTTCACTATGAATGAAGACTTCGTTGGTAATATATCTTATAATGGTGTTTAAGCTTGCTTAGAGTTTGATTATAATATTTGGTTATAAACACAGGAGCTACGTGTCATATAGCTGCAAATAGAATGATGTTTAATGATTTAAGACTACTAGATACTATGATATCAGTATAACTGCCTGATGGGAGAAGTAAGGAGGTAAAGTATAAAGACGTTAGAATTAGTGATGGTTTATTGTTGTGTAATGTTCTCTATATACTGTCATTTAAGTTTAACTTAATTTTGATGAACAAGATATGCATAGAGAACGATGTAAAATTCACGTTTTACCCGTGGTCATGCATAATCCTGGACCTCAAGACTGAGAGAGTGCTTGGAATAGGGAAAGGAAAACAACATTTATATGTTCTAGAGTCAAACACGTTGCAAGGATACATATGTAGCATTGACGCAAAGAAGTGGTGACGCAAAGAAGTGGGAACGCAAACAGTAATCAAGAAATAATTAATCACTGTAATCATTGTAGCATTTCCTCACAAGAGGATTTTTCACTATGGCACACTAGGATGAGACATCCCTCCATAAATGTACTTAATCATTTGCATTTAATAAAATAAGATTGAATTCTTACTGCTGTGATGTGTGCCAATATGCAAAGCAAACCATGATGCCTTTTTCTCCCAATACTTCACAAATTGCAGAGATTTTTGAGCTGTTACTTGTTGATTTGTGGGGCCCTGTAATACCCGTTAATTTCAGAATATAATTCGCTTAAGAGTTTTTTAGAATTCTACAACGTTACTTTAGTTATTTATTTTGGTCATTTTTAATTTTCATATTTAATTGTTCTGTTTGAATATTATTTATGAAAATTGAGTTAAATGACTAGACTAAATATTTGCACCATGTGGGATATATTCTAAGAATGGTGAAATTCATGAAAAAGTGGTTTAAGAATGGTCAATTAGTCCATTTATTGTAAATTGACTGGATGGGTTTGGATGTTGGGTTATGGATACCCATGGGTTATTCAATAACCCATTAGAAATATTTAATATAAAGCTTCAATAGTAACCCCCCTCATTTCTCACTCAACCGAAGGAAGACTGAAGTTCGCTTTCTCTCGTTTTCTTCATCCTCTTCTCAAATCCTTTCCTTGATCTTCAGAGTTTTGATTATTTGTTCGGTTCAAAAGCTTTGTAAGGATCAAAGGTAAGCTTTAATCTCATTATTTTCCTCAAATTTCAGTTTATGTAGAAGATCAGAGGAGGTTTTATTCTTGAAGATTTTGATGATAATTCATGAATCTCAGTTGTTTTAGAAGTTATATTTGAGTTATAATCGGTTAAAAGAGTTGAAATTCTGGTTTTGAAACAAGAAAGGAAAGGATGAAATTGTTAGAAATTTCTGCAAAAACTTTTGCAAAAACCGAGTTACTGTAACGACCAGAAATTTCGGAAAAAAATCTGGAAAATTTTCTTCGGGGTACTGTAGCAGTACTGTAGTGTCGGTAGTCAACGATATTGTAGCAGTCAACGTTACTGTAGCGAACCGTTACTGTAGTAGTCAGAAAATTTTACGTATTTTCGTGATTTTGTTTCCTTTCTTATGTTTCCTTGTAATATATTTTACTAGGAAATTTTCCTACACAAATTCTAGTGTGGAACAAGGTAAACTTGGACAAACATCAAGGTGAGTGAATAACCTTGCGAAGCTAATTTGATATTACTAGTCAAAGTACAATATAAGTCCCATTTACAATATTATTTGGATATTAATTGATCAATTTTTCATATGACAGTATATGATGATTGATATATTTTTTTTCAGAAATTCAAAGGAATAAGAGTATGTATAAATGATTTTATTTCATGGAAATTGTACTATGTGAGAAGTTCTCACTATCCTATTAATGAGTAAAGATCTACGGGATCTAATACATGAGTTTGAAAGGGTTAAAGTCCCATACTACTCAGTGCATAACGATGAAAAACTATACACGAGTTTGAAAGGGTTAGAGTCCCATATTACTCGGTGTAAATAGATGAAATTGTAAATACGAGTTTGAAAGGGTTAGAGTCCCATACTACTCGGTGTATATCTATGAGAACTTATTCACGAGTTTGAAAGGGTTAGAGTCTCATACTACTCGGTGTATATCTATGAGAACTTATTCACGAGTTTGAAAGGGTTAGAGTCTCATACTACTTGGTGTATATCTATGAGAACTTATTCACGAGTTTGAAAGGGTTAGAGTCCCATACTACTCGGTGTATATTTATGAAATCTTATTCACGAGTTTGAAAGGGTTTGAGTCCCATACTACTCAATGTATAAGACAATTAAATATATGAGTAAATGTGGTATTTGTACTTTTGATATTTTATATAGTACAGTTATTTACTTACTGAGTTTTTAAATAAACTCACGCTCCCTATGATTATCTTTTCAGATACAGAAAACAAAGAAGAAGAGTATCCGTTTGAAGAATAGAAGCCCCTTGGAATTATCCTCTATTTCTGTCTGGTGGGATACCAGTACTTATTGATGTGGATACTAGAAACGCTCTGTACTTACTATAGGTCTCCTAGGCTTGCGATGAGATAGAAATATCAGACTATGTATGTCTATATTTACTTATCAGATGAATATAATTCTGTAGTGTGGAATGAATGATTAAGGTTGAATGTAATGTTGACCCTAAGGTTATATGCCATAAGTTTTGATGATGACAAATGTATTTGAATTGTAGCATTGATATATATAAAGGTTAATTATCATATACATGCTACAAGTATTTAAGCATGACTATGTTATTTAATGTGTAATGTCTTATACATTAATCATGCTATTTATCATGAATTGAACTAACCATTTGGTTTGCAAGTAAGATATATTTTATAGGTTGGTTCAAAACAAGAAGAGTGAGCATTGTATTGAAGAACAAGGAAAAGCAATATCATGCTTCACTCAAGGAAAACAACATGCAAGGATGAAGCTCCAAGAAATAAAGAATTAGAAGATTTGAAGTCTTAGAAGCTTGGATGCATCAAGATAGCCTATGTGTTTACATTAGGTATATTTTATATAGGCTAGTATACTTGTGCAACTCAATGATTTAGATTTGCATACATTGGCTCAATTATTTTGAACAAAAAATAGTGAGATATGAAATTTTACAAAAGTTAGTTTTTGACCTTTGGTCACTCTTTATATCATATCTCATAAACGAAAAATCATTTTTTCAAGTATCTTAATCTCATTTGATAGTAGACTCAAAGATCTTTCCAAAGATATATTATTTATTGAAAACGGAGTCCAAATGAGAAATATATGACTATTTAAAATATAGTTTGAAAAACTGAAAGTTGATTATTCTGTTCTGACCTATAGTCAGTATTTTGATTATATCTTTTAAAAGAAAAATAATTTTTGAGTAAAACTTGGCTCATTTGAAACTAGACTCCAAGAGCTTTCCAACGGTATATTATTTGTTTAAAACGGAGTTCAAATGAGGGAGTTATGAATTTTTAAAGAAAGCTCAAAATCTGGACTGCACTATAAGTGCTGTAACGGCTATATAACGGCTATATAACGGCTAGTTTTGTAAAATCTTATATATATGACCTCAGATACACGATTTTGAGTAAGAACAAAGTCCTACAATGTGATATTAACTTCTTCTATCATCTTTGAGAGAAAGGAAAGCATTCTTGAGCCAAATCTTGCATATTCTCTATCATTAGAGTTATTAGAGCTTCATTTGTTTTCATCTACTCTTTAGAGAGAGTTTCTTTGTATTGTTGATTTTGATCAACACATATATTATTTTGAGTTGAGGTTCGCAAGTACCGGTGTTGGAAGAACTTGCTTTGGGTTGAGGAGGAGCCCGGATTCATAAATTCTCCATTGTGGTTTCGCAAATACCCGGATCGAATTTGCGTGGTTGTAGTGGTTTGCAAGTACCCGGATTAAACTTGCAATTATAGTGAAAATACTCAAGTGGTCTCTTGAGGACTGGATGTAGGCTTGGATTAGCCGAACCAGTATAAATCTCCGAGTTTGCTTTCTCTAACCCTTACTCTTTAATTTGTGCATATTGATATCTATTCTTTAATTCCTTGATCTTTATAATTATTTATCTTGACAGCACATTGATTTTCTGTATTGTATTTATTATCCTAAGCATTATACTTTTACAGAAAATCATTTTAACTTCCAATTAATTCTTGTGAAAAATTTATAAAACCCAATTCACCCCCCCTCTTGGGTTCCAACCATTACTTTCATGTAAAACCTTACAGAATATATGTAAATAACATATGTTTGAGAATTTTATCAAATGAGTAGTATCTTTTCACATGCTCAATTTTTGGGATGTGACAGGCCCCTACAAAGTTCCTAGTAAAATAGGAGCTCGATACTCTATTACTCTTACGGACGACTTCAGCAGAGCAACTTAGGCAATATTGTTGAAGGAGAAATCCCAAGTGATGGGAACATTGAGGAACTTTCTGGTTATGATAAATAATCAATTTGATAAGAGGGTGAATTGCATCAAGAGTAATAGCGAAACCAAATTTATAAATGCTGGTTGCAAAGAAGTTTGAAGAATAGGGGTTTCAACATTAAACTACCTATGTGTATTCACCGCAGCAAAATGGCTTAGTGGAGAAGCGGCATAGAACCATCTGTAGATAGCAAGAACACTATTATTCCAATATGGAATGTCAAATATTTTTTGGGGAGAGGCAATTTTATATATTGTTTTTCTGCTGAATAGATTGCCTACCATAATGCTAAAATGGAAAACTCCATATCAGGTTTTGTCTGGAAAAGTTGCAAATTACTCTAGGATAAAAATTTTTGGGTGTTTATGTTTTTGTACTGTAGTCGGTCCTAGAGGTGATAAATTTTCTTCTAAGGCTTCTAGGTGTGTTTTTATGGGTTTCTAGGTGAGTTTTTATGGGTTTTAGTCCAACAAAGAAAGGTTATAAAGTTTATAAGCTGGATGAAAAGAAATTTATGGTGTCTAGGGACATGATTTTTTAAAGAAGAGGTTTATCCATTCAAGGAGCAGGGTATAGTGGAAGGGTAATTAACTCCATTTATTCAGAATGAGCAATACTTAAGCGATCAGGTGGGTGATAGACGTTTCATGGAAGAGAATATGAAAACCATGAGGAAGGGAGCACATCACAAGGTGATCAAAGTATGTCTCATGATGGCCAAAGTGGTGTTAATGATCAAATAGAAGACTCAGTTGAGGAAAGGGAACATATGTCGAGGAAAAGTACTAGACTAAAGAGGTTGCCAACTTGGATTAATGATTACCAAGTTAATGTTTTGAAGTCTGATCAGGAGGATATGAGTGAGCTCACACCATTCACACCACCTACATATCCCTATGTCATGCTTGATTACTTTACTAGCTCATATATTGAAATTTTGGCTAATGTTTCTACTGTGAGAGAATCAAATACTCTCTTAGAAGCAAATGTTAGTGAAAATTGGAAGAAATCCATAAAGGCAGAGATAGATGCATTGGAGAAAAATCAAACTTGGGAGATCACTAACTTACCTCGAGGAAAGAAACCCATAGGCTGCAAATGGGTGTTTAAGGTCAAGTTAAAGGTAGATGGCAGTATTGACAAATATAAAGTACAGTGGTCGCAAAAAGGTATAATTAGATCGAGGGAGTAGACTGCAAGGAGAGTTTTTCACCTGTGGCAAAAATGGTGATTATACGAACTTCAATAGCCTTAGCAGTTGCGAGTTCATGGCCAATACATCAGTTGGACATAAACAACATATTTTTTCACGGCTATTTAGACGAGGAGGTATATATGAGCCTCTAGAAGGATATCCAGTAGAGAAAGGTAAAGTACACAAGTTAAGAAAATCATTGTATGGCTTAAAACAAGCCTCAAGGCAGTCGAATTCAAAATTGACAAATCAGTTATGGGGGTATGGATTTTCTCAACCTGGACACGATCACTGTCTTTTTACCTTACAAAAGGAAGTTTCTTTTTGGAACTTCTGGTCTATGTAGATGATATGGTGATAACCGGTACTTCTAAAACAGAGATACAAAAGGAGAAAACATTCTAAGATATGAAGTTCATTATAAAAGACTTCAAGTAAGCATGATATTTTTTGGGTTTAGAACTCAGTAGATTTGAGGATGGATTTATGTTAATCAATGTAAGTATGTTTTAGATTTGATTGAAAGTGCTGGTTTGATAGGGTGTAGTGTGGTAGAAACTCCAATTACAAAGGAAGTAAGGTTTAGCAGCACTGATGGAGAATTGATACTTGATCCACAAAGCTATAGATGTATAATTGGAAGGTTACTATATTTAGGATTTACTAGGCCTGATATAGCATATGTCACGCGGCAACTCTGTCAATATGTCGATGCACCCGAAATACGCATTTGGGAGGAGCTTTAAGTGTGCTTAAATACTTGAAGGGCACACCATCTCTTGGTTTATTTTTTCCAGTGAAGAATAATTTACAATTAAGAGCCTTCTCTGATTCTGATTAGGATTCTTATATTGATACATGTAGATGTCTTACAGGTTACTGTACATTTCTTGGGGATGCCATTGTTTCATGGAAGACTAAGAAACAAGCTACTGTTTTGAGGTCGTCATCAGAAGGAGCATATACAGCTCTAGTAGCTGTAATATGCAAGATGAAATGGCTAAGTTACATTCTGGATGACTCTGGGAAATTTAATAAGGAGACAATTGCACTTTATTGTGATAATCAATTTGCTATGCATATAGCAAGAAATCCAGTTTTCCATGAAAGAATGAAGCATCTTGATATTGACTATAAAGGAAGGATTCATTTCTCTATTTCATGTGTCTTCTATACAACAGGTGGCAGATGTTTTTACAAAGGTTTTACCAGGACCTTTGTTTCGAAGCTTAGTTTTCAAGTTTGGTTTGCAAGATTCTTTCAGATGCCAAACTTGATGGAGGAACGTTTAGAATATATAAGCTTCTGTTTAAAATGCTTTTACTTGTTTTTTTATATTCACCATAGTTAGTTGCTAATTGTAACACCTCAAAATTTTCACAAAACTATCTCCAGGATAAAAGATTTTTAAGATAAGGTTCCTTAGTGAATAATTATGGCAATTCTCAAACCTTAAATTTCAAAGATATCAAATCCATAATTAAAAGCAACTAGGAACCATCGATATCATCGCAGGTCTTACATCACTATCATTTCAACATATATACATATCACTGGAGATTAAGTCTTGATTATTTTACAAAAACTATAAAATCTAGGCTACAGCTACTGACTCCCTGCTGCAACCCCGCTATTCCCATTTTGGTTTGCACCTGGAAATGGTTAATACAGTACAAAATCATGAGATATAGAAATCTCAGTAGCCAGTAGTTAATCTTGAAAACAAGAACCATTCCCAGTCATAAAAGCAAGTTCATAACACCATTCATAATTCAGTTCAACTCATCTATGCCACTGTCATGCAGAGATTATCCCTGGGTCCTAGTACCATAAGAGTCTGTTTCACCTCAAGTGGTGCCAAGGGTCATCACTATTCTCAGTGCCTACTACCAGGGTCTAATTTTACCCTGTGGCCAAAGGTCAGCAAGACTGACGCTAGCATCGTCATGCATAGCTGCTTCCGCCCTAACCATGGCAAGTCTTATACTGGCGCGTACCGTCGTACCTCAGATGCTTGGCGTACACTGTCTTAGCACATGAGTATCATAATAATACATATACAAACATAACAATGCATAGAGTTAAATATCACATAATTTATCAATAAATCATTTTCATCACATAATTCATAATTAAATCATTTTCAGTATAAAACAGTTTCAAAATATATGAACAGCGCTTTTATGAAATGTAACTGGCTACCTGAATTTATCGTCTCGTACTGATTCCACTCGAAATTATTCCAAGGTGCTGATAAAATAAATTAGCTATTAAAATCCTAATATGGAATACTTAAAATACTATTCCATTTTTAAATGAAATTTCTATGCACTAAATATTAATTACGTATTATTCGCAATCTTATTTCTAATCCCAAATTTAAATAATTATAATTAGCTAAAAAAAATATCCTAATAAGGAAGAGATTAAAATTATTATTTCATAATTAATTAAATCTTGTGCCTCAAAAATTAATTACGTAATATCTATAATTCCATTTATAGTCCCAAATTCAAATAATAATCCCATTTATAGTTCCAAATTCAAATAATTATAATAAGCTAAAATTTCTTCTAATTTATTTCTCAAATTCCGCTCTATTTCCTTTTCTTCAGAATCTTTGAATTAATTCACTTTGGTCCTTAATTCAAACTTTAATCATATAAATAGCCTTCAAAATTTGGTAAATTCCATCAAATTTTAACTAAAATCCCATATATACTAAATCTGGACATTTTCAGAATTTTTACTCTTTCCTTCCAACTTTTCATTTCATTCACTTAGGTCCTCAATAATTATTTTTCCCTTATCTTTTTCATGATCTAAGACCATATTTAGTTTCATCTAAGTCTATAGGTTACAAATATATCTTGTTTTTAAATTATGGCTACTCCTACAAACTTTTGATTTTATTCAGTTTAGTCCCTGTCATGCATGCATACCTCTAAACTCCATGTTTTTCCATTCTTCATGCTGCATGGCTCTCCCAAACTCATCTAGGGACTCTCTAAGACATGTTTAATCATTTCTAAAACAAAAGCGAGCCAAAAAAAGGATTTAGAGCTTACCCAAGATTTCCAAGCTTACTTTCTCTCCAAATTTTTCTGCACTTTCTTGTTATTGTTTTTGCTGCAGTGAAGGTGTGCTTTGGACCTCAAATCCACTGCTAAGAAGGTCCTTTGGTCAGTACCAAAGTTGCCCAAGGGTGGCTTGCTGTTTTTGGGTTAAAAAGAAATATGTAGAAGCTTCATGTTTTCCATTATAGCAAGATAACTCTCTTCTTCTTGATTTGCTGTAGAGACTCACCACTTTCTCTTATTCTCTCTCTCAAGTTCACACTCAAGGCAACCAGGGAGTGAAGCTATGCGTCCCTTTAATGTATGGACAAAGATCTATTTGGCAGCTCACATAGGCAACACGAGATACTGGAGTCACTTTCTTTCTTACTTCTCACACGTACAGCTCACGGGTTTGGGACAGCAAAGGAGCAAAGACGGGTTCCTTATTTCCCATGTTCTCCCTTTCTCAGCTTGATCATCCTCCTGTCCTCAAAATGGAGGGCACCGTACTGCTACAACTAAAAAAGGAAGGCTGGCCGAGCATGTGGAGATGGGAATAATGAGTCTTGGTGTATCATGCTGAAAAACTAAGAGGTTTCCATTTCCCACATATACATACCCTTTTATTACTTTCGATGCATGACTGAATACATGTAAGTCAGTGAGACTAAAAGGGTTGTTAATGATGAATATTCTCCCCTTTACAATTAGCTTGAGCACGTGGAATTGGATGAGAATGAATACTATGCACATAAGGATCATCATCATCATATGGAAAGAGAAAATAGCACCGGGATATATGATGCCTTATTCCCATTGGTTCAAGGTTACGTGAAGACAAGAGAGACACCACGTATTATGCATACTTTCCTTCATGTTTTGTTGCCATAAAAATTGTTTAGCTAAAATTCTAGTATGGCTATTTACAATTCTCTATATTTACAAATAGGTCCTTGGTGTAAATGAAAAAATTTTATTTATCACCAAAAATTATTTCTAAAATTTCATGTGATTTTCTACAATCTCTAATTTTTTTGGAAAAGCCTTATATATATATATATATTTAATATAGACTAATTTACCTATATTTAATAAATGTAAGAATTTGGGATGTTACACTAATCATGTGTAATTATGTTACTGGTAGTTTATTAGGTGTTATTTCATGTATCTCTTACGTTCATCTTCAAGTCTGCGATGTATATATATTGGGTTACATGAGTAATAAAGGTTGATCACAATATTATTCTTTTAACTTTGTTGCAGATAATTATTTATATAATATATGAATATGTATTATAAATTATAAACTTTTAATATATGAATTATAATATATTATTTATATAATATACATATGATAAATTTAAAATTTTTTATTGAATGGATATTAAATATTAGATATTTAAAAACATACTAAAAAATCTAAAGAATTCAATATCTATTATACAATATTTTTTTCAAATATTTTGATTATTTTAAATAATCTGAATATTAAATATTTCGAATACAGATTTTAAAAAAGTAAATCTTTTTCTTCGCAAAGAATAAAGATATTAAATATTTTAAACAAATAAATTTAAATATTAAAAAAAATGAGTAAAACCCATTGCCACTTCTAAAACCACGGCAGCATAAACGCCAATAATTGATTGTGTGCTAATGAGTAATGACAAAGTTGTAATGATGAACAGATTTTAAAAGAATGTTAATTTAGCGTTTTAGTCAATAATTTGATGATTTGAGCGCTATCGAAATGACAACCATGTCATAAATTAGATGTCAAAGGATCGACTAAGATACAGCTCAGCTATTTTGCAACACATGAACACTACGTTTATTGGGCAGCCTACACCTAATTACTAATGATAATGCCCAAAAGCAACTCCAATAATAAATTTTATTTGAGTTGTTTATTGTAGACTTTGTAATATTATATTATTATTTTTAACTTTAACTAACTCTGTATCACTTTAAACAGTTCTCAACTTCAATAGTGTAACTCTTAAAGAATTCACAAATAAATTTTATAATAAACAACTCAATTTCTCTTTTCGAATATGAATGAGAAACAAATCATTTATTATATTTAATATAAAATTTACTTTTTAATTATTTTATTATATTTTTGTATAAGAATCGCTTCTTACTTGTGACAGTCAGCGTAATAAACTCTAATGATAAACCTCGATATGAATTAATTTTTAAATTTAAGAAATTTTTAAAAATTTCATTGGAGATACTCTAACATATTTATGAAATTATCTATTTTCTCCCAATTTGTTTCACATCTCTCTTTCTAGCATATCTTCTTGTTCTTTGGACTAACTCCACCATTTTTATGGATATGCACGCCGCGTTAAGTATGGCTATGATTCTGTTTGTCAAAAATATCTGATAAGCTAGCTGAAAGTTTAAAAATTAGTTGAAAGTTTAAAAGTTAATTTTTAGCTAAAAGCTGATAGTTTAAAATTATTAAGCTAACTTATTGAATTAGAAGTGTTTATTAAAAATAACTATTGAATTAGTTATATAAAATGATATAAAAGGATATACTTATATGATATTTTGTAATCTTAAAATAATACAAAACAAACATATTATTTTTTAATTAAATTAATTCAAATTATATATATATATATAGTTAATTAAAATATATATTTGATTACATATATATATAAATATTATATATATTATAATTTATTTTATATAATATATATTATAATATTATACATATATATATATTTTATATTTTATATGTATATGAAGAATAAGAGTAGAATAAGAATTTTAATAAAATAATAAGAGTAAATAGAGAAGAAAAATATAAAAGTTACTCAAAGTATCATTTCAAAATAAGTTATAAGCTACTCAAATAAATTTTTTATCAAACAAATTTATTTTAGTCAAACATACTTGTAAGATGATCAAATAAATTATAAGCTAAATTAAAAATCATGTATATGAGTATGAATTAATTTAGTCCGGGAAATAGATAAATGGAGAAATGAAAGGAAACACCTTTTTATGCCAATATAAAGAGAGAATATTTCGTTCATTTCCATATATTCTTTTTGCCTTATTTTCATTTCTTAAAAATCCATTCCTGCACTACTATTTGACATTTTTTTTTTTCAAGTAAGTTTACATAGAGTATGAGAGTATTTTAAAAAGTGAGACTCTTATGTCCCACATTACTTAATAGTGCAGGGTTATTAGTCTTTACAAGAGTGGAATTGGGCTCATATGCCACGGCGCTGGCGTTCGACTGCAAATCGTGGTTTTGCCTCACCAAGCACGTAATGAAATAAACAAGGTTGAGACTCTACTTTTGCGACAATTTTTTCAAAATGGTCTATTTAGTCTTGGGGGATTTTTGCGTTATTATTTACTTGTGACAAAATATTAACGCGACTCAAACTTTTGTTTACCACTTGCCAACAATATAAAGAATTATAAATTTGACTATTACAAACAACGCCAGTATTTTTGCCAAAAATGATGCTCCAACTGTATAGGAGGCAAATAAAATTAACAATACCCGACAAAATAGCCTACCATATAGGAGGCAAATATAAAGCAGATAAATAAAGAGTAGAAATTAAATAAAGAGAACACCAGAAATTAACGAGCTTCGGCTAATTTTGCCTACGTCCTCGGACACTACCGAAATATATTTATAAGAGAGAGAGAAGAGAAAACTAAGCCTTAGAAGGAATATTAGGCTTTAGTTTTGGGGTGTGGAAATACATAGGAGAGCTTCCCTTTTATAGCCAAATGAAGCCCCCCCACTTCACTAATCCACTCAATGTGGGACTAAGAATATGAGGCACTATTCACAAATCTCCACCTTGCCGAATTTCAAGTCCCAATACAAAAACTCTCGCTTAAAAAATTTTCAAAAGTAGTGTCTTTAAATGCGCCTAAGGCGCTATTCATCTTCAAATCTTCACAATATTAATCAAGTCCAAGCAATGTTGAAACTTGATTGATGTCACAACTTTAGTCATTATGTCTGCAGGATTTTCAGCTGTGTGGATCTTCTGAAGTAGTAATTCTCCTTCTTCAAGAATTTCCCTTACAAAATGATATCGGACATCTATATGCTTCGTTCGTGCATGATAGACTTGATTCTTTGCTAAACAAATAGCACTCTAACTGTCACAATGCACTTTGATGTGCTTCTGACCAACACCCAAATCTTTCAGCAAACCTTGAAGCCAAATAGCCTCTTTAACAGCCTCTGTAACTGCCATATACTCTGCCTCTGTAGTAGACAAAGCAACTGTTGACTGTAAAGTAGACTTCCAACTGACCGGTGCCTTTGCAAGGGTAAACACATAACCGGTAGTTGATCGACGTTTGTCCAAATCACCAGCATAGTCAGAATCACAATATCCAACTACGCAATGACCCGCTTTTACATCCCGCTCAAACACTAAACCAACATCCACGGTGTTCAGAATATACCGCAGAATCCATTTGACAGCTTGCCAATGTCCTTTTCCAGGATCATGCATGTACCTGCTCACAACCCTAACTGCCTGTGAAATGTCAGGCCTTGTACACACCATAGCATACATCAAGCTACCAACCGCATTTGCATACGGAACTTTCGACATATATTCTCGTTCAGCATCATTCTTTGGAGATAAATTAGCACTAAGCTTCAAATGAGGAGCAAGCGGAGTACTTACAGGTTTTGTCTTATCATTCATGCCAAAACGTTTCAGTACCTTTCTCAGATATTGTTTCTGAGTCAGAGAAAGTTGCCCCAATTTTCTGTTTCTGCTTATCTCCATGCCGAGAATCTTCTTAGCTTCTCCTAGATCTTTCATTTCAAACTCTTGCTTCAACTGTGCCTTTAACTTCTCAATCTCTCCTTGATTTCTTGAAGCTATAAGCATATCATCAACATATAGGAGAAGATAGATAAACGATCCATCTTGTAGCTTGCGTAAATACACACAATGGTCGTATTTGCTCCTTGTGTACTTTTGCCTCAACATAAACTTGTCAAATCGCTTGTACCACTGTCTTGGTGATTGCTTCAATCCGTACAAGGATTTTTCAAGTTTACAAACCAAATTTTCCTTACCAGCAACCTTAAACCCTTCTGGCTGAGTCATATAGATTTCCTCCTCCAAGTCTCCATGCAAAAACGCAGTTTTTACATCAAGTTGAACTAGTTCCAAATCTAACTGAGCTACCAAGGCCAATATGATTCTAATGGAGGAATGTTTCACCACTGGAGAAAAAACTTCATTATAGTCAATTCCCTCCATCTGAGCGTAGCCTTTAGCCACCAATCTCGCCTTGTAACGAATGTTTTTCTTGTCAGGAAATCCATCTTTCTTTGCATATACCCATCTGCATCCAATTGCCTTCTTTCCCTTCAGTAGACTTGCTAGCTTCCATGTCTGATTCTTCTGAAGAGACTGCATTTCTTCAATCATAGCATTCCTCCACCTTTCATCTTCTGAACTTTGTACTGCTTCTTGGTAGGTGGTAGGAATTTCATCATTGACAATTATAGATGCATAAGCCATCATATCATCGAATCGAGCAGGCTTATGTCTTACTCGTTGTGGCCTTTGTAATGCAATTGGTTCTTGTTGCTGTGGAGGTTCTTGGGTTGGAACCTCCTCTTCTTCTAACCCCTCTTCTGCCATAGGAGTTTCATCACCTTCATTACTGATTGCTGGGTTAATTCTTCTACTTTCAAACTCCACCTGCTTTGGAGTTTCCTCCACCTGCTGTGGTGCACCATTAATCTGTTGACTATCATCTTTTGTTACCTTTTTCAACATGGCAGATTCATCAAAGGTTGAAAGTAATGGTTGGAACCCAAGAGGGGGGTGAATTGGGTTTTATAAATTTTTCACAAGAATTAATTGAAAGTTAAAATGATTTTCTGTAAAAGTACAATGCTTAGGATAATAAATACAATACAGAAAATCAATGTGCTGTCAAGATAAATAATTATAAAGATCAAAGAATTAAAGAATAGATATCAATATGCACAAATTAAAGAGTAAGGGTTAGAGAAAGCAAACTCGGAGATTTATACTGGTTCGGCTAATCCAAGCCTACATCCAGTCCTCAAGAGACCACTTGAGTATTTCCACTATAATTGCAAGTTTAATCCGGGTACTTGCAAACCACTACAACCACGCAAATTTGATCCGGGTATTTGCGAAACCACAATGGAGAATTTATGAATCCGGGCTCCTCCTCAACCCAAAGCAAGTTCTTCCAACACCGGTACTTGCGAACCTCAACTCAAAATAATATATGTGTTGATCAAAATCAACAATACAAAGAAACTCTCTCTAAAGAGTAGATGAAAACAAATGAAGCTCTAATAACTCTAATGATAGAGAATATGCAAGATTTGGCTCAAGAATGCTTTCCTTTCTCTCAAAGATGATAGAAGAAGTTAATATCACATTGTAGGACTTTGTTTTTACTCAAAATCGTGTATCTAAGGTCATATATATAAGATTTTACAAAACTAGCCGTTATATAGCCGTTATATAGCCGTTACAGCACTTATAGTGCAGTCCAGATTTTGAGCTTTCTTTAAAAATTCATAACTCCCTCATTTGAACTCCGTTTTAAACAAATAATATACCGTTGGAAAGATCTTGGAGTCTAGTTTCAAATGAGCCAAGTTTTACTCAAAAATTATTTTTCTTTTAAAAGATATAATCAAAATACTGACTATAGGTCAGAACAGAATAATCAACTTTCAGTTTTTCAAACTATATTTTAAATAGTCATATATTTCTCATTTGGACTCCGTTTTCAATAAATAATATACCTTTGGAAAGATCTTTGAGTCTACTATCAAATGAGATTAAGATACTTGAAAAATGATTTTTCGTTTATGAGATATGATATAAAGAGTGACCAAAGGTCAAAAACTAATTTTTGTAAAATTTCATATCTCACTATCTTTTTGTTCAAAATAATTGAGCCAATGTATGCAAATCTAAATCATTGAGTTGCACAAGTATACTAGCCTATATAAAATATACCTAATGTAAACACATAGGCTATCTTGATGCATCCAAGCTTCCAAGACTTCAAATCTTCTAATTCTTCATTTCTTGGAGCTTCATCCTTGCATGTTGTTTTCCTTGAGTGAAGCATGATATTGCTTTTCCTTGTTCTTCAATACAATGCTCACTCTTCTTGTTTTGAACCAACCTATAAAATATATCTTACTTGCAAACCCAATGGTTAGTTTAATAGCATGATTCAATATATGCAACATACATATTAAATAACATAATCATGCTTAAGTACTTGTAGCATATATATGATAATTAATCTTTATATATATCAATGCTACTATTCAAATACATTTGTCATCATCAAAACTTATGGCATATAGCCTTAGGGTCAACAATCTCTCCCTTTTTGATGATGACAAATCACCACAGAAAAATATGTATCACAAGATAATGAATGCAATGTTATAAGCACGTATACATATTTTTCTATTGTTTCTTCTCCCCCTATTTGACATCAACAAAAAGGTGTAAGGAACACAATATATAGAAGTTAAAGCACATACCTTCTTTAAGTCAGGATGTCAGAAGATGTCAATATAGTATGGGGTAAGGATACATCAAAACTTATCATTGATTTCATTGACATGTAAAAAGAAAATTTTAGAAAAATTTTTCTCATGTCAAATGAAATGAGCCAAAAGATAAAACTTGAAAGAGTTTTAGGCTCCCCCTTAAACCTTGCATAATTTGAAAAAGAATAATGAATAATGAATATCCAATTTTTCAAGATATATTCTTTTTCAAAAAAAAATACATTCAAGTGAGACAAAGCTCCCCCTGAATTTCATAACATTTTTACTTTGAAAAAGATTGTCCAAATCATTATAAAGGAAATTTAGTTTTTGATTGCAGAATTTTGAAGTAAGATTTTTGAAGAAATTTCTGCAATATTTTCATTGAAAATGATTTCTGCTTGTTTATGAAGAGGCATTTTTAGTAAATAGCAGAAAAATTAAACTCTTTGAAAAAAAAACATCATTTGCTGTCATATGATAGAAATATTTACAGCACACAGCAGAAGTTTGATATATGGATTAGCAAAGCATGATATAAACAAGAATATTAATCATAATCCATAAATCGAATAATAATATTTTTCAAGATTTCTGAAAAACAATTTCTGCATATATGCATAAAATTATTTCAACATATAGCAAAAGTGATTTAAAATAAGGATACTCAAATCCTTTTCTTTTCAAAACAGATAATGCTTCAATATGGCAAAGCAATTTCAGCATTGTGGAAGCAATTCAAGAGATTTACGATATTTTTCTAAAACATTTTGCTTCGAAGGAATTTAGAAACGTTTCATCTAAGGAAGCAATATATATGGATTAGTGTAATAAGATATATTCAAGCATATAGTTCATAATCCATATATGAAACATCAATATTTTTCATCCCTTTTGTTATCTACAACAAAAGAGATCTTTAAAATCTTTTCTTTTTCAAAAAGAATGTTGCTTCATATGATAAAACATATTAACATAACAGAAGCATTTTTAAAGTCCTTTTTCAAAACAAATTTGCTTCATAAAGTATAAGATAAATTTCAGCACAAAGGAAGCAATTTATATACCCATTCAAAATGAATTTATATATGTATCTTGAGGATGAGTACATGTAAAAATTTTGACAGCTCATTTTGTATGAGTGCATGTGGAATCATGAAATATTATTCTTAGCCATAGCCTTCGCTCATGATGCATGAATAGCATACACAACATATGTTCTTAGATACATATAATCACAGCATGATGTAATCATGTATGCTCTCAAGAACAACATAACAAAGCAGAGTGATACGGTTCTGAATATCACCATTTTATTAATCCTTAATTTCTAATCAAAACAAATTAAATCAGCAGCAAATCCACCGAAAATTGACTTTCGTGGTTTTGCCATTAATGTGACGCGTTATCGGTGTGCATGCGTACTCTAAACTTCTGGCTTCCAGCTTGCAGAAATCCATACAATGAGCGTGTAGGGGTGCGGCGAAGAGATATCTTCTTTGGCTCTTAGTCATAATTTTCTCTCTATAAAGACTGGCCCAGAGTTCTCAATTACCACACCACAAAGAGTATTCATCTCTGAGCCTATAACTTTCTGACATTCCTCTCTCTTCATACTCTTACAAAAATTTCTGAATTTTCCAAACCATGGCAGTAAGAAAGTTCATTGATCTCACAGTAGAGGCAAGGGAGGAAGAGCTCGACTTAATCTTGAGTCTAGGCAAGGACAAAGGCAAAAGACCTTTGGAGGAATCTCAAGAGAACCAAAAGAAGAAGATGAAGATCGAAGAAGCTGAGGAGATTAGTACAGGCCATACGTCAGAAGACAAAATTGCTTGTCTGGAGCAAGAGGTGAAAAAACTCAAGAAGATGATAGAGGACCAGGAGAAGTTAGCTAAACACAACAATGCAGCACTGACTTCAAGAATAGATAGGTTCTTCTATTGGTCTACCCAATGTTTCTGCAATCAACAACAAAGAAGTGTTGATTGTATGAATGGGATTTACACTACCCTCCGTGACATTGCTCAGTCTCTTGCTCCAAGAAATGGCCGAGGGGTGATGATTCAATACAACCCACCTAATCCGAGACCACCTCGCCTGTAGATTGCTCATCTATGAGCAAACCTTCCCTTTTTTTTTAATGCAATGTAATCCTTCGGTTTGTTTTTTTTATTTTAATGCAAGTGGTTTCTTTCAGATGACAGTACTTAAAAAAATTATAATAATAAAGAAAGATAAAGAAAATCAGCCGCACAAATTTTGTACAATAGAAGGATATATATATTTTGAAAAATATATATCCATTTTAAAGATAGAAAGAATTTTCTGACATGGATATATATATCATCATTTCAAAGCAAAAGCAAGTTACATACTTACTCAAGATAAAACATATTATAATCAGAGTATGTAGTAACATAATTGAGGTAATATGGATTAATAAGATATAATCAGATATAAACTATAATCCATAAACAATGGTTCATAAGTTACAGCTTATGTAAAAGAGATGATATGTATAATGTTCAAACCATGATGTATTAAAAAAAATAATTTAAGTATTTAACATATTTTTATATGTCATGTTGTGATCAAGTATGTAAGATGTCAGAAAACAATATGTCATTGCAATGAAAGTATGACAAAAAAAAAATTTGCCAGAATGTACAATTGAGATCAAGGAGTATCATTCAATTAAATAATGAAGAAGTAAAGGATAGAGATACTCATCAATTTTGGCAAACTTTTGTTGCTTCTTGAAGTTCCTCTTCAAGATTTTGATATCCTTATTTTGCTCATTGCTCTTCTTTTGATCGATCCTGTCTTCTTACAATTTTAATGATCTTAATTGATTGATTATTTGTAAGATCTATCAAGCATTGGTTCAATGTAGGCTTCGTTGGTCGACTACTGATAGGAGCGTTGGTCGACCAACCAACTTCAAAACTATAAATCTTACTGATTTCGGAGAGCAGAGGAAAGAATGTGCTTTAGAGGATAATTTTGAGGACTAACTCCTGCAAAAGACTTTTGGTGGAGCACTTTGATGTTCAAATAAATCTCGAGCACTAGGAGCAACATTATGTTCAAGATATGCCATATTAATAAAAGTGCTATGCTTCCATGAAATGCAATTTTGCAATAAATTTGATTTCATTGAAAATATTTAAATAAGATTACAGCAAGGATAAATACTATAGGTAGGAGTAATCTTATTGTTGTGAAGACAAGAAAAATGTGCGTGTAATGGAAGCAAGTTTTCATGATGCGGTAAAAAGGATAGTTTGAGCAAAATTTGGAAGAAAGATTTTAGCTCAAAACAAAATTCGAATCTATAAGCTGCACACCTAACAATTGTTTTCAGATATAGCATGCATGAGTATCAAGGATAGATGTAATGCATATTAGAGAACAGACAAAAGCATTAGAGAGCAGTAAACATATCAGTCAAATTTCTTACAATGCATTCCATCTTATATGTTTACTTATCCATTGCCTCCTTTTGATGCAAAAGAGTGAAGTTTGAATGATGTAGCCATTGAAAAGTTATTTCCGCTCCCACAATAAAAACAAGTGCAAGGTGGACTTTTGGACATTTTTGTAGGAACAAAGTAGTTTTCAAAATATTTCTGATTTGACTTGTTAAGAACAAAACCAATTTTGTTAAAGCTACTACTTTGTTTCTCAACAGAAGAGTTTTGAATTTCTCTACCTTGAGAAAGTTTTTTAAGTGTGTTTTTAAGATCCTCATTCTCCTTTTTCAAGGAATCACACTTGGTACAAAAGCAATTTTTGTTGGTAGAGATATTTGCCTTTAAAATCAAATTCTCTTCTTGCAAAGTTCTGTTTTGATTTTCAAAAACAAAATTCTCTTCCTTGGAAATAGAAAATTCATTTTTCAATGTTTCCAACTCATTTTCAAGAGAAGAGTTTTTCTGTTTTGAAATATTTAGTTTCTTTGCAAGTATAAGAGATTCTTCATGTAAATCATCAAAGGCATTTCTTCAAAAGAGTAGTCAGATGAATTTACCTCATCTTTATCTCCGGCCACAAGACAAGTGTTGACTTCTTCATTTGTGTTCTCCTCATCGGAATTTCTATTTCCCCAAATGGAAGATAGGTAAGCTTTCTTTGATGATTCAGTTTTTGGTTGTGGTTTCTCTTTTTCTCCTTTTTCTTTTTCTTCTATCTCCTTGGTGATTTGAGATTTTCCTGTAAGTTCAACACCAAGAGCTTGCAATTGATTAAGCACAAGTCGTATCTCATTAATGGTTTCACAATTTTTCATTTGAGCGATATCAAGTTCATTAATGAGATTTCTAGACTTTAATTCCATTGCAACAAGATATTCCTCATATGCAACTTCTAAAGTTTCCCACATTTCCTTAGCAGTTGTACAATTGAAAATTCTGAAAAATTCATCTTGACTCAATGCACAAGAAATAATCAATTTTACCTTAGCATTGAGTTGCACTAAACTTCTTTCAGTATCATTCCATTCACTCTTGGGTTTTGGAATGTATTTTCCTTGTTCTTCCTTGACAGGCATATAAAAACCATTTTCTATAATTTCCCAGAGTT
Organism: Biancaea sappan; assembly: GCA_037074585.1. Classification (NCBI taxonomy): domain Eukaryota; kingdom Viridiplantae; phylum Streptophyta; class Magnoliopsida; order Fabales; family Fabaceae; genus Biancaea; species Biancaea sappan. Next base: position 72,909,893 of record CM073492.1, on the reverse strand, counting down.
TATGGTCTACTGAAATTAAAAAAATTTTCATTTCATACTTCCAATATTGAAAATGATTAGCATAAAAAATTGGAGGTTCTGTGAAAGAACAATTTTCAGACATAAACCACTCACTAGATCCAACCATATTTACTCTTAGACGGTTAAGTCTTAAATCAAGAGCCCAAGCTCTGATACCAATTGAAAGTAATGGTTGGAACCCAAGAGGGGGGGTGAATTGGGTTTTATAAATTTTTCACAAGAATTAATTGGAAGTTAAAATGATTTTCTGTAAAAGTACAATGCTTAGGATAATTAATACAATACAGAAAATCAATGTGCTGTCAAGATAAATAATTATAAAGATCAAGGAATTAAAGAATAGATATCAATATGCACAAATTAAAGAGTAAGGGATAGAGAAAGCAAACTCGGAGATTTATACTGGTTCGACTAATCCAAGCCTACATCCAGTCCTCAAGAGACCACTTGAGTATTTTCACTATAATTGCAAGTTTAATCCGGGTACTTGCAAACCACTACAACCACGCAAATTCGATCCGGGTATTTGCGAAACCACAATGGAGAATTTATGAATCCGGGCTCCTCCTCAACCCAAAGCAAGTTCTTCCAACACCGGTACTTGCGAACCTCAACTCAGAATAATATATGTGTTGATCAAAATCAACAATACAAAAAAACTCTCTCTAAGGAGTAGATGAAAACAAATGAAGCTCTAATAACTCTAATGATAGAGAATATGCAAGATTTGGCTCAAGAATGCTTTCCTTTCTCTCAAAGATGATAGAAGAAGTTAATATCACATTGTAGGACTTTGTTCTTACTCAAAATCGTGTATCTAAGGTCATATATATAAGATTTTACAAAACTAGCCGTTATATAGCCGTTACAGCACTTATAGTGCAGTCCAGATTTTGAGCTTTCTTTAAAAATTCATAACTCCCTCATTTGAACTCCGTTTTAAACAAATAATATACCGTTGGAAAGCTCTTGGAGTCTAGTTTCAAATGACCAAGTTTTACTCAAAAATTATTTTTCTTTTAAAAGATATAATCAAAATACTGACTATAGGTCAGAACAGAATAATCAACTTTCAGTTTTTCAAACTATATTTTAAATAGTCATATATTTCTCATTTGGACTCCGTTTTCAATAAATAATATACCTTTAGAAAGACCTTTGAGTCTACTATCAAATGAGATTAAGATACTTGAAAAAATGATTTTTCGTTTATGAGATATGATATAAAGAGTGACCAAAGGTCAAAAACTAACTTTTGTAAAATTTCATATCTCACTATCTTTTTGTTCAAAATAATTGAGCCAATGTATGCAAATCTAAATCATTGAGTTGCACAAGTATACTAGCCTATATAAAATATACCTAATGTAAACACATAGGCTATCTTGATGCATCCAAGCTTCCAAGACTTCAAATCTTCTAATTCTTCATTTCTTGGAGCTTCATCCTTGCATGTTGTTTTCCTTGAGTGAAGCATGATATTGCTTTTCCTTGTTCTTCAATACAATGCTCACTCTTCTTGTTTTGAACCAACCTATAAAATATATCTTACTTGCAAACCCAATGGTTAGTTTAATAGCATGATTCAATATATGCAACATACATATTAAATAACATAATCATGCTTAAGTACTTGTAGCATATATATGATAATTAATCTTTATATATATCAATGCTACTATTCAAATACATTTGTCATCATCAAAACTTATGGCATATAGCATTAGGGTCAACAAAGGTAACATCCCTGCTAAAGATTATCTTCTGTGTTTCTAGACACCATAGACGGTATCCTTTCACACCAGTAGTGATTCCCATAAAGAGCGCCTTCTTTGCTCTCGGATCCAATTTTGATTCTTTAATGTGATAGTATGCAGCGGAACCAAACACACGTAACGAATCATAGTCAGTAACAGGTTTTCCAGACCAAGCCTCCAGAGGTGTTTTGCCACCAATAACAGTTGATGGCAAACGATTAACAAGGTGACTTGCATATCTCACTGCCTCAGCCCAATATTGTCTGCCCAACCCAGCATTGGACAGCATACACCGAACTTTCTCCAGCAATGTTCGGTTCATGCGTTCGGCCACCCCGTTCTGCTGTGGTGTACTTCTAACTGTGAAGTGTCGAACAATGCCTTCATCCTGACAAACCTTGTCAAACGGATCACTCCGGTATTCACCACCGTTGTCTGTTCTGAGTCGTTTGATCTTTTTGCCAGTCTGAGTTTCTATCATCTTTTTCCACTTAAGGAAACAATCTAACACTTCATCCTTTGACTTCATAGTGTACACCCACACTCGTCGAGAGAAGTCATCAACAAAAGTAACATAATAATGTTTACCTCCCAAAGAAGCTGTCTTGGAAGGTCCCCATACATCATAGTGAACATAATCCAAAATACCCTTGGTATCATGGATTGCGGTGCCAAATTTCACTCTCTTCTGTTTCCCCATCACGCAATGTTCGCAGAAATCCATCTTACAGGTTTGTGCACCTTTCAACAATCCTCGTTTCGCCAAAATTTGTAAGGTTTTTTCACCTGCATGCCTTAACCGCATGTGCCACAACCTAGTTGCATCTGACCCATCATCATCGAGAGTAGCAACTGCAGCTGTCCCAACAATTGTATTACCGTCGTAGTAATACAAACTATTCTTTCGGGTACCTTTCAACATCACTAAAGCTCCAGAAATGACTTTTAAAACTCCATCTCACATCGTCACTGCTAATCCTTTAGATTCCAAGACTCCCAAAGAGATGAGATTTCTCTTCATGTCTGGTACATATCTAACTTTTGTTAGAACTTTAGTCGATCCATCATGGTTCTTTAAGTAGATTGAACCAATACCAGTTGATTCGCAATATGTGTCATTTCCCATGTAAATAACACCACCAGCTACTTCTTCAAATTCAGTGAACCATTCCCGAATATGACAAATATGTTGGTTACAAGTTGAGTCAAACATCCATTTGTCAGATCGCCTTGTTGATGTTGTAGTAACCAGTGAAAGATCTGAATCTTCATCACTAAATTCAGCTACATTTGCTTCTGATGGAGGTTTGCTTCTATCATCTTTGCCCTTATTTTTCAATTTTGGACAATCCTTCTTCCAATGGCCCTTCTCTCTGCAAAAGGTACATTCGTCTTTGCTCGGTCTGCCTTTTGACTTCGATCTCCCTCTCCTTCCTTTCTTCTGGCCTTCTGGTCTGCCTCTTGCTACTAGCGCTTCTGCAACCACCTCTGGTTGCTTGCTTTCCTCTCGATCCTTCTTTCTCAATTCATGACTGTATAGAGTACTGCACACTTCACTGAGGGAAACTTTCTCTTTCCCATGAAGTAACATAGCTTCTATAAATGCGTACTCGTCAGGAAGAGAAAACAGCAACATCAGGGCCAGATCCTCATCTTTGAAAGTCTCATCAACATTAATCAAATCAGCTACTACCTTATTAAAAGCAGTAATATGATCGTTCATGGTGGTACCGGGTTTATAACTAAACCGGAACAATTTCTTCTTCATATAGAGCTTGTTGTGGCTGCTCTTCTTCAGGAATTTGTCCTCCAATGCCTTCCACAATGTACTAGCAGAAGTTTTCTTTGCGAACGAATACTTCTGCTCTCTGGAAAGACATGATTGAATAGTACCACATGCTAACCGGTTGATGGTCTTCCATTCTTTTTCATCAATCTCATCTGGTTTCTCCTCTTCAATAGCAATATCTAGACCTTGCTGGAAAAGAGCGTCTAGAACTTCACCTTGCCACATGCCGAAATGACCTGTACCGTCAAAAATCTCCACCGCTAATCTTGGATTTGGTGCAGTAATTCTCGTCAAAAATGACGACGAAGAAGCTGCCGACGTTGTGGTGGAAACAGTGGTTCTCTGCTCCTTATTTTCTGCCATTTTAACTTCCAAATATGAAAATTACTAGTAATACTCTAGTCCAAAAAAAATGCACCAGGAAAGTTCTCAGGAAAGAGAGGAGGGTCACAACGGACACACTTAAAAACCAAGTCTTTCCTTAGTCAGACCTTTCCTAGACATGCACTTCAATTAGACAATATATTACTAATAATTTCTCCCAAAAAAAAATTTCAAATGAATTCTCAAAAAAAATTTTCTGATTGTGGAAGATCAGTTAAAACTGCAACTACAAGAGCATACTAAAATTTCAAGAGTTTTCGCAACCTGGCCTCTGATACCAATTGTTGTAGAAATTCGGGCTATTTTCCACCAATAATAAAATTAACAATACTTGACAAAATAGCCTACCATATAGGAGGCAAATATAAAGCAGATAAATAAAGAGCAGAAATTAAATAAAGAGAACACCAGAAATTAACGAGGTTCGGCTAATTTTGCCTACGTCCTCGGACACTACCGAAATATATTTATAAGAGAGAGAGAAGAGAAAACTAAGCCTTAGAAGGGATATTAGGCTTTAGTTTTGGGGTGTGAATACATAGGAGAGCTTCCCTTTTATAGCCAAAGGAAGCCCCCCCCCACTTCACTAATCCACTCAATGTGGGACTAAGAATAGGAGGCACTATTCACACATTGTTCAAGGTGTCGTTCAGCTTGTCATCTCTATGATTACGACCCATCCCTTCGCCAAGCCATTTCTAAACATCTTAAAAATTGAGGTATTTGGAGGCTATAATTTCCATAGATAGCAGAAACTTGTTTTCGTTGTTCTTGATATGCATAGAATTGCTGCAACCTTAGCTAATTACAAGCATTCGTGTGATACTGATCCAAAAGAATGGGAGGAATACGTGTATGTGAACGATGCACGCAAACATATGACTATGAGTACTTTATCAAAGACAAACTTGGTACAAGGAAAATCTCACACTACAACAATGAAGTAAGATAGTGATCGGAAAACCAATAGTAAATATAAGAATTTTAGTAAAAAAAAATAATTAGCGACTGATTTTTTTATTGAAAATAGATAGTTGATAAAACAATAGTTGTTAATTCCATTGCGACTGATTTTTTATTGACTAAAAATTCATACTAAAACTTTCCTATTGTATTTCAGTTGTAGATTCACGTTATTTGGCTTCATTATATATTTTTTAAGATTTTTTCCAAATTATATTTTTGGATTCACGCCACCTGGTGTTTTGTGACTCTTCCCTCAAGCTACGTTCTGTAAGTGGCTCAAAGGATGTCCCACTGCTTGAGGGGCACACCCCCCTGAGCCACATATAATATATATATATATATATATATATATATATATATATATATATATATATATATATATATATATATATATATATATATATATGTGAGTGTGTGTGTGTGTGTCCCCCGAGCTATATACAAATAGAAATATATATATATATATATATATATATTTATTTATTTCAAGAAATTAATTTTTTTTATCTATGTGCATTTTTAGATTAGTAAATGAAAAATAATGTAATGAAAAATGTTATAAATTTATTATGTCACAAAATAAAATTAAGATGTTATAAATAACAATAAATTTACAAACTCTCATATCAATGATTTTTTTTAATTTTACATTGTGAAGGACACAATTAATTTACAGTACAAATAAAAATAAAATGTTATAATTAAATAACAATAAATTTACTAACTCTCATATCAATGAATTTATTTTATTTTTTATTGTGAAAACCACAATTAATTTACTGCACCAATCTTTCACTAATGTTTAATCTTCCTCTTCTTGTATTTATACCAATCTTGTAGTAATCTTTAATCTTCATGTTCCTTTTGTATTTGTTTATAATCTTTTTGTTTAATTACTTTTGTTATCTTGTCTTTCTCTGACCATATGCTTGTATTTTTTCAAAAAGAACACAACCCAACCTGTTAACACATAAAAAATAAACACATTACAAAGCAAAAGTTATAGAACAAAGAAAAAAAGAAAGAAAGATATATTGAAGAGAATAATTGGATAAGTTTAGTTATTACTTCAAATGTCCACTTTGACAAAAAAAAAATTAAAACAATCCAACCTCCTCTTACTGTTAACGCAAAAAATGAACAATGTTAAAAAATGAAGAAAATATGTAGAAGGATATATAGAAGAGAATAATTAAATAGATTGACTTATTACCTTTACATAAAAAGATAAAATATCCATACTGTTATAGTAGAATAACACAGAAGAAGAGAAGAGAACAAGAGAGAAAAGAGAGCAAGATGAGCGGAAGAAAATGTCAGAAGGAAGAAGAATGTGAAAAAGAGAAGAAAGAATTGTTAAATAAAAATTATTGGGCGGGAATGAAATTTTGGAAGTTCGAATTAGCTGTGAAAAAAATTTGGAGCTTTTCTTTATAGTCCCGGCAAATTGACGCAGAGATTTCATTCCTTCTTACTCTCTCTCCTTGACTTTAATTATATGCAACTTTTATATATTTTATTTTATTTTTACGTTTATAAATAAACATAAATAAACCATTTATTAAATTGTATTAAATACTTAATAAGCATAATTATATTTGTAAATAAACACAAATGAACAATTCAATGAAAGTGTTTATTTTTAAGGTATTTTTGTTTTTACTAATTAATAGTTTAAGTCAAAAGTAATTTTAAAATTATCTATGTTGATGCAAAAACCCAAATTAGAGTTTTCGATTAATGCCAACTTATAGGGCTTGGAACTAGATGCATTAAATGCACTGAGTCAAAGTTAACTTTCGACCCAACAAATTGAAAGTATTCAAGATCAATTTAGAACATCTCAATCAAAATCAAATTATACGCACAAATCATGAATGTCACATCCCAAAATTTAGACATGTGAGATAAACACAAAATATCTAAGGTGTACCTCCGTAGTACCTCTTAATCTCTATGAATATTCTTAATATTCATAACTATGCGAATCATAAATTTTTCAAGAAAGATATTTTGCATACATATTTAGAAAATGGTCAACATTTATACATTACACAGTACTATACAACCTCGCAAGCGTAGTCGACCTACTAGATTACAAAGCGTGTCCTAACTCTTTACCAAAAATCACATCCAAAAGCCCACCAAACAAAAGTAGAGTATTACTACGAAAGGCTACTAATCGTCCTCATTAACCATTGTATCTGGAAACAAAAATCATAGAGAATGTGAGTTCATCAAAACTCGGTGAGAAAATGACTGTGCAACTTTAATGTGTCACAAGTACAAATACCACATTTACTAACATAGTCAATCTATCATTCATTTCATACAACCATAGTATTACATTTGTTTAAATTTGCATATGATTTCTTGCGTAATCAAACCCTCAATCACTTTACAATTGTGCCGTAGATTTGTGTATGATTTCTTGGATGATCAAACCCTCAATCACTTTGCAATTTTACCGTAGATTCTTGCACCGAGTGACATGAGAATTTAACCCTCAAACTTATTGTGCATAGATAACCGTAGAAGTTTGTTCACTAGTAAGACAGTGAAAATTTATCATGCATTATAACTACCATAAATAGCTTAATTTATACATACTTGTATTCTTTTGAATTTCTATCAACAATTATATCAATCATCATATATTATCAACTACAAGGTTGATTATTTAACATTTCAATAATATTGCAAATGAGACTTATATCATACTTTGTCTAATAATACCAAATTAGTTTTGCAAGGTTATTCACTCACCTTGACGTTGTCCAATTTTACCTTGAACCTTCCTCGAATATATGTAAGATAATAGAAGGTCATTTCCTCTATTCTAATCTAGTCACAACATCTCATAAGATGTGGAAGATGCATATAAGATAATCATGCAAAAATATGTCAAGGTCACAAAAAAGGAAAATTTCCTACTACAATTTTGACCTTTAATTACCTTTCTAGACATACTCTCAAATGGTAAGGAATTTTCAAATGAAACTTATTTCATTTGAATATAGATTGAAAGAGCTTTCCAACGATACCTTATTTATTAAAAACGGAGTCCGGATGAAAGAGATATAGCCATTTTAAAATTGATGCTATAATATCAGTTTGCTACAGTACCGATTTGCTACAGTATCGATTGCTACAGTACCAGTTTGCTACAATATTAGATTGCTACAATACCAGTTTGCTACAGTACTCCTGAATCTAGAAATTTTATGAACGCTACAGTACTGATACAGTAAATCCTCGATTTTCCTCTTAGGTTTTCATAATTTTGAGGTCAAATCTTTATCACTTCTCTTGATTTCTTCCATGGGTTTTCATCCTTAATGTCTAAAGAGTGTTTTGACACCAAAACCCCCAATTTTTACTAATAATCCGAGCTTCAATCTCAAATTTTCATCAAGAACGCTAACTTTTTTCAAATATCTAAATTCTATGAAATTTTCCTAGTTTTCTCTAAATTTCTTATTCCAATAATATCATAAACCACCCAGGAATGTTTTATATTAACACTCATACTTAATTTCATCCATAGAAACATTCTACAAAAATTTTTCAAATTGATAACCTAAGATTTGGTCTTGTAAAAGAAAGAAGAAGAAGAAGAAGAACATCAACTTACAATTCTCCTAACTTCCAAGACTTCCTTCTTTAAGCTACTAGAATAGATGGATGTGGAGAGGAAAGCTTGAGAGTGCTTGGCTAGAAGAGAGTGAGAGAGTTACAGAAGATGGAGAGAAAAAAGAATAAGAGAGAAAGATGAGTGTTTAAGTGTGTATGTATGAGCCCCACTAATTTTCTTTTCAATTTGGTCCCTTTGACAACCATCTTAACTAGGACTTGCAAGGGAATTGAAAATGCTTAATTATACTTAGGGCATCCAATATACTCCCACAAAATACACCTCATCACATCCCATTTTTATTAAAATTCCAAAATTTTGTATTTGTTCACTTTAGTTCCTCTCGATATCTCAGACTCTACTTTAACCTCAAATCCATCATTCTTTCGGTACCAGACTCATAATTCATTCTCATAAGCTCTATTCTTCCTCTTGGGTTCCTAGTTGGTCATTTCTCAAAAGTACTCCATATTTTCTTTTCTTTTCCTCTAGTCCTTGAAAATTTGTAAAAATTTCCCAAATTAAAATTTGAAATCTCTATTCTCAAATTTCCTTCACTAATTCAAAAAGAACATTTTCCATGTAATTAAATTTTCTAATAAACTTCAAAATAGATTTTAAATATTCATATAAATTCTTGGGATATTACAATGAAGATATGCAATGTGGAGTTTAAACATGAAAGGAATCAAGGCCCTTAAAGGGAAGATCTCACCATTAATGTCACTGATCCTAATTGAAGAATAAATCCATTGAAGTAAATAAGCAACGAATATATGAAATTAAATCACAACAATCCAAGTCAACTTTGTCTGAATTAAAGCTCATCAACAGAAGATCATGTGAAGCCAATTTATTTTCTTATCAAGCGATTGACTATTTTCCTCTTTAGGGACATGATTGTTTCGGGATTCAAGACTACATTTCAAATGAAGATTTTCCAACGGCTAGTATAAGAAGACTATATAAAGAAGATAGCCAGCCACTCCAAATACGAAAAAATTTAGAGAAGAATACTCTAGCCATCTGAACATATTTGAGCTGTGCGCATAATCCATTGTATTTCTTTTTGTGAGAGAGTTATACTTGTAAGCTTATCCTTCGTGTGAGTTGACTCTCAGTGTAAAAGGTTCTTGTGAACCAATCTCTACTACTTACTCTTGTATCTGTCTCGTGAGTAGATATTGTTTTAAGCCGTTGGTGAAGATCCTAGTTGTTTAGGAGTAAAAGTCGTGTGATTGCGCTTTCCTGAAAAAAAAGTTTTATGTTTGATATATTGTTAGAGACACGTGAAATTGGCATATATTCATATATAAAATAAATAAGTATATATATAGATAAGATATAAAATTAGTATATAAATCTTACACACACACACACACATATATAGCACGTAAGTGGCTTGGGGATTGAGCAACTTAGGTTACATATATATATATATATATAACACATATATTATTATATAATATATATATATATATATTATTTAATAAAATAATTCTATATACGTTGTATTATATTTTTATGTATATTATGTATATATATAGATAAAATATATAAGATTAGTAATATTCATATATAAATATAAATATAAGATTAGCGCGTGTATATATATATATACACACACACACACATATATATATATATATAATAACATTATATATATCTATATCTCTTAAATATCTTATATGTATCTTATATATACATTATATCTATATATAAAGTTAGTATACGTATATATGATATATATAAAAATGTATTATATATATATACACACACAGACATATATATATAAGTTAGTAAACATATATATGATTATATATATATATATATATATATAACACATATAACTTTGGCCACATTATTGTGTCTCGGTGGGAGCTCCACCGTGCCACAATTTAATTGTGGCATAGTGGAGTAATTCCGAGTCACAATTTATATGGTTGGTTGTATTAAAAAATTTTAAAAAACACATTTACATATAAAAACAAAAAATATTTCAAAAAGATATATATACATTTGCGACGAATTATCAGTCGGGGTATAGTAAATAAATATTTACGACTGACTATTAGTAGCTGTACCAGTGAAAAAAGTTTTTAAAGGAAATTGCTTGGATAAATATTAGTTTCTACTGCATTTTAGTTGGAAAAGGTAAGTAAGATTGTCAAAAATTCATTCAGTAGCATTCAATAAGAAATTTTTTGTATGAATTTTGATTGATTTTTGTTGTGTCATAATGAGAGGTATGATAAAAATAACAATAACAGTAAGAAAACTTTTTACAGGCAATAAAGAAGAAAAATTATTTTGTTTGTGGAAAGCAAGGTCATCGTGTTGCTAAATGTAGAAAGAGAGTCATAAATGATAATCTCCTAAGACGAATGCAAATTTAGTTCAAGAAGATTATATAATTGATTTAATTTCTATAGCTCTCCGTGTGGCCAATGTGAAAGGTGATAAACTTTGAGGCTACAAGGCATATTTGTACAAATAAATATGCCTTTACATCCTAACTCTAATAGTTGATGGAGAAAAGTTATCTTGATAATTCTAATCAGTGGCGGAGCCACTTGTCTCTCAGGGGGTGCACCTGCACCCCATGAAATTACAATAATACCATTAAATTTTTTTTAATTTTGACCCTTTTTTTTTTACCCCCTCTTCATTTTTTTCATCCTAACTACTCTTCCCTCACACCACGCGTGATGCGCCCCTCTAGAGACCGAGAGACTGACCAGACCGCGCCACGCCTTCGACCACTACTCCACCAAGACCAGACGACGCCAGTCCGCCAGCCACTGCCCACGCCGGCACGCCCCACCGGCCTTCAAGCTCGACCACCAGTCCACCTCGCTCTCCTCTCTCTCGAGTCTCAGTCGACGACGGTGATCCTAAGACTGCAGGACCCGTGGCTGCCCGACCTCCGCATTCTCCCTCTCAAGTTCGTCACCGGCCACCAGCCACCGCCACCAGCCTTCGACCACCACCAATCCACCCACCACCACTGACCGCCACTCCAAGTAAGCTTCTTTCTTCCCACTTCCCAGTGATGAAATTGAAAACCCTTGTGTCAAATTTGGGGGTTTTTATAAATTGATGTAATTTTATTAAATTAGATATTTGATTATGCAATTAGGATGATGATTAACATATTTGTGAAGTTAATTTTATAAAATTTTTTCTTGATGATAATTAATTTTTCATTCAGAAGGACCTCTTTGTAAAATTTGGGGGTTTTTGTACATAGATATAAATGTATCAAATTAGGTGATTGATTATACATTTAGGATGATAACTAACATATTTGTGAAGTTAATTTTATGAAATCTTTTAATTCATTTTTCATTTCATTGTTAGAGACATCTATGTAAAATTTAGGGTTTTTGTACATAAGTCTAATTCTATCAAATTTGTTAATTGATTATGCTATTAGGATTTAGAAGAGGAGAGAATTTTGTAATGGAAAGATTTTTCAAGAGGAAATCACCATCAAATGAGCAACAAATTGAAATTAATTTAGATGAGTTGCCATCAGATCGAGGAAAGTGAATGAAAATTTCATCGTATCATCCTAATGATCGAGATAAGATACAAAGAGCATATTTACAAAGAGGACCATGCCAACCTACTCATCATAATTTTCCCCAAAGAAAAATTGGAAATTCTTTAAGGAGATTTTGTCCCTCTTGGTTTAGTGAATTTGGCAACTGGTTAGAGTATAGTATAGAAAAAGATGTTGCATTTTGCTTATGTTGTTATCTTTTTAGGCCCGATTTTGGAAAGCAATCAGGTGGTGATACATTTGTGACAGAGGGATTCACGAAATGGAATAAGAAAGAAAAACTCTCATCTCATGTTGGAGGTCCTAATATTTTTCATAACATTGCTTGGAAGATGAGTCAAGATTTGATGAATCAAATTCAACATATTGAAGTTGCAATATCTAAGCAATCTGAACAAGTTCGTGACTTATATCGAAGGTGTTTAACAGCGTCAATTGATTGCATTCGCTTTCTATTAAAGCAAGGATTAGCTTTTCGTGGTCATGATGAATCAAGCAATTCTATTAATCAAGGTAATTTCCTTGAACTTCTTAAATTTCTTTCTGGACACAATGAATCAGTAAATTCTTAAATTTGTTCATGTTAAAGACACTACAGCTTTATCATTGAAAATGGCAATTGATGCATTGTTTAGCAAACATGGGCTTAGTATATCAAGAATTCGTGGGCAAGGTTATGATGGTGCTAGCAACATGCAAGGAGAATTTTGTGGTCTCAAAAGTTTGATCTTAAGGGAGAATCCATCTGCATTTTATGTACATTGTTTTGCTCATCAGTTACAACTTACGTTAGTTGCTATTGCCAAAAATCATATTGAAGTTGCCTCTCTTTTTAATTTGGTGTCCACATTATTAAATGTTGTTGGGGGATCTTGCAAACGACATGACATGCTTCGTGAAAAACAAATTGTGAATGTTAGAGAGGCATTGTGAAAAGGAGAAATTCTAAGTGGGCAAGGTTTGAATCAAGAAACTAGTCTTAAACGAGCTGTTGATACTTGTTGGAGTTCGCATTATGCAACTTTGATCAATTTGATATTGATGTATTCTGCTGTAATTGATGTTCTTGAAATTATAAAAGAAGATGGATCAAATGCAGATCAAAGAGCCGAAGCCAATGGTCTTTTACATTTGTTAGAGGATTTTGATTTTGCATTCACATTGCATTTGATGAAAATTGTCTTGGGTATTTCGAATGAATTGTCACAAGCATTGCAAAGGAAAGATCAAGACATCATCAATGCTATGAACTTGGTTAACATCACAAAGCAACGATTACAAACTATGAGGGATAATGGATGTGAGTCTTTATTGCAAGAAGTAACTTTATTTTGCAATATGCATGCTATTAACATCCCTAATATGGAGGATATATTTTTTTCTAAGGGAAGATCACGACGTGGAGGCAAAACTCAAGCTATCACAATAGAGCATCATTATCATGTTGAATTATTTTATACTGTTGTGGACATGCAGCTTCAGGAACTTAATGATCGTTTCAGTGAGACAAATACTCGGTTGCTTCTTTGCATGGCTTGTTTGAATCCAACCAATTTATTCTATGCTTTTGATAAGTCAAAGTTGATTGAATTTGCAAAGTTTTATCCATGTGAATTTTCTTCAACTGATTTAGTGATGCTTGATAATCAACTTGAGACTTATATCATTGATATGCGTATGAATGTTGAATTTGCATCTTTGAAAGGAATCAGTGATCTTTCAGAGAAATTGGTTGAAACTGGAAGACATATTGTTTATCCATTAGTTTTTCTTCTTCTGAAGTTAGCAATGATTTTGCCTGTTGCCACGGTAACTGTAGAAAGAGCCTTTTCTGCTATGAAGATTGTGAAGAATAGGTTACGTAATCGAATGGGAGATGCGTGGATGAATGATTGTCTAGTGACTTATATTGAGAGATATGTCTTCAATAATATTGACAATGAGCTAATTATTCAACGATTTCAGAATATAAAATCACGTAGAGGACAATTATAAAGTATGTAATTTATTTGATTAGATATATTAAAATTTTACGATTTTAACATTTATGTCTTTATTTTTATATGTATGGCTTTTAATTATTATTAATTTTTTTAAAAATATTTTGCCCCCTGACCCGGGGGTCCTGGATACGCCACTGATTCTAATACTGCTAACATTCTAAAAAAAAAAAGTTCTTCTTAAATTCACATATATGACATGACCTTGGTTGGTTTCCAATGATGTCATACATGTGCATGACATTAGAGTGAATATGGTTTCTATGGCTCTGTAAGGAAAGGCTGGAGTTAGAGGTTCATTTAAATAAAAAAAAATTGTAATGGCAAAGAATATTTTGCGAGCAAAAGTTATTGTAATAAGAGACTTTGTATAGAATGTTTTTGGATTTGTTAATGGAAATGCATCTTCTATTGATATGTGTGCATGCTAGATTAGGATATTTTAGGAAACTTGTAATGAATCTAAATTAACCAAGAAGTCTTGTCATGTCTTTCAAAGAAAAACTAAATTGTCGAGTTTAATTAATAATGGTTTATGGGATTTGATAACAAACAATGACTATACTGAAGGAATTAACAGGATTAATTTTCTAATCCTAGATCGGTGTAGATAGAAACTACAGCATATTAAATAACAGAACATAAAAGGGATGAAAAGAACATGTACCTGGCATTATTGCGCTATCCATCTCGAACAATAGAACAGAGGGAATTTTTTAGGGTTGTGTGAGAGTGGTACTACTCTCTGTCTGATAAGTTCTGTCTAGGGTTAGACTGATTAATGGGATGTCAGTCTATTTAATATCAGACGAGAGCAGAGACTTCTCAACAGGCTATGTGATTGGCCCAACCCATCACGGGCCATTCACAATATAGAAGCCCAATTATAATATTCATATATTAAAGGCTATATATTAGAATAATATAGTTAATATATTAATGATTTTTAATAATTGATTAATGCATATCCAAAATAGGATATATATTATATTAAATTTCAACAATTCTCCCACTTGGATAGCAATAGTCAATTATTAAAATGCAATAATCATTAAGGCTAAAATACCAACTATATTTATAGCACATGTAAAGAAACATAAGCTTTAACGATGCAGAAATAGTATCCGATAGGGAAGTAAATCATACAAAGTAAGAGCCCATATTTCATATAAAGAATAATGAATATGGATAAGCATAATTAATTAAAAGAAATATGCAATCCAAGAATAGTCCAAGCATCTGAAAATGCTAAAAGAGATATGATAACAAAAGTGACGTCATCTCATACATATCTCATAAGAATAACAATAAAGTAAATGTAAAATTTCAGACTCCCACTAACCTAAAACATCAAAAGACTTAACTAATCTCATATAAGTTACATGATTCTGAAAAGCTTTAACAGTTAAGCCTTTAGTTAGTGGATCCGCCAACATGTTTTTTGGAGCGAAATGTTCAATACGAGTCTGAAACTTCAGAATTTTCTCTCTAACAAACAGATATTTGATATCAAAATGCTTTGATCGAGAAGAGCTTCTGTTGTTTTGAGAGAAATGAACAGCAGCAGTGTTGTCGCAGTATATCACAAGTGGCCTAGAAATGCTTTCAACAATGTGAAAACCAGAGATTAAGTTTTTCAGCCACACGGCTTGAGAAGTAGCCTCATAGCAAGCGACATACTCTGCCTCCATGGTAGAAGTAGCTGTAAGAGTCTGTTTAACACTCTTCCAAGAAATAGCTCCTTCTGCCATCATAAAAATAGAGCCGGAAGTAGACTTACGGTCGTCAGGGCAACCTGCAAAATCAGAATCAGAATAACCGATGACCTGAAGTTGATCAGACTTCTTGTAGGTCAACATGTAATCCTTGGTTCCCTGCAAATATCTCATGACCTTCTTCACGGCTTTCCAATGACCCAAACCTGGGTTGCTCAAGTATCTCCCTAAAGCATTAACAGCAAAAGCGATATCGGGACGAGTACAAACTTGAGCATACATTAAACTGCCAACAGCGGAAGCATATAGGACCTTTCTCATTTCAAATATCTCTGAATCATTTTGAGGACATTGAGATTTAGATAGTTTGTCACCTTTCTGAACAGGTGCAGCACATGTGGAGCAAGAATGCATGTTAAACTGCTTGAGGATCTTTTCAATATATCCTCTCTGAGACAATCCAAGAATGCCACGTGACCTATCACTGTAAATCTGGATGCCTAGAATAACTGAAGCATCACCAAGGTCCTTCATATCAAAGTGGCTATATAACATCAATTTTGTCTCAGTCAAAAGGTTAACACAACTGCTTGCAAGCAGAATATCGTCGACATATAAAACAAGAATTATAAAATTGCTCCCACTAGTCTTCAAATAAATGCACTGATCTGAAGCATTTTCCTTAAAGCCAAAAGAAGTGACAACACGATCAAATTTCAAGTACCATTGCATGGATGCCTGCTTTAGTCCATAAATGGACTTTTTAAGTTTGCAAACGAAATGCTCTTTACCTGGTTCAATGAAACCATCAGCCTGAACCATGTAGACATCCTCGGCTAGATCTCCATTCAGAAAGACTGTCTTTACATCTATTTGGTGAAGTTCTAAATCAAAGTGAGCTACTAAAGCCATAACAACCCGAAAAGAATCTTTCGTAGAAACTGGTAAGAATGTCTCCTTATAATCGATGCCTTCCTTTTGACTATAGCCTTTTGCTACTAGTCTAGCTTTATACCTCTCAACTTTTCCATCTGGACTACGCTTGGTCTTAAAGACCCATTTGCACCCAATCGGTTTGCAACCATCTGGCAATTCTACAAGATCCCAAACACCATTATGAGACATGGAAGCTAATTCATCATGCATGGCATTCAGCCAATCAGAAGCATGAGAACTAGAGATAGCCTCCTGGAAAGTGATAGGATCGTCATCATTATGGAGATCAAACTCATGCTCCTGAAGATACACCACATAATCAATTGGTATAGAAGGCTTGCGTACTCTCTGAGATCTTCTCAATAGAGGTGCTTCTGCAATGTCATTTGGCGGTGCCACTACATCTTGCGGTGCAATTACACCTGTTTCAGCAGTATCATCAGTTTCCTGTTCAATAGCAGGTGGTACCACTACATCATGATCTCCTCGAAGCGTCTGATCATCATCATGAGCGACTGGAACCACAATATTCATGGGAAGTAAAACAGGCGACGCTGGAGCTATGGTCCGATCTTCCTTGAGAGTGATTGGTCGTAGTGTATGACTCCCACTATCCAAATCATCCTCAAAGAATATCGCTCTGTCAGACTCAATAACTCGCGTAGAATGAGAAGGGCAATAGAATCTGTAACCTCTAGAGCCCACGCAGTAGCCGATGAAGAAACCACTAATAGTTTTAAGATCAAGCTTCTTCAATTGAGGATTATAGGGTCTAACCTCTGCTTTACAACCCCACACGTGAAAGTGTTTCAAACTCGGCTTCCTTCCACTCATCAGTTCGTAGGGAGTTTTCAGCACAGATTTGCTAGGTACCTGATTAAGGATGTACACAGCTGTCTTTAAGGCATCTCCCCAAAGAACAACTGGTAATGATGTATGACTCATCATGCATCTTACCATATCCATGAGTGTTCGATTACGTCTCTCTACAACTCTATTCTGCTCAGGAGTACCAGGCATAGTGTATTGAGCTTCAATCCCACATTCATCGAGAAATTTGGCGAATGGTCCTAGATTTCTCCCAGTCTCACTGTATCTGCCATAATACTCACCTCCTCTGTCGGACCTCACGCATTTAATCTTCTTTCCAGTCTTTAATTTAATAGTAGCCTTGAAGGATCTGAAGGCATCCAAGGAACTGGATTTTTCTTGGAGGAGAACTATCTAACCAAATCTCAAGAAGTCATCTATAAAGGTAATGAAATACCTATATCCACCCATAGCAGTGGGTGTAATAGGTCCACATATGTATGTGTGAATCAACTGCAACACATCATCACACATATTTGCTCCTTTCTTCCTAGTCTTGGCAGTGAGCTTGCCTTTAATGCAATCGATGCAAGTGTCAAAATCAGAGAAATTGAGATCATGAAGAATGCCTTCCTTAATCAGTCTTTCAATCCGGGGCCTAGAAATGTGCCTCAAGCGTCTATGCCACAGCATAGAAGAACTTTCATCAGTCCTATTACGCTTATTTCCAACAACAGAGTTAACAGACATATTGTTCAAATTCAGCATGTAAAGCCCATCACATAATACTCCTGAACCGACAGTAACAGAATTAAAACGAATAAAAACTTTTCCATTACTGAATTCAAAAGTGTAGCCATATTTATCCAAAGCTGAAATTGAAATCAAATTGCTTCTCATAGAAGGTACATAAACAGCGTCTTTTAACAATAAAGTATGTCCAGATGGTAAAAGCAATGTAACTACTCCTATTTCTTCCACCGATACTCTAGCTCCATCTCCCACAATGATATTGGATTCAGCATCACTTGGCTTCCTCAGGCTTGTGAACCCCTGTAAAGAATTCACAACATGAATGGTTGCACCTGAGTCAAACCACCAAGTATTGAGAGCAACATCAATCATATTTGATTCATAACAAGCCAAAGCTAGGAGTGTACCTTGCTTGTCAAGTTTCCTCTTGAGAGTATAACAATCATCCACCTTATGGCCATACTTTTTGCAATACTTGCAGTTTCCTTTGAAAAAATTCTTCTTTGGCTCTAAGTGTTGAGAAACTTTTCCCCCTTTCTTCTTGTCACATTGAAACTTTCCTTTGTGACCTCTCCTTTTCTCAGACTTAGCATTAGAAGAATAAGCAGCAGCAAACTGAACACTGTGTGCTTTCCCTTTCTTTATGGAATCCTCTTCTTGAGAGACAATGGCAATCATTTCATCAATCGTCCATTCAGTTTTCTGAGTATTGTAGGAGGTTTTCAGAACGTCAAACTGAGAAGGGAGTGACTCCAGTACTTGTCAGATTAGATAGCTCTCACCAAGATCAACCTTGAGAGACTTCAGTTTACTAAAATAGGGACTAACTTCATGATGTGCTCACGAACTCCACTAATACCATTATATTTAGTCTTCTCAATCAGAGAGAGATACTGACCCTTCTGAGCTTTATCAAAAGTGGTGAATTTCTCACCAACGGACTTCAGAAAATCCTTAGCATTCTTGCTCTCTGAAATACTCTGTCTAATAGACTTCTCCATGGTGTATTTCATCACCATGAGACACACCCTGTTGGAGTGTTCCCATTTTCACGAGAAGCCCTTTCAGCAACAGTGGACTCAGCAGTAAGAGCTGGGGGCTCTTCCTCTCTCAAGGCCAAGTCCATATTAGTGATGGCCAAATACAAATCCAGAGATTCTTTCCAGTCCTCAAAATTGGTCCCATTTAGTGTTTTGACAGAAGTTAATTGCATAGGTAGGGAGGCTGGTATTAAAACAACAAAAGAAAACATTTAATATGCATAATGTCATTATGCTATAAGAGAATTAAATGTTTCTATGTGCACAGCCAATCAAGCCTATTAGAGAGAATTTCTTGTCTACCTGGTCTCGCCTAAGGGTCCCGAACCAAAATAAACAAGAAATATAATAATACAATACTTTAGACCTCATATCATCATCTAAATTTTGAATGCCGATAGGGTATTCAAAATAATTGATAGAGGTATTGATTAGCATGGTATTGTATAAGAAATTACATTAATAATAATATACCGATAGGATATAATTATTATTAATGCAATAAATTAAACTAATAATAATGATTAAAAAAGGGATAAAATAAATAAAATTTTAATCATTTAAATTGAAGATTTTGCATAACTGTGCCCACGATAGGTGAGTTCACAATCATACAAAATAAAAGGAAATTATATTCAACAGAATAATTAATTATTAATGAGGGAAAAAAAAGAAAAGAATAAACAAATAAATAACAGAAAAATCAAAAATAATAAAAGGAAATAATTTTCTTATGGACTGAAATTAATTCCATCACTAGGATAGCTTACTGGGGAGAGTACAACATACCTAGATGTTGTTAACAGAGTGAGGAACTTCCACAAAAAATTTCAGTCCAAAAATCCGAGAGTACGATAGTTAAAACAGCAAAATAGTCTCGGATTAAATGCAATAAAATATTTATGGGTCCCAAAAAATTTCCAAAAAATTACCAAAAAAAAGATTATGTAATTATTTATTTTTCAAAAAAAATAAAAAAAAAATTTGGTCCATGGAAGGTTGCTCACGCGCCCCACGCGCCTGGCCCCGCGCGTGGGCTTCGCTAGGAGGAGTCTTCTTCCTTACCCGGATGGCCTGTAACCGAGTCGCGCGACCCGCGAGCGTGACCCGGTTCGTTCTCCCACATACGGCCATGAAAATCAGTGTTTCTTGAGGGCTTTTGTTCGAAATCATGTGAAAATGAGAAGCCCCCAATTAATTTGTTGAAATAAGGTCAGGATTTGGAGTGGCCATGATCGAAACTTGGGGAAAAAAACTTTTAAAACAAAGTTTTCGATCTCTCAAAAACGCCAATGAAAAAGCCTCGTTTCAGATTATGTTCTTCGAACAATAGCATAAAATAGAAACCCCAAATCAATTTCGAAAAACATTGGTTGGTTTTGGGAGAAATCAAAATCGAAATTTTTAGGGAAAAACGAAAATAAGAAAAAATCATTTAAAGTCCCTAAAAAATTGTTCATACAGTCTGATTTTCACTTATATGATTTGCAAAAATGTTTTGAATCAAAGCCCTAAAACAATTTCGAGATTAACCCACTAAATTAGGGCAAACGAAATTTGTTTTAAAATTTGGGTTTAGGGAATTTCGAAAATCAGATTTAAATTACTAATTAATAGCCATAGTTTGTACTACCAACCAGGCTCTGATACCACTGAAGGAATTAACAGGATTAATTTTCTAATCCTAGATCGGTATAGATACAAACTACAGCATATTAAATAACAGAACATAAAAGGGATGAACAGAACATGTACCTGGCATTATTGCGCTATCCATCTCGAACAGTAGAACAGAGGGAATTTTTTAGGGTTGTGTCAGAGTGGTACTACTCTCTGTCTGATAAGTTCTGTCTAGGGTTAGACTGATTAATGGGATGTCAGTCTATTTAATATCAGACGAGAGCATTGACTTCTCAACAAGCTATGTGATTGGCCCAACCCATCACGGGCCATTCACAATATAGAAGCCCAATTATAATATTCATATATTAAAGGCTATATATTAGAATAATATAGTTAATATGTTAATGATTTTTAATAATTGATTAATGCATATCCAAAATAGGATATATATTATATTAAATTTCAACATATAGATGGTAAAAAAAAATTATATAATGTTTATCGATGATTTTTTTAAATACAATAAGATGTATTTACTTAGAAATAAATATGAAACTCATTTCATTTATATAAAGCTTAAGTTGAAAATTTATTAAATAAAAAGATTAAAAGAGTTAAATCATATAAAGGAGGTAATTGTATTTTATTTAATGGTTTTTGTGAGAAAGAATGAATAATTTATAAAATTGTTCTACCTTATTGACGTAAATTTAATGGAATGGTAAAAGAAAAAAAAACCTTAGAGAAATAATGAATGCTTGTTAGTAATTAGTTCTTCTGCGCATAATTAGTGGGGTGAGACATTATTATTTGCTTATCATCTAAAAAATAAAATTTTCTATAAGAAAACTAATAAGATACCATATGAATTGTGAAAAAAGTTAAGCACCTAATTTAAAATATTTGAAGCTGTGGTCGTGTCTTATAAAGGTATATGTTGCCTATTCCAAAAAAAAAAGTAAAATAAGTGTAATACCCGTTAATTTCAGAATATATTCGCTTAAGAGTATTTTAGAATTCTACAACGTTACTTTAGTTATTTATTTGGTCATATTTAATTTTCATATTTAATTGTTCTCTTTGAATATTATTTATGAAAATTGAGTTAAATGACTGGATTAAATATTTGCACAATGTGGGATATATTCTAAGAATGGTGAAATTCATGGAAAAGTGGTTTCAGAATGGTCCATTAGTCCATTTATTGTAAATTGACTGGATGGGTTTGGATGTTGGGTTATGGATACCCATGGGTTATTGAATAACTCATTAGAAATATTTAATATAAAGTTTCAATAGTACCCCCCTCATTTCTCACGCAGAAGGAAAAGCTGAAAACTGAACAGTGGAAGTTTTCTCTCCTTTCTTAATTCTCTTCTCAAATCCTTTCCTTGATCTTCAGAGTTTCGATTATTTGTTCGGTTCAAAAGCTTTGTAAGGATCAAAGGTAAGCTTTAATCCGATTATTTTCCTTAAATTTCAGTTTATGTAGAAGATCAGAGGAGGTTTTGTTCTTGAAGATTTTGATGATAATTCATGAATCTCAGTTGTTTTAGAAGTTATATTTGAGTTATAATCGGTAAAAAGAGTTGAAATTCTGGTTTTGAAACAAGAAAGGAAAGAATGAAATTGTTAGAAATTTCTGCAAAAACCGAGTTACTGTAGCGACCAGAAATTTCGAAAAACAATCTGGAAAATTTTCTTCGGGTTACTGTAGCAGTACTGTAGTGTCGGCAGTCAACGGTACTGTAGCAGTCAACGTTACTGTAGTGAACCGTTACTGTAGCGAACCGACACTGTAGCAACCCGTTACTGTAGCAGTCAGAAAATTTTGCGTATTTTCGTGATTTTGTTTCCTTTCTTATGTTTCCTTGTAATATATTTTACTAGGAAATTTTCCTACACAAATTCTAGTGTGGAACAAGGTAAACTTGGACAAAAATCAAGGTGAGTGAATAACCTTGCTCACCTAATTTGATATTACTATTCAAAGTACAATATAAGTCCCATTTACAATATTATTTGGATAATAAGCAATCAATTTTCATATGAGAGTATATGATGATCGGTAGAAATAAGAGTATGTAGAAATTATTTTATTTCATGACAATTGTTCTATGTGATAAATTTTCACTATCTTGTCAATGAGTAAAGATCTACGGGATCTAATACACGAGTTTGAAAGGGTTAAAGTCCCATGCTACTCAGTGCATATCTATGAAACCTATGCACGAGTTGAAAGGGTTAAAGTCCCATACTACTCAGTGTATATCTAAGAAAGCTTATACACGAGTTTGAAAGGGTTAAAGTCCCATACTACTCAGTGCATATCTATGAAACCTATACACGAGTTGAAAGGGTTAGAGTCTCATACTACTCGGTGTATACCGATGAGATATTATTCACGAGTTTGAAAGGGTTAAAGTCCCATGCTACTCAGTGCATATCTATGAAACCTATGCACGAGTTGAAAGGGTTAAAGTCCCATACTACTCAGTGTATATCTAAGAAAGCTTATACACGAGTTTGAAAGGGTTAAAGTCCCATACTACTCAGTGCATATCTATGAAACCTATACACGAGTTGAAAGGGTTAGAGTCTCATACTACTCGGTGTATACCGATGAGATATTATTCACGAGTTTGAAAGGGTTAGAGTCCCATACTACTCGTTGTATATCTAACAAATCTTATTCATGAGTTTGAAAGGGTTAGAGTCCCATACTACTCGATGTATAAGACAATTAATTATATGAGTAAATGTGGTATTTGTACTTTTGATATTCTATATAGTACAGTTATTTACTTACTGAGTTTTTAAATAAACTCACACTCCCTATGATTATTTTTCAGATACAGAAAACAAAGAAGAAGAGTATCCGTTGGAAGATTAGAAGCCCTTGGGATTACTCTCTATTTCTGTCTGGTGGGATACCAATACTTATTAATGTGGATACTAGAAACGCTCTGTACTTTCTATAGGTCTCCTAGGCTTGCGATGAGATAGAAATGTCAGACTATGTATGTCTATATTTGCTTATCAGATGAATATAACTCTGTAGTGTGGAATGAATGATTAAGGTTGAATGTAAAACCTTACAGAATATATGTAAATAACGTATGTTTGAGAATTTTATCAAATGAGTAGTATCTTTTCACATGCTCAATTTTTGGGATGTGACAATAAGCTCCAAAAGCTCTAATTGCATGTTCATTGGTTATGTTGAACGCATTGTTACATATATATATATATATATATATATTAAAAAAACTATAATAGTGACAAAATGTAGAATTCTTTCAATATATTTTTCCTTTGAAAAATAAAAATGTTTATGGTGCACCTATACAAAATAATTTTGAGAATTTATTTGAGCAATTATTTGAGAACTTGCGTGAAAATTTAAGAAGAAGTAAACGATAAATTAATATGACTTCTTTTAGAGATAATTTTTTTACTTATCTTGTGTAAGATAAACTTTTAACTTATTATGAAGCTATTGCATCTTTAGATCCACATTTTTGGAAATAATCAATTAAAGCTAAATTAATTCTGTTATAAAAAATAATAAATGAGTTTTGGTAAATTTGCCACTAGAAGCAAAAACTTTTGGTTAGAAATGAATTTTTAAAGAAAAAAAATATAAATCAAATAGGTCAATTGGTAAATACAAAGTCAGATTAGTGGCAAAAGCTTTTACACACAAACAAAATGTTGTTTATTTTGGCACCTTTTCACCTATTACTAATATTTTTTCTATTAAGAGTTTTAAATGCTTTAATTTTAGTTCATGATGTGAACACCTAATTTTACTTGGGCTAATTAGTCAACAATTCAAAAATCGGAATGGTTCAAACATAAAAAAAAATATTAGTTGTTTTAGGATTTAAATTTTATTTTTGAAAAAAATTGAGCATTTCAACTAATACAAAAAAAAAGTTTTTCATATTAATTATTGTGGGTTTATTTGAGTGTCAAAATTAAAAAGATAAAAAATCAAAAAATAATAATTTTTGTTTTAAATTCGACAATTAGTATTGTTCAAAAAGCTTATTTTTTTCGACCTCATCTTTTTTCTCATTTTCAACTCAACACCAAGACAAAGTGGATGTTTGGTTACACGATAAGGGGTTCATTAATGTGCGTATGGTCCGTAATAATTGTTTTTTTCACAAAATTGACAACGTTTGATTTAACATTCAAACAAGTTTGGTCAGAATTGATTTTGTTGCAAATCTAGGTTTCTTGGATGCGGGATAGGGTAGCTTCAGCGTTATTAATGCGTTTTACCAACCTTTTGCACGTCACATCATTTCTCTGCTACCCTTTCCTTCTGAAATTCCATTTTGTTGCATCTATGAAATTCTCTCATTCTCTCTTCTTCCTCCCTTGCGTCTCTTTGCGATTTGTTCTGAAATTTTCTCTTCTTCATCTAGCATTTGCAACCTTCAACGTTTGTCCCCTGTTTTGTTGCTCAACTCGGTATGTTTTTGCGCCTGGTCTATGTTTCCTCCCCCTCATTTTTTTATTGCTGTTTTGCCTTGTTCTCAGTATGTTCTGAACCGGAGTGGTGTGGTTGGCACTGAGAATGGCGAGTTGCACCACTCTGGCGTCGCCTGGGGTTGTTTTGCATCATGTCACAAAGTCAGATCCTTCATTGAAAGTAATGGTTGGAACCCAAGAGGGGGGGTGAATTGGGTTTTATAAATTTTTCACAAGAATTAATTGGAAGTTAAAATGATTTTCTGTAAAAGTACAATGCTTGGGATAATAAATACAATACAGAAAATCAATGTGTTGTCAAGATAAATAATTATAAAGATCAAGGAATTAAAGAATAGATATCAATATGCACAAATTAAAGAGTAAGGGATAGAGAAAGCAAACTCGGAGATTTATACTGGTTCGGCTAATCCAAGCCTACATCCAGTCCTCAAGAGACCACTTGAGTATTTCCACTATAATTACAAGTTTAATCCGGGTACTTGCAAACCACTACAACCACGCAAATTCGATCCGGGTATTTACGAAACCACAATGAAGAATTTATGAATCCGGGCTCCTCCTCAACCCAAAGCAAGTTCTTCCAACACCGGTACTTGCGAACCTCAACTCAGAATAATATATGTGTTGATCAAAATCAACAATACAAAGAAACTCTCTCTAAAGAGTAGATGAAAACAAATGAAGCTCTAATAACTCTAATGATAGAGAATATGCAAGATTTGGCTCAAGAATGCTTTCCTTTCTCTCAAAGATGATAGAAGAAGTTAATATCACATTGTAGGACTTTGTTCTTGTTCAAAATCGTGTATCTAAGGTCATATATATAAGATTTTACAAAACTAGCCGTTATATAGCCGTTATATAGCCGTTATAGTGCAGTCCATATTTTGAGCTTTCTTTAAAAATTCATAACTCCCTCATTTGAACTCCGTTTTAAACAAATAATATACCGTTGGAAAGCTCTTGGAGTCTAGTTTCAAATGAGCCAAGTTTTACTCAAAAATTATTTTTCTTTTAAAAGATATAATCAAAATACTGACTATAGGTCAGAACAGAATAATTTTTTATTACAATAAAATCAACTTTCAGTTTTTCAAACTATATTTTGAATAGTTATATATTTCTCATTTGGACTCCGTTTTGAGTAAATAATATACCGTTGAAAATATATTTGAGTCTACTATCAAATGAGATTAAGATAATTGAAAAACCGATTTTTCATTTATGAGATATGATATAAGGAGTGACCAAAGGTCAAAAAATAACTTTTGTAAAACTTCATATCTCACTATCTTTTTGTTCAAAAATGCTTGAGCCAATGTATGCAAATCTAAATCATTGAGTTGCACAAATATACTAGCCTATATAAAATATACCTAATTTAAACACATAGGCTATCTTGATGCATCCAAGCTTCCAAGACTTCAAATCTTCTAATTCTTCATTTCTTGGACCTTCATCCTTGCTTGTTGTTTTCCTTGAGTGAAGCATGATATTGCTTTTCCTTGTTCTTCAATACAATCCTCACTCTTCTTGTTTTGAACCAACCTATAAAATATATCTTACTTGCAAACTCAATGGTTAGTTTAATAGCATGATTCAATATATGCAACATACATATTAAATAACATAATCATGCTTAAGTACTTTAGCATATATATGATAATTAATCTTTATATATATCAATGCTACTATTCAAATACATTTGTCATCATCAAAACTTATGGCATATAGCCTTAGGGTCAACAATCTCCCCCTTTTTGATGATGACAAATCACCACATAAAAATATGTATCACAAGATAATGAATGCAATGTTATAAGCACGTATACATATTTTTCTATTGTTTCTTCTCCCCCTATTTGACATCAACAAAAAGGTGTAAGGAACACAATATATAGAAGTTAAAGCACATATCTTCATTAAGTCAGGATGTCAGAAGATGTCAATATAGTATGGGGTAAGGATACATCAAAACTTATCATTGATTTCATTGACATGTAAAAAGAAAATTTTAGAAAAATTTTTCTCATGTCAAATGAAATGAGCCAAAAGATAAAACTTGAAAGAGTTTTAGGCTCCCCCTTAAACCTTGCATAATTTGAAAAAGAATAATGAATAATGAATATCCAATTTTTCAAGATATATTCTTTTTAAAAAAAAAATACATTCAAGTGAGACAAAGCTCCCCCTGAATTTCATAACATTTTTCCTTTGAAAAAGATTGTCCAAATCATTATAAAAGAAATTCAGTTTTTGATTGCAGAATTTTGAAGTAAGATTTTTGAAGAAATTTCTGTAATATTTTCATTGAAAATGATTTCTGCTTGTTTATAAAGAGGCATTTTTAGTAAATAGCAGAAAAATTAAACTCTTTGAAAAAAAACATCATTTGCTGTCATATGATAGAAATATTTACAGCACACAACAGAAGTATGATATATGGATTAGCAAAGCATGATATAAACAAGAATATTAATCATAATCCATAAATCGAATAATAATATTTTTCAAGATTTCTGAAAAACAATTTCTGCATATATGCATAAAATTATTTCAACATATAGCAAAAGTGATTTAAAATAAGGATACTCAAATCCTTTTCTTTTCAAAACAGATAATGCTTCAATATGGTAAAGCAATTTCAGCATTGTGGAAGCAATTCAAGAGATTCACGATATTTTTCAAAAACATTTTGCTTCGAAGGAATTTAGAAACGTTTCATCTAAGGAAGCAATATATATGGATTAGTGTAATGAGATATATTCAAGCATATAGTTCATAATCCATATATGAAACATCAATATTTTTCATCCCTTTTGTTATCTACAACAAAAGAGATTTTGTACATGTATTTCAAAAAGAATGTTGCTTCATATGATAAAACATATTAACATAACAGAAGCATTTTTAAAGTCCTTTTTCAAAACAAATTTGCTTCATAAAGGATAAGATAAATTTCATCACAAAGGAAGCAATTTATATACCCATTCAAAATGAATTTATATATGTATCTTGAGGATGAGTACATGTAAAAATTTTGACAGCTCATTTTGTATGAGTGCATGTGGAATCATGAAATATTATTCTTAGCCATAGCTTTCGCTCATGATGCATGAATTGCATACACAACATATGTTCTTAGATACATGTGATCATAGCATGATGCAATCAATCATGTATATTATACTGAAAGCTCTCAAGAACAACACAACGAAGCAGAAAAATACGATTCTGAATATCACCATTTTATTAATCCTTAAAATTTCTAATCAAAACAAATTAAATCAGCCGCAAATCCACCAAAAATTGACTTTTGTGGTTTTGCCATTAATGTGACGCGTTATCGGTGTGCATGCGTACCCTAGACTTCTGGCTTCCAGCTTGCAAAATCCATAGGATGAGCGTGTAGGGGTGCGGCGAAGAGATATCTTCGTTGGCTCTAAGTCATAATTTTCTCTCTATAAAGACTGCCCCAGAGTTCTCAATTACCACACCACAAAGAGTATTCATCTCTGAGCCTATAACTTTCTGACATTCCTCTCTCTTCATACTCCTACAAAAATTTCTGAATTTTCCAAACCATGGCAGCAAGAAAGTTCATTGATCTCACAGTAGAGGCAAGGGAGGAAGAGCTCGACTTAAACTTGAGTCTAGGCAAGGACAAAGGCAAAAGGCCTTTGGAGGAATCTCAAGAGAACCAAAAGAAGAAGATGAAGATCGAAGAAGCTGAGGAGATTAGTACAGGCCATACGTCAGAAGACAAAATTGCTTGTCTGGAGCAGGAGGTGAAGAAACTCAAGAAGATGATAGAGGACCAGGAGAAGTTAGCTAAACGCAACAATGCGGTACTGACTTCAAGAATAGATAGGTTCTTCTATTGGTCTACCCAATGCTTCTGCAATCAACAACAAAGAAGTGTTGATTGTATGAATGGGATTTACACTACCCTCCGTGACATTGCTCAGTCTCTT
Source organism: Biancaea sappan (assembly GCA_037074585.1). Lineage (NCBI taxonomy): Eukaryota > Viridiplantae > Streptophyta > Magnoliopsida > Fabales > Fabaceae > Biancaea > Biancaea sappan. Next base: position 72,880,420 of record CM073492.1, on the reverse strand, counting down.
GCTTCAAGGAATGGCCGAGGGGTGATGATTCAATACAACCCACCTAATCCGAGACCACCTCGCCTGTAGATTGCTCATCTATGAGCAAACCTTCCCTTTTTTTTTAATGCAATGTAATCCTTCGTTTTGTTTTTTTTTTATTTTAATGCAAGTGGTTTCTTTCAGATGACGGTACTTAAAAAAAATTATAATAATAAAGAAAGATAAAGAAAATCAGCCGCACAAATTTTGTACAATAGAATGATATATATATTTTGAAAAATATATATCCATTTTAAAGATAGAAAAAATTTTCTGACATGGATATATATATCATCATTTCAAAGCAAAAGCAAGTTACATACTTACTCAAGATAAAACATATTATAATCAGAGTATGTAGTAACATAATTGAGGTAATATGGATTAATAAGATATAATCAGATATAAACTATAATCCATAAATAATGGTTCATAAGTTACAGCTTATGTAAAAGAGATGATATGTATAATGCTCAAACCATGATGTATTAAAAAAAATAATTTAAGTATTTAACATATTTTTATATGTCATGTTGTGATCAAGTATGTAAGATGTCATAAAACAATATGTCATTGCAATGAAAGTATGACAGTAAAAAAAAATTTGCCAGAATGTACAATTGAGATTAAGGAGTATCATTCAATTAAATAATGAAGAAGTAAAGGATAGAGATACTCATCAATTTTGGCAAACTTTTGTTGCTTCTTGAAGTTCCTCTTCAAGATTTTGATATCCTTGTTTTGCTCATTGCTCTTCTTTTGATCGATCCTGTCTTCTTACAATTTTAATGATCTTAATTGATTGATTATTTGCAAGATCTATCAAGCATTGGTTCAATGTAGGCTTCGTTGGTCGACTACTGATAGGAGTGTTGGTCGACCAACCAACTTCAAAACTATAAATCTTACTGATTTCAGAGAGCAGAGGAAAGAATGTGCTTTAGAGGATAATTTTGAGGATTAACTCCTGCAAAACACTTTTGGTGGAGCACTTTGATATTCAAATAAATCTCGAGCACTAGGAGCAACATTATGTTCAAGATATGCCATATTAATAAAAGTGCTATGCTTCCATGAAATGCAATTTTGCAATAAATTTGATTTCATTGAAAATATTTAAATAAGATTACAGCAAGGATAAATACTATGGGTAGGAGTAATCTTATTGTTGTGAAGACAAGAAAAATGTGCGTGTAATGGAAGCAAGTTTTCATGATGCGGTAAAAAGGATAGTTTGAGCAAAATTTGGAAGAAAGATTTTAGCTCAAAACAAAATTTGAATCTATAAGCTGCACACCTAACAATTGTTTTCAGATATAGCATGCATGAGTATCAAGGATAGATGTAATGCATATTAGAGAACAGACAAAAACATTAGAGAGCAGTAAACATATCAGTCAAATTTCTTACAATGCATTCCATCTTATATGTTTACTTATCCATTGCCTCCTTTTGATGCAAGAGAGTGGAGTTTGAATGATGTAGCCATTGAAAAGTTATTTCCGCTCCTTGCTTCGAGGCAAATCTGCAAATTAATCCTTTGTCTTTGATACCCAAATTTTTTTGGGTTTGCCTGGGTCATGAGGTCTTTTTTGAACCCATTTCATTTTTACTCCATGAACAAGATTTTTCTTATAAAAACAGGAGTAAGACTTGTGTCCTTTCAGTCCACAATAAAAACAAGTGCAAGGTGGACTTTTGGACATTTTTGTAGGAACAAAGTAGTTTTCGAAATATTTCTGATTTGACTTGTTAAGAACAAAACCAATTTTGTTAAAGCTACTACTTTGTTTCTCAACAGAAGAGTTTTGAATTTCTCTACCTTGAGAAAGTTTTTTAAGTGTGTTTTTAAGATCATCATTCTCCTTTTTCAAGGAATCACACTTGGTACAAAAGCAATTTTTGTTGGTAGAGATATTTGCCTTTAAAATCAAATTCTCTTCTTGCAAAGTTTTGTTTTGATTTTCAAAAACAAAATTCTCTTCCTTGGAAATAGAAAATTCGTTTTTCAATGTTTCCAACTCATTTTCAAGAGAAGAGTTTTTCTGTTTTGAAATATTTAGTTTCTTTGCAAGTATAAGAGATTCTTCATGTAAATCATCAAAGGCATCTTGTAATTCTTCAAAAGAGTAGTCAAATGAATTTACCTCATCTTTATCTCTGGCCACAAGACAAGTGTTGGCTTCTTCATTTGTGTTCTCCTCATCGGAATTGCTATTTCCCCAAATGGAAGATAGGTAAGCTTTCTTTGATGATTCAGTTTTTGGTTGTGGTTTCTCTTTTTCTCCTTTTTCTTTTTCTTCTATCTCCTTGGTGATTTGAGATTTTCCTGTAAGTTCAACACCAAGAGCTTGCAATTGATTAAGCACAAGTCATATCTCATTAATGGTTTCACAATTTTTCATTTGAGCGATATCAAGTTCATTAATGAGATTTCTAGACTTTAATTCCATTGCAATAAGATCTTCCTCATATGCAACTTCTAAAGTTTCCCACATTTCCTTAGCAGTTGCACAATTGGAAATTCTGAAAAATTCATCTTGACTCAATGCACAAGAAATAATCAATTTTGCCTTAGCATTGAGTTGCACTAAACTTCTTTCAGTATCATTCCATTCACTCTTGGGTTTTGGAATGTATTTTCCTTGTTCTTCCTTGACAGGCATATAAAAACCATTTTCTATAATTTCCCAGAGTTTATGGTCTACTGAAATTAAAAAAATTTTCATTTCATACTTCCAATATTGAAAATGATTAGCATAAAAAATTGGAGGTTATGTGAAAGAACAATTTTCAGACATAAACCACTCACTAGATCCAACCATATTTACTCTTAGACGGTTAAGTCTTAAATCAAGAGCCCAAGCTCTGATACCAATTGAAAGTAATGGTTGGAACCCAAGAGGGGGGTGAATTGGGTTTTATAAATTTTTCACAAGAATTAATTGGAAGTTAAAATGATTTTCTGTAAAAGTACAATGCTTAGGATAATAAATACAATACAGAAAATCAATGTGCTGTCAAGATAAATAATTATAAAGATCAAGGAATTAAAGAATAGATATCAATATGCACAAATTAAAGAGTAAGGGATAGAGAAAGCAAACTCAGAGATTTATACTGGTTCGGCTAATCCAAGCCTACATCCAGTCCTCAAGAGACCACTTGAGTATTTCCACTATAATTGCAAGTTTAATCCGGGTACTTGCAAACCACTACAACCACGCAAATTCGATCCGGGTATTTGCGAAACCACAATGAAGAATTTATGAATACGGGCTCCTCCTCAACCCAAAGCAAGTTCTTCCAACACCGGTACTTGCGAACCTCAACTCAGAATAATATATGTGTTGATCAAAATCAACAATACAAAGAAACTCTCTCTAAAGAGTAGATGAAGACAAATGAAGCTCTAATAACTCTAATGATAGAGAATATGCAAGATTTGGCTCAAGAATGCTTTCCTTTCTCTCAAAGATGATAGAAGAAGTTAATATCACATTGTAGGACTTTGTTCTTGCTCAAAATCGTGTATCTAAGGTCATATATATAAGATTTTACAAAACTAGCCGTTATATAGCTGTTATATAGCCGTTATAGTGCAGTCCATATTTTGAGCTTTCTTTAAAAATTCATAACTCCCTCATTTGAACTCCGTTTTAAACAAATAATATACCGTTGGAAAGCTCTTGGAGTCTAGTTTCAAATGAGCCAAGTTTTACTCAAAAATTATTTTTCTTTTAAAAGATATAATCAAAATACTGACTATAGGTCAGAACAGAATAATTTTTTATTACAGTAAAATCAACTTTCAGTTTTTCAAACTTTATTTTGAATAGTCATATATTTCTCATTTGGACTCCGTTTTGAGTAAATAATATACCGTTGAAAATATATTTGAGTCTACTATCAAATGAGATTAAGATAATTGAAAAATCGATTTTTCATTTATGAGATATGATATAAGGAGTGACCAAAGGTCAAAAAATAACTTTTGTAAAACTTCATATCTCACTATCTTTTTGTTCAAAAATGCTTGAGCCAATGTATGCAAATCTAAATCATTGAGTTGCACAAATATACTAGCCTATATAAAATATACCTAATTTAAACACATAGGCTATCTTGATGCATCCAAGCTTCCAAGACTTCAAATCTTCTAATTCTTCATTTCTTGGAGTTTCATCCTTGCATGTTGTTTTCCTTGAGTGAAGCATGATATTGCTTTTCCTTGTTCTTCAATACAATCCTCACTCTTCTTGTTTTGAACCAACCTATAAAATATATCTTACTTGCAAACCCAATGGTTAGTTTAATAGCATGATTCAATATATGCAACATACATATTAAATAACATAATCATGCTTAAGTACTTGTAGCATATATATGATAATTAATCTTTATATATATCAATGCTACTATTCAAATACATTTGTCATCATCAAAACTTATGGCATATAGCCTTATGGTCAACATTCATGACTTGACAGCTTGGGACAATGATGAGCTTTTTTTTTAATGTGTTATTTTTTTTCCTACATGTGGGTCGGTTTCTCACATTTTTGGGCCCAAAAAAAATCAATTCTGAGCTCTCTTTGTGGACTTAGCCAAAAAATCAATTATGAATTGATAAAATTTTGAAATTAATTTTTTCTAATTAAGTGATTAACAACTAACTAATTTTCCTTGAAGAATACTAATTTGATTACTATATTAAAATTAATAAAAATAATGAAATTAAATTGAATGAATAAAATATTGAAATTAATTTTTTCTAATTATCTGATTAATAACTAATTAATTTCACTTAAAGAATACTAATTTGATTACTATGTTGAAATTAATAAAAATAATGAAACTAAATTGAATTAATATTGAAATTAATTTTTAAATTAGTTAATTAATAAATAATTAATTTCCCTTGAAGAATACTTATTTGATTACTGTATTGAAATTAATAAAAATAATGAAATTAAATTGAATTGATAAAAATATTGAAATTAATTTTTTCCAGTTAGATGACTAATAATAACTAATTAATTTCCCTTAATGAATAGTAATGTAATTACTATATTGAAATTAATAAAAATAATGGAATTAAATTGAATTGATAAAGATATTGAAATTAATTTTTTCCAGTTAGGTAATTAATAACTAATTAATTTCTCTTGAAGAATACTAATTTGAGTACTATACTGAAATTAATAAAAACATTAAATTAAATTGAATTGATAAAAATATTGAAATTAATTTTTCTAGTTAGGTGATTAATAACTAATTAATTTCCCTTGAAGAATACTAATTTAATTACTATATTGAAATTAACAAAAATAATGGAATCAAATTGAATTGATAAAAATATCGAAATCAAATTTTCTAGTTAGGCGATTAATAACTGATTAATTTCCCTTGGAGAATACTAATTAATTAGTCCTTTGGTTTTGTGAATGGGGATAAGTTGCTGTGATGTTGCATTTCTTGATTGTCGAAGTTGTTCTTTTGTTACCTGTACCTCATAATTCATGAGTCTTCATTTGTTTCAACTTTGATGTTCTTCAATCTAATATTGTTCTCATGTTCTTATGTTCTAAGTAGTCATGCATTAGTCGGAATGGTCAATTGGATTTCTAAATATTCATTCATTAGTCACAGGAATACTAATTTGCTTGTATGCTGTCTGTGCCTTTTTTTTTTTTTTTGCAAATTATGGGATTCTTAAACAAATTACGGCACTCTAATCATAATTTCAATACTATAATTTTGTATTCATTTCTATGCTTGTTTGAGGTTATTAAAAATGAGTTTCCAAAGCAAGCCACTATAGATCATAATTCAAGTGATAAGACAAAGGTTAATTAGAATACAAAAACAACTGAATATTTATACAAGTTTGCCAAGAACAAGTGTGGAAAGGAGAGGGTAATGAAACTAGTTTTACCAAGAGTGGGTGGGAAGCTGTTTTAGTTAATTTCAACAACTTGTGGAAGGAATTATAGTAGATCCCAACTGAAAAATAAGTGTGACAATTTAAGAAAAGAGTGGCAAGCATGACATAAATTGTTTGTATATAAAACTAAACTAGGATGAGACAATATTCAGAACACCGTTGATAACTCATATGAGTAGCGGGAGAAAAAGTAATTGTTATGTGTCAAATTCAAAGTCTTAAATTATAGAGTTTCTCTTTCACGTGTATTATATTCTTATACAAGAAAATTTTTATTATGACAAGTTCAAGAACAATGGCCTTCCATTTGCTCCTCGGCTAACCACATTATTTAATGATATTGTGGTCACTGGATAGTATGCTTGGGCACCATCATCAAGGGTGTTGCTTACTGGGTTGAACACTGGCGATGATATTATATTTTGATACAAGAAAATTTTCATAATGACAAGTTCAAAAACAATGGCCTTCCATTTTCTCCTCAGCTAACCACATTATTTAATGATATTGTGGCCACTAGATAGTACACTTGGGCACCATCATCAAGGGTGTTGCTTACTGGGTTGAACACTGGCGATGATAGCTATCATTCATGTTTGGACAATATTGTTGTGATATGAGGAAAGTTTAGGGAATAGTGAGTTAAAAAGTGGGACAACCAATGATATAGAAAATATCAACTTACAAACCTCTTAAGACATTGTAAGCCAGAAGAGTGGCGAGAAGAAGTGGAGTAAACTAATTCCTTCCTTTTGTGATGTCAACTTTCCTCTTTCTATTGCTTAATTTGCTCATGTAGTCTAGATTTTATTTCATAAGATCTTAGACCCTTTTTGCCACTTTCAACCAAAAAAGAAAAAGCACATAGAAAGAAATAGAAGTCATTCTTTATAAGAAGTGAAATAAAATAAAAATAAAATGCCATAAGTTTATATTATATGGAGTAAGTCTTAGTACATCTACAGTAATGATTCTTAAAAGATTTTTAAATTTAAGAACTGTTTCTTATTTCAATTCGTCATACTGGTTGTCACACGTAAAAAAAATTCTTATATAAAAACTAATTCTTATATAAAAGTAATAATAAAATAATTAATTCACAATAAATGTTAGTAAAAAGTAATAAATGCTAAAGTAGTAGATAATTGATTGTAAAACTCATTTGTAAATTTTTAAAAAATTTACCACTGAACTGGAGAGTTATTTAAAGTAAAAAGAAATTACTTAAACTGATGTGACACTGTTAGTTCCAGAATAAACACTTTAAAATTCACAACTGTCGATGCTTTTATATATTTTAAATATTACGTAACGTTCACAAGATAATCAATGTGAGATACCAAACGTCTCCATATATAATATATATATATATATATTTATTTATTTAATGAAAAATGTCGGCGTCAGCAGTATCCTTTGGGTTTGTAATCAAAACGAACTGCGGAGTGCGACCTTAATGGCCTTGAACTTTATACAAGCAAAAAAGGATTGATTTACTTTTACGAATTGTAAAAAGAAAAGAGGATAAAAATATAGTTTCGTCACACTGTACTGCCTCCAAAAGAATATACTCAATAGTAAAAATTTAAAAAAAAAAAAACAAATGTACAATTATCAAAACTGAAAAAACAAAGGGCGAGGAAGAGATCAGTAGTTTCTCCCCTTCTATCTACTCTTCTAATCTATATATGATGTTACATACATTTATCAAATTGTACTCCACTTATCAATTTTCTCAATTGAATCATTGAATGTTTTGTTTTTGTTTGTTCAATCTCTGTACACACTAAATGCTAACCAACCCAGTAGACATGCACAGAAGAATCAAACTGCAACAAATTAAAACATTCCAGGATTCAATTTAATGACATTAAAGATAAATGGGCTAAATTGAATACATGCTCTATCTTTCAAGGAGCAAAATAAATTGTACTCCTACATTTTATAAATATGTCCTTAATGGTTCAATCAGTATGACCAATTTAACTCTCTCAGAACAACCAGTGCTTCTTTCTTGGTTTATGCTGGATAGGTGCATCTGTGACAATAAAGATAATCAGGCAAATAATTAATAAAGTTGTCCACAATATCCCAACAAAAAAAGAATCAGGCTTCATGGTCAACCAACCTCGAATTTCGTATAGCGAATTGTAATGAACCTCAGACCAGAAGCTCAACCACAACTCTGCATCATGCGTCATTAAGAAAATGAATGATAGAATACTAACATTAACATTAACAATTTCATAATCAAAGATCCGTCAGATTTGAATGTCTACTTTAGGGACATGATGCATGATGCAGAATATTTTTGTATCATTATTATTTCAGAGACAAATTTTTTTCGCCAGATGGATATATCATACATTCATTATTTATGAGCTTAACGATGGATCGAAAAGCATCGCTCCATTGACTGTTTTAGATGAAATTTGAACTAAGTATTTTAGTCGAGGGGAAAACAGTCACTTAAGATATTCAGGCAAATACAAATTAGTCAAGCATTTCCATGTTTCAAATAAAAGCAAGATGCAATGAAGATTTCTTCTTGGTTAGAAGAGAGGCTATAAAAAGTAAAGCAAACAACTCAAGGAATTCATATAAGATTGCACGTCTTGTTGGGAACAATAATCATTTTACTAACTAATTCAATCTCCTTTGTTTTTTTTTCTTTTGTTTAAAACTAATTTATTGAATTTTTTCTTTTTTTATTTTGATGTTTTTTTGAAGGGTGGGGGTTGATAATGTGACAAGCCTTACCCCGCTGTGGTGCTTGGTACTGTGGCATAATCTCGACGAAACAAGTGTCTCTAAACGATGTTAGAAGGCATATCTTCGCTGCAAACTGCATTAAAAACAAGCAAGATTATACTACAGGCTGATAGCTGACAGTTAGATAGGGATGAAAATAAATGTCCTCAGTCCCCACCAAATTGTGTGACACTTGGACCACAAAAAAAAAAAAAAAAGGATTTCTAACTAATGTAAAATATTGCAATAGAGATGCAACTACTCTTTGCAGGATGCACCAATTCTTTTGAGCCTAACAACAGACAAATCATATCAAGTTCTACTAGATAATCCAATTACAACACAAAATAGAAGGGGGAAAAAAATTTTGACATATTACAGATCACCAAAATTTAATGATCCAAAATGCAAGTTCGTCATGCTATTTAGTCAATAAATGATAAACTAAATGTACCCTATCAACGTACGAACTAATACAAACATATATATATATATATATATACTAAGTTGTTCTGCTGAATTCAAACAAAGTTCTCTTTTTTCATGTTTTTCATACAATTTATCATGTATACAGATTGTTCCTGGGGATTCAGTTGACAGTCGCTGCCGTTTGTAAAAGAAAGCAATAAAGTTTTGATTTCTCTCTTGCTCCCATTCAGAATAATCATATAATGTTTATTTAGTTTGAGTACACTGTTCTCTATCTCTCTCTCTCTTTTTCTCTCTTTTTCGTGAGACAGATGCAGATGCCTGGTTAAATATTGTACGTTTATGTGACTTGTGTCAATCATCACCATAATCATTCTTCATCACAAAATATCAATCTTGCTAGGAGTAAACAACCTTGAACTATAGAGTTTGTTAACAGAAATTTGCTTTTGCTTTTAGTAAAACTATTCCTGAGTTTAAAGGATAAAATTGAACTTTCATCTTTGATTTTTTTTTTTTCTTTTTTTTTTTTAAACAGCATAATGGATATGATGAGCCTGAGAGCAGTAGAAGAGATAGAAAGACAAGTAGTAACAGATATAGGTGCTGGTTGGTTGTAACTAGGATGACAGGTATAGAAACTTTTCATACAATTTCATGTTTTTCAGACAACTTATCATGTATACAGATTGTTCCTGGGGATTCAGTTGACAGTCGTTGCTTTTTGTGAAAGAAACCAAGAAAGTTTTGATTTCTCTCTCTCTCTCTCTCTCTCTCTCGTGAGACATATGTAGATGCCTGGTTAAATGTTGAATGTTTATGTGACTGTGTCAATCATCACCATTTTATAAAATAATTGGTGAGAGTCAAAAGGAACATAATAATTTTTCATCACAAAATATCAATCTTGCTAGGAGTAAACAACCTTATACTATAGAGTTAGTTAACTGAAATTTGCTTTTGCTTTTATTAAAACTATTCCTTAAAGTTTAAAGGATAAAATTAAACTTTCATCTTTGTTTTTATACAGCATAATGTATATGATGAGCCTGAGATCAGTAGGAGAGATAGAAAGACAGGTGGTGACAGATATAGGTGCTGGTTGGTTGTAACCAGGATGACAGTTATAACTAATTAAGGGTCCACTTCAGAGTCAGGTTCCCCCCGCCACTTGAAAGTCTAGGGAAACTACTTTCTTGTTCATCTGTGTACTGTTCCGTCTCAATCATATATTCAATTAAAGTGCTTATTTTGCTACTTTGTGCCTCTGTTCTACCTATTTTGTCCATTGGGCTCCATCAATTGGTATCAGGGCGATGATTATAGGGAGATGGTGAATATAGAGATGGAAAGAAGAATAACGCGGAACGAAATATGAAGATGTTGAAAGAGGATGCAAAAACTTTAAAGAACAGCTATGGGAATTAACTGAAGTCGAGATGTGTGCGAAAAGAAGAGTTCAAGTATTGAAGGAGAAGCCTACCAGTAACCCTAGGCTGAAGAACCCTCCATTCTTCGATGTTTCGGTTAAACCGAAGGATGAAAGGGTGGAAAGGGCCTTCAAGAAAAGATTCAGGAAGGAGAAAAAAGAAGAGGTCGTTCCTCTCTTGTCCAGCACCGCAAAAGCAAGAAAGGAAGAATACGGACGTTATTTCGGTATTTCCATGGTGAAGAAAAGCTTCTCACTATTGGCAAAAGAAGACGTTGACAGCGCGTGCAGATCCTCTACAATTGAAGTTGCCTAACATTCTAATTGTTATGCGGTACATCACCAAATGTTTCAAAAGAGATCTACGCATTGGCACCCCAACCTCCCTGTCTATACCAAGTTGATCCTTTTTTTAGGATTCATTCAATCTATATTACATAAAAATTAAATTTCAGTCAAAAACAAATTTTTTTCAAATTTCATTTTTTCTTAAAAACTTTCTTTTTATTCACTTAGGTCCCTTAGGTAATATTTTTCCATTGTCCTTTTTAAGATTTGTGATTATATATAGCTTCATCTAGGTCTCTAATTTTAGAATATAATTTTCTCTAAAATTAAAATAATCTATACAAACTTTTTATTTCTTTCAATTTAGTCCCTTCTTTGTGTTTCACGTGTTTGTGAGTTAGAAGCTAAAACCTACCTAAATTTCTTTCTTATGTGTCATATGGAGCCATCTTTTTAGGTATATGATCCTCTACCATTGAAACTGACATCTCGAGTATGTTTTGGGAAAAAATTGAGTTTTTGTTGTAAATGCTTCTTTAAGTTAGTTTATGGGTAGAAATGATCACATAGGTCCTAAAAACACCTAAAAAGGAAATTTGGGCAGGTTTTAGCTTCTAACTCACAAACAAATAAGTGAAACACAAAGAACGGACTAAACTGAAAGAAATAAAAAGTTTGTATAGATTGTTTTAATTTTGAAAAAAATATATTCTAGAATTAAGGACCTAGATGAAGCTATATATGATCTCAGATCATAAAAAGAAAATTGGAAAAATATTACCTAAGGAATCTCAATGAAAAAAAGAAAATTTTTAAGAGAAAAATGAAATTTGAAAAAAATTCGTTTTTGATTGAAATTTAATTTTTATGTGATACATATTGAATGAATCTTGAAAAGAAGGATCAGCTTTGGATAGAGAGGAAGGTTGGGGTGCTAATGATTAGATTTCTTTTGAAATACTTGGTGACGTAGAGCATAACAATTGACTAATGGTAGGAATGTTAGACAACTTCAATGGTAGAGGATCTACACGCATTGACAGCAAAGTGTGTAGCACTGTCAATACCCAGGCCAGGCAAGGGCCTGGATTTAGAGGGCTATGGGCCAGGCTTCTTTTTTTTTTTTTAAAAAATAATGTAAGGGAGACAGGGAGAGGGCCACGGGCACGGCAGCTTGCTAGCAGATGGATGGAAGGGAGCGGCCGAGCGGGACAGGTACGGGCAAGGGCGCACGACCGTTGGAAGATAGGTCACAGCAGATGGGGAAAGGGACGGGCACGGCAGAGTCGCAGACAGCAATGGAAGGGAGAGGGACGGGCACGGGTGCAGAACAGACAGCAGATTTGCAAATGGAAGGGAGAGGGACACAATCAGTCGGTACATGGGCACACGATTTGGGGTCTCTGGGTTCAGTTGAGAGTGAGAGTGAGACCGAGATGGCGAGACGGGGGAACGGGCGTAAAGCAAACAACAGATCTGCAGATGGAAGGGAGAGAGACATGGTCACACGGTCAGTCGGTCACACGGGCACGGCAGGTAGCAGCTGGGAGGGCTCACGGCCACACGGGGCACACGATTTGGGGGTTCAGTTGAGAGTGCGAGTGAGACGGAGACGGAGACGGCGAGTCAGCGAGACGTGTGATTGTGTTGTCAGGTGTGTGAATGGAGATTTCGAGACACAGGAGTGAGGGTCTGAGAGTCTGAGACTGACATTAGGGAATTTTTTTTTTTATCAAAGTTTTAGACAGGCTGGACTACTTATTGGTTAGTGCTGGGCTGCTGGCAGCTGAGGACTGAATTTCAAAAAAAAATTGAATCCCAATAAAAAAAAGGGGCCGGCCTGCGTATTGACAGTGCTAAAAGTGGGATATAAATTGGATATTGGATCAGGTTAAAAAAATTCGGTGGGAGGGAAGCCCAAAAGAATTTCAGATAGGAAACTCTAATGGGCCATATAGGCCCTGTTCCAAAGTAAATAAATGTAGTTTGGGCCAATATTTTATCTATTTCAGTCCATCTAAACCCAATTACAACCCGAGGGTTGCCCACCCTGACTCGGTTAAAACTGAATTCAGATTCACTCCATACCCCCCTCTCTCCATACCCCTATGGCTGAGAGGCGGGTCTGGAGTGGGAGGCCTAGAGTGAATCTGTTTTTTGTTAAAACCTACCTGATCTGAACCACCTATATGAAAAATACAAGCTGAAACGCAACGTTTGGATGGAAAGACAATGTACTTGCTCGCAACAGCAGCATCGAGCAAACCAGGGGAAATGGCCAACGACGAGAAGGCAAGAAGAAGCAAGATCTCAATGGTTTTCTGGTTTTGAGCAGTCGTTAAGTGCATGAACACTCATCTTCGTCCATTACTAATGACAGAAGGAGAGGAAGAACACAACGAAGGGAATGCAAGCACAAAGAGATGAGTCTACAAGAAACAACGGGATTACAATTCCTTATTCTCAGGTTATCCAAAGTTTTGAGTCCGTAACTACTATTGAAGTATGTAGCTCAAGAACGCCACAGACAACACAGCATGAGTCATATTCTTCTCAATAGGAATGGATTCAAATTTTTCACAAGTGCTGATGGGCTTGGGAAGGCTGACATTAAAGACATCTTAAAGCAAGCTGCAGACATAAATAATCAATTTACAGACGAAAGTTTAATGAATTCAGAGGAAAAAGCTTCAAAATTCAAAGAGTGTTGATTACATGACTGTGTATACATTTGATTGGGAGAAGGCAGTTTGCAAGGCAGCGGGAGATATAGACAAGCCACTGGAGGGATTCTATCCTGAAGAAGCCATTGCTAATGTTGGAAAAGATAATGCTGAGGCAGAGAATGTTTTTTTATCGAAATTTGCATTTCAAGAATACTGAGTTTGAAGGTTTTATACTTGTCGTTGTGGACAACAAGTTAACTGCTGAATCATGTTGCCAGAAGATAAGGGACTTTGACCTCTTGTTGTCATGTTACCCATACATTGCTTTGTGAGTTTGAAGAATCCCCAGTTCTGCAGCAACTACAATTTGAGAAAGTAGATGCTTGGACGCAAGAACAAAGTTCTATTGGAAGTAAGGCACTGACCTCAATTAGGAAATCCCACCTTGAAGATGAGGCGACTCTTAAAGGGGAGGGTAATGATGAGCCTGAGATAAGTAGGAGAGCTAGAAAGATTAGTGACAGATATAGGTGCTGGTTGGTTGTAACTAGCATGAAAGTTATAACTAACTCTGGGACTCTGTCTTATTTTGTTATTATTACTGATTTATTTCCTTTTATGTAAATATTTGATTCCTGATTTGTTTCCTTAGAGTTAAGACTGATTAATTAGTATTTAATAGGATTGATTTGTTTTCCTAGGTTTTAGGAGGATTCTCCTCCCTTATTTTCTCTAGTTAGGTGTATATAAACCCGAGGCTCTTCTTGTATTTTTCAGATTTTGAGTAAATAACAATTATTCATGGTATCAAAGCCTAGTTCTTTGAGACACCTAACTTTCTCTCCACTCAAAATCTCTCTCTCCCCCCCTTTTATTGTTGTTCTCCCACCCAAGAAACATGTCTTAGTGCTTTTCCACCATCGCACAACCTCTATCTCAACCAAACCACCCTTGGGCTTGCCTCAGACTCTATCTCAACCAAACCACCCTTGGGCTTGCCTCAGACGATATTGCCAACCCATCCCCACCAACCAGAGCATTTTGGCCACCACATGCTTCACCTCGCTCCACGTCAGTTTTTTGTTGCGTCTCTCTACACGCTTGCTCGTGAAGGCATATCTTTGGTGCTTGATCATCCAGACTTGGTCGCGGGCCATCGTAGATCCTTGCCTAGCCTACTCCTCTTCGTTTGGGCTCTTGTTCGTGGTGTTCCTCCATTATTTGGTAATACTCAACTTTTATGTAGTATTTTCTTTTGCCATAACCATGGTTCTGGTTGCTTGTGGTTCAATACCTTCATCTGCTTCACCCTTGAATGCTCAAGTGGCTGTCAAATCTACTGCACAAGAGAATGCTTCCTCAAACACTCTTTAGGTTAAATCTAAGATGCTTCAATAGGGATCATTGACTTAGGGGAGCTAGATCAGCCTTTTTACTTCTTAAGGTCAGATTGTGTAATAAAAACCTCAAACCAATAAACTTCCGAAAGTCTTTTGAATGCAAGGTATGCTAGTTATCGAAAGAATTGTCGAAGCACATACCTCAGCCATAGATGTAAACCATCTCATCCCTTCTCTATCATTCATTGTGATATTTAGGGCCCATCCCCCATTCCAAACTGATCTAGGGCACATTGGTTTATTTCTTTTATTGATGATCATACTCGTGTTTCTTGAGTTGTGCTCATGAAAGATAAGTAAGAAGCTTCACAAATTTTCAAAAATTTCTATACCATGATTCAAACCTAGCTTTAAATCAAAATTCAAAATTTTCGATCTCACAATGCTAAGGATTACTTCAATTCAATCCTTAGTACCTTTTTCCTTGAGTAGGGCATTATGCATCAAAGTTCTTGTACTTATACGAAGCAATAGAATGAGGTGGCTGAATGTAAGAATAGACATCTCCTTGAAGTGGCTCGATCCTTGATGCTTACCCATAATGTCCTAAATCAGTTTTAGGGAGATGCTGTCCTAACAGCCACCTACTTGATCAATAGAATGCCATCTTGTACCTTGAAACTCAACACACCATGTCAAGTCCTTTCTAAACACTTTCCTCACAATAAACTTATTGTTAACCTTTGATGGGATTGAGGTAAATAGGAGAAATAGAAATATAAGTACTAACAGTTATAGGTGCTAGTTGGTTGTAACTAATATGACAAGGAGGAAAGGCTGCCAAATTTAATGAGCCCAGGAAAACCATCCAGACTAATAACCCATTACAACTTTTTGAAACACCGAGTGGAGCTAGGAAATGGTCTGATTCAATCGCAACAACAATTACGAAAGAGCCAGAAGAGAATCCCCATTGCTAACCATGTTTCATATGAAAGATTATCTAGTACCTTTAGAGCATTTACAGCCAATTTTGATAGCTCTAAGCTACCCGCTTGCACATAAGAAGCTCTACAACACCCAAAATAAAGGGGGGCTATAAACAAGGAGTTAAACACTCTAAAGAAGAATGACACGTGGATTCTTATTGAAAGACCTCCAAGAAAACAACTTGTGGGATGTAAATGGGTGTCCAATGTCAAATATAAAGCTGATAGGAGCATTGACATATACAAGGCAAGATTAGTGGCGACAAGGTCCACTCAAACATATGGGATTAATTACCAGGAAACTTTTGCCCCTATAACAAAGTTAAACACGATTAGTGTAAATGGAGATACCTCCTGGACTGAATACCTCAAATAATTATCAATGGGTGCGTAAACTTCATAAATCTCTCTATAGTCTCAAATAGTCTTTGAGAGCCTAATTTGAAAGGTTCTCCAAGGCAGGAAAAAGATTGGGATATACACAAGGACAGATAGATCATATTATGTTCATCAAGCAATCTCCAAGAGGTACGCCCTCCCTCATAGTGTATGTAGATGACATAGTAGTCGTTGGAAATAATGAAGAAGAGGTAACACATTAGAAGAAGTTCTTGAGCAAGGAATTTGAAATCAAGGATCTTGGTCTTTAAAATATTTTCTCGAGATGAAGGTAGCCCGATTTAGCAAAGGGATTTCTATTTCCTAGAGGAAGTACACTTTATATCTTGTAAAGGAAATTGGAATGTTAGGGTGTGAACCTGCGGACACTCTAATGGATCCATTCAACAAAGCAGGGTCCGAAGAGAATTATGCTCCTGTTGATAAAGTAAGATATGACAGGTTAGTTGGAAAACTTGTATATCTCTCTCATACGAGGCTAGATATCAATTTTGTAAAAAGTGTGGCCAGTCAATTCATGAATATTCCCACTGAGGAGCACCTAGAGGTTGTGTATAGGATTCTAAGGTATCTTAAGATGACGCCAGGAAAAGGCCTTCTTTTAAGTAAGGGTCTAATAGAAGTATTGAAATTTCCTCTGATACTGATTATGCTGGATCCTTGATGGATAGGAAGTCTACCTTAGGGTATTGTATCTGTGTGGGGAAATCTTGTCACTTGGAAGAGTAAGATGCTATCTGTGGTATCCAAGAGTAGTGTTGAGGCAGAATTTTGTCCTATGGCACATGGGATCTATGAAGGGATATGGCTAAAACGAGTATTAGAGGAACTTCAACTTCCTATCACTTCCATGAAACTCTTTTGTGACAATCAAGAAACAATTCAGATTGCAAAAAATTCAGTCCATCATGACAAAACTAAGCATGGGGAGATTGATCACCATTTCATGAGAGAAGTTGGAGCAAGAGGAATGTCTGATATTTACTCTCCAGCTTGAAGGGGAGCTTGTGATTCTATCTTATTATATTATTATTATTTATTTCCCTTTATGTAAATATTTGGTTTTTGATTTGTTTCCGTAGATTTAGGACTGATTGATTATGATTGAGCCGTATTTAATAGGAATGATTTGTTTCCTAGGTTTGAGGAGGATTCTCCTCCCTTATTTTCTCTAGCTAGTTGTATATAAACCCTAGGCTCCTCTTGTATTCTTCAAATTTTGAGTAAATAACAATTCAAAAACTATGGTTTTAGAGTCTTCTTAAGGGTGTACTTCGAAGGTCCAGGGGGGACATTTTGGGGAGGAAGTGTCCTAGTGACTCGAAGGTCTAGGGTTGTTTGGGAGTGACCTAGCCACTTACAAGTCTAGGGAACCCACTTTCTTGTTCATCTCTTGAGTTCTATTCTGTATCAAGAATATATTCAATAAAAGTGCCTATTCTGCTACTTTGTACCTCTGCCTATTTTGTGCATTGGGCTCCATCAGTATATATGAAATAAACAAGAACAAAAAGAATACAATTGGCAGCATCCAATTGGAGAGATAAACTATTTGAACACAGCATAACACACCTTATCGGCTGCTGCCTGTAAGGTAACATGGTCCCCCCATTCCCCAGATCTGTCATGAGGAAGATAGATGGAGAAAGCAGTAAGTTTTATACCATCATATGGATGAAAAAATTATCAAAAGAGCCCATAAATGAATTGGCTCATTGAATATTAAATGATGTAAGTGAAAGTTTGTCTAGAAGATACATACTCTGCCATTTTCTTGTAATATCGTTTGTACTTCATAGGGACATAGCATTCATATAAAGAACGATGATCTTTGAGCTGGCAAAGAGAAATTTTGGGGCAAATAAGCATCTCAAACTGTCTATTTCCAATATTAAATGGATGTAATATATTCCATATTGAACTGCCTCAAGCACATGAGGATTTGTATCCTCACGACATACAAACATCTAGTATTTTAATTTACCAACAACTGTTATCTCCATTTCCTTATGCGTATTTATTGCAGGCATCCTTTACAAGTACCTAAAAACTTATCTTGGACATTTCAAAGAATCAAACAATCATATTATGCCCCTTTTGAGAACGCACTCAATTATTAAAAGCTCTTTTATCTATACATGAGCAAATTTCAACCCATTAATTTAGTTAAACCATCATAACCCAAGAAACCAGATGTCTTCATAGTATACTTCTGTCTCAGGCTTTGTCCTTTCTGAATGACCAATACCAGCAAATCATACCTGTTTCACAATCTCTGTTCGAATATTCTTGTGGTATTCAGGTGATCTATACATCTGATCTGAAAGTGCTCGGAACTGCAATGTAGAGAAAACTATCAGTAAATGTTCAAGAGGATAAGGAGTTCAAATTTTTTCCACGAACAATACCTGACAATTTCCATCTCCAGAAACTTTAACTTCACATAGACCATACATGTTCAACCTAAAAAAGTGAAGAGACAGGTTTAATGCCTCCAAGCCAGAGTAAAAGCGCAGCTGGGATTGGTGTATAAATCACCTGCTGATCCTTATTAATCTACAAATTTAGGTGCCTAAGACATTATATACGACAACAATTGTGGACAGCATTTTTTAACACACAAAATTTCAACAGTCCTGAAAGCTTGAGTTACAAACTTGGATGCATCAAAATTTGTATTCACCTGGTCTCACAGATTAACTCAGCAATTACATCTACAGGAAGACTTAGGTAGTTGATTGCTCTTAATTTATAGACACAGACAAGTTAACTATATACATTTATATTTTCTACCTTTTCTCAATAAGAAAAATTATGCAAATTACTTGAGCAGTTATGTTATTCATCATAGATGATAGACAGTTGCTCATAGACTATAATAGCAATCTTTTTATGGGAACTTCAGAGCATCAGAATACTCCTCACAAGGAATAGCTGGAATATATAAATGCAAGAGGAAGGCATACCGCTGAAGAAGGCGCTGATGATCCATACTAGCATCACTTATGTCAGGGATGAAGGTATTTATCCGGGGCACATGCTGAAATTACAAGATGTTATTAGAAAAAAAAAATAGAAAAGCATAAATTTTCGGATAACTCTCTCTCCCACCCCTTTCAGAAAAGGTGAATTATCACCCTATAGTCATTAGTCAACAACTTTTAAGGAAAGTTTACTCTTCTTTGTGATGACGATGGAGATGATGCGAAATGCAGAATACCATATCAATAATTAAAAAAAAGTGGAAATTAAATATTCAACTAATAGCACATCTCAACAGAGTCCAAGAATGACTGATCCAGCATGAACCTTTATTAGAATCATATCTATTTGATCCCCTCTGTTGAATTTAAGTGATAAGATATGCATAATTAGCTTTATAATTTTCTAACCAGTATCTACGTTATTTGTACAGTGTAAACTAAAACCATAACCTAAATTAAGCATGGACATAATAATTCTTACAGGAACAGGTGCCAGGTTGGAAAGGCGCCTACCAACTGCACCATCTAATTTGGCATACTCTTCAGATAACACAACAGCAATCATCCGGTCATCCTCAAGATCATGTTGACTGCTAAAAGAAGTTGAACTGGAATTTTCACCTATATAGTGAGTTCCATTCATCATATTCTGGGCCTAGGTGGCGATAACGAGAAACTTTGAAGCAAAAACCCAAATTTGCAATGATCCTGAGCTAAGAAATCTGCAATAATTGAAAGGCTCTTATGGTAAGTGTGAATTTCTCCAGCAAGCAGAGTTTTCACATCAAGTCTTGAAAGAACAATCAAGCCAACAAAGCAACACACAGATTGTTTGACTAACATTTATATGAATAATCATTCGAAAGATAAACTCTGGTAAAAATATTCAGCAAGTCAGTATAAATCATACAGGAATCACCCAAAAGAAAGAGAACCTGTAATTATTGATGAAGTTAAAGGGAACCGAACCTTGTAACGTTAAAATTACCAATCCCAATCTGCAGATTTTCAAATTAAAGAACACTATGACAGGTAAAGACCTAATATGACAACAATGTGCACACTGCACGGTGATGACCCATGCCATTCATAAAGCTGCAATCGACAAATTGTTCTAACATATAAGGAATTCCAAGCCTGTATGATATATTGACTTAATGGCTTTTGAATATATAAAATTTCACGCTCATCTAAGAAGCTGTAGCTTGAAATCTAATGGCTATAAGATTGCTCAGAGGTGTGTTTACAAGAATGTCCGATTGATCAGATGCGTGTTTACAAGAATGGTTGCCTGACTTAATGCTTATGAAATCAGATCTGAGCATATGATTACAAAACATGAGGGAATGTTCCACCCAATACCCATAATGGTAAGAACATAAAAAGGATATCACGATTACGGCTATCCAATCCTCAAGAATGAAGATAGAAAACAAGAAAGCATAAATAGATACCGAAGAAATCGAGAACATCGAGGAATCAAAAGAACCCAACAACAAGAGTTGCAATATGAACAGTATGAAACAAAAAAAGAGAAGAAAACACTACTTGCGATTCTGCTGCAATTGAAAGCGAGGATGAAGATGAAAACTGTGTAATGGCGTTAGACGGAGGACGATAGAATATCTAAAAGAGAAGATTTTTTTTTTCAAAATCGCGTTTTAGGTGTGAAGATGCTTTTAGCATGACACATTCTGCACTCAACCAGGACAAATGACTACCCAGTCGTATTTCGCAGAACACGCGCGCGTATAATATATATATATATATATGTTCTGAAAGGCACGCATATATATTATTAAATACCATTTTCTTTTTAAAAAAAGGCCAATAAAAAAGTAAACGGGCTTAAGCCCTCGAAACGATAAGGAATCACCAGCAATAATATAAAACGCCAGTGACGTGGCTAAAGTTGGTTGGCAGTTGAAAGGGTTGGGTTATATTTCGCGGGTTTCCGAGTTAAAAATATTGTTGTCGGGTGTTGACGAGTGACGAGCTAGGACGCGCAACTTCTCCCCCATTCTTCTAAGGTAGGGCCACTTTTGGATGCTTCCAAAAGAAAGGCCCTTTCTCCTTCCTTACAACAATCGTACGGTCTTTTGAATATGAGCACTTTCTCTAAAGATGTGAATGAGTCTAACTGTGAGGTATACAGAACAATAAACTGCTTTTGGTAAAATCTTGTATTATTGAACTAGAAGTGTTGCGGCAAAATATACAAAGACAAATAACAAAAAAATTACACAAAACAGACCAAAGCAGATAGAGTTACTAACTGTCATAACAAAGAAAGTCAAACACTAAACAGTCCTAACATATCCTCCCTTAAACTGAATTGCAAATTGCAATCAGTTTAACTTGACATTTTACACACTACCAATCCCTCACGTAGTTTTAGAAAGGTTTCGAGCTTCAAGGGTTTTGTCATAAGATGAGACCTATTTCTGTGTGTGGCAATGCACCAGTTCTATAACACCATCTCTAGTGAGATCGCGAACGAAATGAAACCTCACATCTATGTGTTTACATCTTCCATGTAAGACTGGGTTCTTTGAGAGTTTAATAGTTGAACTACTATCACAGAAAATAGTTGTACACTTCTCTTGACTGTGACTGAGTTTCTCTAAGATCCTTCTTAGCCAAATTCCTTGACAGGCACATGTTGCTGCAGCTATGAACTTTGCCTCTGTAGTTGACAAAGTCATAACCAGTTTCTTTTTAGAAGACCAAGAGATAGCTCCAGTCCCAAGTAACAATACATACCCTGATGTACTCTTCCCATCATCCATATCTCCTGCATAATCTCTGTTTGTAAAAGCAATCAAACTCTCTTCCCCATTTCTACTGTATTGAATACCAAACTCCACTGTTCCCTTTAAATACCTTAGTATTCTTTTGATAGCTTGCATGTGCATTTCAGTTGATTTCTCCATGTATCTACTAACTAAACATACAGCAAAACATAAGATCATGTCTTGTGTTGGTTAAGTACATTAAGCTACCTACCATTTGTTTGTATGTCGTCACTTCTACTTCATTTCCACTTCCTTCTTTTGAAGTTTACATCCAAGAGCATAGGATTATTAGTTTCATTGCTTTTCACCACCCCAAATATATCCAACACTTCCTTAGCATACTTGCTCTGACTGATGAATATCCCATCTATGTTCTGTGTAAATTCAACCCCTAGGAAATATCTCATCCTCCCTAATTCAGTCACGTCAAACTCCTTTTCATTGATTGTTTGAATTTTTCAAACATTTCAGTATCATTCCCTGTAAAAATGAGATCATCAACATATATATTTACAATCAGTAATTTTCCCTTACCAACAAATTTAACAAACAGAGTATGCTCAAATAAACACTTTTCAAATCCTTCCTTTGCAAAGTAAGACTTAATTTTACTGTTCCAAGCACATGGTGCTTGTTTTAGGCCATACAAGGCCTTTCTAAGCTTATACACTTTATCTTTCTCCCTTTGCTTATGGTAACCTTGAGGCTGCTCAATATACACAGTTTCACTTAATTCTCCATGTAGGAAGGCACTTTTGACATCTAACTGGTACACACACCAGTCTTTGAAAGCTGCAAGGGCCAGTATACTCTGAATTGTATCCCATCTGGTTACAAGAGCAAAAACCTCATTGTAATCAATGCCATGTTGCTGAGAATATCCCTTTGCTACAAGGCGAGCCTTGTATTTTTCTATCTCCCCATTCTCATTATACTTTGTCTTATAAATCCATTTCACACCAATTTTCTTAGCACCAACAGGTAGTGTAGTTAATTCCCAAGTTTCATTTTTTTCAATTGCCTCTATCTCCACATCCATGGCCTTTATCTAGACACTGTTCTTTACTACTTCTTCAAAAGACGTAGGATCAGAAGAAGGTATAATCATTGTAGATTGTGCATTTCATTATCATCTGTTCCGTCATCTGTTACATAGTCGTTCATCCATGTAGGCTTTCTTCTATTCCTCCCTTAAGTCAGACTTGATGTGTTCTCCTTGGGTCTAGCAATACCATTGTCCTTGTCTTCTACATTATCTGGATTTTCTATTTCTAGATTTTCTGTATCAGTTTCTCCATCCTTTTCTTGTTCACTTCTGTTATTGTCCCCTAATTCCAGAGACTCATCCTTTCTCCCTTCTTCTTCTTCCTCTTTCCAGTTCCATTTTTATGTTCAGAAAAAACTACATCTCTGCTAATTAGAATTTTCTTTGACACACGATCATAAAGCCTATAGGCTTTTGATTCATCACTTACCCCCAGAAGAACAAATTTGATGCTTTTGTTGTCAAGCTTTTTCCTCTGACTGTCAAGCACATGAACATGTGCTATACACCCAAAAATACGAAAGAAATGCATTGAAGGTTTGATGCCACTCCAAGCTTCTTCAAGAGTAACATCTCTTATAGCAACTGTGGGACTGCGATTTATGAGATAAATTGACCAATTGACTGCTTCTAGCCAAAATTCTTTTGGGATTTTCTTCTCTAACAGCATACTACAAACCATGTTCATGATGGTTCTATTTCTTCTTTCAGATACTCCATTTTGTTATGGAGTATATGCTGGTGTGAGTTGTCTTTTAATGCCATTTAAGTTGAAAAATTCAGTAAACTTAGGCCCTACACTTCAGAAAGGGAATGGGAGAAAAGAGCTTGGCACCTAGGCGCCATCCATACTAAGATTCTTAGTCCATTTTCAAATGACCATAACTCTTTCATCCAAACTCCATTTTTAACAAACTTTATATCTTGGAAAGCCCTTGGAGTATAGCTTCCAATGGCATGTTTAATTCAGAAACTCTTTACTAGTTAAGATTTATGATCAAATGAGTGATCAAAGGTCAGAGTTAGTGGTGAGGATTTTGCTCATTTTATTTATCTATTAATTATGGTTTGGTTTTAAGTGCTTTCGAGGGATCTTATGGCTATGTTTTTGGTTCTACTTTTACGGTAAATCCTTGACGGCATCGAGGTGAGTGGATGACCATGCTACTTGTTTTTATTAAAACTTACATAAGTATGATATAAATCCCACTCACACAATAAATGAATTTAAATTCATTAAATTTCCTAGTTAGTGACATTAACTAGATTAGGAAATTTTCTTGTGACACTGGGAATTCTTTTTAAGAATTGCCTATGGGAATGTTATGGATTGAATTGTGTGGATTTTGGGAAATGTATTTAAGGTGTTGAGTTAGTTTTGGTGCAAGTTGTGTTATGATTTTTGAGACTGTTATGTTGAATGTGTATGAGAATAGTGGACTAATTGTTGGCTGTGGTATGTGAAAATGCATCATGTGATTGCATTTCATATGAAAAGAATTATGGGAATGTGGATCCATGAGAGGGAACAAAATGGTGGACCTTTAGAGTAAACCCATTGAGGGGTAGTCTTCAATGTGGTAAGAGCGGGAAAAGAGTGAGAAATACATCACATATTGTACAGTGCATATTCATATACGAGAGGGAACAGAGGGGTGAACCTCTGATATAAGCCTGTTGAGCAATTATTGTTCGAAGGAAAATTCCAGACTAGGAATCAACGAGACAAACGTGGGAAAAACATAGCATGTGATTGCCTGTATATTTATTATTTGTGTGTGACTATTTATGATTATACGTGCTTGGAATGAGATTGATGTAGGTTGCAAGAGTGTGGACTCGCAAGGGTAACAAGTACGCTCGAGTTTGAGTATCTATATGTCTGTACATGCTAGAGGTAAGTATTCATTTTGTGGTCATGATACTAGTATTTCTACTTGTGCTTATTTAATTGCATAGTTATTTACCCATTGAGTTTTGATAACTCACTCTCTGTGGTTATATTTTTTAAATATAGCAGCTGTCGAGAATGGGAAACCGCTGGAGTTTAGCGACTTGGAGATATACTCCATTTCATTGGAGGGTTCTTAATGAACCAAATTTTAGGCTTTATGCAGATAGAATACTCTATAAAATAGGCCACCTAGGTCCTGCTGTGTTAAGGGGTTTATTTATTATAAATATTTCCTGATGTTATGGGAAATAAAAGAATGTATTGGGTAAATTTATTTTACTTTGTAAATTTAAATTTTGTATAGTTGTGGATATTAGGATTATTTAGAGAAATTATAGGCTACCACTGAGGTACACCCTAATATGTATGTTAAGTCACATGCCCATTTTTTAGGACTTTACAGTATGTATATGTTATTGCCATCCAGGCACTTTTCCATGGGATGTACTACCATGTCCAACCTGGAGGATTTTAGAGATTATAGAATGCAACAGAATTTAAAATTTTCTCTAAAACCCATTCACCAATGGATCAATCTATATTACCATTACATTAACCATGAAAAATAAGATGAAGAAAAATACTTCTTGTAGCATAGCAACCTCTCCAGGCTAAAGCAAGTATCTAAAGTAGAATACCTCTAATGGTAATCTACGCAAAATTACACAAAAGAAAAATCTCTTAAGATAACGGAGTTTCTTCTCGTTCTTGTGCTAGCAAGCATGAAGAAGCTATGGAGAAAATCCTTTTGATTGTGGGAGAAAAAAACAAGAGTGTTTCTAAAACAAATACTCAACAATTGAGAGAGAGTGATGGGTGACGTGTGGCTTTCACTATGATATTTAAAGTGATAGGTGCAACCACAAACCCTAAAGCCCTAATTCCCTTAATAGGCACAATTCCCTTATTGGGCTTCTTAAAGTGACATCTTAAGTAGCCCAATCTCTTTGAGAAAGTGATGCCTAAGAGATTCTTGTTTTGGGCTTTTCCTTGTTTGGGTAGGAATAGGAACATATTCCTATTTCTTTTATTCTCTTATCTCCTTTTAATTAATTCTCTAATTTAGGATCAAATCCTCAAACCCATTTTACATTCCTAATGAATTTTTATATGTGTGACCCATTAGGTTTCTAGCTATGTTGGCCATTCACAATCAACGTTTAATTGTAAATAGATCACGAGTGGTATCTAGCAATACATGGCGACCTCCAATTAACCGAAAAGTCAGTTGTTTGACTTTAAACCTTTTTGTAGCTAAAGTGTGTCTATACAATGTGTCCTTTCACCGTTTTATGCCCACTTGGTTCAGAGTATAACCTATGTGTCAATTCTCACTAGACTTGATTACATCACGTCCAACCCAAGTAGTCAGTTCCTTGTCCTGTGGGATCAATCACTATAAACTATGTCACTGAAGACCATCTTTATGACAAGTCTGCTTTGGCCAAAGACTTCTTAGTGATTATCCCGACAATTGGCTATGAGTATACTTCCTTCTATCAGGAGTGGTGAATCCTTTGTTGACTACTCAAATATCTTCGAATACTTCACGTTATGCCCAATCACCACCTTAAGAGCGACCCATGTTGGATAACAAAGAATAGAGTCAAAACATAGGATCCATATCCAGATAACTTGAGTTCTTTAAGTCCAAGGATACTTGCATTATTAGCTGCTATGAGACCTATCACTGACATTTAGATAGGTATCCATGTAATGTCTCATGCAAGTCATCCAATGTACTTGTTACCATTAACAAGCATTCACATGTTCACTCAAAACATCTTATGCTTACAGCTTATGAGGACAGCTGCTTGATCAAATCAAGAAGCATAACATATGCTAGTTTATCCAAATCACTGATGTCCATTCTCAAGTGATCCTACGACTAGGGATAGTTTAGATATATACATAATTACAGATTATAGGAATCTCACATTATGATAGTCATCATAATTTCCTTCATGTTATGTTTTGTGTCATGGACTTCATTATTTATTTAACGATCTAATCTTAAGTTTATAAATATGAATATAAATAACGAAGAAAACTTCTTTAAATTAATAACTGAGTTTGTATATCTGATACAAAAAGTAATTGCTTTTAGAGCCTGTTTCTAACAATCTCCCACTTGCACTAAAGCTAATTGCCTTTGTATCTAATACCATAGGCTTATGTATGTGTCTCAAACTTAGAATGGGATAGTGACTTAGTTATTAGATCAGCTAGATTCCTATTAGTGGGAACTCTCTCTATTTTCACATCGTTTCTACCAATGATCTCCCTAATCAAGTGGTAACGTCGGAGTATGTGTTTGGATTTCTAATGAGATCATGGCTCCCTTCCTTGTGAAATGGCTCCATTGTTGTTGCAATAGACTGGTATTGCATCAATAATGCTGGGAACCACTCCTAGTTCAGTGATGAACTTCTTAATCCAAACTGTTTCTTTCAAAAGCCGGAATGTACTCTGCTTCAGTGGTAGAATCTGCAATCGTTTCTTGCTTAAAACTTTTCGAACTGACTGGATCTCCATTTAATATGAATATGTAATTTGATTGGGATCTTGAATTATCCTTATTGGTTTAGAAGCTGGCATCTGTGTCATGACCCGCAAACCCGACTCGTGATCGTCGCAGATAGTGTGTTATATATACCCAAATTGAGAATTTATCCCGCATGATACCAAGCTGCTCATAGGCACGTATATGGTATCACGTCCCATCATATTCTTCCTTAAATACACACATGCACATCACACAATAAATAAATGAATGAGACCTAACACAAGGGTCCATGCTCCTATATCACATTTCAAGAGCTTAATTAACATGGTTTTACATTTCCACGGATTATCACTCAAGAAATTCCACTATATACTAGGTCTATTGGGTCATATCCATAACCATAACACATGTATGGTCTCTCAGATCATGTCCTTACCTAGCACATATATCCCACACACAAATGACAACCACACACACAATATAAATTATACAAATGAATGAGATGCAATGTTTATCCTGCTCTTTTCCACGCCATATTAAAGACTAGCCTTAATGCGCATGCATACCCATTGACACCACTCAGTGATATTACACAATGGGTAGCTTCCCACTTTCATTTCCTTTTCATTTCATAATATAAATATGCAAATGAATATGAAATGCACCCATATCATCACCACAACCACCAATCCATACATCCCACACAATAATACATTTAATAAATAAATGTATATAAAACAATATAAATATACATGTACATATATATATATATATATATATATATATATATATATATATATATATATATATATATATGTATATATATGCATATAGGAGAGCTAGATAGATCCCTCACCTGGATTCTATGCTCTTGGTGCTCCCGCCTTGTGCCTCGACCATCCTTATTAAGTAATCAGGCAAAACCATTAAGGTTACAAAATAGAGAAATTCCCTATTACTAATCCCAACCTTTACCCACTTCTTCAAACATAACTCTCAACTGGTAATGAATCTTTAAATAAAATTTATACCATTGGAAACTAGACTCAAAGTGCTTTCCAACGATATAAAGTTTGTCCAAAACGAAGTCCGAATTGGAGAGTTATGACCATTTGAAGATCAGCTCAAGAACACTCAAATGGCCGATGCCTGAGGCACCACCCCTAGTGCTTGGAACCTGAGGTGCCATGCCTTCTCCTTCCTACTCAAGGGTGGCACCTGAGGTGCCCCACACTTCAGTTTTGGGTTAGATCTGGCTGATTCTCTACCATTTTCTATGATTTCTTCCATGCGATCTCATCTTTAGTGTATAAGGAGCATTTAGACACCAAAATCCCCAATTTTCATCGAGAAACGAAGTTGAAATCTTATTTTACTACAAATACCCTTAAAACTAGAAAATAGGGAAAAACTTAAGAAATAGGAATTCCTACATTAATTCCTTGTTTTTTCTACATTGCTAGGCTCCTACAAGCTCCCCTCATTGCCCGAGATCCATCCCTTGAAGCCTGGTTGATAGAGTTGAGTGGAAAGAGTGTGTAGAGAGAAGGAAGAGAGAAAGAGAGGAGAGAGAAGGTAAAGAGAGAGAGAGGAAAAAGGAAATGAGGAAAACGGGGGGCCCACCTATATATACTCGCACAGGGTGAAATTACTACGTTACCCTCCTATTGATCCTAGGCCAAGACTAGTAAAAATAAATACGTAATATCCCACTTCGGGTGTTTCTAAATCCTAGGTGCCCCACAGTTTTTGTTATTTCACTTTATTCCCTCTTTGTATCCAACCTATCTCGTAACTCCCTCGATGTCCTCAGTTCTTTTCTCAACTCTCTACCACTCAATATTCCACAACCTGACCACTTTTAAGCCTCACATTTTCCTTATTACGCCACGAAAAATATTTCCTCCACCCAAAATATTTCATAAAATTAGCTTTATGTAATACCCGAAAATCACGAATTTTTCAGAGTATTACAATCTGTATGCCCACTTATCTTGAGATTATTCTCTATATATTAATAATAAATCATTTGTCCTTCTTAAGTAATTAAGGATATTCTTAACAGCCACCAATGACCGTTACCAGGGTTAGACTGATATCTGCTCGTGACACTCAAAGCATATGAGACATCGAGTTTAGTATATAATATAGCATTCATGATTGATCCCATGGTTGAGGCGTAAGGGATCAAACTCATGCAAGTTCTTTCATCTTGTGTCTTCGGACACATAGACTTTGAGAGTGTAATCCCATGTTTCATGGGAATAAATATTCTCTTGAACTTTTCCATGCTAAATCTCTTTAGCATCTTATATATGTATATAGAGTGCAAAAAACCTAGTAACCTCTTAGATCTATCTCTATAGATCTTTATCGTCAATATGTAGGTTACTTCTCCAAGATCTTTCACAGAGAAATTCTTGGAAAACCAAATCTTCACGTACCGCAGGACAGAAATATCGTTTCCTATGAGTAGTATGTCATCTACATACAATACAAGGAATAAGACTGCACTCCCATTAACCTTCTTATACACACAAGGCTTATCCGGATTTTGTAAGAAATCAAACATTTTGATTGTCTCATCAAATCGAATGTTCCAACTTCTGGATGCTTGCTTCAATCTATAAATGGATCTCTAAAGCTTGCATACTTTGTTACTATCTTTGGATGTGAATCCTTCGGGTTGTATCATATATAAATCCTTGGTCAGGTTTCCATTGAGGAAAGATGTCTTCACATCCATTTGCCATATCTCATAATCATAATGAGCTGCTATGGCCAAGAGTATCCTTATGGATTTAAGTATGGCTACCGGTGAAAAGATTTCGTCATAATTAACACCTTGTTTTTGACGATATCCCTTTACAACCAACCTTACTTTATAGGTTGCAACATTGCCTTCTATATCAATTTTTTTCTTGAAAACCCATTTGCACTCGATGGGCTTAATCCAGTGGATCAACCAAAGTTCATACTTGGTGACATACATGGAATCCATTTTTGATTTCATGGCATTGAGCCATTTATCAGATTCTGAACTCTTCAGAACTTCTTCATAGGTCGTAGGTTCTTCATCTTCTATAAGTAGTACATCGTTGGGTTCACTTATGAGAAATCTATATCTCTCAGGAGCCCTATGTGCTCTACTAACTTATGAAGCATTTATGCTTGTATTGAAGGTTTGGCCATTACTCTTTTAGAATAAGTGAATGGCTCTAGCTCTTAAGCTAGTAGTGTTCTGTATCTATCAGCCCTCGATTAGGTAGTTGTTTTATGTCTGTTTGAGTATCTTGAACTGTCACAACCCAAAATGGGTGAGTGACCAGCACGATCAAAAGACTGTTCCTTGACCGTAAGCCTAAATCTCAACTATACAGGTCGGTAAAATATATAGGTACAACCACACCTAAATATACTTCATTAGATAGATTCATTCCAATAATACACTTTGACATAACAACCTATGTTTTCAAGCCTTCCTCCCTATCACAAAACAAGAGAGGAAGGATCAAAACATAGTCTAATCATAATCATGTGCACAAAAGAATAAGTAATTACTCCAAAGGCATACAAACAAGACCTAGGAGTCTTAATGTTTACAGAGCGATATTCCCACCACAAAAAAAAAAAAACAAAAGAAGCAATCACCGACGATGAACAAATCGTGGTGATATAAGACCCCGCTACTCCTCTCGCGGAGACTCGTTGGTAACTGCAGAATCTGTAAGGAAACACACATAGGAGAGTGAGTAAATTTACTCAGTGAACAAAATACAAATAGGGCTTACCACATATCTTCCATTATGGAAGAGTCATTAAAACCTTGTAGACATTTATCGCCAATTCTGGTCATCCAGGGTAAAGAATTATGCATACACATATCAACGCATATAGCAATAGCCTCAATAATAAACTTGTGAACTCATATCACCGCCACATAGATTCCCATTATGTAAAATGATAATTTATGGGGGCCCGCCGTTCCAGGGCACTAATAAAGTAATTAAAGGAATGCCAGCCATTCCATGGCAATGAATTAAGAGATGCCTGTCGTTTTAGGGCAACAATAAAAATGATAGTTTTAAGGGATGCCCACCGTTCCAGGGCAATTATGAAAGTAGTTTAGAGGTGCCCACCGTTCCAGGGTAATGTTAAAAAAGTTAAGGGGTGCCTACCGTTCCAGGGCCATAATAAAATAATTTAAAGACACTAACATAACAAGAGTTTATCTAAATCACATAGCATTTGAACAATAAATCTGAACATCTTCTGCATAAATGCTCATATCATACAAATTGTTTTAGACAGATCAATATCAAGATATCTCGAATAATTTGTGAGTTCAGTTCTTTAAAGAGTAAATCCACAATGCATATGTCATTAATGTAATTACATAATGACTATTGTCTACATCATTTTATTAAAATTTTCTCCCTCACTTGGGGTCAGACAAAAGAGAAGGAATGCGAACACGAAGGAGTGACAAGCGACAGTGGAACACCTAGATTCAAAAGTAAGAAATTTTTTTAGGTTCAAAAGGTAAGAACCAGGTGCCATCCATGGCGCGTGGGGCACCACTAACTCAACTAAACTCCTATAAGCCCCATGTGCGGGGGCGCCCGAGGTGCCCTGAGGCGCTACGCACCCAATTCTCTGACTCTAAGGCTTTCTGGGCTCCCGAGGCACCTTGTGTGGCACCTCTAGGCGCCACATTCCCAACTCTCTGCCTCAAGTAGCCTCTGGACGCCCGAGGCACCATGCACGACGCTTAGGTGCCCTGACATTAGAACCAGCGAATAGATCCCTTAAAATTAACCAATCTCCCTCCCCTTGTGCTCTAGGATTCCCATAGTTGGAACTTTACTACATTTAGGTGATTAGCCTTAAAAAAAGGTCTTAAGCCAAGTAAATCCAAGGGTAGGGTTATGAATCATAAAAGAGAAATCCCCATCTTATTTCATCAAGCATTTATTAGGGTTTTTATGATCACCCTTCACCCTTTTCTCTTAAGCCATTATTCCTAACCAATCATTCAAATGCTCAGCAAATCTAGTGATTGTAACAAATACCATAGAAATCAATGGGGCACAAGGAGTTCAGCACTCAAGTCACAATGGAAAAATATGGTAAGTTAGGGCTTTAAGAAAGGGGAGTAGAAGGAGAAGAAGAAGCTAGAACACTTACCTTACAGAACTAGATCAGCAAAACTTTCCTTTTTCCTCCCAATCTTACCTCAGCTGGCCACACAATAAGGGGCAAGGGAGAATGCTGTCAACAGGATGCACACACACACGCCTCTATGCAGGGGAGAAGAAGGAAAAAGAAGGGGAAGGAAAAGTTTTAAGAGTGTGGGTCCCACTCCTCATAAGTCAATATTTATAAAATTTTCCACAAAATACCTACTTCCTTTTTCATTCCACAGTAGATTTTTCCACACATAATACCAGATAAATAAAAATTCACACAATCATAAAAAATAACCATGGCATGCACTACCAGTAATTCACATACAATTAGTTTCAAATAAAAATAAGGGGAAAAGAAAAGAAATGGAGAATTACAATTGGTATCTGAACTTCCTCAAATTCAATCATACTCTCACTATTTTCCATTAAGAGAAACTCTTTCTCTAGGAAGACAGCATATCTTGAAACAAACACCTTTTGTTCCAAAGTATGGTAGAATTGATATCCCTTTGTTTCCTTGGGGTATCCCACAAACAAACATTTGTCAGATTTTGCCTCAAGTTTATCTAACATTATCCATTTCATGTAAGCTGGACAACCCCATATCTTCAAGTAAGATAAGATGGGTTTCTTGTAATATCATTTTTTGAATGGAGTAACATCAATTGTCTTGGTTGGGACTCTGTTCAAGATATGAACAGCAGTCTCGAGTGCATAGCCCCAAAAGAATTTAGAAAGCTCTGTATGACTCATCATAGTCCTAACCATGTCTAACAAGGTTTAGTTTCTCCTTTCAGCCACACCATTATGTTGTGGAATGTAAGGTGGAGTCTACTAGGACAATATCCCATTGCCTTAAGATACTCTTGGTTTAAGTATTCATCACTTCGATTAGATCTTAGTGTCTTAATACTTTTACCAAGTTGTTTCTCTACTTTATTCTGAATTCTTTAAACTTCTCAAAGGCCTTATATTTGTATCTCATTAGATACACATACCCATATCTAGAATAGTCATCGATAAAAGTAATGAAGTAGACATAACCACTCATGGCATGTGTTGACATTAGTCCATATACATCAGTATGTATTAGACCTAATAAATCAATTACATTACACCCTTTCCACTAAAAGGTGATTTAGTCATCTTACCATTTAAGTAAGAGATGCATGTGTCATATGATTCATAATCAAATGATCCTAAGTTACCTTCTTTGTGTAACTTACTCATGCATTTCTTGCTTATATGATCTAGACGATAATGCCATAAATATAAGGTTAATTGATTATCTTGTTTTAGGCATTTAGGATTTCCCTTTTCGATGTTGAGAAATGGGTTAGATGTATATCATACATAAATCCCATTGCATAATGTTCTAATGCCATAAAGAATACCATCTAACATTATGTGACAACAGTTGTTACTAAATGTTAAATGAAAACCCTTGTTATTCAAACTCAAAATTGAAACAATGTTTTTAATCAAGAATAGAACGAAATAAAAATTGTCTAATTCTAAAATTATACCACTAGGTAAAGGCAATACATAAGTTCCTACAGCAAATGCGGCAACTCTTGCTCCATTTCTGACTTGTAGGTCTGTCTCTCCTCTGGTCAACTGTCTACTATTCTTTAAGCCCTGCATATCGGTATATATGTATGAGCTACAACCGGTATCTAATACCCAAGTTTTACTAAAAACAATATTTATCTCAATAATGAAATACCTGGAGTAGTTTCGGCATTGGATTCCTTTTTATTCTTCAAGGACTCCATATAGGTCTTGTAGTTCTTCTTCCAATAGCCCTCTTTGCCACAATGGAAGCAAGTCCCTTTGGGTGCAGCTTTCTTTGCCTTCTTGGCCTGCTTTTTCTTGATACCTCCCTTGGTCTTGTGCTGCTTCTGAAGCTCGGGTGTCATAGAGGCCAACATGATACATGTTGCTAGCTCATCATCACCCATGCGCTTCTTTTAGGCCAACTCTTGGTTTTCATCAGCATCAGCAGGGGGTTCAGGGAGTGCCTCATCAAGAACATAGGCTATGCGTTCAGCCTTGAGAACCATTGTCAAGTTTCTTAGCCAGTCTAAGAAATTTGCCCCAGTTAACTTATTTGACTCAATAATAGATTTTAAATTCATGGTGGATGTCATGATTCTATCAATCTAAATGTAAAAACATGAGTATGTTAAAGTATGTACATTAATACATGATATACGATTTTAATATAACATATTATTACTCCCACTATTTTATTACAAATCCAAAAGCCCCTACTTTTGATCCAGGAGAACCTGTTGAAAGTTCTCCTAGTGGGCTCAATGTCCAAAACTCACCTTGAATGACATTGGAGAGAGTCCAACAAGTTATCTTAGATCAAATGGTAGGTATCTCGTACCAATTGCATCGTGTATAAAACTGAGTAGTGCTATCAACTATTGATGTATGAACTAATCATTGGGTTTGTCAAATCTTGACTCATATACATCATATAAATATAGCCCAACTTAGTCTCTGTCCACATTACCTTGGAGAGAGTCCAACAAATCAATGCTTCTAGTTAAAGCCAGCCCATTAATCATAAGATCATATCTCAATGGTTTGAATATGTTCAACTTAAAGCCAAGCTTGGAGAGAATCTAACAACCCAAGCTTTAAGAATATCTCTAGTTCGTCCCATATTAATAGAAGACTTTAGCTTTAATATTATTCGAGGGTTTTCTTAATTAGTCTCATCAGATTTTAAATTAGACATACATTATATGTGTGATCACTTTACACATATATAGATAGTAAATTATATGGCGTGGTTATAAACTTATTTATGGTCAAGTCTTTGAGCCAAAAGAATGACTAGGTCAAACCATAGTATATACATGATTTTACATTGAAGACATAGAAATTTTGTTTCTACTCGTCCCCTCACAGTTGTAAGTACCAAAAAACGATCAAACCGAGAACTTACAAATCGATGATGCCTCCCTATTGTCTAGGGTAAGGTAATTTATATTAAGTTAATTATTCTAGTATGCTCTTTGATCAGATAGGGCACCTAGGAGATAGTGTGTATGGTTAGGGTTAATCAGAGAAATATCTAGGCTTGTGGCAGTGTTGGTAACACACTATCCACAATAGTCATGAATTTGATTCCGAAAGTAGTAAAACTCCTAGTCTCAGATCCGGGTCATGACAGAACCCAAGGGAAATACACAAGCTGTGTAACGCATTAGGATCTAGGCTTTAACTGTCTTACTGTCTTAGTGAATTTTATGAAATACGTATGATGTGTATTATAAGTCGATGATAACTTTTGTTAAAAGCTTTAGTCATGATCAAATGTAAGAGAAGCATGCTAAAGTTGTCAAGTACTTATTGAACTATGATATAGTTAAGATGTGTTAGGAGATCCTTTGTATAATGTATGCTATGCACAATAATCAAGCAAAAGTCCTTGTAACTAGTATGTATAATATGTATCTTAAGTATGTGGTAATCCTTTTAACAAACAAGCTCTTGTGTAGAAAATAAGTTATAACCTTGAAACAGGTTAGCTTAGACAAGAGTATAAATAGAAAGAACATCCTAACGAAAGTACAAATTGTATACATGTATGTATATTTAAATTAATTGAGAATATACATGCAGGTAAAATTTCCTTTAAGGAATGAAAGTTTATACTAAATGGATTTAACACAAAAATCAGTTGAAGGTTACAAGTTCAGAATATGAAAAGTCCTTCACAACAACATTTCAAGGGTTGGTAGTAGCCAACCAGTTGATTGGTGTGCTACACCATCCAACTGGTCAACTTCTATAAGACAAGTGTTAGTGAGGTAAGAAGTAACTAATCAACTTGTAAGACCTAGCAATCGACTGGCTTAGCCCTGATCAACATTGTATAAATTCTTTGTCTATTGTAACCTGAACTTGATACCATACATAATAAGAGTTACTCACCTATGATCAAAGAGAAACTAAGTTAGTTAAATTTGTATATGGAAATTAAGGATGAGCATTAGAATACAAGATAAGATTGAGAAGATTATGATCACTCTTTTAAAAGAAATGAACACAAATGGACATAACTTCAGAAATCAAAGTGTTCCTTAAACTACGAGATCATCCAAATTGAATAATAATAATAACAAAGAGACTATATATAATAAGTAGGACATTACAATTACAATCAAACATGTGCTATGTACTCATGGAATGATACACAACTCAAACACACTTTATGGGATGTTTTTTCACTTCAATGACAGAGATCAAGGTTTTCATACAAAATCATATCACATAATTTCAATCAAGAATAACACAAGATTTGCTCAACTTATAGGGTTAAACAACTTAGATTTGTATAGCTTTTTACATCAACACATGAATCTGACTAACATATAATTCATTAATCATCTTTTTCTTTTCAACATTTCCCACATGTCCATTAAGGTGTGCCAACTACATTGCAATTTCTAGGATAAGCATTCACATGTTTACCTTTTCCTCATTCAACATATGTATATGGTTATTGTATAACTCATTGATCATGTTTTTCACATTCAAGCATAGTTTACAACCACCGAGCTCACATTTACAATGTAGGTTATCGAATCACATACATCTTAGAACACCATTCTAATATCCATTAGGCCAATCAAGATCTAGATATAGGTATATATACCATACAAGTCAACTTCCAAAATGTGATTCTTGATAGCTTACTTCAAGTTTTAATATATGAATATAGATTTCCAAAGTTTGCCTTAAGCCAAGGGTAATACCCATCATTTTTGTGTATGTACTTAGTGTGCCATTTTCCAAGTGAGTGTAAATGTCCCTATGTATGAACTATGTTTTAGATTAATAAAGGCATTAATTGATGGATAATTGATGAAATTGAATGCAAGTTGATGGCCTTATTCATGGAAACACAAATAGACTTTTGAAGAGGGACTAGAATGAAAGAAATGTTGAAATTATATTCTTCTCTATAATTAAGATGATGTGTCCAATGTTTGGGGTTAGTGAGTAGAGGGGCTTCATGTGTGTGACAAGGTAACTTAAGGGTGGTGTATAATTGTGTGCAAAGATAACTTTTGAAACAAGATTGACTAAATTGCCTCTAGATCATAACTTTACTTCACTTGTGGGGAAAGGTACCTTAGATAAATTATAT
Source organism: Biancaea sappan (assembly GCA_037074585.1). Lineage (NCBI taxonomy): Eukaryota > Viridiplantae > Streptophyta > Magnoliopsida > Fabales > Fabaceae > Biancaea > Biancaea sappan. The sequence continues at coordinate 72,842,515 of CM073492.1, read as the reverse complement.
GCTAGCTTTCCCTTCTCTTGCTATCTTGCATGATCCATATACACTTTGGCTTCCTTGCTCACCCTTTTTCATACCTAAGCACTCACACTCCCCAACGCACTTTAGCTTCCATCTCTGGTGAAGGTCCCTTTCTCCGAAGACTATTTAACTTACCAAAACAACTTAGGAAAGTGTTAATGGAAACATCACTCTCTCTTGGTAGATTTTTGTCCCTATCCATGCCCTAACATGAGTATGTTGAAATATGGTTGTTTGATAGATAGAAACTTGGTCCCAACACTTTTCTTCTTTGATTCTATGCCATTGGAACATCTTAGAGTGGGTTTTGGAATGAGAACTTGGTTTCTTGAAACTTTTGCAATGTGGGTTCCTTACATGAAATTTCAATGATTTTGTTTGATTCTTGAAACCAAGATGTTCATGGAGTGTTGGAAGGGTTTATTGATGATTGAGCTACTTTTAATGTTCCCAAAACCATTGCAAGATCAAGGGAAAGTGTTGTAACATCCCAATTGCATTCTCCTTAAATAGAATAAACAAGAATTTATGGGAGTCCCCAAGAAATTAGAATAAGAAAAGACGATTAAAAGCAAAGACATAATCAGATCAAAAGGCTAACAGCTGACTACCAATAGGATGACAGTCAACTGATACGTCAAATGCAATAAAATGAAGTCTGGTGCAAGGCAACTGACTGATATAGAGTGAGTAGTCGACTAACCACATCAGGAAAATAAACCATATTTGAAACAGAGAGGAATTGGTTGACCACCAGTCAGGCATCAATCAATCGATAGGCTAGAATTTTCCAGAAAAAGCTACAAAGAGAGCAAGCAGTCAACTGATGGGCATATGACAATCGACTACTAACTTACAGAATAGCATTCGTAAGTCAATGTAATTGATAAAAATCAGTTGGAAAATTACTAAAATAACCTCAACTAGTCAGGAATATATGAGAAATAAAGTTAGGGGTAAGAAGGTAATTTTACAAAGGCTTTAAATGAGTATATATATATATATATATATGTTCTATGAGAGAAAGAAGAAAAAACAAAAGGGAGAGAGAGAGAGAGAGAGAGAGAGAGAGAGATGTTAGCCCTAAGGATATATGCTATAAGTTTTGATGATGATAAATGTATTTGAAATGTAGCATTAATATATATAAAGGTTAATCATCATATATATGCTACAAGTATTTAAGCATAATTATGTTATTTAATATGTAATGTTTCATATATTGAATCATGCTCTTTATTATGAATTAAACTAACCATTTAGTTTGCAAGAAAGATATTTTTCTATAAGTTGGTTTAAAACAAGAAGAGTGAGCATTGGATTGAAGAAAGAAGAATATCAACATCATGCCTCACTCAAGGATACAACATGCAAGGATAAAGTTCCAAGAATTGAAGAATTAGAAGATTTGAAGTCTTGGAAGATTGGTTGCATTAAGATCGCCTATGTATTTACATTAGGTATATTTTAAATAGGCTAGCATACTTGTGTAACTCAATGATTTAGATTTTCATACATTGGCTCAAGTATTTTGAACAAAAAGATAGTGAGATATGAAGTTTTACAAAAGTTAGTTTTTGTCATTTGGTCACTTTTTATATCATATCTCCTAAATAGAAAATCAGTTTTTCAAAAATCTTAATCTCATTTTATAATAAACTCAAAAGAGCTTTCCAATGGTATATTATTTATTCAAAACGAAGTCCAAATGGGAAAGATATGACTATTTAAAATACAGTTTGTAAAACTAAAAGTTGATTTTACTGCACTCAAAAATTAATTTATTCTGACCTATGGTCACTGTTTTGATCATATCTTTTAAACCAAAAATAATTTTTGAGTTAAAATTCTTTCATTTGAAACTAGACTCCAAGGGTTTTTCAATGATATATAATTTGTTTAAAACGAAGTTCAAATGAGGGTTATGAATTTTTAAAAAGAGCTCAAAAATAGAGTTTCGCTACTATCAGCTGGAGGTTGACCGGTAACCTTTAACCAGTCAACTGGCAACCTAGAAATTACTATCTAATAGTCATATTTTTTAATCTAATGGCCATACTGAGCGACCGGTTGACTAGCAGCTCCCGTAAGTCAATCAGTCCACCTGGAATTGCACTTTTAAGTGTTGTAACGACTAGTTTTGTAAAATATTTTATATATGACCTTTGATACACGATTTTGGGCTAGAACAAAGTACTACAATGTGATATTAACTTGTTCTATCATATTTGAGAGAAAGAAAACTCCCTTGAGCCAAATCTTGCATATTCTTTATCATTAGATTTATAAGATCTTCATTTGTATCCATCTACTCTTTAGAGAGAGTTTCTTAATATTGTTGATTTTGATCAAGACAAATATTATTCTAAGTTATGGTTCGCAAGTACCGGTGTTGGAAGAACTTGCATTGGGTTGAGAAGGAGCATGGATTCATAAATTCTCCGTTGTAGTAGTTCGCAAGTACTCGGATCGAACTTGCAATTATAGTGAAAATACTCAAGTAGTTTTCTTGAGAACTGGACGTAGGCTTGAGATTAACCAAACCAGTATAAATCTCTGAGTTTGCTTTCTCTCTTTATTTTGTGCAATTGTATATCTACTCTTTAACCTAGCACTTTACAAATATTCATATTGATAGCACATTGATTTTCTGTATTGTATTTATTATCTTAAGTATTGTTCTTTTACAGAAAATTATTTTAACTTCTAATTAAGTTTTGTAAAATTTTATAAATCTCAATTCACCCCTTCTTGGGATCCAACCATTCCTAGAGAGAGAGAGAGAGAGAGAGAGAGAGAGATGAAGAAAGAGCTTAAAGAGAGAGAAAGAGAAGGAAATCAGGAAAAAAGACAAAAGGAAGATTAGAGCTGAGAATTGAGGTTTATAGTTTAGTTCTATATACAAGGTAGCTAGTTTTCCATAAAACCATGTTTTTAAAGTGTTCTTCAGATTGTTATTGTTCATCCATATGCTAAAACACTTTTGTGTTATGTTTATACATGAGATTAACTTCTATGAAGAGATTCAAGTATTTCTAGCTTTGTTATATGAAAGTATACTTAACTAAGTATTTTAAGATATTTTACATGCTTATGATATTAAATCTTACTTTCATAGTAGAAAATTAGACCTAAAGAAAGACTTGTAAAACATGTGTGAATATGAAGAAAAGTAAACAAGATCCTATCTCATCTTAGGAGATAGAAATAATCAGTAAGAACTAGTCATCTAAAAGAAGAGATTATCTCTTAGAAGAAGATGATATTTATAATAGTAGTTTTTAATTCTCTAGAGATAAATAACTAAAGATGGAAATAGATAGCAAGTTTTTTAGTAAGAACTAGTCTTATAGAAGAAGACATAGGAAGAAAGAAGTAAGCCAAATCTATTTCATAGAAGAAAATAAAGAAGGCAAGAAGAGACTTATCTCATATAAGAAGACAAGGAGAATTAGAAAAAATAATATGAACAGTAAATTCTTATTCCATAGTAAAGAATAAGAAGAAAGAAACTTGTTTCATAGTAGAAAAGAAGAAGAGAACCTTGTACCACAGTAGAGTATAAGATAATACTCTTATTCCACAAAAGAGAATAAGAGGAGAATAGAAAGACTTGTTCCACATAAGAAGACAAGATAACATAGTCTTATTCCACAGAAAAGAATAAGAAGAGAATCTTACAATAGAGAATAAGATAGAAAAGAGACTTATTCCATAGAAGAGAATAAGGAAAGGACATGAGCATATTCCATAGAAGAGAATAAGAAAAAGCTTTGTGCTAGATTAAGAATAAAGATAAAGTAAGTCATATAAAGTTTATTCATAAGATATTTATTGTATATATATATAATATAAATAAATATATCAAACATTTAGGGTTTCAAAGTTAGATTCTAGCTTCAATCTTTCCTCTTTTGTTCTTAATTCTTCTCGCTCAGAGCAATTCTCATCAGCCGTCTCCCAAAATTCAGGCGAGAATACTCTAGGGTTCTTTTGAAGTCACGGTTGAAGCTTCCTTTCTCAGGTGACTTTTGAATTTCTTGCAATTTGTTCTTCGTTTGAGTATGTGATTGCTCCCTTCTATTAATCTCTTATGAGATGGTTAGTATTGCAAATAAATTTTGCATTACCCAGAATGGCAGAATCCAAACTTAGGACTCTATTTCATCATTTTGCCTTCGCCACTCTTCTCTCGTGATCTTGTCCGTCGTCGCTCCTACTCTGCTACTAATCACCATTCCTCTCTTCTCTCATGATCTCGTCGGTCGTCACCCCTACTCTACAACTACTTGCCATTCCTCTCTTCTCTTGTGATCTCATCGGTCGTCGCCCCTATGCTATGATGTTTTGTTGTGCTTAAGCTTGGCATCTTGACATTTTCTTCAGCCTTTTTCTTCTTGCTCACCAGTCACCAATGCTACCTATCGATCTATAATCCGGTAATGTCCAACTTTTAAGGTGAAATGTTTATGGCTGTTCTAAGTTCGCTTCATTTTTGCTACTGTGTTCCTTTTGAAATTAATTGTATTGTATTATAGTTCTGAATGCAGCTTATACGCTATTGTTATGCAATTTTTCTTTTTTTGTTTTCAACTCTCTCTATATGGATTTCGAGAGATGGAAAACATAAGGTAATTGGAGTTTATGGGCTCTGGGAAATACAAGTTGCAATAAATATTTAAACCCTAAACACTGAACCCAAAGATTTTCAATTTTTAGTCTTGATGGAATTTATTTCTTCTTTTACTTTAATATCTGAACTATAAGGTAACTAGAGTTAGATTTATGTAATTTATTTGTTTTAATTGCTAATGGCCAACTTTTTTCTAGCTTTTCATTTTTTTTTTATTTTTTAGGTTCCCAAAATCCTAATTTTCAGTTCATTCCAATTTAAATTTTCTGTCTTCTTCATGCATAATAGATTAGGATATCTACATTTAGATAACTATTTTTGTAATTGTATTATATTACAGATGACTGGTAGCATGGAGGGTCAGCTTTTCCATTTCGTGTGTTTTAGTTCTCTTTAGAGCTGAGTGGTCAAGTGTTTCTGTGTAGTTACTGAAAGTGTTTATAAGCCAAATTCTCTTAGTTCATTTAGGATTTGGTTTAGTGTTTGAACATCATTTAGGATTTGGTTTTATATATTTATCTTTTTTGGTTTGGCTTATTATACTAATAGAACTTTTCTAAATAATTTTAATAGTTTTTTAAATTGGAAGATGCTTCAAATAAATGTTCAATGGATAATAGAAATGAAGTAAGTAAAGTGGGTGATAGTTCTACACCAACAACACAAGCAAGTGAATCAAGAGAGGAGACACAAGTGCAAGATGATGTAGACGGAGATTCAAGTTCATGGAGAATGAAAGGCTAAACATAATTATTGCTCCAAATTGTTAGGAAGAAACATGAGGAATGGGACAAAACATTTCCATAGTCATCTTGATAGATGTAAGAGAAAGGGAGTGAAGAATTTGTGTCAAACAATTCTGACTAAAAATTTTCCCAAAGGGAATGGGCAAGAGTTGAAAGCTGGCATATTTAAACAAGGAGTTTCAAGGAAAGAATTAGCTAGGATGATCATTATGCATGAATATCCTCTTAGCATAGTTGAGCACATGGGATTCAAAAGCTATTCTAATTATCTTCAGCCTTTATTCAAAATGCCTTCTCGCAATACTGTGAAAAGTGACATTTTGAATATTTATGACGTTGAAAAATCAAAAACAATGAAGATGTTGGAGAAAAATGAAGGTAGAGTTTCAATCACAATTGATATGTGGACTTCCAACCAGAAGAGGGGATACATGGCTATCACAGTTCATTTTATTGATAGCTCGTGGACACTACAAAGTCGAATATTAAGGTACACTTCTTAGTTTTATATGCTAAAATTGAGTTAATTACATTTTAGAAATTATTTGAAAATATCAATTAATTTACTTCAAATTTTATTGTTATTTAGGTTTGTTTATGTCCCTTGCCCGCACACAAATGATATGTTATGTGAAGCATAGACTGATACTTTGATAGATTGGAATATTGATATAAAGTTGTCCACAATAACTTGAGATAATTGTTCCACTAATGATGTTTTAGTGCACTTATTGTTGCACAAGTTGCAACTTGAAAAAATAATATGTCATGGCCTTTTGTTTCACATGCTTTGTTGTGCACATATTCTAAATCTTATTGTGAAAGACGGACTAGAGGTGATTAAGGGAGGGATTGAAAAGATTTGTGATAGTGTGATATATTAGGGTACAACATCTAAAAGAGAAGAAAAGTTTGAAGAAACCATTAAACAATTGTGCATTCCTTTTACTAAAAAATTAATTTTTGATTGTCCAACAAGATGGAATTCAACATTCTTAATGCTTAAAGTTGCTATAATGTATAAGGATGTTTTTGTTCGCTTAAAACAATGAGACTCTAAGTACAAGATATTGCCTAGTAAAGATGAATATGAATTAGCAAAAGATGTATGCAAACAGTTGGAGATTTTTTATAATGTTACTGAATTATTTTCAGGAAAAAAAATCCTATAGCCAATATGTATTTTCCTCAAATTTGTGAGATAAAACTATCATTGAATGATTGGATAAAATCTCCAATGAATGTTATAAGGAATATGATGTCATCTATGCTAGGTAAATTTGAAAAATATTAGGATGTGATTCATGGCATTATGGGAGTTATCATGGTTTTGGATCCTAGATATGAGATGACTTTACTTGAGTATTATTTTTCCTAAATTTATGGTAGTGATTCATCAAATCAAGTTGATGTGATTCATCATTTATGTTATGATTTGGTAAATGAATATCAACTAAGGCTAAATTCACTTGGGAAAGATGAATCTTTTGGACAATCAGATAGCACACTATCTGTGGATGACAGATTGACTGGTTATGACCAGTTTGTGAGAAATAAGAAGAGACATAGGATTTCTTATATTAGGAAAGAGTTGAATCATTACTTAGAAGAAGAAGTTTGCCACGATTAGCTGACTTTGATATTTTGCTTTGGTGAAAACTTAATGGCGTTAAAATCCAACTCTTTAAGCAATTGCAAAAGACTTGTTAGCGATTCCAGTGTCTACAGTCGCTTTAGAATATGCTTTTAGTACAAGTGGTAGATTAATGATCCCTCATCGTAATAGGTTGTACCGAAAGACATTGGAAGCTTTAATGTGTGCTCAAAATTGGTTGTTGGCTATGGAAATAAAAAGGTTACACATTTTTTTGTTTTTTTTTGAAATAATATTTATTTAATTTACATCAATTTAGTATTTGATTTTTTAAACTTTAAATTTTTTCATAGATGATGGCACATCTACTTCCCAATGTTATGTTACTATTAATGATGATGTGGATATAGATGATAAATGTTCAGGTATAATTTAAATGTTTGATATTTTGTCTTTTTTAAACTTCATATAGAAATTGAGAGTTAATAATTTTTTTAATAAATTAATGTCGAAGTTACTGATGTATGCTTCAGATGATTGGTTGAAGCAGATGGTAGCCACTATCTTCATATCTGTAATTTATTTTTGAAATCTTGTTTTCTTATTTGAAATTTTAGTTGGCAAAATATATTTCATTATTTGTGATTGAGATTCATTGATGGTGGTCCCATCAAGAAGACAAGAATTATAATTTATAAACCTTGTGACACCCATGTATAACAGATGATTGACAGGTGGTGATCATTTGGCAAATTCTTAGTTCTGGAATTCTATTAAGATTTATGTCTCTGTGGGTGGGTCTCTATGTACATATATATTCCATGTTCAAGTTTCTTGTTCATATTCAATGTCATATTCTTAGTTCATTACCAACAATCTCCGTCACTTTTTTGCCTCTGAATACATATTTAATTGGCAATCATTCAATCAAGTGAAGTGTATGATTTCTTTTTTTTTTTTTTTGAACTTACGAATCTTTGCAATTAGTAATATTACAATTACCAATTTTTGCAATTGATGAAGAGTACACTATTGGCCATTTATCTTGGTGCATTAACATATTGCCATCTCAAATGCAGTGGTCTCTACCTCTCTAGAATGCATGCTCATGCTTAGTGCAATGCTTAAAAAGTATGAATGGGATTGATGAAGCTAAGCATGACAACTTTTGAAGATTTATGAATGAGACTTTTTTAATGTTGCTGTATATCTTAACAAATTGCTGTCTATTATTCTTTTTGAATTAATTTTGTTGAGTATTGTGTAATGAGATTTGTTATGATAAGTTTATGAATGTTATGTTTAAAAATTATATTGTTTTACATGTTGCCCCCTTGTTTTATTTTAGTTTTTATAGTTTTTGTTGTTTTAGCTTGTATGAAAATTTGTTCTTCTCAAAATGAATTTCCCTTTTTCACCTAAAAAAAACTCATATAGTTAACTGATGCGAGTCAAGTTCGAGTTTGGGTATGAGAAAAAGGTAGTCAATAATATGATTTCGGGGTCGAGCGAGGCAAGGTATTAAAATTCTCTGTAGGTTCGGGGATATGGCAAAATTAAAAAAAAAAACTTGTGGGGTAACGGGGCATAGGATAAGTGTGCGGGGCGAGATGGGTATTGAAAAACCCACACCGATTCTCCCCCATTGCCATCCCTTAAGAAATAAAAGGGAGACACTATAAGTGTAATGGGAACCAAGAAAGAGTTTCGGTGGAAGAACATAACACCCCTCGACCAAGAATGTGGGGTGCAGGCTCAGGCTCCCAAGGTGCCAAGCCTAGGTGCCCCAAGCGCCCTCTTGGCTGATAGTTGGGTCAAGGGCATCCAAGGTGCCAAGGCTGGAACCTAAGGCACCACTAGACCCAAGAGTGCAGACGGCGCCTCAAGCCACCATCGCTTGGCACTGGGAAAGGTTCTAAGAAGCCTTGTGGCACCCCAAGTGCCAAGATGTCAATCAAGGCACTATCAGCTGAAGATGATATGTTGCATTTAAATGTTGAAATCCTTCATTGGCATGTGTTGTAGGTGCTGTGAAAGGTCATTTGGTGATTGTTCAAGATCTTTCAAGCGAGTAATTGTAGTTCGATTCCCAAGTGAATAGCTAGCCCTACTCAAGCTTATTTTGAATGTTTATGTAAGCATCACATTCCATGTAATAAGGATAGATGAACTTTTGATGGCTATGATTCATGTATTTAGAAGATCCTAAAGATACACAAGATTTAGTATCTATATAGAGATGAATATGAAATTAAGAGATCCTAGAATAACCATAGGATCTAGATATGAAGAGAATGATATGAAAGGCTAAGAGATCCTAGACTTACAACATGATCTAGAAGCTAAGAGAAGTTATACAATGGCTAGGGGATCATGGAGTTGTCCCATAGTCTAGAAGTTAAGAAGGGGCATGTATGAGACTAAGAGACCCTAGGATGAGGGTGTGGTCTAGAGTTAGGTAAGACAAGTTTATGAAAGTATAAGACCATAGAGCATTGAATGGTCTAGAGACGACAAGCATAAGAGCGTAAAACCATAGAGTAAGACATGGTCTAGAAAATTGAAATGCTATGTATGTATAGATGTATATACTTATATATTGATGACTACCTACAAATTATATGGTGAATCGTAAGATGATGCTTGAATGGAAGTGCACCCATGATAAAGATTAATGAGTTTAAGAGGTTTGGTGGTCATAAAAGCCTAGAGGGCTAAATGATTATAGAGACCTATGATATATAATTATCCATAGAGGCCATGAGGCTCGATGGACTAGAAATTTAAAGAGACTCTTTGATTCATGGAGACTTGTGCGGTTTGGTGGATCATAAAAGTCTAGAAGGTTCGATGGTTCATAAAGGCTCATGAGGCTCGGTGAATCATAAAGATCTATGAGGTTCATTGAACCAAAGCCACTTACGAGGTGAAGGTTCATAGAGACCTAGGTGATTAAGATGCCAAGAAAAGCAAAGTGTATATGTATATAGCATCTTATAGTACACAAGAGATTGTGTAGATAATTGATTATGTTCTTGAGAATATTGTATGTTGAAACCACATTTGTGAATATGTAGCCAACGAGATTATGATGTTTGTATAAAACTCTGTAAGGATGTATTAAGGAAGTATTCATCCTAGTGGCTAAGACATAGGTTTATTTTCAGTTCCTATATGCATGTTATGCTATGCTAGATTATGTTGTTTTTTTATGAGTAAGTTGTTTGCTCAGTAAGACATTGTTCTCACCCCTTCTTATGATTATCTTTTTTTAGAGCCTGAGCTTGCTGAAGAACATCTACAGTGAGGAGTAGTGGAGTTTAGAGTCCCCAACCCTTCTTGCTATCTGGGTTGGTGTTTTGGCTATGTGTACACCCTCTTTCGATTCTTAGAAATGCTTTGTAGTCTTGTAGGACTCCTAGGGTGTAAAGTAACTGATGTAAATGAATTGATATGAAAATGGTATTCTTTTAATGCATGTTTCTCTGAATTCCCTCTGTCATATATTTTGATGTTGGGAATGGTTAAAAATATGAAGAACACTTAAAATGCAACTTATAAATATTTCAGTTAGTGAATGAAATGCATTATTTTGGTTACATGTTGTATTTATATGATTAACTGGGAATGATGAGTAATATGACATATTAGGCTTACAACCATGGGTTGTGTCATGTGTTGCGCTAGTCTCATACCCAAATCGGGGTCTGACACCAAGTATGATTAATCATTCAAAATATCATGCTTCTGAAAACTAGACCAAACCTACCAATCGGACCTGAAAATTAATGAACCAGCCTTGGTTCTAGTTTGGAACAACCTATAAAACTGGGAGGCCTTCGAACCGATCTCGAATCAGATGAACTGGCTTCGACGGTAAAAATCGGGCAATTCGTGATTTCTATCAGTTCATGAATTTTTTTATGGCAAAGTTCAATGACAAAAAAAAAGAAGAAGAAGCTGAGAGGAGAGAGAGAGAAAGAGAGAGAGAGAGATGCTTGGTGGCTGTCGTGAATTCAGTAGCTTAAAGCCTCTCGCCTTTCTCATCATCTTCTCATCAAACACAGATGTTGCCAGTGCCAATATGAAGTTCCAGATGAAAATATGCAAATGAAGCTCGCAGAGAGAACATCTGTCTTGTATCAGGGAAAAAATGGGAAAGGGAGGAAGACGAAGTAAGTGTGCAGACTGAGAGAGAGAAAGAAATGAGGCATTGGGATGATAGTAGTCTCCTACTCTCCTGAAGTAGACTGTGCTTTTGCTATAAGGACATTGGAAATGATAAAAGAAAGAGAAAGGCATATGGATATGACATTGGGAAATGATAAAAATAAATGAAAACTATTGAGATAATTTTAAAAAGAGAAACACATCCTTTTAAAATATTATAAAATAAAAATACTATTTATTTAAAAAATTATTATAGAAAAATAGGTGGATGAACTTAATAAAAAAATAGAAAATTTATTTTTCTGACAAATTTTTTAATTATATAAAGTATTTTGTTATTGTTAATTTTATATTTTAATATTTTAATATATTTTAATTACCACCAGTTCGATCGCGGTTCAACTCCAGTTTGACCACTGACTTTTGAACCGGTGCCTCGATCGGTTCAGTGACCAGTCCGGTTCTCTAAACCTTGCAAAATATAGAAGGCTAGACTCATGGTTAATGTTACAATCTCTACTCAACATGGTTCTGAGTATCACATATTTCTTATTCATGCCATGAGCACGCCATTATCCACTACCTCTTACTCATTTCTAACATTTCAACTAAGGCACATGATTGTAAGACAAACATTGATTAGGTATTGACACTTACCACATCATATTTCACAAGGTTGGAACCTATAGTATCCACATCTCATTTCAAACATGGCTAATTACTCAAATTATTTAGCAATTTTCCAAGCATAGCTTATGTAAACACATAGCTCATACCCATAACTAGCACACATGCTACCACATTTAACTCATTAATTAAATATTCTCTTTTCCATGTTTCATTTATGGCATATTATTATCATTCACCTCATACATGCATACTTCTCATGATGTAATATGAAGAATTGAATAAAAAATTTAGGAGTAGGGTTAATTACTCACCTCGAATTCAAGCTACCAATTAAAATTTTCCTTGCTTGTTGTACGTGGAATTGATGATTTAAGATATTTTAAGAGCACTTCCTTATTGATTCCATCATGAAAGAAAAGACAAAAGAAGTCAAAAATTGAGAAAAAAGAAGGTGGATCTTTGTTGCTATAGTGGAATTTCCACTGCTACAGTAGTACGAGACAAAGGCAGCGTTAGGCATACTCTTTCCGACGGTTGCGGCACTAGCCCATAATGCTTTTACAATGCTGCTGTGGTGGCCAATAGCCTAAACCACAAACCAACGTAAAAATTAGTCAAAAAACCCTTCTCATGCTTCCAAGCCACCTCAAGCCTCAACATCATCAATTTGCATTATCAAACAACAAATTTTAGTAGTTAAAAACCTTTGAAACTCTTGAATTTGTTTGATTCAGAACCATGCACATTTTCCCTAATTTTTATGAATTTACTCAACGCATACGAATCCATGCTCAAATGATCCTCATCAACTATTATCAACTTAAATCAAGCTTCCATTTGCAATAAATCAACAAAAGGGAGGCTTAGAGGCATCACCTATACTCAAACAACCAAATTTTTGCCAAACATTGGGTTAGGGTTTCTCAAGCATAAAAAAGAAAAGAAGAGAGGAAAATATGACCTTACCTTCAACCCTAAGACTTTTCCAATAGGGAAGAGGGTCACCGGTGATGGAAAGTTTGTTGAAGACTAAGAGGGATACAAGATTGGGAGTGGATTAACATTGGAAAAGGAGAAGAATAGAACATAGACGAAAGAGTGGCATAGGAGAAAAGAAACCTGGCTGAAATAGGTTTAAGTGTGGAGTGTGTGGTAACATTTGACCATTTTGCCCCTCAACCTATGAAGAGGGAAGATATTGGTCTAGGAGCAAAAGTGGAAAACTTTTCAAAATCAAAACATCCGCGCATTTCACATACACACCTCACTAAAACCACTATGCCATAACTAGCTGATCAATAGCATGCCAACTCACCAACACAACAATTTTTCTACACTTTTGCAAGAATATACACATTCCACATTTATTTCAATTTGGTCCCTCACAAGGACTTTGGCATACAAATCACTCTCAACAAGCCATCACACAACGATTAATCACAAGTACATAGGTGCCCACATTACTCTACCATCATATGAACCATTTATTCACTAATTCAAAATCTCCACGTGTCTATATGCACAATTAAGAATAGACACAAATATACATATACACATATGGAAATAACCACTGACATAACCCCATGAGTATTACACTCTGTATACAAAGTCTCTTCCTCAAGTAAATGATCTAAAATGTGAAGGGAAAGGAGTGAGTATAAACCCAATAAGGGAATAAATATACTCTACTATCACAAACAAGAATGAGCATGCTCAACAAGAGGAGTACATACAAGACAATTCACAATCCACATCTTGCCTAGTCACATGGTATATATGTCATACTTTGTCATGTTCCAAAACTGAACACGTGATTAGCATGACAAGTAAGAAACAACCTAAAGTGTCATAAGCCTAACTCAACCTTAAACAACACTATATCACATAAGCCATCACAAACAAAGTTGGAAGAAAAGTTTTTCCATTAATAAAAACATTTTCACATTTTTAGTATATCTCATACATAATATGTAATTCATGTCTCAACGCAAAATAACTTTTCCAGAAATCACTCAACATTAACAAAAATAGAGCATAGTTATCAGGATCAAGATCTTATACAGTATCGAAAGAGGCATAGGATAGATTAAATCGAAGATCGTAAGATCCTATAAAAAAATATAAAATAATATATAAATATATATATATAACGATATAAATTTTTTAAATGATAAAAAATTATCGAAGTCTCATAATTTTTCAATAAAACAAGCTCAAATTTCATACAATTAGTAAAAAAAAAAAAAAAGAGAGAGAGCAACTCTCATTTTCTATTATATTTAGAAACTTCTTTTTTTTCCCTCACCAAATGGACACTTTATTCTTCAAAAATTATAATATTATATCTTACTATCAGCCTTCACTAAACTAAGTTAAAATCTGAACAAATTATAAGTGATAATAAAACCGTAATTATGTAGTAAAAGTAAAGCCTTAAGTTAATTTAATGAGTATTTTCCATTCTAAATGACCTAATAGATTAGAAACATATCAACAAATAAAAAAAGACAAAAATTCAAAATGTTATAGGATCAATAAAATCATAAAATCATAAGATTTTGAGATTTAAACTGAGATCATACTGAGATCCTAGCAGATTTAGATCTTACATAAGATTGAAATCATTCATGTTGTTTGAAATCGTAAGATCTTAAGATTTAAATAGAGATATTGACAACAATGAAATAGAGGAAATAAGAAAAAAAATATTTTTATGTGTTACACACCACACATAAACAACCTAGGTGTCTTATGCAACTACAGAGTGACTTTAGATATGCACAAAACTCAAGAAAAGTTATTAGAACCAACCCCCGAGCAAGAATGGGTCTTGACGCAAGGCTCTGCTACTCCTCATGTAGAAACTTTTCATCAATCACCTATTCTACTTAGTGAGCAAGTAGCTCTACAAAAAAAAATAATAATAATACTACCTCTTTTCCAATATGCACATGTGAAAGATAAATGAGAGAGATTTCAAATCAATATGTTATCCAAGCATGCACACTTCATTGGATTATTTAGCAGGAATCAAGCACTTATCCAAACATTTTGGCCATCCAGTAGTTCCCGTGGGTTCTACCTACAATTCACATAGGTACAAACAGGTAAACATATCAAACACACACACACACACACACACACATATATGTATATCAACTTTCAATTAGCCACAATTGAAATATTATTTTTTTTTAATTTTACTCATTCTCAATTCAATTCACACAAGCAATGGAGTTCAAATCCAAGTCATTCACATCCAAGCCATGCATGGCATAAGATTTCAACCATTTCACAAATTCACAAGAGCATGGATTTTCTAGACAGTCAAGTCTTCCACCCTTCATTTCAACATCTTCACCTCTAATACTCCCTTCTGATCATATATGAGTATCTTCGCCCCAAAACACCCTTATGGAATTATAGAAGTACCTTCGCTCCAAGACTCCTTTTTACAATATATATATATATATATATATATATATGCAATTTAGGCACTAACAATTATGGCAAGTCATCATAAAGACAATATAGCAGAGCTAACAAGCTCCATGATAGCAGAACTATCAAGCTCCATGATAACAGAGTTATCAAGCTAAATATATTGAGTCATCGCATCAACTGTGTGGTGAGAAAGCCCTGTAGTATCTCAAACCAAGCTAATTTTATCCATGGAAAGAAGGTTGCTGCAGACCTCCTGTCCAAGATCAATTGAGAGGCCGGGAGAATAAAATTCCTAAACTCCAAAAAAAAATGTTGATCATGCCATACTTGCCTTAACTTTCAGGCCTTTTTCTTTGAAAATTTTTCATAAAAATAAATTTTCTTCCTTGAGAATCCTTTGTGTCTTTCAGAATCCTTTCAATGAAAAAAATAAACGTAGTTAAAAATAAAATCTTTGCAAATGAAATCTTTCCTTCAAGATTCTTTCTGTCTTTCAGAATCCCTTCTTTGATGAAAGATAAAAATTGTAAAAGATAAAATTTCTTCCTTCAGGATTCTTTCTGTCTCTCTGAACCCTTTTTTATGTAAATAAAAGCTTTGAAAATAAAACTTCCCTTCAAAGTCCCTTTTATCTTTCAAGATTCTTTCTGTGAAAAATAACTTCAAACATAAAATTCTCACCATGACTTTCTTTCTTTCATTTTCCTTAATGAAGTTCTCCTTCATGAAATTTTTCCTTTTGCAGAAACAATAAATAAACAACATAAAAAAATATAAACATATCATGGAATTTAATCAATAAAAGCAGTTGAAAGAAAAGATCACATGGAGAATCAGAATCAAAATTTAAAATGAAAATTATGAACTAGACTACCTTGAATTAATGTCCTCATCCTCATTTTTATTTTTGATACTCAGGTTTTCTCAGAGATTCCAGCCTAGTATAACCTATCTTTCTTCTCTCTTTTTTGTCGTTTGTACTAGATTTTCTCTCTGTTTCACTTATACCCAATTCTTCATCCATCACTACCTATTTATATACTTTAACTTGCTACTTTCCTTCCCCATCAAGTTTCATTTCTCTAACTAAGAACTACCTAAACTTTTCATGATTCAATCCTAGTTTAGTTCTTTTCTAATGTACCCTACTTCCTTTGTATCGATAACTTGTAATTATAGTTTGTTTCTAATTGTTTCCTTTATTTCATCTTTCTTTTGCTTCTAAGGATTCCAGATTCATCCCTTAATGTTGGCTAAGCATTTAGTTCTCTTATATTTTTGTTCTAACAGCTCATTTAATCAAAACAGAGTAATTGCATTGTGATTTTTATAACACTAGTTCACTGTCGAGCCTCAAGAAGTCAACTGCTGGTTCATGCTACTACAATTATCGAATCGTCCAAAATTGAATCCATGGCAACTTACAATATAGTGATCTCTCTAGGTCGTTCTCACTCGTGGAGCCTTGCTTCTAATAACCTAATTAATTGTTTGACCCTAATTACACTAATTACTCTAGTAATTACCATGGGGGCGATTGCAGAATTAAAATGCATAAACATAAATTAAAACCTAACGAAACACATACACAATATAGAAATAGAACAAATGCAATTAGTCAATGGCTTCACTAGAATTGTAAATATATCAATCCTACCCTTAGTTGATTTTGGATCCAATTCTATGATGTGACTATCAATCCAATGTTCTTAGAAAACCTCCTAAGACTGGATTATATCAGAGTCATAATTAGGAAGACATTCGATAATCCATAATCGAATATTATCCAATTACGTTCTAATCACAATCATGCCTCGCAACCGTATACTGACATGTCATCTCCATCCTAACTTACTACACACATATAGCAACCACATACATGTATATACAGTAAGTTCATCCTCAAATAAAACATCCATAACATATTTTATGCTTAAATTAGTCATACCAGAACATAAATAAACATAAAATAGAGAGGCTCAACAAAGACAAAAATGAAATAGAATTTTACAAACTAGAATACTTATCTGTACATGAGGATTCAAGCTACAAACCTAGCTCCTTCCATGGAATGATTACAACACACTTTCAACCTTTCATGGAGGCCAAAAGATACAAAACATGAAAAATACAAGAAGAAAAGAGACCTACAAAACTACAAGGAAATAGAAGAGGAAGGGTTTCTTCAATAGGTTGCAAATGGTGGTCTAATGCATTTTTAACTTAGCCAGGAGAGAGAGGACGAAAATGCAACTCTTGTTTAACTTTAGGTGTTCTCCCTTTCTTTTATTTTCTACAGCTACTTTTTTTTATTTTTCTGCTATTTTTTTTTGTTGTATTGTTGTTGGAAACCAGAACATTGCAGAAATCTTGGATAAAATTTCATAATTGTAGGGCCCACATGTCTAGTTAGCCTAATCAACTTCAGTTAGTACCACATCATCAAATACGTCCATGTCAGCGCTTAGGTGGCATCCTAATTATTTATCTACAAAATAAAAGCATTGATTAAAGTAGGTCTCATCATTTAAGCTCATAAGAATATAAAATTAAAACATATTAGTCCTATAGTTAATTTTGACCCAATATATCTTAAAACATAATAAAATTAGAGAGTTTTCCATAAATAAACATGAAAAGAGACTAAGATAAGGACTAAAGTGTACATAAAAATGCTAGATATCAACTGCCTAGCTACAACTTGGCATTTTCCCTCAAATTATAAAGCCAGTTGACCATTTAAGCCTTACCAGTTGACTTGCTTGACTAAAACTTTGCATTTTTGAGAGTTGGAATTGGCCAGTCAACTTGTTGGGCCTAACCAGTTGACTTGTTCACTTCAACATGGCATTTTGAGCACAATTATAAGACCAATTGACTACTTGACCTTAGGCAGTCAAATTCCTTCCTTTAATTCCATGTTTTTCTTGTTTTCTAACTACTTCTAAATCCTATTTACTTAGAGACCTTCTAACATGATATTTCTAATTTTTATGAGTGTAAGAAGCTTAAGGATGTGTTAAATTTTTGGGAATTTACAACTTGCTTCATTGAGATTGGCTGCATTAAGCAAATTATGTTATCAGTTGACTGTTTTCTTCTAGGCAGTTGACTTCTTTATTTTTCTTTATTTATTTCATGACTTTCTTTTGGTTCTTTAACTAATTTATTGTTTCCAAAGTTTCTTCTTCCTAAATCTTTTTTGGCAAAATTTTCCTTTCTATAAAAAGGGTAAAAAAAATTTTATGGGATGTTACATATAGATTCAAGGCCAAGGTGACGAAAACCTTCTATCCTTATTTGATGTATTCTCTAAAGTGTTTAAATGCATATTGATTCCCATGTTAATTGTTAAGTGAAGAAGTTTTATATACAACTTATGGACTAAATATGTGTCTTGATGATATTCAATGTGCTTAAGGCATCCTAATAAAGTGATGATTGATATGACTGAGCTAGAAATTTTTGAATGATGAATTGCAAAGATGTTTTCTTGAGAACATCCATGTTGTGCAATGTAAGGACTTGTTAGTGTTGTTTATTGATCGTGCATGTGAACATGAACTCTTGAGAGCTTTATTGGGCACACTACATTCATTGAGAGTCGTAATGGCTATCATACATTCTTTGGGAGCCTTAATGGCTACCATACATTCATTGAGAGCCTTAATTGCTACACTACATCCGTTGAGTAACTCATACACCATATGTAATATTAATGAATTTTTTTGTGCTCATGATTGGTTGCATGATTGTTATTTGGTAAGATAGATTTTTTTTCTCTCTGAGTATGTTTTACTCACCCCCTTTCTTACCTTATAGATCATTCCAAGGCCAAAGAGGAATAACCCACAGAGTAGTGCTCCGAGTCAAATACCCCAATCACTTTGGGGTTAGTTACTCTTTTGTTTTCTCTCCTTTTTGTGTAAATTCTAGACTGGGCTCTATAATTGGGTAGGTGAGATCCTTAGGAATGGGTTTGCCGGTGAATGATAATTATATTTTGTAAAAGATATTGGATGTTAAATTTGAAAGATCTATTTATAATATTCTTGTTATTTTGGGAAATGAGAATGTAAACAAATAAATACTTGATGTAAATTCTAAATGGCAATGTAAGGCAAATCCCTTCTTCCTTTGATGAGATAACTCATATGCATTCTATGTATGTTTTATTGTGTATTAGTATTGACATATTATAGTGCATGAACGTCATGGGGTAATTCTAGGCTTATGGTTGTGAGGTAAGGTTCACCACAGTGCAAGTCATGTGCTTAGTTTTGGGGTGTGACACATTTAGCCCCGAGCTAACCATGTTTGGGTAGGTCAGCTCATGGGCTAATGTAGAGAGAGAGAGAGAGAGAGAAAGAAAGAGAAAAATAGATGCTCTTTTGAAACTAGTACTATTAAAATGAGCCAATGTCCACGAACCAACCCACATTTTATGTAGCCTTGGACTTCATTTTTGTGGGCCTATTTAAAAATGGGGACATCGTCATATGCCCAAGGGTTGCAAATAGGTGCAAGTTGGTTCTGTGGGCTGGGTTTGATCTGGTGGCCCACACCCAATGGCTTAAATAGGGAAAGGTTTGTGTTAGATGCATAGTGTATATGTTAAAAGTTGCGCCTTGGCTAATAGCTTAAGCTTTTGGCCTAGTGGTAAATGGTTTTGGTCATATAATTTGGTACTAAAGCCAGCATAGGTTTGAGTCCTAAGGTCGACATGCCCCCAATTATTTTAAGGTTTAAGGGAAAACCTCCTCTGAGAAGAAAGAATGATACGCCAAGAGTTATGAATAGGTACATATTAGTTCTGTGAGTTGAGTTCGATCTGGTGGCCCACACTTAATGGCTTAAATAGGGAAGGGTCCATGTCAGAAGCATGTGTATATGTTAAGAGTTGCGCATTGGTTAATAGCTTATGCTTTTGGCCTAGTGGTAAGCACTCTTGGTCATATCACATAGGTTGGCCTACTTTTGACTAAAAAATATTTTAATAGTCAATTAGTTAAATAAATAAATAAAAAGAGTGGCTTGAGGGCCATGTAAGCGAATATAAGCATGAAAAATGCACTGTTTGACAAATAGGCCCAAGTTGGGCCAAACCATTTAGATGGCTAGCCTATAACAAGCTGGGTTAGCCCTGTTTTTATAATACCTATAAATTTCATGTTAAAATTTATGTTGTTGCTTAACTCTATATATGCATGTGTATATGTGAGGATCATTTTGAAATTAACGAGTAATTGATTTATTTGGTCAAATGAGAAATATTATGTTAGAAATGAATGTTTATGATATTATTGTTTATGAGTGGATGATGTTAAATGCATGATGAGGAATTTGGTTTGTGCAATTAAGTCCTTTTGAGGGACCAAATTGAATGAAATGTGGAATTATCTTGTTCATGTGTAAATATGATGAACTTGATGTATTGATGCGTAAATGTGTTGTTGAGCCAGTTATGGTGTTGTGGTATTAGTGTGGTGTGTATTAGATGTGTGGTTCTTTTGTTTTTGTGGAAGTTTCAATTTTGTCCTTGGCTTGAACTTGACTTTTCTTTTGGTTGGGAGGGCAAAATGGTCATTTTGGGTAACACACTTAATCATTTCAGCACATTCTTCCTCTCCATTCATGCACATTTAAGCCAAACACACACATCTTCACCTTATGCTCATCCGCTTCCTCCCTCATGCCACCATTCTCCAAGTCGTGCTTCCATCCAAGTCTTTGATGACTTTTCCCCTCTGGCAACCTTCCTCTCCACCAAAAAATATCTTGGTTCAAGGTAAATTTAAAAAATTCCTCACATTTTTTTCACTTTCTCACATGGCAAACCATAGGTTAGTTTTTGGCAAAAACCTTATTGTTTGTGGATGGGCTATGCTTCCAGACCTCTTTCTTTATGATTCAGTGTATTTTGAACTTTTTCTTGTGTTGTTGTTGCTAGAAATGTATTTTTTTTGCTTGAGTTCATTCATGATATAAATTTTCAAAAAAAAAACTTTTGGGAAAGTTTGTGAAATCTTGAATCAATCTTGTTTTTTGAAGATTTGGGAGGATTTTGGTTGTTAGAAAGTGTTTGGATGACCCATCTTGGTTTTGAAATTATCCTTGAAGGTTTGGGGCTAAAGAAGTGTGTCTAAGGAACCATTTTATAGTGAAAATGAGCTCAATTCTAGGCTCCATCACTGCAATGCTGGATAGCACTAGGAACAATAGTTGCTAACGCTGTAGTGCTAGGTTGGGCACTACAGTGGTAGCAACCAGAGAGCATGCCTAGTTCTCTACTTTCCCACTGTAGTAGCAATAGGGACCTTCTTTTGCAATGATATTTGACCTTTATTCCTTGAAGGTTTGGGGCTAAAGAAGTGTGTCTAAGGGACCATTTTGTAGTGAAAATGAGCTCAATTCTAGGCTCCATCCCAGCAACGCTGGATAGCACTAGGAACACTAGTTGCTAGCACTATAATGCTAGGTTGGGCACTACAGTGGTAGCAACCATAGAGCATGCCTCCTAGTTTCTCATGTTGAATCTTCAAGACTTCCTTCCCATGTTTCTTGAATCATCTTTTCCCTTTCTGCAAGTAAGAAAATAAGTAGAATTGGAGCTTCAATTTGAGGTGAGTAGATAAACCTACTCTTCAATTGTTTTAAACTATTCTTTTTCCATTGCATCATGAGAAAACATGAGAATGTTTTACTTGAGTTGGATTGTTGCTATATGAATTGGATGAGAATATGAGAACTTCAAACTTGTGATTTGCATAATGAAAGATTAGAATGATAACCATAAATCATACTTAAACTTAAGTAACATGATATGATCTTGTAACTTGTGATTGATTATGTATGTGATTGTGATTGAGAATGGACATGGTGGTGCACCCCATGGGATACAGATGAGAAAGGCCTAAATGGCATCGATATGAAATGGAGTGATAAGGGTGGGAGAATGACAATTGGAGTGATAAGGGTGGATGCAGCTGGGACTGCGGGCAACATACATAATATTGTGGACGTCCTAGTTGGTTTAGGAAATCTTGTGAATTATGTGAAATTGCTAAAGCTTGCAATGTATATTGATTTACATATATCATGATGATTTGACTATTCTCATTCAAAAATCATATATGCATTTTTTAAGTTGATGCAGATTTATTTTAAGTAAGTAGAGTTATTTGCTCACCGAATTTTATACTCACCCTTTTCTTTTACATAAGCTTTTCAAAGCCAGCGTTAGATGAAAGGCCTCCGCTTGAGGAGTAGTGGAGTTCCTATTGTCAAGACCCCCTTTTGTTCCTGTGGTTCGTTTCTTTTGTGTTGACTCTTCCTTTTTGGGTTCTAAATTCTAGAGTCACTCTGTGGTCATAAAAGAGTCCTAGGATGTTATGTTTGTGTTGTGCTAACTTAATTGATATAGAAAGATATATTTTGATTCTTTTGCAATCCATGTTTCTGAATATTACAAATCTTTGAATATTGTTGTTGTGATAATACTTAGAATCATGGTAAAGAATGTTGGAAATGAACTTCTATAATCTCATGATTATGAATAAATGATTATGTTTCATCTTACATATTTCGGATTGATGAATGCTTTTATATCTTGTGGATGTTTGAGTCATGTCTAGACATACAATAAATGGGTTTATCCCCACTTGCTGTGCCGGTTACGTGTCCGGTTTTAGGGCGAAAACAGATTCAGTGCTTGTCTTATAAGGATAAGTATTGTGCTTGTCCTTATCTGGACTATTGGATTTTAGATTAAATGGTCCAGATTTTAAATAGCAGTTTTGATAGTTTTCTTTTTAAAAAAAATTAAAATTTAGACTATTGAATATGAAATTCAACGGTCCATATAATAACAAGTACAATGCTTGTTCTTATAAGACAAGTACCGGATCCGTTCTCTTTTGGGGCTTGACAGTTTGATTCTAATATTTGAAACCTACTTAAAAGAAATAAAATACACATGTACCTATTAATATATATGATGAAGTAACGAAGAAAAATGTGTGTACATATATTTATATATAACAAGATAAATTAAAGAAAACTAATAATTTAAAAAAAAAAAAAGGATTGGCCTATGACTGGGCCGTTCTTCTTGTGGCTAAATACAAGAAGATATGGATTTTAAAAAATGAGTCATCTTATATTGGTTCATTTATTGGCAACACGTCAACCATTTCACCAACACTATTTTTATATGTTAAAAGTTGATATGAATAATTTTAAAAAATTGTCAAATATTTTCAAGAATGTTGACATAAACTAAACATGAAAATAACACATTTTTAAGAATTACCTAGATCACATTCTTAGAAATGCAGAATATAAAATATTATCGCAACTCAGAATTATAAAGAAAAATCAAGAGCTTGTTGTGTATATAAGCCTCGTTGAATTGAAAAAAATGAACGCGTATTTCTTAATATATTTATGGCTTTTGGGCATAATTTAATTATACTTTTTATAACCGTTCAACTTTTCTCTGCACAAGCATGTGGCATTTCTTTCTTTTACACACCGCTATATATATAATGCATATTTATAAGTTAACATTTATGCATATTGAATTTATTAATTGATTATAGAAAAGCGTGTGCAAGATCTAATGCGCGAGTCTTTTGTTTTTGTTTTGGTCAAGAGTCTTCATGTTTTTTTTTTTGTCTGAAACAATTATATCTAACTTTGCGTTAGACTATCATATATGAATTAGTAAGATATAAGAAACCATAATATTTGGACCTCGGACCAATCCAGTAGAGTTGACTCGAGACTCATAGTTCAATTTATTTCAAGTCATCTTATTAGATTAACATATAATTGATTTAGTCAAGACTCCTTAATCCAATTGAATTGTGACCGAATTTGTAACCTAGTAATCTGATTCGACCCAAACTTATATATATATATATGTATATTTTTAGATTTTAACCTAGTATCTTATAGATGAAAAACAACATTTTAATCATCAAAAAAGTAAACTATAATTATATATCATGTAAGTGCATCAAAAAATATATATAGGAATGACAATGGTATTTTGGAACATTAAATGTTATTATTTGATGTATATTATATCATTGTATTATCTAAAATGATTTTAAATCACAAAAGTTGAACAAGTGACACATTTTATAATATCATACAAAATTAAAAATAACTAAATAACCATTAGATATTCAAAAATAAATTACTTTTAATTTTTTTTACAATTTATTAATATAATTATAAAGGATTATATTTATTTTATTATATTTATTTATTTATTAAATATGATATTTGTATGTTAAAATTACTTTAAGATACATTTTAAAGATATTTTAATTGTAAAATTTGCATTTAAATTGTCTGTTTTTCTTATTTTGATATTTATTTATTAGCATTTATACAAATATATATATATATATATATATATATATATATATATTCTTCAATTCAACAATTAACTTGGCAGTTGAACTAATTACCCGATAACTCGAATACCAACATGATTAATAACCGGACCAATTTCTAAAACTATGTATAGTCTTTTTAAATTTTTTATTATAAACAATGCAAAGTTTATTCCATTTTTCCCCCCAAAAAAAACATAATTTTATAAATGATACTTGAAAAAAGTTGGAAGATAAGGAAACTTCTCACAGAGCCTGGAATGGGGATTCTTGCAGGAAATAATTGCTGTTAACTTGGCTCCACCGTCCAAGTAAAGTGCTTCACATGCAGATGCAGGCACTGTAAGCCCATCCCATTTTTTAGGAAAATATAAAAAAAAAATTACCATAATTAAAAACTACAAAGTCGATAATTGAAATATAAAAAATAGAGAAAACTTCGTGGCAATATATGAATTTATCGAGGTGTATAATCGTCGATTGGTTAGATTTTTCTTCACAATTAAATTATTGGAGGCTGTGAGTAATAATATAGACAAAACTGAGATATAGTTCTTGTATCTTTATTATTATTTTATTTAGAAGACAACAATTATATGATTTTTTAAAAATAATTATATATTTTTTTACAATTTAATATAACATTTTTTAAGAGGCATTTTACACGTTTTATTTTTTATAAAAAAAATTTAACAACAAAGACATAAGAAACTGTAAATAAACATAATCTTAATAATGTATATAACTAACTATCAAACACATAAGTCAACTGGTAAGAGATTATCCTAACTTAATCAAAGGTCTCGAGTTTGAGTCCTTGAGGTTAAAACATAATAGGCAGAGCTTTATCGCCTATTGTGATCCAACCGACTCGAATCAGGATTAGTCGACACTCGTAATTTAATGATCAAACATTAGATGATTGTTTATTGAAAAATAAAGTATATAACTACAAAAAAACAAAACAAAAGACTGTCATTAGCAATTCTTTAGTTACAACAAAAAAATTTATCACTAAAAGTGGATTTTCGGTAGCAACATTTAAAGTCACACTAAAAGTTTCACATTCAGTGATAATCTTAAATGTTGTCACTGATAGCTTTTAATGGCAACTTTTAGAGAGTCGTCACTGAAACAAAGTATCATATGTATGTGTTAACTTTCCATGGCAACGCTAATATTATTACAACTAAAATATTTTTGGTTGTGACATTTCTTTTGTCACTAAAATGTTTCAGTGACAATTATTGTTGCCACCAAAAGTTTTTTAAAATAGAATTATTTTTTGAAAAATCAACCTTCAAGTCACCACCAAAACAATTTCTAAGAAATTATGAAAAGTGTAGTAGCCAAGATCCAAACAATGGTCTTATAGTTTAAACAAATACATGTTAGCCATTTGACCACCTGATTTGTTGTGTTTATTAGTAGTAATAGTTAAATAAAAGGGACCATAAGGTCTTAAAACCTACTGATTTTTAAGAAATTATGCAAAATGCAAGATTCAAACCCTAGTTGCAATTTACACAAATGCACTTAGCCACTTGACCTCCTAGTTTGTTGATATCCAGTTTTCTTTGAGTGAAGTGTTTCGTCGCAAGTAAAGGTGTCAGCCAACATAAAATGAGGGCTATGTTAGTATTTTACTGTCTCGTTTAGAACTGAGTTGAATTAGCCGGGCCCGCATAACTAGTGGGTTGGCCTTTTTTTTTTTTATATTTTTACATTTAATTTATACGCATATGTTAAATAATAATATATTAAATTAAAAAATACAAATAAAGTAAAACAAAATTATTTAAAGATAATTTTATATAAAATTTATATAATTATTCGATCTTAATTATTAATTAATGAGAAAATATAATACTAAAAAAGAAAAAGAATAATTAAAAAAATAAAGAATAGTTTTATTTTTAACTTTTCTTTAAGTTTTAAATATCTAAATTCATATATTTCTTCATTATTTTAAAGTAACTAAATTATTCTTTATTTATTTTTATTTAAATTAAAAATAAAAAAATTTAAAAAAGAAAAGAAAAAAATATATACGGACCGTGCTAGCATTATACTAACCTGTTTAAAAATAGACTAATTCAACCTGATCCGTTTCAAAACTAATCTGAAACGGACTAATCCGTACAGATATAATTAACCTATTTTGCTAAATAGCCTCAAGGGAAAAAATATTAACTATCTTTTTATATCCGTGATCCAATGAGTGGGATTACCTGCTGGTGTACCGGAGCGTCTGACGCGAGGATCCCATTTCGGTTTGTTGTGTTTATTTGTAATAACAGTTAAATAAAAAGAATTAAAACCCAATAATTTTCCCCTGCCTCCACTTCCCACCTCACTTCGCGGCTGGGTTCACTCCGTGCTGTCTCTGCTCTCTACTATTTTCTCTCTGAAATTGGTCCTGAGACTTTACTCTGTCGCAGCCCTTCTCGCTCTCTCTGCTCCGTCGTGGCTTTCGTTGTTCTTCTTTTCCATTTGGCTTTTCCCTAGAAGGCTTCCTTTCCTCCTCGGTGGCCAACCAAACACGGGAACCTCTAAATGGAAGTGGAATTCCGTGTTCCTTTCCTGATGATAGATTGAACGCCCCCACAAGGTAATGTTGCATCTTCTTTCAATTTGTGGCATTTCTTGCGTTTCTCCCCGGTGGCCTATTCTTGCATTTCCCCAACTTGGTTTCACCAATGCGGCATTGTCCATTACGGCTTCCACTAGTGATTTCTCTTCCGTCACTGCCTGCTGGTGCTATACAGTTCTAGGTTTTTACAAGGCTAGTTATGATTTATAAATTGGATTTCTTGGTCATGTTCTAATGTTATATTTGATTTTTAGAGTATTGGATTGAAAAAAGATTCCAACATTGGTTGTGTATTAAATCCTGAAGGACTTGCATGCTTTGTCTTTAGTTAGTGACTAGTACTCATATAAAAAGTTCTGGTTAGTTAGTGACTAATACTTGTATTTAGTTAGTTTTGGTTAGTTCTGTTATGCTTATTTATAAAGAAGTACGCACTTAAATCTGGGTTAGTTCTGTTTTAACAGTTAGTAGCAATAATTAGTGACTAATACATATACTTGTATTCAGTTAGTTTTGGTTAGTTTTGTTGTTCTTATATATGAAAAGAAATACATACTTATATAACTTTGAATAATCATTAATTACATTTATGTCATATATGTTGAAATTATGGGTTATATATTTCTATAGGGGTTAAAATCCACAACTATTATACCAACGCTGGATTGTTCAAGTCATTTAGGTAGACTGTAGTGGCTATGCTATATATTTTGAGGGCCTGACATTTTTCTTTTATTAGTATAACACTGGATACTTACAACCCCTGATGTATCTTGAATCATATAGAGCCATCTTTGTATAAGTCGTCTTTTATGGTAGGGGTTTGAAGGATATTTAGCTAAGAGATTGAAATGTCTTGCTATAAGTTGGATGGTATTGCTCATGTTGAAAATGAACTTATTTGAGTACTAATTAAACTTATTTGAGTACTAATTACTCATAAATTGCATACACAATATTGAAGATGTTTCTTGTTGGCCATGAAAGTCTTGAGGATTAATTCCATGAATTAAAATTACAAATTACAAATCATTTCCCAATGTTCTATTCTTAAGGTCAATTTTGGGTCCCAACTTTAGAAAAATTTCTGGCAATTATTCATAGCTCCAAAAACCATAAATTTTGGTACAGATCACAAATGACATTTTATCTTACTAGGGTAAAAATCTCGAATACCAATTCTATCATTTGACCCACATAAAGACCAAGGTAAGTCACCAAAGCCAGAACTGTGACAGATTCTCAGGTTCTCTATAATACACTTGGTAAGCCTATTAAATCAACTCCAAACTCTATGAAACTTGGTAGGGAGTTAGAATAATGTCTTCTCTTGGTGCCATACAAATTTCAGGGCAAAACAGGGTCATTTGACTAATGAAGTAGAACCTCATCACAAACTGTTCAGATTGGTTTTTGAACTACACTAGGTACTGTTCCTTTGGTGTTTGACCAAGCAAAACCCTTCTAGAAATTATGAAATTTCCCAGTCTAGGCCTTAAGCATGAGAAGAGTTTAGCATAAAAAAATTCAAGATTTAAGAGCCTTGTTTGGTTAATCGAAACACAAAAAAATAGAAGCTTGTCAGAACTGTATTGTTTTCACAACTTCAAAACTTTAACTATTGTTCTAGGTGCAATAAGGGTGCAGCACATTCGTAAGACGAGAGAAAGAGAATTGGTGTGGTTGGATCCTTGTTACAAGAACTTCATGTGTGTTTACAAATATATTACCTTTGTCATTAATTTGAATTAGTATTATAATTTTATTATTCTAAGGCGATGCTTTAATTGTAGGGTCTCATTCAGGATCTTGTAGCTCAACAACAAACGCAGGAAAGTGGTCTCAACTAACAAGAGATGAGATTTTGGGTGAAGGGTTGGGATATGTTTGAGGGAAGGGCTATGGACCAAAATCTCCAAGAAAATGAATGAAAAGTCAAGTCGATGTTGATGCTAGGGTCTCTTCTGCATAAGAGACTGTTAGTGCTGAGATGGAAAAAAGATGGAACAAGAGCATGTTGAGATGGAAAGTAGGATGCCGGCTGAGATTGACCAGAGGATACAAGCTCAATTGGTGGCCTTAATGGCAAATATCCAACAGGTTAAGTTTCTAATATTAGTTTAATTCACCTAAAAGTAGGCTGCTATCTTATTTTGATCTTCACATGGGATTACTATCTTAAAGGCCACTTCACTTGAGACTTGAGACTTGATGGAATTAATTGGTTTATTGGATATTGACACACTCTGCTTGCATTTCTGAATTCTGATAGCTTCAATCATGATAGCTTGTAAAGGACAAATTGTTATATATCTTGTATTTCGGTTCTGTGTATGGCCTTTATTTTTTGTGCTTGATTTCTCTTTGGTTTAGGACTGCTATGTGTAATTGTAATCTACAGATTCATTTTTCTTGATCGTCCCTTAATGGCTTATTCAAATGGTGGAAAATTTACATGATTTTCAACTTTTTTTTTTTGGGGGATTGTCTTCTTTGCAGGATTTGTTTCTTGTAATATAGTTGGGTATCTGATAGGAACCAGAGAAAGAGCAATATTATTAGCCGGAAATATAGCAAAAGGCAGATACAAAACCTGACCAGAGCATTAGCTCCTACAGATGATTCCTCAGAGAAGAATCACTGCCCCTAACCATATCAACAGTAAACATACCAGACTGCCCCCCTACTGCTGCCCAAACCTCCTAAATACAAAAGAGATAACTAACTTGCCAACTCAGCAACCATTCTCTCTCCCTTTCCTACCTCTCCTAGAATAAACCTTCCACCCTATGGGCCTGATTGTTGGCCCATTCAATAATTGGTCCATGGGCCTAACAATACCCCCATCACCAGCTAGAGCCTTGTCCTCAAGGCGAAGATTAGGAAATTGACTTTTCAGAAGAAGCTCATCTTCCCAGGTAGAATCAGCCTCAAGCATACCATGCCACTTGATGAGATACTCTGTAATTGGTTGGCCAGCTGCTGTATTAGAACGAACACCCAAAACAGATTCCAGCTGCACATCAGAATCTACAGATAAATCAATGGGAAGTTCCTTCTCAGTGGTGTGCTGCCCAATGGCTTTCTTTAACAAAGAAATATGGAACACCGGATGAACTTTCGATGAAGTAGGAAGCTTTAATTTGTAAGCTACCTCGCCAATCCTTTCCAGGACCTGAAAAGGACCATAGTACCTAGGAGATAATTTTGGATGAATTCTTTGAGCAATAGAGGACTGTCTATGGGACCTTAATTTAAGGAAAACCCAATCACCCACTTCAAATTGTAAATCTCTCCTCTTGGCATCAGCATACTTCTTCATTTGACTTTGAGCTCTCAAGAGATGAAATTTGAGTTGACGAAGGGCCTCATCTCTCTCCCTAAGCTCTCTTGAGACAGCTTCAACCTTAGTTTCAGCAGCATTAAATCTCACCACAGTAGGGGGTTTTCTACCATATACCACTTCAAAGGGAGTTTTACCAATGGAATTATGAAAAGTGGTGTTATACCACAACTCAGCCCAATGTAACCAATAAGACCAGTTTTGCGGTTGTTCAGAGGCAAAACAGCGAAGATAGGTTTCTAAACACCTATTTATCACTTCAGTTTGACCATCCGATTCTGGATGATATGCTGACCCCATCTTTAAAGTAGTTCCCTGTAGCTTAAAAAGCTCCCTCCAAAAAATGCTTACAAAAACCAGGTCCCTATCACTCTAAAGATAAAGGGATGCCATGAAGCCGAACTATTTCTTTAGCAAAAACTTCTGCAATACTCTTTGCTGTATAGGGATGCTTGATCAACAGGAAATGGGCATATTTGGACAATCTGTCCGCCACAACCATAATGGCATCAAACCGCTTGGACTTGGGCATACCAGTGATGAAATCTAAGGACACATCTTCCCAGATCTGATCTGGAATAGGCAAGGGCTGAAGTAGACCAGCCGGCAAGGTGGCCTCATATTTATGATGCTGACAGATATCACAACTCTACACAAACTCCTATACTCTCTTCTTCATGCCCTTCCAATACAAGTTCCCAACCAAGCGTCTATATGTTCGAAGGAAACCCGAATGCCCCCCAGTTGAAGTGGTATGAAATTCCTCTAATAAGTTTAAAATTAGTGATGATGATTTAAAAATGACCATGCAGCCTTTGTACAGTAATACACCATTTAGAATGGAGAAACCAGGATGATGTTTGGTATTTTGCTGTAAGTCAGAAATAATTTGCTGCAGCTCCACATCCTCATCAACTTCTTTATGAAGGATATGACCTTGAAGCCATACAGGTGCTGAAATAATGGAAGATAACTCCCCTTCATGCATTTGAGACAAAGCATCAGCAGCTTTATTATCTCTGCCCGGTTTGTAAATGACTTGAAAACGAAAACCAAGAAGTTTAGCAAGCCAATTTTGTTGATCCATGCTGACCACCCGCTGATATAACAAATCTTTCAAACTTTTCTGATCTGAAAAAACAAGAAATTCCCTTCCCATCAGAAAATGTCGCCAATGTTGAATGGCAAAAACTACAGCCATTAATTCTTTCTCATATATTGACTTATTGAGTTGGTGTCTGAAAGAGCTTTGCTGTAAAATGCGATAGGTCTACCCCGCTGCATAAGGACTGCCCCAAGACCGCCACCAGAAGCGTCACACTCTAGTTCAAATGGTTGGGAAAAATCAGGTAAGGTTAACACCGGAGCTGTTGTAATAGCTTTCTTCAAGGTATCAAAAGCTGTTTGAGCCTCCCTAGTCCATTTAAATTCTCCTTTTTTTGTCAGGTCAGTTAAGGGTTTTGCAATCTTCCCATAATCAAGGATAAATTTGTGATAATAGCCTGTAAGGCCCAAGAAACCTCTTACTCCCCTAACAGACTGTGGAATTGGCCAATCCAATATGCTTTGCACCTTAATAGGGTCCATAGATACCCCTACTCCTGAAATAACATGACCTAAATACTCCACTTGGCTTCTACCAAAACAGCATTTCTGTAAATTCACCACAAACTGGTAATGCTGGAGAACTTTCAGAACAGTAAATAAGTGTTGTAGATGCAACACCCAATCTGAACTTAACACCGAAATATCGTCAAAAAATACCAACACAAATTTACGCAAATAGGGTCTGAAATTTGGTTCATGGTAGCCTGAAAAGTAGCTGGTGCGTTCATAAGACCGAAAGGCATTACCAAGAATTCGTAATGACCTTCATGAGTGCGAAAAGCGGTCTTTCCCACATCCTCTTCTCGCACACGAATCTGATGATACCCAGCCTTAAGGTCTAATTTCGAAAAAAAGTTTGCACCATATAATTCCTCGATTAATTCATCAACAACCGGAATGGGGAACTTATTCGGAATGGTAGCTTTGTTTAAAGCCCAATAGTCCACACACATCCGCCAAGAAGCATCCTTCTTCTTAACTAAGATAATCGGGCTGGAGAAAGGACTTGAACTATGTCTTATAATTCCTTGAGCTAACATTTCTCCTATTTGTCATTCGATCTCATTCTTTTGATAATGTGGGTAGCGGTACGGTCGAACACTGATATGGGTTGTCCCTTCTTGCAGAACAATAGCATGCTCAATATCTCTTTTTAGGGGTAAGGTCCCCAATTCTCTGAAAACTTTAGGAAAATTTTCTAAGACCTCCTGTAACTGCAACTTATGTTCCAAACTCAAGTCAGATTGCTCAAGTGCCGCAACTCCCAAATGCAGACTCCAGAGAGACCCCTCAATCATTGAAAATGAATCCTCCACAACACCGAAAAGAGATGCTGCTTGTAATGAATCAATATCATAATTACGCGATTTGGCAGTTTGAGACCCAAAAGCCTGTAATATTACGTGTTGATCATTCCAGAAGAAGGACATTGTCATGGTTCTCCAATCCATTAAGATTTGACCGAGAGACCGAAGCCAAGACACCCCCAGAATAAAATCAATTCCACCCAAATCCAAAATATGAGCAACAATGGAGAATTCAATTTCACCCAATTGAAGAGGAGATACTGTACATTTACCACTGGTATAAATTTGATGTCCATCCCCCAGACGGACAAGAAATCGGCGAGTTGAATCAGTAGAGAGGCCAAGAGCTGCAACCACGTGCAGGGAGACAAAATTGTGGCTAGCTCCACTATCAACTAAGATGACAATGGGAACATCACCAACAAACCCACGTACTCGCATAGTGTTGCTACCCATACACTCGACGTCTGAGATACCCAATAGGTATTACAATCCAACACAGGAATCTCCGCACCCTCATCTCCTTTGAGTGCCATAATTTTGCCACTTTCGGCTGCAGTGGAATCGTCACCGAGGATAAGGAGGTTCAACGATTTTTTGGAACACAGATGCAAAGGGTGAAATCGTTCACCACATCGGAAACAAAGCCCCTTGCTCTTCCGGTCCATGAGGTCTTGATACGAAAGATGATGGCCTCCCCGTGCTCACTCAGTCAGAGGTTTCCGATCATTGTCCCAACGACGCTGTGACGTGGCCGTGGAGACAGGGGCAGTGACAGACGCGACAGAGGAAGTCGCACGCGAGAGCTGTTGGGGAAGACCCGATCCATAGGACCCGTTAGATAGGGTGGGTTTAATTGAGTGGGTGGGCGGGCCTGAGGAAGAAAAAGATCCAACACCTTTAGTAAATGGGCCCGAAGCAGATGGCGGCCCAAACGACCTACCCATATTCGGATTAAGAGACGCAGAAAGAGAAGGTGCTAGAGATACAGCAGATGC
Source organism: Biancaea sappan (assembly GCA_037074585.1). NCBI lineage: Eukaryota > Viridiplantae > Streptophyta > Magnoliopsida > Fabales > Fabaceae > Biancaea > Biancaea sappan. The sequence continues at coordinate 72,808,528 of CM073492.1, read as the reverse complement.
TGTCGCAGAAGCAATCTCCATCTCCACATCTCGAGCTATTTGCATTACAGTCCAGCGCGAAGTTGGTCGCAGGGTGTGTACCCTTTGCCTGATATCAAAACGCAAACCTCCCATAAAAAGACCCACGTACTGCGACTCAATGAGTTTGGGAATTTAAGAAGAAACGATCTCAAATTTCTCAATATATTCAGCAATTGACCCAATCTGATGAAGAACTTGTAGCTCTTCAAATGGATTGTCATAGATGCTCCCAGCAAAATGAAGGAGAAGAACCCTTTTGAATTTATCCCAAGAAAGATTTTCTTCCGACTCACGAACCAAGTTAAACTAATGGATAGTGGAGCCTTCCATACACAGGCGCGCTAATCTGATTTTCATCTCATTCGAAGTATTATGAACTTCAAAATAAGTCTCAGCTCGAGAACGGGATCCACTCCAGAGAAACTGGGAAGTTCCACCTTCTTGATGGAGAGGCGAAACTCATCGTAACACTCACGCATAGGGTCGTAGTGGGTAATGCGAGGATGACGGTCAGGCTCCCGGTCCAGGGCACGAGGAAGAGCAGATGACGACCCATCTGCTGCTGTAGGGTTGGACTCAGAAACAGAAGTTTTACCTATTAAATGTTGGAACTCCTTGAGTAATGCATCTTGTTTCTGTTGCATAAGCAAGAATGAATCGCGAAAGGAAGTCTCCAAGGCAGCTACAGATGTTTCAACGGAATCAATCCTGGTGCCCATAGCTTCCAAGTTTGCAGAGACATCAGGACGTTCAATAGGTTTTGGAGGCATGGTGATAGCGGCAGGTTGGACCAATTTGATAGGAACCAGAGAAAGAGCAATATTATTAGCCGGAAATATAGAAAAAGGCAGATACAAAACCTGACCAGAGCATTAGCTCCTACAAATGATTCCTCAGAGAAGAATCACTGCCCCTAACCATATCAACAGTAAACATACCAAACTGCCCCCCTACTGCTGCCCAAACCTGCTAAATACAAAAGAGATAACTAACTTGCCAACTCAGCAACCATTCTCTCTCCCTTTCCTACCTCTCCTAGAATAAACCTTCCACCCTATGGGCCTGACTGTTGGCCCATTCAATAATTGGTCCATGGGCCTAACAGTATCTGTGGCATATGCTTCTTTCATAGGACTGTCAGAAACATGTTCATGACATTTATATATATATATATATATATGTCTTTCAAGCAATTTTAGACTTATGAGTGTGTTATCTGATTCAACGCTAAAAAAATGGCTTCAAAATGGGGTGTATGAAATTCCAGAAAATTGAGCTGTAGATTTTATGAACTGAACATTAAATTGAACACCCCCCATAGCTAGTATGATTCTAAAATATAACCTCTCATATAAGTTATATTGTATGAAGTTGGAAGCTTCCAACACCTTCGTTGTTTGACTGTCTTCTCAAAATTCAATTCATGGCCCTAATTTCATGTTTTTGACTTGAAGCAAAATGGGTTGATTTTACTTGTTTGACTCCTAAGTCTAGAAGTTTCTTAAGTAAAATGGGTTTACTTGTATTTAATTATGAAGTTTAAGAATAACTTTGTGCTCATGGTCTATTTCTTTTTTTTTCCTTTTTTTTTTAAAAAATTCAGTCCATGGCTCTACTTTCATATTTGTGACTTCAAGTAAAATGTGTTGACTTTACTTGTTTGACTCCTAAATGTAAAAGTTACATTATTTTCTTTAGTAAAATGGGTTTACTTGTATTTAATTACGAAGTTTAAGAATAAGTGCTTTGTGCTCATGTTTAGTCTATTTCTTTCTTTCTTTCTTTCTTTTTTCTAATTGTGAGTTTATCATTTTAAAGTGATATTTGTTTTACTTGTATCTCAACAAGAGACAAAGTTCAGCGCCAAAAATAAATATCATTGAAAACTCTACAACTACCAGTGATTCGAGGAACCATGAAAAATGAAAGACTAGTAGTCGTAACTTTGTTAAATGTAGTCTTTTTGTATTAAGGTCCTTTTGTACAAACTTTGTTAAATTAAACATTATGTATTTGGAACCATTTTCTAATATATGATGTTTATCATTATATGACAAATCTGTTGAGGTTTCTTGTGAGAATTTGGTATAGTGTTTTTTGAACCTATAGAAATATTTTTAAGAAATGACTATTACTAGTTTGTAGTGATATAAATGAACCAAGCGAATAGTATCAAGTTCTTTTTTTTGGCTTATCTTTGCAAAATATGTTTTTGCGAGATTGAATCATAATGTTATTTTAAGTTTGGATAAGATTGTGCAACTATGTCAAACAAGGATCGGTGTAATTGGTAAGGAACGGATTTAAATCTTACAAGGGTATAGATTTGATTCTTAAAGCCGATGTGAGAACTTCGTTGGTAAGTAATAAGTATCCTTGGAAGTATTCTTTGAGCCTAGGGGCTTACCCTAACTCTGGTATAGTGACCGACATTTAACTTACCAAAAATTTTTCTCACCAAAAAAAAAAGATTGTGGAACTTTAGCAGTTATTTTAATATTTTATGCATCGCTTTAATTATGCACACAACACATGGTTATAAATTATTAATGTAGCAAGAGCACGATAGTAAAGCCAAATCAAAGTTAAAACGCACAAAGAAGTAAGAACAACGGTATGCATAAGGGGAGATTTCATTCAACGGTGCTAAGACTTTTGGCAACAAACTTTATATTCTCTAAATTAATTATTCAATTAACAGAGAGATTTAATTATTATACTAATCAAACATATGTTTGTTCATCCATCTTTACAGCCTAGAAATTTCAAATTTCTCAAAAGGTGCTGCTGCCTACTATTGAAATTGCATAGAAGCTCCAAAAACTAATGATGAAGTCCTTAATATATTATTTCTGATGCACCCAGTAAAATCATATTTTGAGGATCAATATCACACTTGTGCATCGTAAGTATCTCCTCTGCAATTTAAAACTATATTCACCAATGACAGATCATACATATTGAACATCTTTTATACATCCATGCATCCTTATATATATAGTAGTATTCATCAAAGCACGATACAAAGCAATAAGCAAATCTTAAAGAAAACACACTAGTTGAGGTGAATTAATCCAATGGTCATTTTTAAGGGCTGAGGCTTTTGACAACAAATTAATTAATTTTTCTTTATGCAACATTGAATATCCGAATTAGGGGCTATTTAAATTAATCAACTTGTGTTGGTCTTTACAGACTAGAATATTTCACCAAACCCCTCTTGTCTCATAAAAATTTAAAAGATGTCGTGCGTGACCTTTAATTTGGTCAAATTAATAACAGATGCAAGTGATTTTCAAGTTACTTTTGGAGAACATACAAAACCAAAGCCAAATTTAGCATCCACCTTTGACCTCTTTGGTTCTCACAAAAATATCAAGCTCAATGCTGCTCTGTCTGAAACTGCTTAAAGGCCTAAAAGGTCTTCAGAATGAGAAAAGTTTTATAATTTTATGTACGAAGATATAAAATAAAGATATAAAATATAGAATTGTATCTTTGTGCAAATATACACAAGATTTCGGGACCAATAATACATGCCATTCAAACACATATGCATGCATGAGCACATATATCCTTCAAAAATTAATTGAAATTTCAAGTTTATAAAGTAGCTGGTTGCTTTAAAATTTCTGGTAAAACTCAGCTTTCATATGGAGCTTGCATGAAGAACAAAAACATAAAAAATTTTGCATTCAAGACCTTACTTGCATCTGCAGGTCCATCGATCTTTTTCTAAACTCTCATTTAATTTAAACGATAACACACACAGGCTGAGTAAAGCTAGCAAACTGACTTAATTAACCTTCAACCAGTGTACTATGGATCTACAGTATGCTAGTTTTTCTATGAGTAGTTAAATTTAAGATCTAATGGCTCATATTTTAATATATATATATATATATATATATTTTAAAATTATTATTTAAAATTTGAGTCAATCTTAAATCTAACGGCGCATAAAAAGACAAATTCGTTGTATCTCTTATCTCAAAAGTGGCTCTTGACAATGATAGTGTACTATAAGTATTAAATAAAAGGATGATTAGTTTTTTCAAATTATAATGATAATAATGAAAGGCCAAACAATTATTAATACGAGAAAATTAATAATAAATAGAAATGGACATCGTTTCTGATAAGTTATATGCTTTTTAATTAATATTTAGTTTTGTGCAGAAGTTGACAGAAATGAGTGCATAGTCGGATACACATTAAGAGTTGCCCCCACAAGGAATTTTTTTGTAATTAGTATATGTGATATTTTTTTTTGTCCTCACAAAAAAAATAGATGTTGTCCCTACATGTTAAATTATGACAACTCAAATGAAAAAATCATACAACATTTTTAAAATATGAAAATACGTAAAGAACAATTGTAATTTGTAATAGTTCAGATATCTTGTGTTTTTTTTAATTATAAGATTTTGTATTTTGTGTGAGACATTGGATCTAATTAGGGATTTGGTAAGAGTGAAAGTTATTTTTGTAATCTTTTATATTTTATTTAGTGAATTGCTTCTTATTTCTCATCTGTAAATAGAAGTTTCACATTGAAACTGAATTACGTTATATCTTATATATTTTATATTATTTTTTATTACTTATGCATATTTATAATATTTTTTAATAAAAATATTTAAAAACTATTTTTTACTCTAATTAACTAAAATTTCTAGATCTGTCCCTGAATGAGTATATAGGGTAATGGACGACCATGACAACGCATATTGTTATTTTGTCGACCTAATTAAGATTTATGCACATATTATATATAAAAATGGAATTTAACATCACGGGGAAATTATGGTTTTCCATCAATAATAAACCCAATTTCCTTCTTAATTCTTTTGGTACTGAATAATTGAGGATTTCCCTTTTTCTACTACTTTAATTATTATAATATCAGTGCTAAAAATAGGGCTCTATACAAGTAAATAAACCTTTTATACTTAAAATAATAAATACATGTCCATGTAAAGTAGAATTAAAGTTTTATCTAATTAATTTTACTTTAAACCGACGTATTTGTTCAAAATAATGTGTTTGTAAAAATTATTCGAACTAACATATTAATTAGATTTTTAAATATTTTAAAATTCTAACAATTATGTTATTCTATTTAAATTTAAAATATAAACTAACACATCTATTAAAAATTGAATAGATATAATTGTTTAAATTAATATATCTATTCAAAATTAAAAAAAAACAATTGTTTAACTAATGTATCTCTTAAAATTTGAATAGACATATTTGTTGATACCTATGTATATCTTTTCAAATTCTACACACAAGTATGCTAGAGAGATATAAATTATTCAAATATTCCAAAAGATTTTGTTATATCATAAATGAGTTTGCATGTTATTCTTCAATACACATAAATAAACTTTTTAAATAAAATAATTTATCATGTCTTAAAACTAATTTAACCTACATTGTTTCTAACCAAACATGTAGCATACCATGCAACTCCATCTTTTATAATATCTTACTTGTATTTGGTTTGAATTAATAAAATCAAAGACGACAGTTAGAAGTAGGTAGGATCGAAATTAAAAATGTGTAAGATATTATATAACCCTGGAGGCTAAGTTTTCTTTCTTTGTTTTCAACGTTCTCCTCACGCACAACACAAAGCCTTGGAATTCGTTGCTGCAGTAAGTGGCCCAGAATAGTTGAATAGTCCGTGAGGTTCCTGTCTTGTTGAAGAAAATGACTGCACTAACCATAATGAGATTCCTATTTCTTCCAAAGTAGAATCTGCAACAGACAATGTCACTTATGCCACTTCTTCTCAAAAGGAAGAAGCTGCAATTGCCAAAAGCATAGGGTTAGTTTAGTCATTAAGCGTTGAGCCGTTGATAATTTGAACAGCTAGCAATTGTCCTGTTGACATATAATGGGGTTAGGTTTACCATTTTCTAATATATGATGGTTTATATGACAAATCTGTTGAGGTTTCTTGTAAGAATTTGGCAGTGTTATTTGAACCTATAGAAATATTTTTTTAACAAATGACTGTTTCAAGTTTGTAGTGATATAAATGAACCAAGCGAACAGTATCAAGTTTTTTTTTTGGCGTAGCTTTGCAAAATATATTTTTGGGAGGATCATATTGTTATTTTAAGTTTGATTCTTTCAGCCAATATGAGAACTTGTTGGAATTTGTATAATATAGTTAGTATTATTTTACATTGTATTTCTTTAAATACATACATAGATCTATTTCTATAAATTAGAGAGTCTAATTTTTTTTAATTACAATTTTGTAATTTTTAGTTACAATTTTAAATATTACTAAAAGTCTTGCAAAAATAACTAATGAAACATTCGTAGTTAAAAGTAACACAATCATGATTAAAAATATAGTATACTGGTTTTTGTTCTGCTGCGAAGCCTCTGGCGAAATCATTTCCTCATCGACTCGTTTGGTCTCCCTCCACCGTTCTTAATCAGATCTTTCCCTCTTCATGGTGTTATCGTCATTTTCACCAACAATTTTGGCCTCTGCTTCTTCCGGCGTGGTCAGGGACTGAATCGGTCCTCTTTTCCGGCGGAAAGGCATTAAAGATTAAAGATTGCTGGAGGAGAAGAGAGAAGTTTGCAATTTTGAATCTTCATAATCTAGGCTTTATCTTTTTCCTCGAGTTTAGGATAAAATTCTACTCGAATGGTTTCTTGATTCGGACTAAGATTAAGATATGTTCTGTCGGGTTTTGAATGCATTGGATGATGAACTAATTAGTTTGGATTACCCACAAACCCCTGCGGAATTGATTGTTGCTGGGCGGGTTAAGGATGCCATGCGGGAGTAGTGTGTTGCCCAGATTGTCCGAGCATGCTGGTGTGCGGTATGCTATGGAAAATCTTGGCTCCTATGTGCACAGTAATATTTGCTGGTTATAACTGGGCGTGAATGTGTCGGATCTTACTTGGGGTATCCCATTTACAAGATTTCATTGATGAAGTTTTTTTCATGTGATTATTCTCTCAATAATACCTTTGTGGATCAGAAGAAGACAGAGATGGAGTTTTCCAAGCTGCTAAATATTGCAGTTGCAGAGAGGAGTACTGGTTTGTTCTTCGCGTATGACACCAATTTAACACTGAGTGCCCAGTGGTTGAATGATCTGGGAGATGAATCTATATTGCTTTGTTTTCTAGACTGGAGAAGGACAGAAACTATAGCTACTTCTGGGTTCCTTATGCTAAGCTTACTTGTATTACCCTTTTTTTTTTATCCTGTCTACTGTGCTGATGGACATAAATATGGTTTATGGAGGTTTTGCTGCATCTTTGATTGACTGATGATCCTGTGCTGATATTAACGATATAGCACTTTTGAGGAAGCTCTTTGAGATTGTGGCATTTACTCGTGATGCTTTTTGGCTACTCAAGCTAGTGTGGGTATCTTCTAGTTTGGTGTATGGACCTTGAGAAAGATCTGATATTGCATACTTTATTTTCACAAAGGATATTTTGAATGGGAAGACAATTTTTCAATTATTTACTAAAACTTTGAATATGGAGTCCTGGTTGACATGATATATTGGTACTGATCTTGTTTGGCAAGATTAAAAGAAAGATTCATAAGGATAACCGAAAGAGTTTAGCTATGATAACTAATTACGTAATTCAAAGGATATTGCCTCTATACTGTGAGGTGATCATTGCCTATTACTTTACTTATTTGTGCTCGATGTTCAATGCAAATCTTTTTTATGCTGAGTTACAGAGTGTGGACTTATAGAGTATAATTCTTAAGAAACTTGTTTGAAAACTTTCTTATGGAGGTTTTTGTATTTTTTTTTTAAGTTGAGCTTAGTTTAGTTTACTATAACTTCAACTTAAAGGAAAAGTGTTAGAATTTGTATACTGTAGTTAGTATTCTGTTACATTGTGTGTCTAAAAATACTCTTACTTGTATTGTATTCAAATTAAGCAGAATGAGAATAATACTTTGAATTCTCTAATTCTCTCTAATTTCCTACTTGGGAATATTTACTTTTCATTTATTTCCTTTAATTTTATCAGAATTTCGTTGGTCAGTAATCTGTTAAGTATCCTTGTAAGTATTCTTTTGAGCCTAGGGGCAGTGGCGGAGCCACATGTATTTCAGGGGGGTGCAACTGAAATTTATAAATTTTGATGTAAAAATTTTTTTTTTGCATTTTGCCCCCCCTTTCTTATTTTTTTTGAACCCCCTTAATATTTTTTTAAACCCCAATGAGTCAATTCCTATCTGTTGCTCACAGTCACAAGACCTCCATTTTCTAAAGTCACAAAATTTTTTTCTTGATAATAGTTAGTTTCTCATTCCATTGTTAGGGACCTCTTTGTAAAAATTTGAAATTTAGAGTTTTTGTACATAGGTTTAATTCTATTAAATTGATTAATTGATTATGTAATTAGGATCATGAATAACATATTTGTGAAGTCAATTTCATGAAGTTTTTTTTATGATAGTTAATTTCTCATTTTATTGTTAGGGATCTCTTTCTAAAAGCTTGAAATTTGAGGTTTTTGTATATAGGTCTAATTTTATCAAATTGGTTGATTGATTATACAATGAGGATCATGAGTAACATATTTGTGAAGTTAATTTCATGACATTTTTTTTTATGATGATTAATTTATCATTTCATTATTAGGGACCTCTTTGTAAAAGCTTAAAATTTGGAGTTTTTGTACATAAGTCTAATTCTATCAAATTGGTTGATTGATTATACAATTATAATCGTGAGTAACATATTTGTGAAGTCAGTTTCATGAAATTTTTTCTTGATGATGGTTAGTTTATCATTCAATTATTAGAGACCTTTTTGTAAAAGTTTAAAATTTGTAGTTTTTGTACGTATGTCTAATTTTATCAAATTGGTTAATTGATTATACAATTATGATTTAGAATAAAAACGATTTTTTTTGTAATGAAAATATTTTTTAAGAGGAAATTACCATCAAATAAACAGCAAATTAAAATTAATTTAAAAGAATTGTCGTCAGATTCAAAAAAACAAATAACAATTTTACCCCCCTTACCGAGGGGTATTGGATACGCCACTGCTTAGGGGCTTACGTACCCTAACCCTAGTATAGTGACCAACATTTTAACTTACCAAAATTTTTTCTCACCAAAAAGAAAAAAGAAAAAGATTGTGCAACTTTAACAGTAATTTTAATATTTTATGCATCGCGTTAATTATGCACACAACACATGATTATAAATTATTAATGTAGCAAGAGCACGATAGTAAAGCCAAATCAAAGTTAAAACGCACTAAGAAGTAAGAACAACGGTAAGCATAAGGGGAGATTTCATTCAACGGTGCTAGGACTTTTGGCAACAAACTTCATATTCTCTAAATAAATTATTAAATTAACAGAGAGATTTAATAATTATACTAATCAAACATATGTTTGTCCATCCATCTTTACAGCCTAGAAATTTCAAATTTCTCAAAAGGTGCTGCCTCCTACTATTGAAATTGCATAGAAGCTGCAAAAACTAATGATGAAGTCCTTAATATATTATTTCTGATGCACCCAGTAAAATCATATTTTGAGGATCAATATCACACTTGTGCATTGTAAGTATCTCCTCTGCAATTTAAAACGATATTCACCAATGACAGATCATACATACTGAATATCTTTTATACATCCATGCATGCTTATATATATAGTATCATCAAAGCACGATACAAAGCAAGGAAAATCTTAAAGAAAACACACTAGTTGATCAGGTGAATAAATCCAATGGTCATTTTTAAGGGCTGAGGCTTTTGACAACAAATAAATTCTTTTTTCTTTATGCAACATTGAATATCTGAATTAAGGACTATTTAAATTAATCAACTTGTGTTGGTCTTTACAGACTCGAATATTGCAACAAACCCCTCTTGTCTCATAAAAAAATTAAAAGATGTCGTGCGTGACCTTTAATTTGGTCAAATTAATATCATGCATGTGATTTTCAAGTTACTTTTGGAGAACATACAAAACCAAAGCCAAATTTAGCATCCACCTTTGACCTCTCTGGTTCTCATAAAAATATCAAGCTCAATGCTGCTATGTCTGAAACTGCTTAAAGGCCTAAAAGGTCTTCTGAATGGGAAAAGTTTTATAATTTTATGTACGAAGATATAAAATATAGTATTGTATCTTTGTGCAAATATACACAAGATTTCAGGACCAATAATACATGACATTCGAACAAATGCATGCATGAGCACATATATGATATATCCTTCAAAAATTAATTGAAATTTGTAGTTTAATTATAAAGTAGCTGGTTGCTTTAAAATTTCTGGTAAAACTCAATTTTCATATGGAGCTTGCGTGAAGAACAAAAACATATAAAAGATTCGCATTCATCGATCTTTTTCTAAACTCATTTAATTTAAACGGTAACACACACAGGCTGACAAAGCTAGCAAACTAATTTAATGAACCTCCAACCAGTGCACTATGAATATATAATATACTAGTCTCTCTATGAGCCGTTAGATTTGAGATCTAATAATACAGATTTTAATATTTTTTTAAATTATCATTTAAAATCTAAACCGTTAAATTTCAGATTTAATAACTCACAGAGAGACAAGCATAATATATCTCTTCTCTCAACCAGTGGTGTATCCAGGACCCCTCGGTCAGGGGGGTAAAATTTTCATTCATTTTTTTTAGATATGATGTCAATTCTTTTAAATTAATTTCAATTTGTTGTTCATTTGATGGTAATTTCCTCTTAAATATTTTCATTACAAAAAATCGTTCTTTTTCTAAATCCTAATTGTATAATCAATCAACCAATTTGATAGAATTAGACTTACGTACAAAAACTACAAATTTCAAGTTTTTACAAAAAGGTCTCTAATAATGGAATGATAAATTAACTATCATCAAGAAAAAAATTTTATGAAACTGACTTCACAAATATGTTACTCATGATCATAATTGTATAATCAATCAACCAATTTGATAGAATTAGACCTATGTACAAAAACTCCAAATTTTAAACTTTTACAAAAAGGTCCCTAATAATGGAATGATAAATTAACCATCATCAAGAAAAAATTTTATGAAATTGACTTCACAAATATGTTACTCATGATCCTCATTGTATAATCAATCAATCAATTTAATAGAATTAGACCTATATACAAAAAATCTCAAATTTCAAACTTTTACAAAGAGGTCCCTAACAATAAAATGAGAAATTAACCATCATAAAAAAAAATTTATGAAATTGACTTCACAAATATGTTATTCATGATTCTAATTACATAATCAATTAATCAATTTAATAGAATTAGACCTATGTACAAAAACTCTAAATTTCAAACTTTACAAAAAGGTCCCTAACAATAAAATGAGAAATTAACTATTATCAAGAAAAAATTTTGTGACTTTGGAGAGTGGGGGTTTTGTGACTATGAGCAACAGAGAAAAAATAAGTCACTGGGGTTCAAAAAAATATTAAGGGGATTTAAAAAAAATAAAGAGGGGGAGCAAAATATAAAAAAAAAATTTTTACATAAAAATTTATAAATTTCAGGGGGTGCAGCTGCACCCCGTGAAGTGAATGTGGCTTCGCCACTGCTCTCAACAGTGGCTCTTGATGATGATAGTGTGCTATAAGCATTAAATAAAAGGATTAGTTTTTTTTTTCAAATTTATAATGATAATAATGAAAGGCCAAAAAATTATTAATACAAGCAAATTAATAATAAATAGAAATGGACATCGTTTCGGATAAGTTATATGCTTTTTAATTAATATTCAGTTTTGTGCAGAAGTTGACAGAAATGAGTGTACAGGGTATTAATGGACCACCATGACATAGGAGATACGTATACGCATTTTGTGATTTTGTCGACCTAGTTAAGATTTATGCACATAATATATATAAAAATGGAATTTAACATCACAAGGAAATTATGGTTTTCCATAAATATTAAACCCAATTTCCTTCTTAATTCTTTTGGTACTGATTAATTGAGGATTTCCCCTTTTCTACTACTTTAATTATTATAATATCAGTGCTAAAAATAGGGCTCTATACAAGTAGCTGAACCTTTTATACTAAAAATAATAAATACATGTCCATGTAATATTAAATAAAATTAAAGTTTTTTCTAATTAATTTTACTTTGAACTGATATATTAGTTTAAAATGATGTATTAGTTGAAATTATTCGAACTAATATATTAATTAGATTTTAGGACATTTTAAAATTTTAATAGTTATATTGTTTGATTTGAATTTAAAATATAACAAATATATTTTTAAAAAATTAAATAGATGTAATTATTTAAATTAATATGTCTATTAAAAATTAAAAAGATATAATTGTTTAACTAATATGTCTCGTGAAAGTTAAATAAATATAATTGTTAATACTTATATGGTTTGTAATATTAAGTAGAATTAAATTTTTTTTCTAATTAATTATAGTTCAAACTGATATATTAGTTTAAAATGACATATTACTTGAAATTATTTGAACTAACATATTACTTGGATTTTAAGATATTTTAGAATTCTAACAGTTATGTTATTTAATTTAAATTTGAAATATAAACTAAATATATGTTAAAAATTAATTAGACACAATTGTTTAAATTAATATATTTATTAAAAACTAAAAAGATAAAATTGTTTAATTAATATTCTTTTAAAAGTTAAATAGACATAATTATTTATGTCTACGCTAGAGGAACATAAATTATTCAAACGTTTCAAAAAATTTTGTTATATTTTAGACAAATTTATCTGAAATTTTTTAATAAATAAATATAAACTCTTTAAATAAAATAATTTATAATGCGTTGAAAATAATTTAACCGACATTGTTTCTAACCAAACATGTAGCATACCATGCAACTCCATCTTTTATAATATCTTAGTTGTATTTGGTTTGAATTAATAAAATCAAAGACGACTGTTAGAAGTGGGTAGGATCGAAATTAAAAATGTGTAAGTTATTATATAACCTTAGAGGTTAAGTTTTCTTTCTTTGTTTTCAACGTTCTTCTCACGCACAAAGCCTTGGAATTCGTTCCAGCAGTAAGTGGCCCGGAATATTCGAATAGTCCGTTAGGTTCCTGTCTTGTTGAAGAAAATGACTGCACTAACCAAAATGAAATTCCTATTTCTTCCAAAGTAGAATCTGCAACAGACAATGTCACTTGTGCCACCTCCTTCTCAAAAGGGAGAAGCCGTAATCGCCAAAAGCATAGGGTTATTTTAGTCATTGACCGTTGATAATTTGAACAGCTAGCAATTGTCCTGTTGACACAGAATGGGGTTAGGTATACCTATCTCATCTCTTTTTCTCTCCCTCAAAAGCCTCAAACCCGACCCACAGAAACAGTGCTCAAATTATTCCAAGAGCCAAATAAAAATGCCTAAGCTCTCAAACTCCTTCACCTAAGCATACGTTGCGCCAAAGCAGATGAAGAGGGCCATCTTTCTCCACTTTTTGTTTTTTTTTTCCTTTTCTTGGCTTTTGGTGAAATCAAATCTGAAGCATTCAAAATTGCGAAAGGCAAAACCCTATTATGATTTCCTAGATTTTGTCCTCATTTCCCAAGATTTTGGGGAGCCGAAGAGAAGAGCTTCTAAATCTGAATATCAATCGTTGAATTAATTCAACGATTAATATTTAGAGTTTTTTAATTTTTTCTTAAAATGTGTAATTAATTTAAGTCATGGTAATTAAATTTAATCACCTGAAATATATTTTTATAGAATTATAATAAATATAAAATTTAATTTATAAAAATATATAATTACAATAAAAATATAGTAAAAATAAAATTTAATTTAAAAAATTTTAAAATTACAATAAAAACACAATACAACTAGAGTTTAATTTAAAAAAAATTTGAAGTTACAGTAAAAATATAATACAAATAGAATTTAATTTATAGAAATATAAAAGTACAGTAAAATTACAATACAAAAATAAATTAATTTAGAAAAATATAAAATTACATTTATTGACTTACCATAAAAATGAAAATTAAAAACCAAATATTGTAATTTTATATTTCATATATAAAATTCTATATTCATTATAATTTTATAAAAATATATTTCAAATTGTTAGATCTGGCTACTCCTAATTATAACCAAATGATCTAGATTTAATCATACATTTTTTTAAAACAAAAATAGAAAAGCACCTCAAATATCAATCCCAACGATCGATAGTGGGAGCGGCAAAACCGCTGCCCAAATTTTGTTGCTTCGTATACCACTGCACTGAACCAACAACGACTCCCAGGGCCTATGGCGAAGGGCCACGTGTCCTTCACTTTTTTTGCTTTTTCAACTTTCGCTCTTAAGCCCTCTCTCTGCCTTTCTTTTCTTAACACCCAATCTTTCTTTGTTCAGTTTCTCTCTCTCTCTCTCTCTCTCTCTCTCTCTCTGTCTCTCTCTCTCTAACTGTGTCACAAGCACAGCTGGTTGTCCGTAGATTTATCCATCCTTGCTGGCCCTCCCTATATAATCCCATCTACCCACCTTCTAGCCTTTCACGCCAAAACACTGCTTTTGCCTTAGCATCGCCGACGTACAACCTCAGTACAATTATATCCCTCCCCATAGTATCTCCACTCTTTCACACACACAGACACAATTTGTGGTAGCTCTTACTGAATTTAGCTGCAAAATAATCCCTTCTTGGTTTGTTTATATTTGGTCACCTCAGAAACTCAGCATTACAGAGTGAAGATGAAGAACAGAGCATCTGGGCTGGTGAAGCAGATCATAGCTGCTTTGAGGGCAATGGCAAAGTCGAAAGCTTTGGCTCTCAAGACAAAGACAAAAGCCATCAAGGCACGCTTGATTATATTCGCATTGCTCAGGAACAAGAAGTTTCTTATGAGCTCCCTTTCCCACAAGTTCCACTCTGCTCTGGGCCACCACCATCCCAAAGAAGAATGCTTTCTGGAAGATGAATGCCACCAAAACCACCAAAACGACCCAAGCAAGGCTATCGTAGTGTACAACGACGACAATGCCTACTCCTACGAGACCCTTCCAAATCCTACTCACACCCACTTGGTAGAGGACAAAAGTGAAGATGGCTATGAAAGTTACTACAGGTATGATGAAGAAGAAGAGCGTGATGATAATAGTAAGTACCCGGATCTGACTCACTCTCTGTTTGAGACAGAGGACTTGGATTTTAGAGGATCTGTGATTGATTTGGTTAAGAATTCCAAGGAAGAGGCAGGGGAAGAGTTCAAATTGGAGGACGAAATTGACCATGTGGCTGATCTATTTATCGAGAGATTCCGCAGGCAAATGATTTTGCAGAAGCAACAGTCCATCAAAAGGCACCACGAGGAGATGCTGCAGAAGGGTGCCTGAATTTCACATAGCATAAGAATTTAGACTTCATCTCCCTTTGTGATGGTATTCAGAATAAGAAAGACCCACAAGCACAGGTTATTATGCTGTGAATCCTGATGCTTACATGGTAGAAGACCGGAAGAACCCACAGGTCACAAGAATAGGGGATTTTTTTTTTCTTTTATTCACTGTTGGAGATCCACTGGGAGTGCCATACTGTTCTTCTTCGTCCTCTTTTTTTTTTATTTCATTGTGGAAGCAGAAAAGAAAAAAAGAAGGAAAAGAGTTAGTGATGTTGGAATGAGCACAGGTGTTAATGCTTCAACTCTGTATAGAGCTCCACAGACATGAATCCAAGCGAAGCTGTATATTCATATAAAATATGAATTTCGCAACCCGAAAGAACGAAACCAAATTATGTGCGGTTTCTCCCTATGGCAATAATTTGTGGGGAATAAAATTATCTTTATCTATGAGGAAAGTAGTAAGGTTCGATCTTGCACAAGAAGAAGCAATCCTCGTGACAGAAACATAACGATGACAGCTCAAGGGAAATCATCTCCTACATGTAGACGGAACCAAAGGAAATTTTTTTTTTAAAAAAAAACTTAAAAAAATAATAAAATCTGGGAGTCCTGAGCAGCATGTGCAAGCTGATCTTTCCGTTGGAATCAAATCTTCTACTTGTCTCTAAAATAACAGCATCTTCCCTTCACAGTTGGACCAGATTCATCTTGAGGCCTTAATATTTCACATGTGCACGATTTCAGCAGTTAGATTGCGTTCAATCAACGGATGAAAGAAGTCTGTTGACCCTTTTTTTTTTAAAAAAAAATTCAACCGAGAACCTTTTCAAAAGAGTAAATTCTATAAACGCTCCAGTGCCTCTTTTTTACTTTAAAAAACACCCCTGCCTCATTACTGAACCCCTTTCTTTTTTTTTTTTTTAAAAAAATTTTGACTAGCAAGGAAGATTTTGAGAGATTTAATCACAAAAACGCCTTAGTCCCTCTTTTTTCTTTCAAAATCACCCTAGCCCATCTTTTTTCTTTCAAAAATGCCCCTAGCCCATCTTTTTTCTTTCAAAAATGTCTCCAGCCACTCTTCTTTCTTTCAAAGAACCCCCGGCCCTTCTCATAACAGTTTGTCTCCTATGCATCATTTATTACCACTACAAATATACATAGAATTGAAGTCATTACCAATATCTAGAAGACAGTACAAATATATATAGAACCGAAGCAAAATGGGAAGCAACCCACTGACCAAAATTTATAGAACCTCAAGACACTACAGACTTGCAAATGGATGACGAAGACGCTGAACGTAATGAGCTTTTGGGGGCAACACAGTAGGGATGGTGCTTGGATAAAAAGGGATTGGAAGTCTCTTCTCAGTGCCCCTCCTCTTTAACTCTTTTAGCTCTCATAGTTATTAGATGATTGTGAGTTCCACATATAACAGTAGAGCCCATAGCCATGTAATAGTTGTGAGATTTCTAAGGACTCTCCTTAATTTTTGGATTAAAGAGAGAAACAAAATCTGATAAAAAGGAATATTACAGAAGATGACAATCTCGCATGATGAGTTACGTTAATCCTTTATTTTAGGGGAAAAATAAGGGAAACGTGTCAAAATATGATTAGGAAATGGTTGGGGCATTTTTGAAAGAAAAAAGAGGAGATTAAGATGATTTTGAAAAAAAAAAAAAGAGGGACTGCGGCATTTTTGTGATTAACTCTTTCAAAATGTTCCTATCTGGTCAAAATTTGAAAAAAAAGAAAAAGAAGAAGGGTTCGGTACTGAGGCAGGGGTGTTTTTAAAGTAAAAAGAGGCACCAGGGCGTTTTTGTAATTTACTCTTTCAAAAAGGTCATCTGATGTTGAATTTGAAAAAAACAAAGTGAATAAGTGAAATTGAGGTGGAGGTTCTCACATCTGTTGATTAAGCGCAATGGCTGAAATCGAGCACATGTGAAATATTAAGATCCACAAGAAAAATTTGATCCAACATTGAAAGGAGGCCCAACACAATGCTGCTATTTTAGAAACAAACAGAAGATCTAATTTCCTTTCTAATAGAAGTAACTATTGAGAATTATTGCTTTCATCCTCTAGTGAAGTTTCCCAAGACTTTTGGGCTTTTTTATTGTTGTTTTCAAAAATAGATTTTCTTTTTGTTTTTGAAAATAAAAACAAAATTGTTCGTTAAGTATTTTAGAAGGATGTAACTAAAAAATGAAATTACTGCTTTAAAATAATAAATGAGAACAAGTTTTACATGTTTAAAAAAAAACATTGTTTTGAAAAGAAGAGGAAAAAAAATGCAGCGGCAATTTTGCAATTATATGATTTCCTTAATGATATTTATGCATTGAAGAAAAAATATATTATTTTAGCTAAATAAAAAAGATATCTTTAGCAAATTTTGCAGCAGTTAATGATGATTGCTAAGTGCAATTTTTTTAACTTCCATAAATTCTATAGAAATGCTTAATTTTGAAAAATTATCACATTTTATATCTTTTTTTTATTTTTTATAGATATTTTTATTATTTTGTGTCAATCCATTTTAAATTATTAAAAGGTAAACTAATTTTATGTCATTGTGTAATGGTATTCTTACTAATTTACTTAATTGAATAATAGATTTAACCAGTTCATTAAAATGTCGCTCATGCTACAATAATTTATATATTTGACTTGTATTTAATTTTATTTTGTTTAAATTATCATTATTAATTATTTCATTATATAAAATTTATCACAAAAACATGTTTGCATCAAATAATTCTTTTAACTTTGTTTTCAAAACAAACTAGTGTTGTGACCCGTGCAATGCAAGGTTAAATTATAACTCTAAAATTTTTTGTAATTTATAAAAATAATAATAATTACAATTGATTTATATAAAACTTATGAGTTATGACATATACTTTTTAAATGTAAATAACTAAATATTTTTAATTGATTTATCAGTTCCATAATCAAATTTATTTTGCTTACTCTAACTTTGATTTGAATTGATTTATTTATTTAATAGAATAAATTTAAATGAATAAAATAGGTAAATTAATTAATTTGTTGATTTGCGAATTATTTATTATTTATTATAAATTATTTGTTGTATAGATCGGTGATTAATTGAATATTGATTTCATCTTTACTTTTGAATGCGTTTTTTTTTTGTTTCAATCAGATCCATAGAAGAAAAATATTGAAGGTTACTATATCTAGACCTCAAATTTCTTCTTTCAATAATTTGATTTTTATCTCTTTCATCAGTTAAGGGATAATAATTTAAAGATTTATATTTCAAACTTTGATTTTTATTAAATTAAAAACTATTTTAGAAGGAAATCAAAATAAAGTCAAATAAAGAAAATTTTTTAATTCACATATCAATTCCATAATCAAATTTATTTTACCTACTAAAAAAATCCTCTAAGACACTACAGTGGTCAAATAATAAAAGTAATTTTTTTAATTTCAATTCAAATTATTTAAATAAATTCAAATCAAATGATTAATATTATGTGATGTCATTAATTTATCAAATTTATTAATTTATCTAATTTATTTATTCATTCAAATCAATTCGAATTAAATAAAATAACAACATTTACTAATTGTTAATTTCATTTATTAATAATTATGATAATATATTCTAATAAAAATATATTCTGCTATTTACTTTAACAATAACTCACATAATATATTAAATATATTGGAATCCACATAATATATGCTAATAATAATGCTATAATTTATAAATTTGTGAAACTTATGAAACTTATAAGATTTATGAGTTATAAAATATATTTTTTAAACGTAAATATTCTAATATAAATTTTGATTATTTATACAAATATAAATTATAAATTTTAATAAAAATTTATGATAATAAATGACCACATTATATTATGATGTAGAATAAGTCATCAAATAGAATAAAATAATAAGATGTATGTGTAATCAATAAAATGTTTTTAATTTAAAATTTTTTACAAAAAAAATAATCAAATTAAAAATGTTCATATGAAATTTAGGATAATCAACTGTAAAGAAATTTTATACATATGATCAATAATTAATTCCAATATGTCTTGATCCTTGTGTATGTATATTTCAACAATTTATTATCCATATATTTCAATTCAAATCAAATAATAAAAGTAATTATTTTTTAATTTCAATTCAAATCAAATAATTCATTTAATGTGATATCATTAATTATCTTACAATGGTCAAATAATAAAGGTAATTATTTTTGAATTTCAATTCAAATCTTTTCAATCAATTCAAATCAAATAATTAATCTTATGTGATTTTATTAATTTACCTAATTTCTTCATTCAAGTCAATTCAAATCAAATAAAATAATAAAATTCACTAATTATTAATTTCACTAATTACACTAATTAATAATTATGATAATATATTTTGATAAAAATATATTATGCTATTTACTTTAACAATAACTCACGTAATATATTAAATACATAGGAATCCACATAATATATTCTGATAATAATATTATGATTTATAAATTTGTGAAACTTATGAAACTTATGAGATTCATGAGTCATGACATATATTTTTTAAAACGTAAATATTTTTATATAAATTTTGATTATTTATACAAATATGAATTATAAATTTTAATAAAAAAATTATGATAATAAATGGTCACATTATATTATGAAGAAATATCATACCTTTGACATGAGATGAATATTCTTTGCATACTATCCTAGCACTTTTTAAACGTCCACAAAGTCTGAACATTTTCGAGCAAAAGAAAAAATATTCATGTCAATTTTACTAAGAACTCTCTATTTCAAGATATCTTCCTTGTCTTTCTCTATCAATGTAGAGAGATCCACTATTACTCTAAGAAGATTAACATTCTTTCTCTCGCTAAGAACTGTAAAGTTCTCATATGACATCAAAGCAAACCTAATTTTTTGTCACATGATAAGACCGTAAATGAGATAATTCCATCTGAGCACAATATTACACTACCAGGCTTCACATTCTTAACCAACTTTTTGTAGCTCATACAGATTGTATTCTCATCTCCCTTTATACTATAGTCAATTGATATGGTTATTTCCTAACCTTGTTTCAATTTAGGATTACCATCCTTCAAAAATCTAGTTCGAATCTCAGGGCCTTACAACATTAGAGACAAAATGAAAAATAAAGAATACCATAAAATTTGATTGACTCCAAGGTGTGAAGTGGATTCAAACAAAAGAACTATATTAAATCAAAGAATAAACAAATTAAAAAGGAGAAAAACACTAGATCTGAAGAGTTTACCTTTCTCCTATAATCGCCATCTTCTTGGACTCTCTGCTTATCAGTTGGGTCTCTTTTTCAGCATACTCGTGGGCGATATATTGCGTGATTGCTCTTGATTCTGTGTATTGAAATGATTTTAATAAATAATTTTACAAATGCTAATTTAATGATTTTTGAGTATGCTTGTTGGAGATGTATACTTAACACTTACCAAATAGTTTTAAATCTCTGTTTTTAAAGACTGGAACTTGATCGAATGTCTGCATCAAAAAAAGCGAAATTTAGTTGAACTGAAACTCAGAGACAAGCAATCCATGAATTGCTCTAACACTTATATTAAGAGAAATAAAATGTATCTTTTTGTATTCGCCATCTTTCATGTTAATGGGAACAAACTCGAATTTAAGATGTTTTTCGAAAAGGCAAGTAGTAACCTATATGCTGGTCATAAAAAAGGTGCTTTCGTGAACTTTTATGGCTGTCATGACTAAGAAGATTAAAACGAGTTTGAGTGAAAATAGAATAGAGACAAAGGCAAGTTGTTTCTCTGTAGTCGGTGGCGAAAAATCCACTCTGAAATTGATACGGGAGCCATTCGATCATTTCTCCATTGCTGCTTCTTAGTTCAACACATGACACTCAACATTCGGTCGTTCTTGAAGTTTGAAACACATTGTATTAGCTTGAGATCGAGCTTCAGATCGGTACAGAGGCAACTGATATAAACTCTCCAAACACATAATTCTTCCAGTTTCAGATCGAGCTCTAAACACTTAAATTTTACGATGATTCACAGTTTTAAAAGGATGGTTTGAATTTATTTGAATGCAAATTTTCAAATTCATTTGAATGCAATTATAGAATCAATCACACCAATTTGCATTTAATATATTGCAATTATTTAATTATTAAATTATTAATTAAATTTACGACAATTCATAGTTTTAAAAGGGATCATTTGAATTCATTTGAATGTAAATTTTTCAAATTTATTTGAATGCATTATAGAATCAATCACACCAATTTGCATTTAATATATTGTAATCTTCACAGAATTTAAAGGAGAGTCTTATAATACATCTCAAAATGGTTGTTTAGAATGAATTTAATGTAGTGTCATTAATAGGAATGAATTTATTCATTTACATAATTTATTCATTTAATTTTTATTTTAATTTATTAATTTTATTATATGTTATTTAATGACATCCATGTAATTAATGTCTTAAAGTTGAATTGTTTTAGTCTATTATATAGATCTTCTAACATTTTTTTTTGTTTTTGAAGTTTTAAGATTGTTTTCAGAACAAATTATCAAACAGATTTTTTTATTCTCCAAATTAGTTTTAAAAACAATTTTACATAACTTATTTTTTAAAAACATAAAAATAAAAATACAATCAACCGCACCATTTTTTTTTTGAATTTTTTCAAAAAATTAATATCATGGCTCGTTTCTTAATTGCTCTAGTATAGCCTTTATTTTAATTTGTATATGTGAATTGTGCTGGGTAGTACCAAGCAATATTTTATTCCTCTTTTAATATCATAATTAAGTAAATAAAAAATTTTAAAAATCGCAAACAGATTGAATATATATATATACACACACACATATATCCTTTATAATAAATAAGTTAATAAATTATATAAAAATTATAATTAATTTTCTAGTCTAGTGTCCAATCCATAACATTATATGTACCCAAAGAAAAGTCCATCATGTCATAAGTTTTATCCCCTTTTCTATGCTATTTGTTTCTCTCTTTTTATTTTTTTTATTTTTCACAAATGTCATGCTCAAAATGTAACACATTTGGCATCTTAATTGAAAAAATATCTTTAAAAATACATCTAAAAAACTAATATTGAGTAGGGCCAATTAGATTTATTAGGGAGAGAAGCATGATTCCTCAATCCTCATGGATTTTTGATGGTACACCAGCAGGAAGTGCATTAAAGGTACCCCATCGATAGAAATGAGGCACATTGTAATTCCTGTCAATTTCATGTATGTTTTGGGTATGCTATTTTTCCATCTAATTGAAAATTTCTACAGACAAAATGGTACTTTATATCCCTAATATTTACATTGATTTTCATTTATGTCTCTAACGCTTGTTTTTACCTATTTATGTCCCACATGTTTCATTTTTTTGTCAGATATGTTTTTTTTACACCGTCAAAAAAGTTAACGAGTGGCAAAATTCTTCCACCACATCATCTATTACGTGGCTAACAAAAGAGTACTATATATCCCTAACATGTACACTAATTTTTATTTATGCTCATAATGTTTGTTTTTACTCGTTTATATTTCACATGTTTCATTTTTTTTTGTCAAATATGTCTTTTTTTTAACACCGTTAAATAAGTTAACAGAAACTGCTGATTGAGCTCCAACGTGGCAAAATTTTCTACTACATCACCTGCCACATGGTCATGTAAACTAGAATGACAAGAATGCCCCTCCACCATATAACCTTCACACCTTATTACGAGAGAGCAAGAGAGAGAGAGAGAGAGTACAAAATCTATATTCTATTTGGAGCACCTCACCCACCTCACTATGCTAGTCGCTGTTGTAGCATCCACTGGAAGCTCCTCACGACAATCGTCGTCATCGTGAGCCTCGTTGTCCTCATCTTCTCGCTCATCGTCCAACCTCGCTTCTTCACCCAATTTGACTACTGTAATAACACCCTCTGATATGACCTCATCCTCAACTTCGCTTCTTGCAACCCCAACAAGAAGCTTAACATCTACTACGACAAGGTCGAAGGTAGGGCCTTCTACTAAGGCCAGAGGTTTGACGTCACCAATGTCATCATTTTCAGGAACTCTTTCTGGAAGTACACCAAGAGCACAGATCGCATGAATGGCATTTTCTCTAGGTAACAGGTGATGTTGCTTGGCTCAATACAAAAACAAAGTAGAAGCTGGTTCAGGCTTAGGTTTGTAGACTAAAAATTAGAGAAGTGTAGAACAGAGTAAAATCTAGTTCAGGCTTGGGGATCTCACTCATTTCTCTCCCTCGGTCTCTTTCTCTTTTTTTCTCACACTCTCTCATGCATACTCTGTGATATATATATATATCTCTCTCTCCCCTTTCTCTCTTAGTCTCAATTTCTATAAGTCCTACCCAGTGCTCTATTTTTCACTACACAAAATAGGGGTGTATGCATGTGATGCTAGAAAAACCATGTAAACATAGTGTGTGTTGGTGAGGCAAAAATGAAGGAAGGAAAAAGAGTTGAGGTCCATCAAATAGAACATAGATTTTGTGCTCGCTCTGTCTCTCTCTCGCTCTCTCAAACTCTTGCTCGTAATAAGGCATTGCGGATAGGAGGAGGAAGATGAGGATAGTGTGAATGAAGGTGAAGGTTATATGGTGAAGGGGCATTTTTATCTTTCTAGTCTACATGGCCATATGGCAGGTGATGTGGAAGAAGAATTTTGCCATGTTGGAGCTTAGTCAACAGTTTCCGTTAACTTATTTGATGGTATTAAAAAAGGGCATATCTGACAAAAAATAAAATATGTGGGATAAAAATGGGCAAAAACTAACATTAGAGGCATAAATAAAAATTGGTGTAAATGTTAAAAACATAAAGTAACATTTTGTTGGCCACGTGGCAAGTGATGTGGCGGAAGAATTTTGCCATGTTGGAGCCTAGTCAGCAGATTCCATTAACTTATTTGAAGGTATTAAAAAAGAGGTATATTTGACAAAAAATAAAACAATAAGGCTTAAATGGGCAAAAACAAACATTAGGTAAATGAAAATCAGTGTAAATGTTAGGGACATAAGGTACCATTTTTCCATTTCTATATATGAATTATGTTTCATATTAATAAAGACTTTGTGGATGGGTACTTAGTGATTTGGTATATGTGTTAGTGGTCCTTCACAAGAGGTTTGCATATAAGTCCTTGTAGTAGGACTAAGATGAAATGAATATGAGGTTAAGTTAGTTTCTGTAATTTTGGTTGTAGGCTGGTGTTAGGGATTATGGTGTAGAGGGGCCACGTAAGACAAAGTGACTAAGTTGGTGTGTAACTTATGTGCAAATAAAGTTTTAAATCGAATGGACATGTATGCCCCTTGAGCATAAGTTCTTGACACTTGAGTAAAAGGGGTAAACTTATCCAAGTGAAAGTGGTAATTTAACTTTGCTCTCTCCTCCCATTTCTTCTACCTGTCGCTCACACACACTCCACCTTGACCCTCTACACTCCTTTCTATGCCTAAGTCCACACACACCCGAAAGCTCACCAAAAAGCTCTCTTTTTTTTTCCAAGGGCATTTCTCTCCAGTAATCACCCATCTCACTGGACCACATTGAAGAAAAGGTTAGTGAAACTCTTTAAATCTTTCTCATTTTCACCTCTTGTGCCCTAAGTTTATAGTGTTGAATTGTGGCTGTGTGTGTGATAGAAACTTGGTTCCAACACTTCTCTTCCTTAATTCTTTACCATTGTAAGCATTTGAGCGAATTTTGCGATGAAAATTTGGATTCTTGAAGCTTTTGCATTTTGGATGTTTTCCATAAAACTTTGGTGAAATTTTACTTTATTTTTGAACTCATATGTCCCTAAAGTTTTGAAATTATTTAATGAGGATTAAACTACTCCAAATGACACCAAAGCCCATGATTAAATCAAATGAAATAAGTGAGCAAGCTAAGGGAAGGTTTTGGAGGAAGAGAAGTGCATCCCTCAGCCAAGGAGGGGAGGTGCAGTTCATAAAGCTCTACCAAACCCCTCAAACACCCTTTAAAAGGATTGAATAAAAAAATCAATTTAAGGTGGAAAAATTGCACAACACCACAACATAACTGGACTAACTTGGCATTCAATTGAAATCTCTTTAAAAACCACTCAAATCACTCTAATAACTTAGCAATAGGCAAGGAAAGAAGTTTGAGAACGTTTTAAGACTTAAAAAACTCACCCTAATGCAAAGTTATGAACTAAAATCCACCCATATTAGAAATCTCCAAAGGAAATACAAAAACCCTAACACTTATCCTTCAATCCACGGTACAATGTCTTAGAGAAACTTGTTTCTGTAAAAAACTGTTAAGTTTTGGATTTAGCACCATTTCAGTGCTAAATTCCCTATCTTTTTATCTCCTACTCATCTTAGCTTGTATTTCTTAACCCTTGTTTTACGTGTTTTTATAATTTCTTAGGTTTTAGATTAGTTCGAGAAAATTTTGGTCTCTGACGTGTGATTTGATATTGTTATTTGTCTTTTGGTGTAGGTTGAATTACGGAGGAGGCAAATGCTGCAGTTTTGGAGTTCTGAAGCTTGACTCTTTGCCAACCACCGCTATAGCGGTGGACCAATGCCACTATAGCAGTGACCACTAGAACTAGTAGCCCAGGAGCCTTACTCTCTGTCAGCCACTGCTATAGTGGTGGCCCCTGGTCAAGAATTCATTTAAAGCCTGAAACTCTGCTGTATACCGCTACAACGGTGAGAACTCACTGCTATAGCGGTAAGTCGCGATTCTACAGTCATTTAAAGAGCATCAGAGCAAAAAATTTTAGGTCATTCTGAGTGGGAAACAGAGCAGAGGACGCCCATTTTGCTAGAGGAAGAGGAGGAATCTCATTCCAAAGCTCTCCGAACCTGATTTCCATCAACTCAACCTCGGATTCATGGAGTTTGCTCATTTGTTTACTGTTTTTGTAGTTTTAGAGCCATGAGTGGCTAATTTTTTTGTTCTAGAGTTGCTATGAACCTAATCTCTAATTAGGAATTGTTTCCTTTCTAACATTGTGGTTGCTATACAATTAATATATTTCTATCATTCATATATTTTGAACTTGTTGTAAAACTGGTCATTTTATGATTTGTTTGTTGCTTTCATTAAACTCGAGAGAGGGAGATGTTGGTATAACGCTAAGTGGTTAGGGCCAATGTTTGAACCTTAGGGGTTTACTTGTTAATTAATCGAGATATTAGTTAACCTCACTTAATCAAATTAGGTTAACTTTCAATCGGCTTAAACTCACATAAGGGATTGTGTTAGAGTTGAGTAGCTTAATTTAAGTTCAGAAGAATCACTTTAAGCATTTAGAAAGCCTAAGATTAAAGTGTATTATTGTTTAGAATCACAAGTGTTAGGGAGAGTGAGCAATTCTTAGGATGAGAGAGGGAGATTAGTAACCCTAGGCCTTTTATTTGCATTATTTCCATTCAATTTTATTGTAGTCCGATTTTACTTCTTAGTTCTTTAATTAGAGCTATCTTCAATCCAAAATTGGTTGCCTAAATAATAGGTTTAAACTTCTGGAGTACTTAGCACATTAGTCCTTGTGAAGACGATAACTCTTACTCTATCACTTTATTACTTGTGCGACTGATGCGCTTGCTAGAACGCTAACAAAAACTTGGTGGATGCTTGAAGAAAAAGTTGAGTATGTGAGGATCTGGTGAAGAAGTGAATGAAAGTGGGGTGAAGAGTTGAGAACACGAGAGTGACGCATGAGTATGTGAGAAGCCTCCTAACTTAGTGTTTTTAGTGGGTGTCACAGCCTAAAAACTGACAAAACTGAGCACGTGATCAGCGCGGACGATGTCTAACCCACACCGTCGCAAGCTTATCTTTCCCTCAACCCATTAATTCATATAAACCTATAAGCCCTTTGTTTCAAACAAATTAAATTATTGTTCACTAATAATAGAATAACACAAGAGAAACAATTCACTTCTCATAAACACATCTATAAGAAGGGAATCATCTTTCATAAAATCTCAAATTTTACAAATTACAAATGTCTGTTACATTTCCAATATTACTATGCACTCTACAACATTCACCTAACATAGCAGAACATGACCTACTCGACTACAGAGTTCTACTAGATACTGCTACTCAAAAAACATAACTACACATTACCAAACCTCGGATGAAAGGGGAGGTATCCTCCATATGCACGTCCTCGATCAATAGGCTCTTCTTCACTTGAAACTGTGAGGGGGTAAATCTTGTCCATGTGACTCACCATAAAGAGTCTAGCTTACCAAAGATATGTAATAATGCATGCCAACAAAATAAGCAAATGCAAATATAAGTATAAACTCAAATCATGATCATAAGTAAGTGAATTTCATCCTGTCCAAATGAGAAAAATAATAAAAACATACTCAAATATCCAAATAGATGATCTTGCATCATTCGTTCATAAACCCCAAATAACGGGTATACAACATTATGTGTATAACACAAAATCTATGCTCACTTCATTTCCATCATATAGATACATATTTGTATATTTATTACCAATACACATTGGTGGCTAGCATCCATGACACAATGCCATCCAAATATCAGTATGTACAGTAAAAAAAAAAACATAACATTATTTTGAACTTTGCCTCATGGGCATCCACATCAGTTTACATCATAAATTATAGATAGGAGGGCCACACAGGCTAGTGAAGAGGGCTACACAGGCTTCCTACTAGGTTCTCAATGATTACCATATGCACATAGGTCTCAATCTGAGATGACCATATAGGCTTCTCAATTCTTTCCCCCTTGTTCCCATGGTAGGGAGCGCCACACACAAGCTTTCCACATCACATGTTTAGTCATAGTGCGATATGGTTATGATGCCTTTCTTACTACCACTATTCCATTTATATCGGTATGTCACACGTGGGCTTTCCAAGTCAAGTGATTAGTCATAGTGCTAAAGAGCTATATGACTCTTCATACTACCACTAATCTATCGCTATTTGGATAGTCGCTCAGGCAATTCCTTTAGATACTACACTTACACAGTCCAGCTTAGTCAATAAGTAGTATATTTACACAAGAAGGAACATAACTCATACACCAAAAAATAACATTCAATTATAACATAGCAAACTGTTCATCCACATTATGCAACCCATGATATATTACTTAATAACAATGTAATGAATGATACATCATTCATTCGATTATTTTGAATAAATAGGCACAGTAATAAATAAAGGAATTTTTTCATTCAAGGTATCATGTTTCAAAAGAGGCCAACCCTCTCACTCCTTTATATTGTTCAAGAGGAGCCAACCCACCTTACACCATGTTAATTCAACACATGCATTGTTCATTTATACAAGTATAGAGTGGAGATAAGTTTAGTTTCTCACACATGTCTCACACATGGCCATTTACTAAAATAATCACTCCTTAAAATCCATCTTTTGGGAACACATCAATATAAGCATTCACACACTTGCATAGTACCATGACAATTGCTTCACCTTATCAAACACGCAATTTTATCAGTGAGCATGTTCTATAGTCCATCTATAACTATCCATTACCTTCTGCTTCCAATGATGAGAAATTTATTCCTCATTTAGGTATATGACCAAAGCATTTTATCAATTTATAAAATGATATCATAATGTGAGCTTGCTAGGAAAAATGATTTCTTATAAGGCAAGGTTTGGTCCTTCATCTCAACTCTAAGCTAGCTACTCCTCCTCAAAAGATGTGGAAGATGCCTCAAAAAATACATCCCTATAAGGTAACCATGTAAAAACATGTTAAGGTTACAAAATAGAGAAATCCTTATCACTAGTTCTGACCTTGGATCACTCTTTTGATCGTAACTCCTAAAAGGTAACAAATTTTCAAATGATTCTTGTCTTATTAGAAATTAGACTCAAATATATTTTCAATGATATAAATTTTACTAAAAATGGAGTCTGAACGATAGAGTTATCTTCATTTGAAAATCAACCAAAAACTGTCAAAATCCACTACCACATGCCTGCCTAAGCGAGCAAAACACTCAACAAAGCTATCACTTGTGTGCCTAGGCAGCCATTTTCTCACCAGCCAGCATGCTCTAATATTATTATTTTCAACTTCTATATGATTTTTCCTTCATCCTAGGCCAACTTTTCACAAAAACTCAAGATTCTTTCCATGGTTTAGCATTAGGAATGATTAAAAAATGTTTACACACTCAAATCCTAGGTTGTATTCAAGACTCAAACACAAAACCATGAAAATTGCCTCCATGAATCCTAACTTCCCAAATTTTTCTGTCATGCTTTTTAAACCATGATTTGAATGTTTTAATCCATGGATTCCACAAATTTCTTGTTCCAAAATGTTCAACAAACATCCAAGAAGAGTTTTTTTTTTAATCAACAATCTAACTCTAAACCCCTAAGAACATTATCCTCACCCCCAAATCCCTCAAATCTGAAATGTGATAGAAAAAGAAATGGGTGGGGATTCTTACCTTATTTTCTCTTCCTTCTGGTGATGGTTGGTCATTGGAGACTCAGACCTTCGCTAGGAGATCGGTGGCTTAAGGCTTGTGTAGTGGGTTTTTGGGTGAAGGAGATGGAGAAAGGTGGAGCAAGGGTTTGGGAGAGGAAATAGTGTGAAGGAGAGAAAGAAAAGTGGCTGAAAATGTATGTCTGTGCGCTTCATATACTCATCCTATGGAAATTACCATTTTACCTTTTGGTTCAATCTTGATCAAATAAGTAGTGACAAAATTGTAATTTTTCTGGCTCGGGGTATTCTTCAACACACACAAGGCACTACACATTCCTGTTCCCAATTTCTTACCTCTTAACACACCACTATCCTTATTTCCTTATTCAATAAAAGTGCCACTTAAATATTATTATTTCACCCTAGTCCCTTGACGGTCTCATTATCCATTTGCCTTCCTGTCTTACACGTACACCCCTATCCTTGACGACTTATCGCTTCACATGCCACACCTTTAACCATGAATTTTCTTCTTTATGAATGAAAAATTTTCTCACGTCCAAATATTCATCTGAAAAACCAAACACACTAATACCTGAGGGCCTCGGGTATCACAGTGGGTGTGTGTTATTATGTTTAGACTCTTTTGCCCCTCCTTAACTTAGTAAAATACTCCATGAACCCAAGGCAAGTTAGGAACATTGTAAGAACATATTAATTCTCCATCTCCACCCACAATTCCCATTATAAGCGAATTAAAAAATTTTGTGCAGTTAGATCCTTTTTTGAGAATTCTCCATATCCAAGCATATTCCCACAAGTAACCTAAGGACTCAATCCTTTCCATAATAGACCAAGCATATAAACAAGCTCAACGTACACAAAACCAAATACGAAACATTCAAAATGTTATGAGTTTTCTCCTTATTCTATTTTAGTCCCCATCTAAGGGTTTAGTTAAAATTTCTCCCCTTTTAGCCAAAATGCGACATCTCCAACTCTAATGCACCCATAATATCATAGGGCATGGCAATAATATTATGTACTCATTGGTCTCCAATAATCAGACACATGTATGGCACAACAAGATAAAAGTACAACATGCACGCATGTAAATCTCTCCCATATAGATACACATAATAAACTCCATAAATTTTTCAAAAAAAAAAAACTCCATAAATGTTACATCTAGGTTGTGAGACCTATACAAATAAAAACCAATGCTTTGATACTAGATGTTAGTACATATATATATATATATATACAAGAAGGGGGTTTGAATTGTGTACATAAAAATGTTTTCTCCCTTTAAAAATAAAATTTTGTTCAGGAGGATATAAAATAAAAGGAACCAATATCTTCAATGAACAGTGAGTAAAGGGGAGAAGGAAGACACATAAAGTTTAAAGAGGTTCAAATCCTGTCTACTTGGATCCTACGTCCTCTTCCTAATGTACAAAGGTAAAAGAGATTTCTATAAACTTTGATAAATAATCTGAGCTTTATAATGAAACTCCTTAGGAACAAGCTTCCTAGACTTTTACTCTGTAGACTTAGATAGACTCAACTTTGAAATGCTTCTCACAAGGGAAACAATTACAACCTTTCTCACAAGGCTCAGTACACTAGCTTTTACAACCCTTTAAGCAAATCAACAACACTAAACAACAAACCAAGAAAAGAAAGAACCTTTCAACCACTAAAAAACAATAAGCACATGCTCACACAAAGCATCTAGAAGTAAAAGAATAGCAGAGGGTTGGTAAAGAAATATTCTCTTAATAAATCTCTTCACTTCGTTAACCTCATTCTCAAAGCAGCAAGACCTTTAAATATGAGATGAAGGAACTAGCCATTGTAGTTCTAACATATTACTCATTAATGCACCTTCTAATCTGCATCTTTCTTCTTTAATGCAAAGCTTTGATGGCAAGAGTAGAAGGCAATTATGAAGCATGAGGATGTTTACTACTGAAGTAAATGAGAAACCCAAGATTCTGACACATATCTCCTTTTGCCTCCTAAGGCATTGACTTGGGTATGCACAACAATTAAGGCAATCTAAAAAGTAGAGAAAACAAGATAAAGTAGGCTGGTGTTAGGAATAGAGATAAGATAGACCAAGATAAAGACAATGTTACATGGGCTTTAAACACAATAAAAAAGAATGACCCAAATTCACCATGGGAGGCATTATAAAAAAAAAGACTTAAATGTATTGAACTCGACACTTTTCCTCCAAATAAAAGATCTCAATTCACTCTCCTCTCTAACTCATTTTTTTTTCTGGTCATAACATTCCATAGGATCCATAGACATCTCAACCCTCTTGACCACCAAACCTTTCCATAACTTGTTGGATATTCTTAGTCTCCATCATCACATACACTCAACAAGAGATCTTCATATCTCTTTCTTCGCCAACCCTTCATCCTACATACTCCTCACTCTCTGTATCACACCCAAAAGAGAAGGGGGAGAGAGAGAGAGACAAACAAACAAAGAGAGTAGGCGTGTTAGAGAGAGAAAAGCTCAAAACAAAGAGGAAAAGAGAGAAGAGAGCACAAGTGTGGGCTTCTGACTTCAGAGATAAACAATGTGAAAGAATGTGTGACCAAGAATGAAATAGAAAGAGAGGAACCAAGAAGCAAAGAGAGTTGGAGAATGAGATTGAGCCTTTTGAGTGATAAAGAGAAGAGGAGAGGAAGAAGAGAAAAAAATAAGGAAAGGAAGGAAGAAGAAAATGAGGGAGCGAAAAAATAGAGGTGAAATCGAAGATTTGTGGCAAAAATGGAATCTTGACATCTTGGGGGAATTGTAGATTTTTGGCCCAAGAAAAAATTAGAGTTAAGACAAAATTTTTTGCTAAATTTCACATGGACTCAAGTTAGAAATTTTCTTTTCATCTTAGTCCCTATTTTATTTGCAATATGCTTATTGTACTTTTAGTTTAATCCCTCTATGTTTTATTTTGTTGATTTAATTTGTGAATGCGCCATTAGCTCTTAACTTTACTTGCATTTAGGTCCCTTATATTATTTTCATTTTGGTCCTTGTAGTTGTGAATTTCATTTTAGTCCCTATTTGTGTCATTTTAATTTGTGTGGTTTTGTTGCTCTTGAATTCGTGAAATCTTTTATTAGTAGTTTTATATAATTTTGGTGGCAACTCTATTTTTGAATTTGATTTTCGTGTTTTGAAACACTAATTTAATTATTTAGAAGCTTCGAGTGCATCCATTTTGGATGTAACTGCTATAAACCATATTCATGCATGCATGGGTCAATATAACTAGTTAAATTTAAAACCACTCCATACATGAGAAGTTTAAGCCATTGATCGGAAAATCAAACCGGACTGGCCAATTTGACCAGAAAACTGGCGAACTAGCCAGTCATTCGGTCCGATGTGGACAGCAAAATCAGAGAGTGTTCAAAATGGAAAGAAACCGATCAAATAGGTAGAACCAGTGATCGATTTTTTCAGTTTTGGCTCTTGACAGGAGATGAGAGAGAGATGGAGAAGAGAGAAAGAGTAGTTAGAGAGACTTGAGATCGAGAGACTATCTTTGTCTTTGGAAGCCGAAGGTTGGAAAAGCTTGGTCGCCAGTCATCGGTCGCCCATCGTGGCCTCTGTTTTTCTTCGAGGACTTTCTTCTCCTTCTTCGACTGAGCTCCGCCTCTGCTATGCTCTGTCTTTGTTCATCTGTTGTGTGCGTGAGACTCTATTTGAGGGTGTGGTACATGGGAGAGATTGGAGAGTGGAAGAGTGGAGAATTGGAGATCGAGACTGAGTGAAAGTCTCTAATTGGTGTGGCATATAAAAGTGGAAGAGTCTGGACTTTGGAGATGATTCAGATTCAAGAGAGAGAGAGAGAGTGTGTGTGTGTGTGGCAAGGGGATTATAAAATATTTTCAAATTTTAATTTAATTTAATTTAATTTATTTATTGATTATAATTTTTATTTTGTATGATTTATTTATTGATGATTAATATTATCTTGTTTGATAATTATGTAAATATATTTGTATATAACTTTTGACTTATCAATATATTAATCATCTATTTTTCTTAAATTTTGCAAATAAAATTAACATATTTGCATAGATTATAGAGTAAGAAGATATATTTAATTATTTATTGGATTAATATAGATATTAGATATAATATGTTATATAATATATATTTAACATATTTTTTAATATTTTAAAAGTACCATCGAGTTTGACTACAATCCGACCATTGACACTTGAATTGGTACCTCTGTCGGTTTTGATTTTCTGAACCTTAGTTAAAACTAGTAAACAATTTCATGGAGACCCCTAATCAACGCGTAGAACATATGTTCTTGATCAACCATTTTTCTTTATTATTTAACACATTCCCCATTTTATACTGAAAGATGGAAAATGCATTATATATGTCCCTATTTGAGCTGTATAGTACAGTACGAATGTATCCCTATTTGAGCTGTATCCCAAGCGTTATAATTCAGACATCAAAATTGGAATATGCTAAAATATTTGACTTCCTTGATGTTTACAGGTCTAAGCAACAGTCTTCTACCAATAAATAATAACATTATCAAACTACTAATTCCCTTTCATGCTTGATATGGTGACACCTGAGAATATAAATCTGCGTCACAAAATGTCGAAATTTCAACTGATTACTGGACGTTCAAATTATTCATCGAAATCCTCAATTACATCTTAGCTATTTAGTCAAGTAGTAATAGTTAAAAATGGGCAAGTTTTTTTTATTTATTATTCGAATAATATGATTCGCACTATGGCCTTCATTTATGAATTATGAAGAAAGAAAGATTCATCCTTTATTAGTGTAACTAGTGTTATGACTTGTATGATACACGAATTAACACAAATGTCACAATTTTTGTTTATCAAATAAATAAAAATAATTAAAAATATATAAAAGAATACATGTACAAAAATAATAAGATATTCAAGCCATGTTAAGATGCAGATAAGATGATCCATTAGATACAAATGCCTTGAATATTGAATGTAAATAATGTCAAATGAAAATAAGGATAAAAAATAAGATATTACATAAATTAATTTAGATAAATATATTAATTAATGATGAAAATGAGTTGAAATAAAAGTTACTAACCTAATAAGTCTGCTAGTATCAAAATTGTTGTCTTCCTTTGACTGTTTCTTTTATTTCTGCAAATATACATTTGGATTAGCAACAATAGATTTATTGAAATTTAAAACATAACTTATATACCCACAAAATTTCAAGGGAGGAAATATACATCATATCCCAACTTTAAAATTAATACTTTAAATCTTAAATTAGTATTCAATTAATCCGCACACATGTAATCTCAGCATTGCCTGAAGTTTCTCTTCATAGGGAGGGCTCTATCTTTTGCTCACAGTAAGCCCAAAAGGGATTGTTCATTAATCCTATTAGATGAGAAAACCAAGAAAAAATTGCTTTGAAATAATTAAATTATATTATTTAAACCTAAGTAATTATCTCAATGACATTATTTTTTTTTTAGACTTTGATCTTTCTCATGATCTGCTTTTCTCAAGAAAACGTAATGACAAAAACAGCCAAGAAAAACTGGAATTAAAAAATCAGAACAATGTAGAAATAAAATACAACAGACAGGAATAAAAAACTAGAAGACAAAAAACAGAAACATAGATGAATCAGAAACACGAAAAACAACAACAGAGAACGAATATTGAAATGAAGAAAGTAGAAAAAAAACACAGGAACTAAAGAGAAACAAAAATCAAAAATCACAATCGAATGAATAGTAATCACAAATGTGAACAGTACGTAAACTGTATAGATCAGAAAAAATATATAAAAAGAAAACTGAGTTATGATACCAAATGATGTAAAAGAAACATCACTTTAAAGCTTTGATGATAAATTGTCATTGTTATCCTTCATCCATGTAAGGGAAGAAGAAGCAAAATCGAAAAGAAAAAAGAAAGGAAGTTGTGTGTGAGAGAGATATGCAAATATGGATGAAATATTTGAAAGAAATATATAAATATCTACATTTATTTTGAATTTTTAAATTTTAATTATTGAAAAATGAAAAAGTCTCCGAATTGGCCAATAGTTATGGTCACTTTTTAAAAACCTATACATGAAAATAGAAAATTGATCATTGATGATAATACAACAAAGAAGTCTAGCGTGCTTGTATAAAAAAAAGAAAAAAAATGAGTGATAATTTATTATTATAGTTTGAGCTGATGGAGGTAATTTTAAATTTTATTATAACTATTTAAGAAGAGAAATAAATAATATGAGTACTTGTAGGTTAGTTTTTATATAACAATTAATTATTTGATTATTTGTATATAATAAATACTAATTTACCAAATAACAGCATATTATATTTCAATTAAAAATTTTACCTAATTTATTAATTATATAGCAATTATAG
Organism: Biancaea sappan; assembly: GCA_037074585.1. Taxonomy (NCBI): domain Eukaryota; kingdom Viridiplantae; phylum Streptophyta; class Magnoliopsida; order Fabales; family Fabaceae; genus Biancaea; species Biancaea sappan. Next base: position 72,772,144 of record CM073492.1, on the reverse strand, counting down.
CAATTATAGCAATTACATACTAATCATATAACAATTTACCTTGATTTTTTAAATTCATTTACAGTGATTATATGGCAATTATATCAATTATGATTCAATTATATAACAATTATATAGAAATACACACTAATTTATTTATTTAAATTTATTTTATTATAATAATTTAATAACCTAACAACAATTAATACATTCAAATAAAATTATTTTAATCTATTATATACATTCAACACATACTCTTTCCTCACCATTAACTGCTGATGGCTTATCTCTTTATGATTTCCCCCCTATTATTATAGGGTTGAGTCCGATAAAAAGTTAGAATTTAATCAGCCATGATGTCTGATTGGGAAATCATTTCAATGGAGATCTTGAATGAGATTCTTTGCCCGCGTTCAAATAAACTCTGATTGATTCACATGTTGAAGTATTTGGTCAAAAACATAATTGGAATTTAACATTCTTAATGTCAATTGTAAGCCCTGAAAACAAAAAAAAAAAAAACAAAAGCCCTGAAGTATTTGATATAAAACTCACTAACCCGCTCAAATCTTGGACTTTCTATTGTCCAATAGATGAAGATGTAGTGTAATCTTTTAGCCTAGAGTTGGTAAGTTGTAAACATCAAACTTGCTTTTCCAGTGTCTGATAAAAAATAAAAAAAAGAGAACAAACCCCTTAATTAGTACATGAAAAATTACAATTTTCTTAATTTAATTATTTAGAGATCAAATAATTCAATTTAAACTACAAAAGATTCCTTTTTATCTCACTTTGATTATTTTTGTTACTAAATCACAAAATTTATCATTATTAAATAATAAAATTTTGTCACTAAAAATCACTTTAACAAAAAGAAAAAGACCAAATTGAAACAAACAGTCTTTGAAGAACTAAGTTGAAAACACTTGATTTTCAGAAACAAAGTTAAGATATAATTTTTAAGGATTAAATCAATAATTTGGTAAAACTTTTTTGTGCCCTAAGTTTGAGATCAATTTTAATTTCGTTGCAAATATTTATGCTGTCATTTTGTTCTGTAAGGAACAAAATTCTCAATATCTACAAATAGCCAATCCAACATTATAGAGTTCACTAACTAATGCTATTACCTTTATTATTATAGTGTGTTTGGTTCGTAGGATAAAGTAAGAATAAAAAGAAAAAAAATAGAATGAAAAAAAAATTATTTAGTATGCAATGGAAAGTAATAGAAGAAATTATATATTATTTTGTTTGTTATGTTTTTTTAAATGAAAAAGAAAAGAAATATTTGGGATAAATTTGCAAAATTACCCATGTTTATAATATATGACTTTGAGAGAAAAAAAAACAAAAAAAGAGGGAAAGCAAGCAATCGTGAACCCTGACTCTCCCATCGCATTGTAAAGCTGTTAAACTTCCATCAACAAGAATTTTCTTTGGTATTCTTGTAAATAGGATTCTCATTCTGCAATAATAATTAAAAAAAGGAATAAAAATCACTAAATCATAAAATGCTAAATCCCCTCTTGATGAAAACGACGCAGAGCCAAGTAGAGAGAGAATACACCATTGAGCTTTAGACTTGCCTTTAATCGAAGACGTAGATTCTGTTTAATAAAATTAGTTTATAAGTTAAATTAACTTATATGTTAATTGATAGCTTATAAGTTAATTTTTAACTTATAACTGATAACTTATTGAATTAGAAGTATTCAGTAAAAATAACTGTTGAAATAGTTGAAATGTAAAATAACATAAAATGGCATATATTTTTCAATTCTAAAATAATATAAATAAATATATCATTTTTTAATTAAATTAATTTAAATTATTATACATACAAAATTCATTAAAAAATATATATTTATATATTTTATTATATTTTATACATAAATAATATATTTTTACATATATAATATATTTATATATATAATTATATTTTATTATATATAATAAAATATATTTACATATTTTATTATATTTATATATTATATATATATATATTTATATATAAAGATATAATAAATATAAATGGTATAACGGATATTTTCATAAGATAACAATAGTTAAAAAAAAAAGAAAAGTACACTACTCAAAATAATTTATCACAATAAACTATAAGTTATTAAAATAAGTTCGTTTATCAAATATTTTTAACAAGTTTTATAAACTATTAGTTCGCACATCGAACACAGTCATAAACGATACTACTGGAGAAGACGATGCAAAGAACAAAGCAGTTGAGGGACTTCAACCGAAGGAGATCAACACAACACATTGAACTCCAATCGAGTTGAGGGCAACCAAGTAAAATTCAGAAATTTCCCACGCGCTGATGTGATTTTCCATTGCAAATCTAAAGGAATCGTACCAAAAAAATGGAAACCCCGCCGCTTATTTTCTATCGATGGCAAGCCGTCTTCCATCAGCTTTGCGCAACCAAACATGGGAAGAAGACATGCAATCAAATTCCGTTGGAAGCCACTGGAGAGAAAACGAACCAAACACGTTAGATGGCGTCAGTTTGGTTTTTTATCCTTAATCTTATTCTTAGCATTCCCTACTACATTAGTCAATGTGGTACGTCTACATGGCTACATGTACTACTGATCAACTAATTCAGTTAAGCAGTTGAAACTGACTAGTCTTTAAAAGGGCACTGAAAATTTTTACGTATGTATAGAACAAAATTAACACTAAATATTTTGTACAAATTTGAAACCAACTCCAAACTTTTGGGACATAGAAGGCGCTTTAACCCAAAAGAAACCCCAAGAAAAAAAAAAAACTAATGTCTTCCTTTTATCAATTGTGCAAGTGACAATTTACAATATTCAACAAATATAAATTGTTATCTTTTTTTTTTTTGGAAGAACTCTAGAACTAAAATTGGATGCTGATGGTACGTATCTCAGCACCTACAATCATTTAAAAAAGAATAACTGAGATAAAAAAGAAAAAATCAGTCGTGTATGAGAGCCTCTATGCTGCAGCTACCACTATCAAGGGCTCTCTGGGAGAATAGGACTAGTTTCGAGCATTTTGCCAGCATCTTCCTCCAGAGGGACCTTACTCCAACCAGAATTTCTCATGGCCAAAATCTTTGCCCTCTCAAGCCCACTACCTCTAAATCCAGTCAACTTTGATGACATCATTGGCATCACAAGGACTGAAGATGCATGAATAGTATCCTCCCCAAAACCTAGAGACAATGCACATGCATTCTGCAACCAAATCATAGTTCAAGTTGTCAGTTCTCAGGTCACAGTTCACAAAGCCATCATTTCACAAGAATGCTAAAGCAAATTAGAATGTACCTTTGCCTTCACTAGCACATCCGTGGCCTTCCACAACAATCCTCTTAGGAGTGTCCTTGTGTCTTTGTTCTGTGCTTCTTCAGATGACACCACCAGTCTGTAACAGAAAAACAGGGTATAAACATTAGTAAAAATATATCTGTACAAAAATTTCAAGTCTCCCACTGCTTAGCAAACCGGATCTGTTTGGTTTAACCAGATGAACCGGTCACCAAAAAATAGTCAAACCCGGTAAAACTAGACGATTCGATAGTTGGACTAGCTTTAGTTTTACTTTTTATCTTTCCTAATTTTTTAATACTTTTGTTGTTAATTTTTCATAAATTTTATAAGTACTAATGTGTTATTCTACATATGTGTATTATTGTTATATTATTTTGTAACTAATTTTAAATTTTGTTCTACATTCATATACTATTTAGACCAGGTATTATTGTTAAATGTGTACCAAAAATGCCCAATAGCTTGTCTAGACCTTTTGTAAGTTTGTAAATTTATGCATGAAAAGACCAGTTAATTTATTATATTGCATTTTTAATGTATAAAATTAAAGATATATATTTAATTTTAACCAATTCAATTATGATTCAATTGCAATCAGACCAATGAATCTTAGACTAATACCTCTACTAGTTCAATGGTTGATCCAGTTATCAAACCTTTGCTTTTTCCTGTTCAGGTAAATTGACTTAAAAGATAAATGTCTCTACTGGAAGTTTGTGAGACCATGCATTATACCTGTTCATCTCTGATGAAATACCAGAAGACACCACCGTATCCAAATTACTATCTTTAACCTCATGACCTGAAAATTTTCATAATAAGCTACATATTATCCACTGAATCCATAAAATGAGGCCAAAAGAATCAAACATTATCATTATAAAACCTTTTGGTTCATCAGGTGCCAGCAATGAAATGCCAATGAACACGCACATCACTCCAAGAACAAACATTGTTGTCCTCAATGCATCAAATACCTGCTTTCAGTAAGATAAGAATTTCATGACACCAAAATCCATAGTCCAGAGTCCAGACACATTTAGCACCTATCAAAATAATTATTCTAATCTACAAGATTCAGAACTCCATACTTCCACAATAAGTTCAAATGACTGTATAATGTATAAAGTATAAACCATCTTTTACCTGCATGTATCACCATCCTTAGAACATACTGCAGGAAACTATTTAAGTTTTTCCTTCTCTCAAATTTTTCCAAATTTTGAATATTTTAAGCGAGAAAAGAGAGAGAAGAAAAGCAAACACACGACAATAAAAGCAAAGGACAGAAAGGGAGGTGGTTTCTAACAGTCTCATGCCAAAGAATAATCACAATATTAAATTGGAATTTATCGTACGAGAGGAAGATTAGGCAACAGAAGGATTTTTTCTTTTTTGGTGCAAGAAAGAACCTTTTAACCCAAATTACTCACTGCTTGTTGATGATAAAAGAATTGGAACAATTAAAATTCATCATGCCTGGTTCAATAAAAACCCAGAGCTATTCAAATTTCTTTCCCAAAAGTTTTAAGTATATGTGCTTGGTTAATATATGTTTTTACCCAGGATAATAAAAATGGTTAGGTCCATCAATCTATACAACAACAACAACAACAACAACATAGCCTTATCCCGTTAAGTGGAGTCGGCTACATGGATCGCACGACGCCATTGAGCTCTATCAATGACCAACTCTTTAGATATCTCATTTACTAAAAGGTCCCGTTCAATAATTTCTCTAAGTGTCCTTTTTGGTCTTCTTCGACCTTTTTTCGTAAGGCTCCAAACCATCTGCTCAACTCTCCTAACTGGCGCTTCCAATGGTCTTCTTTGCACATGCCCAAACCATTTTAAACGGTTTTCAACCATTTTTTCCTCAATAGGTGCCACCCCAACTCTACCTCGTATATGATCATTACGGATCCTATCTCTTCTTATATGACTACACATCCAACGCAACATCTTCATCTCCGCCACTCCAATTTTTTGTTCTTGTTGTCCTTTCATTGCCCAACATTCACTCCCATATAAATTCGCTGGTCTTATAGCAGTACGATAAAACTTTCCTTTGAGTTTATCAGGTACTTTCCGATCACAAATAACCCCTGATGCCATTCTCCACTTCAACCACCCAGATTGTATCCTATGTTCCATATCTCTAATAATTTCGCCGTCATCTTGTATAATTGATCCCAAATACCTAAACTTTGACACTTGTGATACGACCTGATCACCAAGTTTAACCTCTAGCTCGTTCCTAGCTTGTCGCTTGTTAAACTTACAATGCATATATTCGGTCTTACTCCTGCTCAGACGAAAACCCTTCGATTCCAAAGTAGCTCTCCATAACTCAAGTTTAGAATTAATCTCTTCCCTCGTCTCTGCTATGAGAACAACGTCATCTGCAAAAAGCATGCACTTAGGGATTTCTTCTTGGATGTGTTTCGTCAGAATATCTAAAACTAAGTCAAACAAATAAGGGCTTAAGGATGATCCCTGATGTAGGCCAATTTTAATAGGAAAGTCTCTAGTCTCCCCTCCAGACGTTCTCACACTAGTCGTAGCCCCCTCATACATAACTTTTATGGCTCTAATATACGCAACCCGTACACCTTTCTGTTCCAAGGCTTTCCACAGCACCTCTCTTGGTACTCGATCATAGGCTTTTTCCAAGTTAATAAATGCTATATGAAGGTCTCTTTGTTTACTCCGATACCTTTCCATCAACCCCCTTAGAAGATATATAGCTTCTATTGTAGACCGTCCTGGCATGAATCCAAATTGATTTTCAGAAATACTCGTCTCGATTCTTAACCTACGTTCAATCACTCTTTCCCATAATTTTAGAGTGACTCATAAGCTTAATCCCACGATAGTTTGCGCAATTCTGAATGTCTCCTTTGTTTTTGTAAATAGGTACTAAAGTGCTTCTTCTCCATCAATCTATATCATATAAAAATAACCATACATTAAAGAGTGTACCTGATATTCTTGAAAATATATGAATCCTGTACAGATGGAGAAGAAAGTCCAAACAATCTGAAACATGGGAACGATAAGAATTGCATCAAACAAGGACAGTCCTTCATTCAACCTTGCCATCTGCAGAAAGAGGATTAGACTGGGTTAGTTAATGCATAGTTATCAAATCGAGATTTGAATCATAAATCATTTTGATAGATTATGAATCGTGAATCGTAAAATTTACGATTATAATAAAAAATACTATAGATATATTCTATAACATAAATAACATAATAGATTCCATTAGTTTAAATCATAAATAAAGTAATAAACCATAAAAACAAATGTTAACTCATAACAAGCCAATAAATCGAAAAACTTATCATAAGTCATACATAATATAAGTCATAAGACAACTATATAAGTAACCAATCAAAGTTTAAAAGACTCAAAACTTCTCCTATACTAATAATACTTCAACATAAGAAAACAGTAATAAAGCCGTGACTCTTCAGTTTCCAAATAAAAAAGCAATAAAAAAAAATAAAATTCAATCAGATCAATTTATATTAGATATTCTTCAATCAGACAACAGTAAAGCTGTGACTCTTTTGGCCTAATTCAGCGTCAATCAGACAACAGTAATTCATGCCCTACCATGCCTATTTTAGATATGCTTCAATCAGACATCATCCTATATGCCTATCATGTTAAACGCTCGTTTTGGCCTAATTCAGCATCAATCCATCTTCTTCCTCGTGTTCCAGCTGTCTTCTTCCTTGCGTTTCAGCTACTGGTTTTGCATTGTCTTCTTCCTCACATTTCAGCTACTGGTTTGGTGTCATCTTCTCTTCTTCCTCACGTCCCGTTGGCCCTGGTTCACCTTCTTCTTCGCAGCGGCCGTTGTGGTTCATCTTCCAACTTCTGAATCGCCGGATCCATGCGATTTGCCGGTCCCGGTCGAATCGCACGATTCCGGCGATTCAGAAGCCGATTCTAGACACAAAACGATTAGCCTAATGATTCGAATCGTCAATGGTATGTATCGAACCCAATCGTGTGATTCACGATTTGAATCGCACGATTTCGATAACTATTTAATGGTCATAACTAAGTCCGAAGCTTTCTCATGATAACATATGCAGATATAAAAACATAAGTACACATCAGAGCAATAGAGCTTTACCCAGAATCCAGCTGTACTAAGAAATAACAGAAGCATAGAATATGTGAACCAGCTGTGCAACTGATAGCCACTGGACATGGCCAGTCGTAGAAGGTTGGAACTGCCAAAAGTCAAAAAGAATGATATTAGAGATAAGAAGTAAGGCTGTTGTGTCATAAAGCACAATGACATGTTGGAGTAGCTGGCTTACAGCGATTTTGCAAACAACACTGAGCATGAACCTACAGCACCAGAAACTACAGCATAGGAAAATGGCAGCGCCATGTGCCAATAGGGTCTGAGGTCTTGTCCTGATGCAGCAAACAAAAGATCTCCTCTCCTACATATTCCATGTTAATGTTGATAGTCAAAAAAGTGAAAGTTTTTATAAAAATAACAACAGTGAGATTCCGGCTATCACCTGTAGATGTATTGATTCACTGCAACAACTAAAATCAAAACTAGAAGGTAAAGAATAAATGCAAGATTGGAGTATTTCTCCGCCAACTGCTCTGGTGTATAAACTGGAAAGCAAGAAGTTTATTATACATTGGCTTACAGCCAAAAAAATATCTTCATTAAAAGCAATAATAAATTTATCATATGATCAGTGAGTTTAGCAGGAAGAAAATCTTATCAATCAGTAAGCGTAAAGAACTTAATAATTCAAATGTAAATTACAGTGGAAGATCTAAAACAGCTCCTAATATGAAAGCCATTCTATTTTTTTTTTTTTGGCAAAGAAATAGAGTGAAATATGTACAACTTATATACCAGGAGATTGGTGATTGCCAAAAGCAACTAAGAAGATGTTTCCAAGAACAATGAAGGCTGTGGCAACCAGTACCCTGTTAAAAGGACAAAATTTATGCCACTGAAATTCACATAACCTATATTAAGAGTGATAAGAATGAAACGTAAAATAGTACTCTCAACTCAGATTTAGCATACTTGACAGTCACCATTTTGTTCAAGACAAAATAAGCAAATGCTATGTTAGATACGAATTGAACAGATCCCAGGGCTGCAAGTAGTGACTGCATAACAAGCAGAACAAGAAATAGAAATGAGATATAAATGAAATGCATCCAACCAATCAAAAAGTGACTATGTAATCTCACAAAATATGTACCAACTTACCAAAAAGAGTCCATTAAATTGTATGATAAAAATAAAATTATTTCAACTATTGAGCTTGAAATCCTATCAACAATATGGAAATCTTACCTGAGCAGCATACCCAAAGGAAATGAAATTAAGGCAATTTCCAAGAAAGAAAAATACAATTCCTGCATTTCCAGAGTCATATATGCAAATCATAAACCAGGAATCAGCCAACAGAGATTTAGTGAGCAAAACCCATGTACAAATACAACTAAGACTATACCAACTCTCCAACTATGAAAGTATATAATAGGCTTTGGAGTCAGCTTTCCATTTGCTCCATCACTTCCAAGTACAGAATGTCTTTCTCTCTGCAGAAAATATAGCCAGGGATCTTGATGTTTCCAAGTTATATGATATTGAAAAAAAGAAGATGTTTTCTTAAACAATTATGTATCAGACTGCAGCATAACATCAAAATTCAAAGAAGACATTTGAATCGTGAATCGCTAAGCTAAATTATGAATAGTGAGATTCATAATTATAATAGAAAATATCATAGATATGTTCTATAACATAAATAACATAATTGATTCCATTAGTTTAAATCATAAATAAGTCATAAAACAAATGTCAATTCATAACAAGCAAGTAAATCAAAAGACTTATCATAAGTCATACAAAACATAAGTCATAAGGCAACTATACAAGTAATCAATCCAGTAGCCCAGTAGTCATAAGTCTTATATCTGTTGCAGATGATTCTGATCTGATCATCAGATGTTATTCCTTATTTGTGTATAACTGTATATCTGAACTTTTGTGTATATCTAATCTGATCTGATGTTATTCCTTATTCATTCCTTTAGCTTCAATTAGTTTTATCCCCAGCTCAGTAGCCCACTACGATGTGCTTTTCTTATTCATCATCAGAACCTTGCTGCCTTTAGCTTCTTAGTTTTATGACTTTTATCCTAAGCCCAGTAGCCCAGTACCAAAACGACATGCATTTCACTAACTCACTCAGCTCTCCATCTCAAATGACAACAACAATAGGCATTAGGTAGATGCTCGAATTGCTGGAACCGTGCGATTCGCCGGTTCCGGCTCAAATCGCACGATGCGCTTTTCTTATTCATCATCAGAACCTTGCTGCCTTTAGCTTCTTAGTTTTATGACTTTTATCCTAAGCCCAGTAGCCCAGTACCAAAACGACATGCATTTCACTAACTCACTCAGCTCTCCATCTCAAATGACAACAACAATAGGCATTAGGTAGATGCTCGAATTGCTGGAACCGTGCGATTCGCCGGTTCCGGCTCAAATCGCACGATGCGCTTTTCTTATTCATCATCAGAACCTTGCTGCCTTTAGCTTCTTAGTTTTATGGCTTTTATCCTAAGCCCAGTAGCCCAGTACCAAAACGACATGCATTTCACTAACTCACTCAGCTCTCCATCTCAAATGACAACAACAATAGGCATTAAGTAGATGCTCAAATTGCTAGAACCGTGCAATTCGCCGGTTCCGGCTCGAATCGCATGATGCCGGCGATTCGAGCAATGATTCTGGCATAGATGCAATACACTCACTGATTCGTATCAATGGCGACATCAATCGTATCGAATCGCACGATATGAATCGCGTATCGTGCGATTTCCATTACTATGAATTGGGTCTAAAACACAGAATCAGTCGGACCTGATATATAAAAGTAACCCCAATAATGTGAGTGAATGCCATAACCATTCAAGTCATACTTGTGAATTATTCCAACAAAACAAGTTGACTTAATCCTACATCATTGCAACCTTAAAGCCAGTAACAGATATTCAGATGTAGTCAGAAACCAAAAACTAAACAAATTTGTCCATAATTTTTTTAGCAGCTAAAATCTAAAACAAAAGACATTAGCAAAGTTAATTTTTGCACGTCATTACAAAAAGAAAACAAACATTTAAAAAGGCACGTCACAAACAGTTTCAACCAGAAGAAAAGATGTGACAACATACCTCATTATGACCTAATTTAAGAAGATTTGTTCCAAAGTTTATAGCAATGCTGCCTAAGAGGTTGATGATAGCTCCAACGATCCACTCCCCCATGGATCGTGAAGAAGAATTCACATGCAGCAGGAATTTGAAGATGGTGTATACTGACTGTATAATCACAAGTGGTTCTCAAATGATGCACCTTAGGGTAGTATACGAGAAATAGCCTCTCCTGTCTGCCCCGAACATATGATCTAGAAAAATTTAGGGGTTCAGAAAAACAGCAGCCTTGTTTCACCTGCTAGCATAAATCAAATTATTAAATCAAAATTCGTCCTGTAAAATTAATAAACTAGAGACAGACAGAGAGACACAGAGAGAGAGAGAGGCGGAAAACAAAAAGTAGCAATGACAAAGCTAATCATGCATGGAAACAGAAATGAAATTCTTGCGGATCCTATGAAAAGTAAAGACTAATTTGTACAGTTAATCTCATTACACTTGCACTAAATTCAGGGGAACACTTCAATTGGATGGGAAGAAAGACAGGGCTACTACAATTTGCTCCTTAATTACTTTTATACAAATAAGCACACTGAAACAACAAACCTAAAAGCAATAGAAAAAAGTGGCAGCTCCTGATCCGATTTGCTTCCTCATATCCAGATCTGGAAATTCTACCAGAACATTTACCAAAAGTCCTAACTCAATGCGTCGACCAAAGAAACTAAAATCAAAAGAAAGGAAGGAAAAAAAAAATAAAGTGAAAGAACAAAATGCAGAGATAATGACTTGTGTAAAATTGGGAATCGTGAAAGCCAGGAAAGATGCTTATTTACCTCCCAAAGGAAGAAGCAAACTTCGCCCTCTTCAACCCTAAACACAGAACACAGCAACTTGAATTCCGTAGGATCAATGCTTGGCTTTGGCTGGGCTTCAACAGGATGAAAGATTCAGGGGGAGAAGAAATAAGAATATAAAAATTTAGATTATACAGGTAAATACAATTTATAGCATTGTACTTTTCATACTAAAATAGAAATGAGACTTTTCTTGGTCTAAGATGAGGCGCAGAGAGCAATTTTCCAGATGCAAAGAAGATAGGACTAAAGGCAAGAGAGAGGAAGCTGTCGGGTCAACACCACAACAAGCATCAGCTTGAGGCTTTAGCGACCGAAGTTTGTAAAGAAAGGCTTAATGCAATAAAGAAGATATCTACGCCGATGACCTGTCTGCTGAATCAGGTCGTCATTCATCGTAGGGCTCACAATTATTCTGTTCTAACACTGATAATTAATCAAAATTAAATAAGAGATATCAAATCGTCAACATCAGCCATCATACTTAGATTTGAATCCAAGATGAATATGAAAGTTTAAGTTAAGTGAAATTAAGTGAGCTTTTAGTTTTCTGCTTTCGTAATTTGATTCTTTTCTGATTCTTTAACCAAAATTAGAGGAGAGGTGGATCATGCTAAGAAAAACAGATTACGTTGAGTAAATAAAGTAAAAATAGTCACAGTAAAATTTATATTTTCTGATCAAAACCCATCAATCATGCACTTGAGTCCAATAACACATACAATCCCTAACATGAAAGCATAAATGACTCCAAATGTTACAAAGATTAATTCCATACCGAGGTAAAATATGCTAGTATAATAGTATTACAATTATTTGTATACTCACTCTATGAGCAGTTATTATCCATTAGAATTGAGCGTGAGCCGGAAAACTCGTCCAATCCAATAGGTCTGGTTTTAAAAAAAAAAAAGAAAAGAAGAGTGTAAATAAAAAAAAATCTATGGGTTTTTATTAAGCCTAGCCTAAGTTTGATAGGCCTGAAGTAATTAGTTATATATTTTTGAAATAGTGAAGTACATATTTAAATAATAAAATTATATTTATGATATAAAATATATACTATAGTATTTAAAATATTTAACATACATGTATAATCTTAAGATTTATCACTTATATATATCTTTTACTTTTTATATATGCTAGTATAATAGTATTACAATTATTTGTATACTCACTCTATGAGCAGTTATTATCCATTAGAATTGAGCGTGAGCCGGAAAACTCGTCCAATCCAATAGGTCTGGTTTTAAAAAAAAAAAAGAAAAGAAGAGTGTAAATAAAAAAAAATCTATGGGTTTTTATTAAGCCTAGCCTAAGTTTGATAGGCCTGAAGTAATTAGTTATATATTTTTGAAATAGTGAAGTACATATTTAAATAATAAAATTATATTTATGATATAAAATATATACTATAGTATTTAAAATATTTAACATACATGTATAATCTTAAGATTTATCACTTATATATATCTTTTACTTTTTATATATGCTAGTATAATAGTATTACAATTATTTGTATACTCACTCTATGAGCAGTTATTATCCATTAGAATTGAGCGTGAGCCGGAAAACTCGTCCAATCCAATAGGTCTGGTTTTAAAAAAAAAAAAGAAAAGAAGAGTGTAAATAAAAAAAAATCTATGGGTTTTTATTAAGCCTAGCCTAAGTTTGATAGGCCTGAAGTAATTAGTTATATATTTTTGAAATAGTGAAGTACATATTTAAATAATAAAATTATATTTATGATATAAAATATATACTATAGTATTTAAAATATTTAACATACATGTATAATCTTAAGATTTATCACTTATATATATCTTTTACTTTTTATTAATATATAATATATAACATATAAACAACTTTCATATTTAACTTGATATTTAATTATTTATCATATATTTTATATTATAATTATAAAATATTATTACTAGGGTCCTTTATTCTACACCAAAAAAAAGATATTTTTATAAATCTTAAAAGCACACATGTAAAATTGCTCAAGTAAGAAGCTTAGTCCATTTTCAAAAATTTCGACCCATTTACTAGACAAGCATGACCACTTTTTCTATACAAAAGCCCAGCCCATCTTCAAACGAGCTCGACTCATGATCAAGTCTTTACACATACAGAGCATCGTGACTGTTTTGTGTTTATGCCTCTCCTAGACGGAGGAAAAAAATCCCCAAGTAATGTCTAATATTTATTTTATTTCTATAAAATATTAGTAATATGAAATACACTAAAGTGTATGTCAAGAAGACCCTAAATTTACATATATTAGAATTGATGTTTTCCAACTGTAAAACATAGTATATTGTTAGAACAAGTATGTACCCAAGAAAGGGGTTGAATTGGATACCTAATTATTTTCCAAAAACTTAAGCGAGTTATCTTTTCAAAGGATATTTGTTTAGGTTCCTAAAATCATTATTAGGTTCTTGAAACAACTTGGTTAACTTGTTTAGAAAATTAGCTGCTTGTTTTCAAGATTAAGGCATGACATATAGTGGCTTGGAGATGTGATACCCGAGACCCTCGAGTATCAGTGTGTTTGGTTTTTCATATGAATATTTGGATGCAAAAAACTTTTTCATTTGTTAGCAAGGAAATTCATGGTTGGAATTGTGATAACTGTAATTTTTTTTATATGCTTGATTTCTCCTTTAATTGCTTGTGAATGGCAAAATAGATTCTATGAAAATATGTGCTTATGAAATTATAATTATGGATCATTTTCATTCTTGTGATGACTAGTGACATGATATGTGTGCAATGGATTGATTATGAGTAATCTTATATTGTTGTGGGATGGAATCCGTTTACGGAAAGGGTAGGTTCATCCTTGGCCTTGTGGAGAGACTTGTATTAAATATTGTTAGTTATTTCAAGAATAATAAAAGAATATGAGGAGTGTAAATATGAGTATGGTTATACTCCTATGTGTTAGTGATTGACTCTTATAATGTTTTGTTAAGCCTCTAGTGTTCAATGTGTTAACTTGGAAATAGATTGACTATTAAGGATAAGGAAGGAATTTGGGCTTTTGTTTTTTTTTTTTAAAAAAAAAAAGAAAGAAAGAGAGAGGAGGAGAGAATGAGTTAGCACAAAAGCAATTGATAGTTTATAAATGTAGATTTGGGGTGATTAGGAATCATTTATTGTTGAGTGTTGGTAAGAGGTAAATGTTGCTGTCAAAATACTCTTTTTTTTCATGCTAAGAACCTAATGTATGGTTGATAAAATGGACCCAAGCTTAATTTCAAAAATTGAGAGGGGTTAAGTTTGGTTTTCTTAACTAAACAACACCCAAAATCGTTTCATAGCATCCCATGGAGGTTTGGAAGTGCAATGGAGGGCCTTTGGCATGGAAATCACAATCTTGAAGCTGCAAAATCGCAACCACCATTGCAGCAGTGGATTTCAATGTGCTACCCAGTATCCGTCACTACAATGATAGGCAGTATAGCCAAATCTTTTGCCTTTGCCATTCAATGCTGCAACATCAGATCTAGCCACTACAGTGGTGGAATTTTGCCTCATTATGCTTTTAAACATCTCTTTGCATCTCTAATTGATAGGGGTTTGGTTCAAAAACATCTTGGCTATCATTCTCAGTCTTTGTAGAGCCTTACCACCCTACAAATCTCAAGGTTAGGGATCTAGCCTTGCTTTTATGGTGTTTTGCTAAAAGAAACTATTTCCCTAGCATTGCCATATCATGATGATGTGATTATTAGTTGGCAAAATGTTTGGCATGTATAAATCATTAGTACTTGAAATTCTCATGAGACACAAAAATACCCATTTGGGTGAGTATACACCTATGCTTAGATTTAACTACATTGTGATCTTGTACTTTCTTGATAAAAGTGACATTGGTATGCATATTTGATGGAATGAGTTAGTGTATTAATTTGATTGGTTGATGTAGCCTTCGGGCAAAGAGTTATATGTGCCAATATGAATTGGTTCAAGTATGTCTTGGGTGCTTTTTGGGAACCACCAAGGGATTTTGTGCAGCTTCCCTAATAATATATTTTTGGGATAACCCCGATTATTGGGATTAATACATTATGAGAAAAGCCCCAGTGAGATTGTGAAAGTGGTGGCTTGATACATTTATCAGTGTGCATGATAGTTGTTATATATCCTATGTTCATCATTGGTATTATGTAATGGATTACATGATGTGATGGACTTTTTCTATTGTATGGTCTTGGAGTATTCTATTTAGGATTTATGAGTGGTAATTCCATCTTGTTTTGGCATTTCTTATTATTGTGATTATTGTAGAGGAATATTGTATATTATGTGAAAAGCATTTGTGGCTCTCTTGATGAGGATGAACTAGTGGTAGTACGAAGAGCCGAGTAGCTCTCTCATACTATGACTAATAATATATTATGGGAAAAGTCCTTGTGGCTTTCCCGATGATAGTGGGTTAGTGATAATACGAAGAGCAGTGTGTCATTCTCACACTATGACTAACGATGTGAAATGAGGAACTTGTATGGCCTCATCTAAAATGGAAATGAGAATGAAATGAGGGGCTGTGTGGCCCTCTTTGTGATAGGAATGACAATGAAATGAGGAGCCAGCAGGGCCTTCCCACTTATGACCTATGCACATATGGTGATTGTTGAGAACCAAGTCAGAAGCCTGTATAGCCCTCCGTACTATGGTATATGTGAATATTAAGGAAGCCTGTGTGACTCTCCCTTTATTATAAGTTCATGAAAGTATTAAAAGAAGCTTGTGTGGCTTTTCTATTTATAATCTATAGTGATAACTGATGTGAATGCACATGATATTTTTATATATTGTATTTCATGTGGTTATGAGCTAGAATTTTGTTAATTGTGTGCTAGTATTATGATATAAACTTGGCAAGAAGATTGTTATTAAACATTCAATATTGTTTGTCTATTGATTGGGTTTACGACATGAATAATATAGGATTATTCATGAGGAGATAGAAGCATGTTTTATTATTTTTTCTCGTCTTTTAGAAATACAATTATGCTTTTATATATATTGTACATTTTCTATTAGCATGCATTTTTGTACTTTTTTTTGGTAAGCTAGGCTATTATGATGAGTCATGTGGACAAGACTTACTCCCTTACAGTTTCAGGTGAAGAAGAGCCTACCGTTCAAGGATACACTTGCCATGGATACCTTCTCTTTTGTTCGGGGTATAGTAATGTTTAGTTTATGTTTTTGAGTAAGAAATTGTTGAAAGCTATGTAATTTGCTAGGTCATATTCTTCTGTGTATTATGGGTAGTTGTGGTGTGTATAGATGACGTGGGGAATGAAACAAACATATGATTTTATGTAAATTAATTCAATAAGGAAGATAATTATATTTCCATATGTATTTATGAGAAAATGATTGAACCTTTTTGAGTAAGTCCCTTAATTGTGCATAAGAATATGATGTGGCTTTATATAAAATGAGTTAATAAGTGAATGCGGGTATATGGGTTAAGGAAGAGTTAGGCATACGGCGGTGTGAGTTAAGCACCATCTGTGCTGGTCATGGCCCCGGATTTTGGGTCATGACAGGAGATTTCTCGAGAAATATTTCTACGTCTACTTCTCAAACACATAGTATGAGAGTTTATTAAGGGAAATAACAATAGTTACAACTAGCAACCTAGTTTAGGCTCAGCTCTTGGCTTTTATGTTACATACTCAGCAACCTCTAACTATGGATCAGCAAGTTCTTGCTTTTATGCTAATAAACTATTAAGTCTTACCACGTCCTTAGCAAACATATTACCAAGTAGGTCACCCTACAACCAGGTTCCTAACAATAACAAGTCCACTCATTGGACAAATACAAAGAATATAAAGATGAAGTAGTTCACTCAAAACTTTTAGGAGAGAGTATGTTGACTAAGATAATATAAAACAATATAGAACAATCTCAGATATAAAGTATAGTATAAGTGTACAACTCAAGCTTTTTCAATTTATTTTTCTCCTTCAGCAAGGTGGTTTCAAAATGACGAAATGAGCTCCTTATATAACTTTGCAAAACTAGCCATTATAAGTAAAGGCTCCTTCATAAAGTGCTTTGAATGCTTGAGACAATTATATGATTGCCTTTAGATCAGGTACCTCAAATAGGAAACTTCGTTACTCTAAATAAGAAATAAGTCACCATTTAATTATACATCTTTATTCCATGTAGATCTTCCAATATATTTATCTTTAAATTATTCTTCCTTTTTCTACAACATTTGCTTTTTATTATGTGTGAAAAGACTTCATTCCTTATTTAGGGACCTCTGCATTAAATATGCAATCTTTCCTATTTCATGTATACTGGTAACTTTCCTTTTCTACTTTGCAATTATTTCTTCAGCATTAACCGCGAGTAATTGCTTCAGTTGATAGCCATCTTTGATTCTAACTAGGATTCCTTCCATTTAAGGCATGACTCTATTTCTGATGTTGGTGCATTAAATGCTAGAAGCTTCAAGGTCCTGATGGTTGCATTACTAAAAAAAAATTTACATTAGAATCTTGCCTCAACATATACGATTAACAAATGAAGAGGTTAAAACAATTCCATTTATATTAACTGACTTTGATCTTGTTTGTTGTCAAGGTAATATACTTTTAATAGGACAAAGAAAGGTCAACAAACATGAGTCATACAAGTACATATGTTGTAATACGCCAGGTATTACTATGTAACTAAAAAGGGCAAATTTTAGGGAGTGAAAATTTTTCACGGATTAAGAAGTCTCGACTATAGGAAGAAGAGTCCTAAAGTTTGATGAGGCTTAAAGTGAAAGGAAAAGAAAATAGGAAATGCTTGAGTAATTATAGAATAGAAACCCGTGAAGGAGAATAGACTTTATAAGGATGAAATTGCAAGCTTGGTACCTTAAAAGTTGTGGGTTTAAGGCTAAGGTAGAACTCAAGACACTGTGAAGGACCGGAGTAAAATGATAAGTAATTATGGTATTATAAATAGGGATTGGAATGATGAGTATTTAGGGAGTGTATTTGGGTGCCCTAGTGATGATTAAGTTATTTTATTACCTTACTAAATTTTAGTCAAGAAAGGACCAAGTTGAAAGAAGGATTAAGTGGGCCCTACATATTACCTTATATTCACTCATTCTCCCTTCTCCTTCTATTTTCCTTCTCTCCTTCACGATGTCTCCCCATTCCAGTTCCATGAACCTTTCTTTCTCCACCAAGCTCCCAGCTACTCATCATTAGTGAAGAGATGGACCTTTTGTGAGCCACTACACCAGAAGGCAATTCGTGACATTTTCGGATTTATGGGTAATAAGGTAGGATTTGGATTTGTTTCTGAAGATTAAAGGTTGGCTAATGTTTCAAAAGCCCCTAGAATGATTAATGATAAATTTGAGATAAAAAATTCATGAATGTGGCAAGATTTAGAATGGATTTCAAGAGTTGGAAGTGATGGGAAAAAGTTAGGGCTCTAAGCTAGAAATTCATGATTCAAGCATCTATGCTTGGTTTTAGCTTGGGGTTTTTGTGCTAAATTGATGCTAGGACATTAGAAAAGAAAACCTATGATCAAATTTGAAGGGAAATAGTGACTTTTGGGGCTGGAAATGCTAAGACCGAGCTGATGTTCAAAGTTATATAGCTTGGCGCCTAGGGTGCCAACCAAGCCACAAAAAGCTGAAGGGCTAGCGCCAAGTCGCCATAGGTGGTGTCCCAAGCGCCAGCCTCCTGATGTTTGCTAAAAGTGGGTTTAACCCTTTTTCCTCATGTATTCTTGGTCCATAGGTATAGGATGATTCCTTGGGGTTTCCTTTGGATTCTTTAGAGCTTGCAAGGCCACTTTTAAAGAGGTGGAATCACCTAAGAGCTTGAGCAAAGGTGAGGGAATCTTATCCTATCTTGTATGTTTTCTTATAACAAATATTGATAATTTATATGTGTCTATGCCATCATATAAATCAAATAAAATTTTGGGACTTATCAATGACTAAATATCAAATAATTACAAATGTATGTCTTTGTATCGATTGAAATAAGGAATTCATGGAGGTAAACATTTAAGGAATAGTATAATTATGTTAACTTCCAACCAAGTTGACATAAGAGCAACTTGCCACTAAGGTAAAATTTGTAGTCAAGTATATGTATATAGTTGATGGTTAATCGAGAACCACGTAATAGAAGTAGCCTATCTTTGCATTGAGATGGTGATTGTAAATGAAATGTATAAATGTATACTTAACAAAAGTTTGTTGGTTAGTTAGTGCAAGAATTAGTGTAAGGGGACTTATAAAAGAAAAGTGTGTGCGCTCTGTGAATGATGTTGTGAAAGTGTGATATGAAAACCCTATAGGTTCTACTTTTGCCTTGGTTGGTTATGCATTGAAATTAGCATAATTTTGTTAAATGTATCTATGTATATTGTTGCTTTGACTTTAAATTGTGTAAGTAAGTATAAGGGAAATACCTTGGCCTTTTGTGAAAATGTAAATAAATCATGTAGAAAAGATTAAGAAATGGGACGTATGAATACTATAGGGAATAATTGTGGAACCCAAAGGTATGTGAAATTATGTTATGTGTTTGAATAGGTGACTTATGTGAGCATGGTTTGTATGGTATAACATCAATCTCAAGAAAATCCTATGAATGTTCGGGTACGTATTGTACCATGATTGAGGAAACTTTGTGTATTTTGAACGATGACATAAATAGATATGTAGAACGGCATGGATGATGATATTGTAATTAATTGTGATATGTATGTAGTTAATGATGTTGTAAATTGTGGCCATGCTTTTATGTTATATGAGCACTTGTGTTGTGCGTCATGCGCCCCTTTGAATTGTGATGTAAAGGGTCTTTTGACGGTTGGGCTTTGATATCCTTGGTCTCACATTGTTGCATACATAGGACCAGTGCGTTGTGGTCATTGAGTTGTTGAGGAATCAACTGGCTTCCGACCTTTGTGTGATTGTGATATGGTTAGGCTTCAATATCCTTGGTCTCATGTTGCTGCATGCATAAGGCTAGTGCATTGTGGTCATTGAGTTGCTGATTAATTGATTGGCATCTAACCCAAGTGTATATATATATTGTTAAAGTTGACTTGAAATGTCATTTAATGTTCTCCTTGCTTTTGACCGAATAAATATGAGGCATGATGTATGGAGCCTACCAAGAGTTATTATATTTATATAAAATAAATGAATTTGCATTGAATTCAACTATTCATCCATGATATTATATTTTGCATGTAATGTATTTTCCTGTATGGGTAGGTTTTATGGTGAATCTCGTGGTTTGGACTCACCCCCTCACAGTTTTAGGTATGGCAAA
Organism: Biancaea sappan; assembly: GCA_037074585.1. Classification (NCBI taxonomy): domain Eukaryota; kingdom Viridiplantae; phylum Streptophyta; class Magnoliopsida; order Fabales; family Fabaceae; genus Biancaea; species Biancaea sappan. The sequence goes on along the minus strand of CM073492.1, from coordinate 72,751,414 downwards.
TCCCATTATCTGGAGGCACATATTCTTGAAGACCTTTCCTTTATTTGGGGTGTGGTATTATCGTAGGTAGTTTCTTTTAATTATATATGTCGCTCAAAAACTCTAGAAAGGCTCTGTAATCAGGTGGGTTATGTTGTGTCGTGTAAACGAATTTTCGAGATATGTTTATGAACGAGTTTATTTGAATATAGTCTAATGAACATGTAAGTATGAAATGTTTACTACGTTGTAAGGAGGTTAAGTTGTAGAAAGTTAGGCTTGCGGCAGTGTGGCCAAGACATTGTCCATGCCAATCATAATCCTAGTTTAGGGGTCATGACATATGCCTTCAATGACAGTTGTTGCTGTCATACAAGCACATATTCTTAACCTCGAACTTTTGGAATAATCTAAGGTCTCCTCAATGACAGTCGTTGTAGTCCTTCCACTAGCAAGTCGTGTCAACTTCCTTGGTGCAGTGGCCTATCTTTTCAAGGTGGACCCAGCTTTACACTTACCCTTTCTTGCTCTGAGGTCCTCAACCTTGGTCCATGTCTTCCCAAACAACTTGAATCCCATATTTTGCAAAAGCCTGTTCCTATAAGAGCCTTGAAGGGGCAACTGTATACACGTCCAAATTCTTGTTACTCCTTTTTGCAATGATGGTGATCATAACTCCATAGGGCAATTCAGCCTTTTTATTTGTGAGTACCGTCGTCATGTGGTTCAGAATGATGTGAGGTAGATTAAGGGGAAGTTTGTGCAATATACACTAGCAATAAAATATTTCCAAGAATGTGGATATATTGGATTACTGGCTTTTGCTACCATCATCTAGTTGATTGCAAAAAGTAGGACATGATTAGACACACTGAGCTTTGAAACATCCATGGAATCTGTCTTTCCCTCCATAAGTTCTCAAACGACCTGCTCCCTAGAGTATCCCTCGTAAGGGACCTCTCTGTGACTGTAATAGCACTCAATGCCCTAGTTGGACATCCCAACACATTTGTCATAAAATCTTGGCTTAGCTTCATCTTTCAGCCTTTGATTAGTAAGTGGCTCACAACTCTCCATCGTCGAAGGCTAAGTTCGAATAGAACTCTTTCACCATTTTCAAGGAATATGTGTTCATTTAAAGCAAAAAAAGGGACCCTAACCAATCAATTTGAGTTTCTTAAACAAATTGATCCCTACTTTATTGAAAAATTTCAAAGACAACAATGCGAGTAATGGTGTAGGTGCAATGACTAAAATCTTAAGCATACCTCTACGTTGCTTTTTCGTTAATGAAGGTTTTTGTAGTTCGTGCTTGTAACATTGTTTCTCATTCTAATGAAGGTGATTTCTTTTGTTCTGCTTGTTGTTTGGGTAAGAATCATAAGTTTCCTTTTACTGTTTCCCAAACCACATATAAAGATCCTCTTGAGTTGGTGTTTATTAATGTGTGAGGTCCAACACCTGTGCAAATGGTTGAAGTTTTTGTTTTCATATTCATTTTATTGATGCAGCCACTAGATTCATTTGGTTTTACCCATTGAAAAATAAGTCTGACACTATAGCTACTTTTATTCATTTCAAAACACATTCTAAACTGCATATTGGTCACAAAATTAAAAATTTTCAATTAGATGGAGGTGGCGAGTTCATTGCCTTGTCTTTCTATTTGCCCTCTCATGGAATTCATCATAGAATTAGAAATCTATATACACCTCAAAAAAATAGCTTGGCTGAAGACATATTACTAAGATTGTGTAATGCCATAGGTTTTTGAGGCAACGCATGGTGAGCCCTCATAAATTTAAAGAGAAATGTTTGAGGTTTAAATTTTAATTTTCAAAAATTAAAAGAAGACGTTGTTGCAATGGAAAATTTACAACAATATATTCTTAAGGATCTAGGTGAAAATTTTACTAATGTGTGTCGAGATTTTATTTTAGTGAAAAGAATGGGGTAAAATGGAGAAATAAAATAATTTTGGGTGCAATATGAAAATTTAGGAAAATGAGAAGGGCCTCAAATGAAATATTAGTTTAAGAAGAGATGACTTATTGAAATTTAAGCAAAAGGGAGAGTTAATGGGCATTTAGAGATGGTGACACGTGTGTCAGCTCCCACCATTAGATTTAAGTTAGCTTATTGAGGAAGCCTCCGCTTCGTGCAAAGAAAATAGAGACCGAAGGGAGAGAGAGATCAGCACAGTGGAGAAAAGATAGATCAAGTGGGAGGAGGGAGTGACTAAGTGGGGTGGCCACTGCCAACCACCACCTCGCCATCGGCCGATCTCCCTTTTCCTTCACCTCATTTCCTCTTCATTGTCCTATTCTAGGCAAAACAAGGGTGGCTGAGGGAGAGAATGAAAGATGGATAAGAGGCCTCAATAGAGATGCTCGATGGCATTGCTATGATGAGGAGAGGCACTCTATGGCGACGAGTTGGACTGACTGTAGGTAAGCACAAACAATTGATTTTGTTGGGATTTTCTCTCCTCCTCATGGTTGAATGCTATGACGACCGAGAGAGTTAAGAATACTTCTTTTTTTGTTAATTTGGAATAGGGTTTTGAATTAAATCTGCTGCAAAATTTTAAATTGGTTTATGAAATATATTTTCTTTTAAACAACAACTCAGCTTTCTACTTGGGTGCTAAATGATGAATACCTAAATTAGAGATTGTTTGTGTTGTTATGTGTATGCTGGCCGAGAATCTTGAATAAAACAGAGATATAGACAGGACTATGAAATTTTGGGTTAGTGTCACGTCCCGCCTAGGATACATGACCAACATGAGAGTGAGCGTGACCTCACCTCGAAACCTGACTCATTTATCAAACAAACATATACAACATTCTAAAATAAACAAACAAAAGTAAATTTATATTTAAAGAAACCTTCCTTTTATTCATTCATTTATAATTAAATTTAAATACTCATATTACCATGAATATATTTTATATATTCTATCATGACAAATAAATTAAATAAAATATTTAGAACCGAATTTTTATATATATCAATCATTCATATACATTATTCTTCAATTTCCAATAATAGATTTCCAAATCCTAGGTGACCTATATGATCATAGAGTGACTCTAGAGTAGCAAGGCAAAAGATACAAGAATAAGAATTTTAAATCATCCCCATATTCAAGTGGGGCCTTGAGCTAAAAAAAAAAAAATCCAGACTCCTAGCACAAAGATCTCTTTTGACTACCAAATCTAAAAAATGTTAATAAGAGAATATTAGCCAACCACTTGCTCAGTGAGGGGACAACAGTGCACTATAACAAAAAATAATTATCATGAATCATAATAATAACATGCATCAATCATTTATAAGCTAATCATATCACAATGTATCATAATACAAGATAACACATAACAACAAAAAAATCAATCAATTACACTAACTCAACCAACAATGGCCATAAATGTAGAATAAAGTTTTCACACATCAAACATCTTACCAATCCTTTTATAGATATGAAAAACAACAGAGATAATCATGTACACACCACCTCAATCATCATCATTACAAGGAAATACCTCCATTTTCCCATCACGATCTCCCTCTTCCAAATATAACCACTACTACCCTTATTTTGTCTTCTATCCTCAATATGCGACCATATTAGGACAGATAAATATATTTACACATGCCACCCTTATTTCATCTCCAAGGGATCCCATGACCTTTTTCCATAACATTTCTAGCCAAACACAATCATTTACAACTACATAAATCAACAACAATATCAATCCATAGCACATGTCAACAATCCACACCATCTACGACTGTAATTTCATAACATCAGTCATTATCTACCATGTACTCATCAACACACCATCATCCTCATTCATAGATAAATAAGTTCGACAATCAAGATATGCCACATCTCAACTTAATTCACATATCATTCACAATCCATAATACAGTCACATCATTCAGAATATGTCATGTATTTGGAAGCTCAGTTTCTTACTCCAATCACAAGGTCAGGGTGTATGTGCATGTGTATACGTTTATATATATTTTTACCAAAACCAAGCCTTCTTAACAAGTATCTTACAAGTGGGTATAGTTATGTATATGTACATATATCTTATGACCAAACAAGTATATATATCTATATTTTATGTATATATATATACATACACACATATATCTTCTTAAATTTACAACATGAAACTTCATATGTCTATATGTGTATATATATATATATATATATATATATATATAAACATGTGTATTTCTTTTTTCACATTTCTCAGGAATAATAAAATGTATATGTACATACACACTTTCTAAATTTTCTGGCAAATCAATCTAATATATGAATATATATATATATATACATACACATATACACATATTTGGAGTTTCACCCTTCACACCTCCATTCATAAGAGAACATAATCATGTATACACATAACTACACAATTTTCATAATTATCTATGTCTCAACACTCCATTCAAGGCACAATAGCAATATGATTTCAACATACCTTGTATAAATTAATCCTTATTCTCTTTAATTTAGATGCTTTACATACTCTTACTATGATGCAAATGACCATTAAAGAAAAATATTTGGTCATAGGAAGTATCTACCCACTCACCTTGATTTTTTATTAGAATTACCATTTAATGCTACTCACGGATACAAATTAAGCTCCAAGATGTCTCCCAATTTGATCCCTATAATTTGATCAAGAAAGAAATAAAAGAACAAGTCAAAAATGAAAATTAGGAGGAATTTATGTCACTACAATGATGGCCACATCGCTATAGCAACCAGAGAGTGTTGCTCTCTGCCTTGGCATCGCTGTAGTGACCAAAACAGTTGCTACATCAACCACCAAGGGGTCCAGTATCGGACCAAAAAATTTTGCAGAATCGCAGAATTTATATTTCACCCTGTTCTTTAATTCTCAACCATTTCCTTTGATCCCAACTGCACAAAATACCTCTTGCTATGAAATTCAAGTCACCAATTCATACTTCAACACCATATCTTCTTTTGAACAATTATCAAGAGTAAATCAACACCAAATCTCATCTTATCCTATCTTTCTTTTCCCAAAATCATATCACTCTACACCACCAAAGTTTTAGAACCCAATACTTGACTTAAAACTAGATTTCCATATCATAAGTATACTTTGACCTGACTTAAAACTAAGAAAATGAATTGGTAGCTTCAATTCCATTAACAATCAAAACCCTTACTAAGCTTTTCTCTCTAAGGTTCTAGCCATCATGAAATGGAAGGAGGAGGAAGGGAATAACAGAAACAGAGAATAAGGGAGATTACTTTTACCTCAAGAAGATGATATAGTTGTCGGCAGTGATGATGGTGGCCGATGGTGGCTACCACAACACTCTCTTATTCCCTCCTGCTAGGTCTCGGTCTTTCCCTTCTTTCCAAGCCAAGAACCAAAATGTGTGTGTAAGAGGAAAATCTGAATATGTATGGGTATAGACTCATTCAGGAGCTTCTAATTTTGTGTGATGGGGAGATGATACATGTGGCCTCATTCCTAAGTGCTTGCTCATATTCTTGTTAAAATTATACAAAACACTCTCTCAAAATAAGTTTTCATGCGGGTCCTCAAAGTTTTGTAAAAATTTCTAACTTCACTCAAAGTTTAAGAATTATTCTTGACCATTCCTTGTCTCCTCTTTTCCACTAAATTAATTTTCCTACCAAAATTAGGAATTTTCAAATAGGTCCTTAGAAGTTTATTTTTTTTTTATATTTCTTATTACAAAATAATCCTCAGTATATCCACACTTTAGAATTTTAATGCTTTAAAAATTTTCCTTTTGAATTTAAAGGTCTATCACACTATAATTTTTTTAAAATCTGAGATATTATAGCTGGGAACATTTAACGTAATATATATATGTGTTGTGTTTTGTATTGAGTCAAGTTAAAATCTAAGCTTGCAACCTTATGCTACCTATATAAAAATGGTGAAGGTCTTAATAGTTTGGATGATCAAGTCCCTTTGAATTTATAATTAAAGGTTCCACAAACTAGTCACGTATCAATTAGCATGATTAGATACTGGATTAGAATTGAATAGAAGACTAATTTTACACTGTAAAATTCATTAAATGACATTTTAGTGTGATTAGGCAGTTGATAAGGAACTTTTAATAAAGTCTTCAATAGAAAAATCTAATATGGTCGAGAAGGGGGTTGATGGAAGTTTAAGTGATTGTTTATGTAAGAAATAGATTAAAATTTCATAGGAAAGGTTTTGGTATCATAAATTTTGAGTTAGTTTGTGTGGAAATTAAAATATGAAATTAAGATTGTCTATCATGTTTTTGCTATAACATTTGTGTTTTGGATATTACGATTTATGGTACATGAAAATGAATGAATACTTGAGTAATTATAATTAGATTTTAGTAGCTAGTTGTTTGGTTAGAATATGAGGAATTTATAAATTGATTGCATGTGTTATTTTTAGTACATTATGGAATATGAGATGGGAAATCAGTTTTAGGAGGGTGAATGTCCATACAATTTGGTAGGTTGTTGTGGAGTAATGAGGATATTGTATGCTAGGGACCCAAGTTAAAATTATATAAATGTGGTAAAAGAAACTATAAATAGATGGTTAATATAGGATGGAGATGTATGCAATAAATTAGAAACTAAATAAATGTAAATTCTAGTTTTAATCATTTACTTGAAGAAATTATGAAAGGTTAAGGCTCAGCTAAATTACATCTACCTAAGTAAGGACCTTGGAAAGGAAATAGATTGATTATGAAGCAAAAGAATTTAGGAATGTTTTTTGGACCATAAATTAGAGTACAACGATAGAAATTATCCCCCCAATTTTTCTTCTCTCTTCTCACTTGTTTTCTTTCTTAAATTCTTAGGATTCATTCCTCCTTACTCCAACAGCCTCTTTACCCATAATTTCATAGAATTATGGTAGAATTGCTTAGTTTAAGGTGAGGGGAACTCTATCCTACCTTGTTTGTACTTTCCATATAAAAATTATAATAAAATAAGTTTGAAACTTAAGTGTATCTCTTATGTATTGGTTATAGAGAAAATCATGCATGCATATGAAAGGTAGTGAAATTGACTAAAATGTGTATATGTATGTAGTTAATGTGTTGGATATTGACTGGAGGTTAGCCAATGAATGGTTGTGTATGATATATGCAAGTTTGTTCATGACTTAAGTTTACCTAACCGTATGTAAATGATGTATGTATATACTACCATTGTGCATTGGTGTGCAAAACAAGCTAGGGAAGCAAACCTTATTTTGAAATTTCCTTGTCTAAGGGAAGTGTGCATAAAGGAAATTATTTGGAGGTGAGGAGCATATTGCATGATGAACTTGTGAGTGCAAGTTGATATAGATTGAAATTGAAGATATTTATATGTATGGCATTTTCAATTATGACATGCTTGTTTTCCACGGGTTATGAATAAGCATAATTGAGTAGTTCCCATTCCCTTCATCAAACTGCATTGAAAGTGACAAAATATGAACATGTCATTTTTAATTGTCAAAGTGCCATAGAAAAGCTTCTAACATGCATGAGTATCCTATCGACTTATGAATGCATTTGTGAAATGATATTAAGTAAATATGTTGATGTTGCATTATGTATGTATGTATTTAATTGATTTTGTGTACGATTGTGCTGCATTGTGCTACCTAAGATCTCTTGATGCGGTTGATTCTCTAGCAAATATCATGGCTATGATGAGGGGCTAGGTTGAGTAGGACTCACAGTGACCCCAGTAGTGAAAGGGATTTGGTAGACCTTTCGTCCACAACTTCATCGTAACAAAAGGGTTTGGTGGGTCAAGTTTCTTTAATGGCCGAAATTCTTCAAGAGGGCTTGGTGGGTTACCAAAGCTAGCTACAGCGATGACCCATAGCAACCCAATCGACTAAGCATGTATGAAAATTGAATATGTTTATGAATATGGCTTTAATGTAACTAAATTGTAATTGAATTCTCGCATTCGGTATAAGATGATTCATGATTGCTTCATGCATGTGCCTCCTTTGTGAGGATTATTTGTTATGATATGATGGTTGTCGTTAGCCTAGTTGAAAGCTGTGACACAATGTTTTCAACATAGTCTCATAGCATTAAGGCAAGAAAGGAACAAAGAAATACAAGAAAGAAATTTCATGTTGTATGAGTTGGGTGGTTATGAGTGTCAGCATGTTCATGTTTTCTGTATTCATATACTTGTTGCATGCATGGTTATATATGTTTCTTGGTAGGGCTCAATGGTGAGTCAAGTTGTTGAACTCACCTCCTTATAGTTTCAGATACAAAAGACGCCATGGCTGATGACATACAAGTTGAGGATACCTCCCCATTGTTCGAGGTAAAGTAGAGTACTTTAGATTTAGGTCAAGTTAAGAAATCTTAGAAAAGCTCTGTAATTGGGCAGGTCACATTATGACATGTATTATATAAAGGATATAGTAGGAACTAGCACAAAAGATTGTAAATTATGATTTGAGATTATTAAAAGCTTACTTTTATTTAAATGTTTATGAATGCAAGATATGAAGGAAGGGAAATATGTATATATTCTTTCCAATTGTGGAGTTAATTTGTTTGTAAACCAAAAAGATAGCTAAGTCAATGAAAAGAATAAGGGTTCTAAGTGAAAGTTAGGCTTATGATAGTGTGAGCCAGGCACTGTCTGTGCTGGTCACATCCAGGTTTTTTGGTCGTGACGGATTAGGTTAACTTTCTTAGCTCAACCCAAATTACCTCTTTTCTTTTGGCATAAGACTTTTCATAAAGCTATTTATCTTATTAATATATTGCCTACTCCTGTTTTAAACAACAGAACACCTCCTTAAATTATGTTTAACAAAAAACCTGATTATTTGTTTCTTAGAAGCTTTGGCTGTGAGTGCTTTCCTAATCCCATACCCTGTCATTCTACCAAATTCTCTTATACTAAGTTATAGCCTACAGCATATGGGTTACAAGTGCTATGATCTATTACATAACAAGGTTTATGTTATACAACATGTTAAATTTAATGAGCAATACTTTCCTTATGCAAAAATAGTCACTCTTACAAACAATAATTCTCTCTCCCAATCTTCTCCCCCTACAATTCCATACATTCCTGTTATTTCCTCTTCTTGTTCTTTTGTTCCATCCACTAGTTCTTCCCCTCTTGTTTTCTTTCTTCCTACTCATTCTTCCACTGTTGCATCTTCTCCCTTGCATCAATCCTCTTTGTCATCTCATACTTCTAGTACATCTTTAAGGTCTATCTCTAGCTCTATACCTATCACAAGACCATTAAATTATCATCTTATAGTCCCTAGATCTAAGGCAAGGATTATTAAACCTAAAATCTATTATGCTACCTTAATATAGGTGCCTAAGTTTGTTAAAGTTGCTTTGGCATATCCAAGGTGGTATGCTGCCATGAAGAGGAGTTTGTAGCTCTACTTCATAATCATACCTGGACTTTAGTTCCCCTTCCTCTAAATAGACAACCAATCAAGTGTAAATGGATGTCTAAGACAAAGCAAAATCCAAGTGGATCTATACATAGGTTGAAAGCAATGTTGGTGTAATACCCCATGTATTACGACATCGTAAGAAAGTGTGAGTTCAGGCATGTGAAAATTTTTTGTGTTTGTTATTTTAATTCTGTAAGCCTAGGGCACATGTGTGATTTTGTTTGTGCAAAATCCAAGTGGATCTTTACATAGGTTGAAAACAATGTTAGTGTAATACCCCATGTATTACGACATCGTAGAAAGTGTGAGTTTGGGCATGTGAAAACTTTTTGTGTTTGTTATTTAATTTTGTATGCCTAGGGCATGTGTGTGATTTTGTCTATGTGTGGACACTTAATATGTGATATGCATTTATTATTCATGAATTATATGGTGTAGTAAATGTGGTATGATGGTATGGTTGACTCAGTCGTGGATTGTGATTCGAGCTAGTTAGGGACTGAAATGAAAATTAAAACTTGATTAGGGGGTTGGATGAAATTACACAAAATGGGACAAATAGGTAGGGGGTGACTTAGTAAAGATAATGTGAGGCTTAAATAGGTGATTAGACATTTAGAATTTAAGAAAAATGAATGTAGGTAAATTAAAGAAAAAAATTGCCTATTAGGTGTTATAAATGAATTAATAAGATTGGCGCCTAACACACAACAAAAAATTTATAATATATATTATAATATTAAAATAGCAAGAATTAGGTTTAAATAGAAAACCTATAATCTAAATTAAAAATAGGTATAATACAATAAGGAGACAGGAATGTACGTTAGATAAAATATGATAATTAAAACAAATGGAATTAAATTAAGCATCTAGAACAAAATTAGGGTAGAGTTAATTTAAATAAAGTATGATAAGAAAACAAATTGGATTAAATTGAGATATAGGTAAATTTTAGAAGTATATAAATAAGGCAAGATAAGGTTGATTTAAGTTATATAGAAGAGGTCAGACGTGTGCATCAAATAGGCAAGATATGGTTAGTTCAAATTAAATAAGATTCTCATAAGATAAGATCAAGTTCAAGAGATATGGTAAGATTTAGACAAGTTAAATGGAATGGCCACAATCCGTGTACCCTAATAAGAAAGAAATAAGTAATCTCATGAATAAGGCAAATTCAAATTGAAATTAGATAGAATGAAAGATATGCTAAGATTAGAAAATCTAACTACTTAAATCCATGACCAAACGTACAAAGTAGGCACCACACTAATAAAAATAATAAAAGAAATCCTAACTAGAATGTGGATTAAAGCAATTTGAATAGGAATTAAATAAAATAACAACATTAAATTAATAAATAAAGAAAACAAATAAGCCAAAACCCTAGAGGATAGACATAAGCCAACTAGGAAAAATTATTAACAATATAACAACTAAGATTAAACAAATAATAAGATATAATCAAACCTTTTATCTAATCAAAATCAAAACAAATAAGTTTAAATTTTAAGCTAACAAAAAACACCTAAAATCCAACCCTAATTCTAGAACCCTGGGCATGAAGGAGGTAGGAAGAGATTAAGAAGTGCAAGTTAAAATAAAAAACATATTTAACAACTAACTTAATAAGAACCTAATGCAATATCAAGTCAAATTAAAATTAAAATTAAGATAAACCACTCTAGAAGATTTAACCTAATCAAATTTGACTAAAACACTATCTAAAGCACTCTATAAATTCCATATGGCCACCACACCAATCACCTAGTGTAATATCCCAAGAATTTATATAAATATTTAAAGCCTATTTTGAAGTTTAGTGAAAAATTTAATTACGTGGAAAATTTGCTTTTTGAATTAGTGAAAAAAATCTGGGAATAGAAATTTTAATTTTTAATTTAGAAAATTTTTACAAATTCTCAAGGACTAAAGTGAAAAGAAAAGAAAATATGGATTACGTTTGAGAAATGACCAAATAGGAACTTGAGAGGAAGAATAAAGCTTATGAGAATGAATTATGAGTCCGGTACCGAAGAGATGATTGATTCGAGGTTAAAGTGGTATTTGAGACATCGAGAGGGATTAAAGTGAACAAATCTTATAAGCTAAGGTGGCTATGAGCGATTTTATCGAAAAAGAAATTGGTGGGGCCCACGCGTATACACTTCTTATTCTTTTCTTTTTCTCATTCTCCCTCCCGTAACTTCACTTTCTCTCTCTCTCGATTATGCTTGCAAAGGAATTTTTTCATCAATCATTCATGCAATTTTTGCTTTGGGAAGGAAGCTATGAAAGTTAGGATGATTGGTAAGTTGATGTTCTTCTTCTTCTTCCTCTTATTACAAGATCAAATCCTTGGTTATCATTTTTGCAAAATTTTTGTAGAATATTTTAATGGATGAATTTAAGTGTGGATGTTAATCTAAAACATTCCTAGGTAGTTTATGATGTTATTAGAACAAGAAATTTGGAGAAAACTAGGAGAAATTCGTAGAATTTGGATATTTGAAAAAAGTTAGTGTTCTTGATGAAAATTTGAGATTTGAGCTTGGATTGTTGGTAGAAATTGGGGGTTTTGGTGTTAAAACACTCATTAGACATTAAGGATGAAAACCCATGGAAGAAATCAAAAGAAATGTTGTTTTAGATATGATTTTTGGATTTTTGGATTTTTGGATGAAGAACACGAAGAACATCGAAAATTTTCCCCAGAATTACTGTTCACTGAGAAAATTTTTCCAGATTTTCTCGTTACTGTAGCGTTGACTCGGTCAACGTTACTGTAGCTGCGTTGACCGTTGACCGTTACTGTAGCATTAGTTTTTTTTTTTTTAAAATATCGTTGAAAAGCTCTTTGAGTCTAGTTTCCAATGGTATAAGTTTCATCTGGATATTCATTACCAGTTAGAAGTTATGATTTGAGAAGTGGATGAAGGTCGAGAGTAGTAGTAGGAAATTTCTCTATTTCGTAACCCTGATGGTTTTTATCTGGTTACAATAGTAATGGTCAAAGTGCAAGGTGGGAGTGGCGAGAGCGTGAAATCCAGGTGAATGGGTTAATACTTGCTATGATTAAATATTTGTTATTGACTTTTTGTATCATAGTGAAAATATGTTGTATATCCAAGTTTGAAGAGGATGATGTGGAACGATGAGGCATAAACAATTGTGGAACGTGTCTGGTAATGTATATAATTATATTTTCTTATTTTCCCATGAATGGAGGTTATATGATGGATTGTGAATGACATGTGAACTGAGTTGAATAATTGTTCTATTTTATGGGTTATGTTATATACATGCTATGTTGCTGGAACCACATTGATTATGTTGTGGCTTGAATTGTAAATGACTGAGTTGTGTATGTGGCTCAAGATTATGATTGAGGATGTTTTTATATGTGATTGTGATTGTGTTTGACTGGAAAGGAAAGGCATGGTGGTGCGCCCCATGGAGAAATCTATGTGAAGTTATAAGGGTGGAGAATATAAATGTAGCGATAAGGGTGGATGCGGCGGGGCCCGCGGGCAACGATCCAGAGGTATTCTGGACGACCCGGTTGGTACGGAAAATGTGTGTGAAATTGATTTCACCGATTGCTGTTGTGAATTTTGAATTATGTTAAAATGTATTTGATTTACTTGGATATTGTTGTGAAGTATTATGAATAATATTATATCATATGATAATCGATTTACGTATGATTGCTGCATGTTATCATTATGATGCATGATATTTTTTTTGTCATAGTGTTGTGTTATCTACTCACTGGGCACGTAGTTTGCTCATACCCCTCTTATTGATATTTTTTTTTCAGAGTTGACAGCTGAAGGTAAATATCGGAACAAGGAATTATGGATCCTTAGTCCATGATTACCTTTTCATTTGTTCAGGATAAAGGTATAATAGTTAAGTCTTATTCTAAGTTGTATAAATCTAGAAATCTCTGTAATCGGGTAGGTTCATTCAGTGATGTAATGTGAATAATTGTAGTTTGTATAGAGAACTCGGTTTGGTTGCATGAAAAAGAATGGTATGATGCTTAAGAGAAAAAAAATAGGCTTACGGAGGTGAAATAAAATTCACTTTCCGTGCCGGTCACGTGCTCAGATTTTGGGACGTGACAAGTTGGTATCAGAGCTTTGGGATTAGGTCTCCTACCGATTACAGAGTAAGGTAACCTTAGTGGGATCTCCTCTATCGTGGTGAACCCGGGCACGACTATAGAGAGATGGCTCCACTGAAGGTCCTGTAGGATGTTTTCATTTCCTTTTCCTCCAAGACTTGTCTTTTCTTATGAATTATGTTTTTAGTTTTAGTTTTAGACAGATATGGCTATACTTTTGAGCTCGGTAAAGGAAAGGCTATTATTTGTTTTGATTCCGTTGCTGTCGGATCAAATTGTATGTATAGGGCTTTATATGTTACATTCATGATTGATTTTGTGTGACTGATTTCTTTTATCTTTCTTAATTTTATTATTACTATTTTTGGAGTACCATCCCATAAAAGAAACCACTGGCATTAAAAGCAGAAGGATTACATTGCAAAAAAAAAAAATTACTCATGCATGAGTAATCTAAAAGCGAGGTGGTCTCGGATTAGGAGGGTTGTATTGTATCATCACCCCTCGACCATTCCTTGGAGCGAGAGACAGAGCAATGTCGCGGAGGGTAGTGTAAATCCCATTCATACAATCAACACTTCTTTGTTGTTGATTGCAGAAGCACTGGGTAGACCAATAGAAGAACCTGTCTATTCTTGAAGTCATTTCTGCATGATTGCGTTTAGTTAACTTCTCCAGGTCTCCTATCATCTTTTTCAGATTTTTCACCTCCTGCTCTAGACAGGCGATTTTGTCCTCCGAGGTATGGCCCGTACTAGTCTCCTCAGCTTCCTCGTTCTTCTTCATTTTCTTCTCCTTATGTTTCTCTAGAGACCCCTCATGTAATACCCAAGAAAAATAAAATATAAATATTTGTTTACAAACTACTGTTACTATTTCAGTATATGATACTATTTAACCGTATAATACTATTTACGTATACGATACTGTTCATTTATGCAATCGAAATGTCAAGTACTAGATGTGGTTTGGTCATAAGAGAAAACTAGAAAGAAGTTTGTAGGAGAAAATGACGTTTTATGTGTAAAAATACCCTCATGGACTAAATTGAAAGGACTGATTTGAAAAGAAACTTAAAGGTTTAAGGTGAAAGGATAGTTTTCCCTTTAAGTTTTCAATAGTAATAACAGAAAAATTTTCAGCCGCTATTTGCACAGTAACTGCATTATTAGAAATGTCATTTTCATAAATAGTAAATTGAATATTTTATTAGCGCATAGTATCAAATAGTACCCTTGACTTTTCCTATAAATAAGCGCTTTCATTTCACTTCTAAACTCACACCTTCAACTTCTCTTCTTCTCTCCTTAAGTTTCTCTTACTTCAATGCTAGGCCTCTGAGATTTTGGGCCTTTCCTTTTCAGCTTAGGTAAGGATACTATACCCTTTCTATGTCTTTCAAATTTTAGAAGTTATTTTCTTAAGTATGCTCTGTGGTTGCGGCCTTGGCTGATCTTCCGCATCAGAAAAACTGTCCTTAGCTGTTTATATGTTATTTTGATTCTCTGATTACCGAAATAGAATGTAAACTGTGAAGAATACATGTCTAGGAAAGTTCTGGCTAAGGAAAGACCTGGTTTTTAAGTGTGTCCAGTGTGACCCTCCACTCTTTCCTGGGAACTTACCTGGTGTACTCTTTTACAGATTGTATTCTCTATTTCTGGTATAAATAGTAACTGTACGTATGAATAGTGACCGTATATATAAATAGTGACTGTACGTATGAATAGTAACTGTATGAATTGTAACCGTATATATGAACAGTAACCATACGTATGAACAGTATCTGTACGAAAACAATCCTAACGTATTTTCTCTAATCTTTCATGAAAATCTCCGTAGCATAACACCGAAATTCACCTGAGCACTCTTGTCTGTAATGACTTAGAGAAGCGATGCTCGTACGGAATCCATGTGAGTGAAACGACCCCGTTTTAATAGAGTTTTAGCATTACTGGTGATAAAAAGTATGTCGTAGGACACTCCCAAGATTCATAGGGGGAAATTGGATTCAGAGTGGCGAATATAATGAGATAATTAATCCAGAAGTATGGATAAGAAAAAGCAAGTATCTCATGATGATGTGAAGATTGAATCTCTTGAATTGTGGTTTATAAAGCTATAATATAGTTATATACTATACCTGTTATATGGATGAATATTATATTGAGCTTCTGATTATGATATGAAATGCTATTGATTGTGATTGAGCGGGACAGTACCCCCTCTCACGGCAAGGCGGAAAACCCGGTTGACAGGGTGTCTTGACCAATGAGTGTGGAGACAACGATTCCCTCAGTAGGGATATAGCCCGGATTGGTGATAAATTCGTGAGGCGCCCTAGCTAAGAGGATGAGGTTGTGCGTCATGGCGGAAATATACATAATTGGTGAGCCGGCCTGTGTGCACTCTCCGGGATATATTGCCATTGACGAGTGCTAGTAACGTTTGTTGAATTGGATGAATTTTTATCTTCTTGTATGTAAAAGGATGATGTTGTGCGTCATGGCGGAAATATACATAATTAGTGAGCCGGCCTGTGTGCGCTCTCTGGGATATATTGCCATTGACGAGTACTAGTAACATTTGTTGAATTGGATGAATTTTTATCTTCTGTCTATTGGTTGAGTATGAGCCTTCGGATATGCTTGCATGACTGGTAATGTATTTGAATTTTATTAACGCGAGGCCGATTCGCTCATTGAGTTTAAAAGCTCACACTGTTTGTACAACCTTTTTGTTCAGATCAGGTTGCCATCGAAGAATATCTGCTAGAAGAGTAGATCAGTTTGGACCCTTCCGCTATCGGGTAAGCACCTCTATTGTTGTAGATTATGTTGCTCTGAAATCGTCTAGGACATCTAGGTCAGGGGTTTGACATTTGGTTTGTATGTCAGCATAATAATGTATTTTATATTGAGAATCTATTATTATGTGCAAATCATCTCTATGAATTACAAATAAGAAAATTTGATATATTTTCTTCAGGAATGGTTATTTTGATAAATGGGTAGAATTTATCGAAAGGCTTACAGTGATGGGATATTCATCATTGTGCCGGTCATGTGCCCAGAAAACGGGTCGTGACAAAGTTGGTATCAGAGCAATGGTTGTTAGGTCTCCTAGTGATTACAGAGCAAGGTAACCTTAGTAGGACCTCCTCTATCGTTGTGAACCCGGGCACAATTATAGAGAGACGGCTCTACTGAAGGTCCTGTAGGATGTTTCCATTTCCTTTCCCTCCGAGACTTATCTCTTCTTAGAAATTATGTTCTCAGTTTTAGTTTTAGACAGATATGGCCATACTTTTGAACTTAGTAAAGGAAAGGTTATTACTTGTTTTGATTCCGTTGTTGTCGGATCAAAATTTTATATGGTGGATTTTATAAGCTGAATTCATGATTGAATTTGTGTAGCTATATTATTTTAGGGTACCAGCCAATAAAAGAAACCACTCGCATTAAAAACAAAAAAAACTGAAGGATTACATTGCAAAAAAAAAAGAAGTTTACTCATGCATGAGTAATCTAAAAGCGAGGTGGTCTCGGATTAGGAGGGTTGTATTGTATCATTACCCCTCGACCATTCCTTGGAGCAAGAGACATAGCAATATCGCGGAGGGTAGTGTAAATTCCATTCATACAATCAACACTTCTTTGCTGTTGATTGCAGAAGCACTGGGTGGACCAATAGAAGAATCTATCTATTCTCGAAGTCATTGCCGCGTTATTGCGTTTGGTTAACTTCTCCAGATCTTCTATCATCTTCTTGAGGTTTTTCACCTCCTGCTCTAAACAGGCGATTTTGTCCTCTGAGCTATGGCCTGTGCTAATCTCCTCGGCTTCCTCAATCTTCTTCATCTTCTTCTCCATTTGAATTTCTCGAGATCCCTCGAGAGGTCTTTTGCCCTTGTCCCTGCATAAACTTAAGCTTAAGTCAAGTTCTTCTTCCTTAGCCTCTACTGTGAGATCAATGTACTTCCTTGAGGCCATGATTTGGAAAAATTTAGAAATTTTTGTAAGAGTATGAGGCGAGAGGAATACTGGGGGATTGTAGGCTCAGAGATTATTACTCTTTGTGGTGTGGTAACTGAGAACGCTGAGAAGGTTTTTATAGAGAAAAATTTGGACTAAGAGACAAAGAAGATATCTCTTCACCGCACCCCTACACGATTAACCTATGGATTTCTGCAAGCTGGAAGCCAGAAGTCTAGGGTAGGCGTGCACACCGATAGCGCGTTGCATTAATGCCAAAACCACGAAAGTCAGTATTCGGTGGATTTGCGGCCGATTTTACTTGGTTTTTCCATTTTTCCCGTTGGCATTTTTTGAAATTCAAAGAAGTTAATAATATAGCCATTAAAGATTGCCTTGGATGCTTTTATGATGAACTGAAATGCATTTCTCTGTTTTATTGTGTTGTTCTTGAGAGCCTTCAGTTGAGTATAATATACATAACTGATTGAATCATGTTGTAATTACATATATGTATGTTATTCATGCATAATGAGTGAAGGCTACGACCAAGGAGAATATGTGATGATCCTACATATACTCATAGAGAATGAGAAATCAAAATGACTTGGATAGAATGAAATGTGTAGAGGATAATACATCTTCATGGTTACACATACTTACATATAATGCTCTCATGGGCAAATGAAAGGCAGTGATTTCCTTACATCATGATAATGCTTAAGGCATGCGACCGTAAGCAGTTAACTTTGTTTTAAAATATATATATATTTACATATATATTATGTGTAAGTCTAGAGTAAAGACACCGATTAGAATATAAGATAAGGCTAATATGAGACTACCCGATCATAGAGTGATATCGTGATCTGAGATTACACTATAAGACAAGTATAGAGTGAGGAAATTATAGATTGAAACGGCGATTAGTCGAAAATTTTGAGAAAGGTCAAGATTAGCCGAAAATTTTTTTGAGGAAATCTTTGACTTATGTTAATTGCATTAAATTATATTTACTATTTACTTGCATGTCCGACATTAATTGCTGGCATTGCAACGTATGTGATCTGTAAACCTTATAGTGAGCGGCGTGTAGGTTGTGGTGGCTTTAGCTCCAAGGGCTTCGGGTTGTCTATAAATCTTGTACGCCCGTTACCCCACTCATCACACTAAGCGAACTTCTTTCAGTACATACCTATTTCTCAATCTCCATTCCTTTCTCATTCGAAGTTATTCTGAGATCCCTAGAGCAATGGCCGATAATAAGTCTTTCAACTTGAATTTTGAGACTGGCAATGTAGAGCTTGATTTAAATCTAAGTCTCGGAGACAACAAAGGGAAGAGACCTGTAGACAGGTCACCAGAAATTAAGAAGAGAAAGAAGGATGTAATAGAGTTGGAGGAGGACAGTACTGCAACATCCTCAGAAAATAAGCTTGCGTTCCTGGAGCGTAAGATCGAAAATCTGGAGCGTAAGATAGAGAGCCTGGAATACAAGATAGAGGACCAGAAGCGACTAATAAGTCGTCTCTTTGAAAACCAAGAGAAACTGATAAATCGTCGTTTCGGGGAACTGTCCAATCGAGTTGATAGACATTCAATGTTTGCAACTCAAAATTTGCGTGACCAACAAGCAAGGTGTATTGACTGTATGAACGGAGTGACTTATGCTCTTCGCCAAATTTCTCAGGCTCTTCCTCCAGAAACCCTTTCTAGGCTGCAACGATTAGCTTCCTCCTTAAGGTCTGAAGCACCTTCCTCTTCTAGACCTGGAGCACCTTTTACATTTCAAAAGCCTCCTCGTCCTTAATTTATTCTTTCTTTTGTTTGTACCTAAAGCTATATTTGGTCTAAGCTTCATGTATTAAAATTATCTATGTACTAGAAATAAAATTTAAGTTAGTATTTAGATCTTCTTTGTTGAAGTGAATCTTTTTACTGAAAGAACTTGAGGAATGAGAAGATATTAGACTTATATTTCGTACTTGATTATGAAAATTCTAAAGCAGAGTATGGTAATATCCTTTTGACTGAGAAGAGTTACTAAAATGATATTTCATTGCATTTCTGAGCTATGGATGAGTGCTAAATAAGTATTTTATGAACCTATACATAGAGAACTATGGGTTTGCCCTAATCATTGAAGGGATACGACTCTATATGAGTCATTGAGGTGAGAGGAATTTCCATATATATAATTATGCGTAAGGAGTATGTTATTTACTTATCATATTTTCTAGGATTGTTCTTCCTAAGAGATTTATGTAATGATTTCATGTGATTCTGCCTTTTATATGACGCCTTCAGCTGAGAGTATCGCCTTAAGGTAGAAGGATCACCTTCGGGCAAGAGTATTGCCTATGGCCAAAATGATGCTTTCGGGTGAGGTGCTTGTAATCATAAAAGTTATAAGCTATGTGTGTAGTATCATGTGTTCTGATATTCAATGTGAACTGGAAAGACCACGTGCCACTTTTGAGATGACACCTATTTGAGGTTTTACATAGAGACAGAGTTCGTCTCTGATTAGGTGGTTTGAGTTTGGTAAATGATGAGACACTTTATGGTACAAAAGATTGTGGAGAATATCAAACTGATGAAGAAGAGATTACTTGCTGTTTAGAAAAGGAAAATTTCCTATGAAAATTATTGATAATGCGGTCTAGAGTTCACAGTCGATGCTATAGTGTTCTTGTAAATCTTACCAAGGATGTGAAGATGTTTGGAAAGAAAGAGATACAAAGGATGAGATATAGACGAAGTAATCACACTTTTTTCAGTCTTGAGATGAGTTTTGAATTCGGGGGACCGAATTCTCTTAAGGGGGTGATAATGTAATACCCAAGAAAAATAAAATATAAATATTTGTTTACAAACTACTGTTACTATTTCAGTATATGATACTATTTAACCGTATAATACTATTTACGTATACGATACTGTTCATTTATGCAATCGAAATGTCAAGTACTAGATGTGGTTTGGTCATAAGAGAAAACTAGAAAGAAGTTTGTAGGAGAAAATGACGTTTTATGTGTAAAAATACCCTCAGGGACTAAATTGAAAGGACTGATTTGAAAAGAAACTTAAAGGTTTAAGGTGAAAGGATAGTTTTCCCTTTAAGTTTTCAATAGTAATAACAGAAAAATTTTCAGCCGCTATTTGCACAGTAACTGCATTAATAGAAATGTCATTTTCATAAATAGTAAATTGAATATTTTATTAGTGCATAGTATCAAATAGTACCCTTGACTTTTCCTATAAATAGGCGCTTTCATTTCACTTCTAAACTCACACCTTCAACTTCTCTTCTTCTCTCCTTAAGTTTCTCTTACTTCAATGCTAGGCCTCTGAGATTTTGGACCTTTCCTTTTCAGCTTAGGTAAGGATACTATACCCTTTCTATGTCTTTCAAATTTTAGAAGTTATTTTCTTAAGTATGCTCTGTGGTTGCGGCCTTGGCTGATCTTCCACATCAGAAAAACTGTCCTTAGCTGTTTATATGTTATTTTGATTCTCTGATTACTGAAATAGAATGTAAACTGTGAAGAAGTCTAGGAAAGTTCTGGCTAAGGAAAGACCTGGTTTTTAAGTGTGTCCAGTGTGACCCTCCACTCTTTCCTGGGAACTTACCTGGTGTACTCTTTTACAGATTGTATTCTCTATTTCTGGTATGAATAGTAACCGTACGTATGAATAGTGACCGTACGTATGAATAGTAACTGTATGAATTGTAACCGTATATATGAACAGTAACCATACGTATGAACAGTATCTGTACGAAAACAATCCTAACGTATTTTCTCTAATCTTTCATGAAAATCTCCGTAGCAGAACACCGAAATTCACCTGAGCACTCTTGTCTGTAATGACTTAGAGAAGCGATGCTCGTACGGAATCCATGTGAGTGAAACGACCCCATTTTAATAGAGTTTTAGCATTACTGGTGATAAAAAGTATGTCGTAGGACACTCCCAAGATTCATAGGGGGAAATTGGATTCAGAGTGGCGAATATAATGAGATAATTAATCCAGAAGTATGGATAAGAAAAAGCAAGTATCTCATGATGATGTGAAGATTGAATCTCTTGAATTGTGGTTTATAAAGCTATAATATAGTTATATACTATACCTGTTATATGGATGAATATTATATTGAGCTTCTGATTATGATATGAAATGCTATTGATTGTGATTGAGCGGGACAGTACCCCCTCTCACGGCAAGGCGGAAAACCCGGTTGACAGGGTGTCTTGACCAATGAGTGTGGAGACAACGATTCCCTCAGTAGGGATATAGCCCGGATTGGTGATAAATCCGTGAGGCGCCCTAGCTAAGAGGATGAGGTTGTGCGTCATGGTGGAAATATACATAATTGGTGAGCCGGCCTGTGTGCGCTCTCCGGGATATATTGCCATTGACGAGTGCTAGTAACGTTTGTTGAATTGGATGAATTTTTATCTTCTTGTATGTAAAAGGATGATGTTGTGCGTCATGGCGGAAATATACATAATTGGTGAGCCGGCTTGTGTGCGCTCTCTGGGATATATTGCCATTGACGAGTACTAGTAACATTTGTTGAATTGGATGAATTTTTATCTTCTGTCTATTGGTTGAGTATGAGCCTTCGGATATGCTTGCATGACTGGTAATGTATTTGAATTTTATTAACGCGAGGCCGATTCGCTCATTGAGTTTAAAAGCTCACACTGTTTGTACAACCTTTTTGTTCAGATCAGGTTGCCATCGAAGAATATCTGCTAGAAGAGTAGATCAGTTTGGACCCTCCCGCTATCGGGTAGGCACCTCTATTGTTGTAGATTATGTTGCTCTGTAATCGTCTAGGACATCTAGGTCAGGGGTTTGGCATTTGGTTTGTATGTCAGCATAATAATGTATTTTATATTAAGAATCTATTATTATGTGCAAATCATCTCTATGAATTACAAATAAGAAAATTTGATATATTTTCTTCAGGAATGGTTATTTTGATAAATGGGTAGAATTTATCGAAAGGCTTACAGTGATGGGATATTCATCATTGTGCCGGTCATGTGCCCAGAAAACGGGTCGTGACACCTCAAAAGGTCTTTTGCCCTTGTCTTTGCCGAGACTTAAGTTTAAGTCGAGCTCTTCTCTCTTGGCATCCACTGTGAGATCAATGTACTTCCTTGTGGCCATGATTTGAAAAAAAGAATTAGAAATTTATGTAGGAGTATGAGAAGAGAGGAATGCTGGGAAGTTGTAGGCTCAGAGATGATTACTCTTTGTGGTGTGGTAATTGAGAACGCTGGGGCAGTTCTTATAGAAGAAAAATTAGAACTTAGAGACAAAGAAGATATCTCTTCGCCACACCCTACACGCTTAACCTATGGATTTCTGCAAGCTGGAAGCTAGAAGTCTAGGGTAGGCATGCACACCAACAACGCGTCGCATTAATGGCAAAACCACGAAAGTCAATATTCGGTGGATTTGCGGCCGATTTACATTTGGTTTTTCCATTTCTCTCGTTGGCATTTTCTGAAATTGAAAGAAGTCGACAATGTAGCCATTACAAAGTGTCTTGGATGTTTTCACGATGAACTAAAATGTATTTCTTTGCTTTATTGCGTTGTTCTTGAAAGCCTTCAGTTGAGTATAATATACATGATTGATTGAATTATACTGTGATTATATGTATCTAAATATATATGATATGTATGTATGTTATTCATGCATAGAGAGTGAAGGCTATTTGTTATGGCCAGTAATAATATGTAATGATTCTACACATATTAAGAGAATGAGAAGTCTGAAATTTAAAAGGACTTGAATAGATGAAAATATATAGATAATGATGTATCTCCATGTTTATACATATATATATATATATATATATATATATATATATATATATATATATATATATATATATGCTCGTAGAGGCAAGTGAAAGGTAAAATTTTTCTTACTTTATGGAACGCTTGATGTGTAGATGTGAGAAGTTTTTATTTTAATATGTATGTTTGAAAATGTGTAAGCTTAGGGCAAAGCCACGGATTAGAAACCTAGATAAGGTTAATATGAAGCTACCCGTTTATGGAGTAATATCTTGATTTAGAATTATTGGATAAGAAAAATACAGAGTTAGGAAGTCATAAATTGAAGCGGCGATTAGTTTAATAATTTGAGCAAGAGTCAAAAGTTAGCCGAAATTTTTGAGGAAATCTTTTGTATTAGATTATATTTTGTTATTTTCTGGCATGCTTATCAGAGACCGTTGGCATTGCGTCGGATAAGGTCTGTAGGTCATCTTTAGAGTATGATGTAAAGGTTTTGTAGCCCTAAATTTCGTCTATATATAATGGATGCCCCATTACGCTGCTCACTACACTAAGAGTTTATATCTATAAGCTTTCTAGCATCAAACTTCTCCTTCTGTACAACCTTTATAGCTCAGAAAAATATGGCCGGCAATAAATCTTTCAATTTAAATTTTGAGGCTGGCAAGGTAGAGCTGGATCTAAATCTTAGCCTGGAGAATTATAAGAATAAGAGATTCATGGAAGAGTCACCAGAGTCTAAGAAAAGAAAAAGGGATGTAGTAGAGTTAGAGGATGTTAGCACAGCAACATCTTCTAATAATGAGCTTGCGCTTATGAGACAAAAGATGGAGGACTTGGAAAGATTGATAAACCGCCACTTTGAGGAACAGGGGAGATTGATAAATCGTCTCTTTACAGAACAGGAAAAGCTTTTGAACCGTCATTTTAGGGAATTGGCGAATAGAGTTGATAGACATTCGATGTTTGCAACTCAAAATTTTCGTGACCAACAAGCGAGATGTATTGACTGTATGAATGGAGTGACTTCTGCACTTCGCCAAATTTCCCAGACGTTTCCTCCCGAAACTCTTTCTAGGCTGCAACGATTAACTTCCTCCTTAAGGTCTGAAGCACCTTCTTCTTCTAGACCTGGAGCACCTTCTGCATTTCAAAAGCCTCCTCGTTCTTAATTTATCTTTTCTTTTGTTTGTACCTAAAGCTGATGTTTGATCTAATATTTACGTATTAAAATTATCTGTTTTGTAAATCAAGTTCAGCTTGTTGCCTGTAACTTATGTATTAGAAATAAAAATTTTCATATTTGATTTTTTTTTGTTGAGGTAATTCTTTTACTGAAGAAACTTGAGAAATAAAAATATGTTGAACTTGTTATATTTTGTACTTAATTGTGAAAATTCCAGAAGAGAGAATGAGATATAGACAAAATATCTGCATTTGTTTCAATCTTGAGTTTTGAATTCGGAGGACCGAATTCTATTAAGGGGGGAAGAATGTAATATCCCAAGAATTTATATAAATATTTAAAGCCTATTTTGAAGTTTAGTGAAAAATTTAATTACGTGGAAAATTTGCTTTTTGAATTAGTGAAGAAAATCTGGGAATAGAAATTTTAATTTTTAATTTAGGAAATTTTTACAAATTCTCAAGGACTAAAGTGAAAAGAAAAGAAAATATGGATTACGTTTGAGAAATGACCAAATAGGAACTTGAGAGGAAGAATAAAGCTTATGAGAATGAATTATGAGTCCGGTACCGAAGAGATGATTGATTCGAGGTTAAAGTGGTATTTGAGACATCGAGAGGGATTAAAGTGAACAAATCTTATAAGCTAAGGTGGCTATGAGCGATTTTATCGAAAAAGAAATTGGTGGGGCCCATGCGTATACACTTCTCCTTATTCTTTACTTTTTCTCATTCTCCCTCCCGTAGCTTCACTTTCTGTCTCTCTCGATTATGCTTGCAAAGGAATTTTTTCATCAATCATTCATGCAATTTTTGCTTTGGGAAGGAAGCTATGAAAGTTAGGATGATTGGTAAGTTGATGTTCTTCTTCTTCTTCCTCTTATTACAAGATCAAATCCTTGGTTATCATTTTTGCAAAATTTTTGTAGAATATTTTAATGGATGAATTTAAGTGTGGATGTTAATCTAAAACATTCCTAGGTAGTTTATGATGTTATTAGAACAAGAAATTTGGAGAAAACTAGGAGAAATTCGTAGAATTTGGATATTTGAAAAAAGTTAGTGTTCTTGATGAAATTTTGAGATTTGAGCTTGGATTGTTGGTAGAAATTGGGGGTTTTGGTGTTAAAACACTCATTAGACATTAAGGATGAAAACCCATGGAAGAAATCAAAAGAAATGTTGTTTTAGATATGATTTTTGGATTTTTGGATGAAGAACACGAAGAACATCGAAAATTTTCCCCAGAATTACTGTTCACCGAGAAAATTTTTCCAGATTTTCTCGTTACTGTAGCATTGACTCGGTCAACGTTACTGTAGCGTTGACTCGGTCAACGTTACTGTAGCTGCGTTGACCGTTGACCGTTACTGTAGCATCAGTTTTTTTTTTTTTAAAATATCGTTGAAAAGCTCTTTGAGTCTAGTTTCCAATGGTATAAGTTTCATCTGGATATTCATTACCAGTTAGAAGTTATGATTTGAGAAGTGGATGAAGGTCGAGAGTAGTAGTAGGAAATTTCTCTATTTCGTAACCCTGATGGTTTTTATCTGGTTACAATAGTAATGGTCAAAGTGCAAGGTGGGAGTGGCGAGAGCGTGAAATCCAGGTGAATGGGTTAATACTTGCTATGATTAAATATCTGTTATTGACTTTTTGCATCATAGTGGAAATATGTTGTATATCCAAGTTTGAAGAGGATGATGTGGAACGATGAGGCATAAACAATTGTGGAACGTGTCTGGTAATGTATATAATTATATTTTCTTATTTTCCCATGAATGGAGGTTATATGATGGATTGTGAATGACATGTGAACTGAGTTGAATAATTGTTCTATTTTATGGGTTATGTTATATACATGCTATGTTGCTGGAACCACATTGATTATGTTGTGGCTTGAATTGTAAATGACTGAGTTGTGTATGTGGCTCAAGATTATGATTGAGGATGTTTTTATATGTGATTGTGATTGTGTTTGACTGGAAAGGAAAGGCATGGTGGTGCGCCCCATGGAGAAATCTATGTGAAGTTATAAGGGTGGAGAATATAAATGTAGCGATAAGGGTGGATGCGGCGGGGGCCGCGGGCAACGATCCAGAGGTATTCTGGACGACCCGGTTGGTACGGGAAATGTGTGTGAAATTGATTTCACCGATTGCTGTTGTGAATTTTGAATTATGTTAAAATGTATTTGATTTACTTGGATATTGTTGTGAAGTATTATGAATAATATTATATCATATGATAATCGATTTACGTATGATTGCTGCATGTTATCATTATGATTCATGATATTTTTTTTGTCATAGTGTTGTGTTATCTACTCACTGGGCACGTAGTTTGCTCATACCCCTCTTATTGATATTTTTTTTCAGAGTTGACAGCTGAAGGTAAATATCGGAACAAGGAATTATGGATCCTTAGTCCATGATTACCTTTTCATTTGTTCAGGATAAAGGTATAATAGTTAAGTCTTATTCTAAGTTGTATAAATCTAGAAATCTCTGTAATCGGGTAGGTTCATTCAGTGATGTAATGTGAATAATTGTAGTTTGTATAGAGAACTCGGTTTGGTTGCATGAAAAAGAATGGTATGATGCTTAAGAGAAAAAAAAATAGGCTTACGGAGGTGAAATAAAATTCACTTTCCGTGCCGGTCACGTGCTCAGATTTTGGGACGTGACACCTAGACACTTGAATGTTTTCACAAAATCACCACCCTAGCAACCTTAGCGTCTCCCTCCTCTCTCTATACCTATAGTCGTCCCTCAACCTTGCACATAAGCCCTCGATACATCAAGAACCTAGATGCCACATCTCCTCACATAAGCCTCGTAGAATACATCTCTGCTGTCACTAGAAAGAAATTTGAGTCTAGTTTCAAACGAGACCAATTTCATTTGAAAATTCCTACCATTTTGGAGATATGATTGAAACAGTGACCTAAGTCCAGAAGCAAAAACAAATAGTTTTCTAATTTCATGGTTTTAAATTTTTTTCGTAACTAGCTTTGTTGTAGTTGCTAGGAATTTATCTTAGAATCTTGCACACATGTTTTAACGTGTGAAACTCGGTAAACATGGCATTGGAATCTAGGTGAGTGACATGACTTCTCTTTAACATTGTTTTAGTGTCGAATATTATAAGAGATGGCGTAGGGTAATCT
Source organism: Biancaea sappan (assembly GCA_037074585.1). Taxonomy (NCBI): domain Eukaryota; kingdom Viridiplantae; phylum Streptophyta; class Magnoliopsida; order Fabales; family Fabaceae; genus Biancaea; species Biancaea sappan. Next base: position 72,723,656 of record CM073492.1, on the reverse strand, counting down.
CCCAAATGTTGTAGGGCTATAATATTAAATCTCAGGGTGAGATGATAATCAAGAAATAGGCGTGGCATATGAGATAAAGAATGCAAATGTTAAATTTTCATAACAAAATTTTTATTTTGATTCAGTTAAGTCCCTATGATAGACGTTAAGGCATAGTTCAATGATTAGCATGATCATAATTAATTTATATTTGAATATGTTAGAATTAAAAGGTTGTGAATTTTCCTTTATTATTATTACCTCAGATATTTGACTTTCTGAATAGCATGCATGTATGTGTATAAATTGCTTAGTTGATACTAGTGGTACCTATTTATCATGTAGGGATGGGAACGATCCCTGCCCCAGCCCCTGATCCCCACCAGGGAAAAATTTTAACCCCTACCCTCGATCCCTGCCTCCTCGCAAAGATCCTGAACCCTACAAAAAATTCTTTAAAAATTGAAAAAAAAAATAAATACAAGACATAAGCGAAGGGAAGACATGGCCAGAATTTCAGAGTATCAAAACTTCAAAATTTCACAATATACCATCAACTAGAATTTTAACTAGAATACAGAGGCTAAAGTATGAACAAAAAAATAAGGAAGCAATATATCATCAACCGCATGAAATGCGTACCTTAAAGGCTGAGAGACGAGAAGGCCATGAACAGAAAAGGTGAAGATTTCTGAAGAAGTAGAGAAAAAAAGAAGAGGAGGGCTCAGAGAAGAAGTACGGCCTTCTGGAGATAGAACATCAGAGTATGCGACCAGCTTATCCCCTTATTTCTTGCAAGTTATCCTCACCACAAAGGTTGACTCTACTACCTTCTCTACTTTCACATCCTGTTCATTAGGTTATCAGCTTACCTGGGAATCTGGGATAGAGACAAACAAGAGAGGAGAGTGTTTGAAGTAAAGACAAAGATGACAGCAATTAGAGTAGAGCAGAGACGATGATGACAATGATTGAAGGCAAAGTATAAGAATGGCGAGAGACATTGGACTATTGAAGGCCAAGTGCGAGAACGAGGAGAGACATTGAAGGTAGAGCGTGAGAATAGTGATGCGAGAGAGACTTGGGCATGACTACAGACAATGATAGATGCAGGAGACGGATGGCAAGAGACGCAAGTGATACTGCAAGACGGCGAGAAAAAAGAGATACAGGCAAGAGTGGCAAGACGATGAGAGCAATGCAGTCAAAGAAAAGTGAAGTCTGATTAGTGAAGAATTAGGGTTTTATTTTTTAAAATTAAATTAAATTATTTTAATTTAAAATTAATATATTATGATAAATATATTATATATTTATATATATTTAATTAAAAATATTATATATATATATATATATATATATATATATATATTTTTTTTTTTTTAAGTTACTATTCTATTTTGGGGGTGGGGAGTATGATCCCCGCCCATGTCCACGAAATAGTGATGAGGGAATTTTTCCCCCACCCCTATCTTTGTAGGGGAAGAAACCCCGCTCGTAAGGTCCAGAATACGGGGATCCCCAAATTTGGGTCCTCATTACCATCCCTACTCTCATGGCGAGATCAAGGAGGGTGGTCAGGTAAGTATAGCTCCCGATGGCACCTTGGCCAGTGAGGTGACGATTCGTTACAATAAGGAGGGTAGTCGGGTGAGCTTGACTCATAATGGCGCCTTATCACTAGTGAGTATCACTAGTTGAATATGATCGGATGCTGATTGACTTATACATTCTCTTATTTACAGATTTGGTATTTGAGATTATAGGCCAACGAGCATTTTTATAATGTTCAACATATTTGAACTTTGTTACGGCAAAGCCGTATCATTCAGTGATTTTTTGTAAACTTAGTCTCCATGGCTTATTTTTCCTATAAATTCGGTTATCATCTAGGAGCACCCATCTAAGGAGTAGCGACACTTACTGTGGACCTTCTTGTAGCCAGGTAAGCCTATATTGTAATTATCAGTTTGAGTCCGTAAGTCACTCTGTAATTGCGTAGGACACTTAGGGTGATTTTGGTATGATATTTAATTTGTTTAAATTCTATTATCTGGATTTGTTAAACTTTGCTTATTTGAATAATTTGGAGCATTTGACAATAAGGCATGTAATGGCATGTAATTATTTTAGAAAGGAAATTCACATTTTACATGAGATGACTTTAACTCTTTAGTTCATTAAGTTATTGCTTAATTTATTCGCTTTAAAATTATGGAAACCTCCATGTTGATATCTAAAATCTGTGGGTTATTTCAGGGATGAGTTAAGCTTACAATAATGTGGAAGCGTCATTACTATGCCAGTCACGTGCCTAAGAAGCAGGTCGTGACAGTTGGTGGCAAAAGTATTCTCTCAAAAAGAAGGTTTTAATTTTCATGAAACATTTTCTCTAGTTGTTAAACCTCTTACAATTAAAGTTGTTTTAACCATTGTTCATTGTAACACCCCAGGTATTACATGGTTGGCTAAGGGAGTTGATTCTAGCACGAGTAAAAAATTTTCCGTTGTGTATGCATATTTGAGGGAAATTGGGAGTCTTTGAAATTTAAAATGTGGAGTTGGTGCAAGTAAGTCCTTGGGTAGGGACTAAACTGAAATTGGAAAGGAGATAAAAATCATGCGCTTTTGTGGAGAAAGGTGGTGTGGTGTATTGAGGTACATGGACAATGGGAGTGATTATCATAGGGAGGCCAAATGAAGCTTGTTTATGCATATGAACGTTTGAGAGGGACTAAAGTAAATAAAATCTATTATCATGAATTTTATCTAAAATGAGTAGTGAGGCGGGAAAATTTTAATGAATGTGTTGTGAGAATATTTAAGATGTGATGGTTTTACTGAGAGGTGATTTGGGGTGCTCAGGCAAATTATCTTATAATGAAGTTTCAAGATTTGACCCTTCAGTGTTGAGTAAAGGGGCAAAAATGTAATCTAGGCCCCCCACACACTCATTAAAAGCACACATATAAAAAAAAACTCACTCTCACACACACACATACATCATTCCCGCTACACTTTGTCTCTTTTTTTCTACTGGACATTTAGTCTTTCCATTGCAGAACCCAACCACCACCACCATCTCTGATGAAGGACGACCTCTGGCAACCATTCCCTAGCCAGAAAACTCCATGAATCAAGGTGAGTCTTGAAAAAGTTTATGGTCCATCTCTTATTTTCGTAACTACAGAACCCTAAGATGAAAATTGGTTGAACCTGAGAAAACTTAAGCTGATTAGTACCTTAAATCTCTTGTTATTGATATACTTAAGTGTTAGGACCCTTACATGAAAGATTTGGGGTGGTGGAAATTGCATTAAATATGTAGGAAAGAAGGTAAATTTGGGTTGCTATCAAAAATGAAATCTTGCTGTCATAGGGTAGGAATTTCAAATATTTGATGAACCTAATCTTGATTGTAAGTTTGGAAAGGGTTTGGGTATATTTTAAACTTAGTTTTCATGGATTAAAAGGGTGGTAATGACCGATGAAAGTTTGGGGATGAAAGGGGCTCATTTGGGATAGGTTTAGTGTGAAATTTTGCACTCTCAAACTGGTATTCTAACCTGCATTGCTACAGCGGTGCGCTAACCATCGTAGCAGTGGCAAGATGTAGATTCTAGCGCTGCAACACTAGCTTCTAGAATTTCTTTGTTGTTTTCTAGTCTATTTCAAATTGTCACAACTTTCTTATTTGAACTCTGTTTTTAATAAATTATATATCGCTGGAAAGCTCTTTGAGTCTAATTTAGTGAAATAAGTTTCATTAAAAATTTTCTTATTATTTAGGAGTTATGACTAAAAGAGTGACTAAAGGTTAGAAACAATAGAAAGAATTTTTTCTGTTATACGATTTTGACACCTTTTGCTCTCTTTTCTTGATGAAATGAATAGGTATTCATCCCCAATCACCTTGGATCATTTAATTTTTTATCACAGTGGGTCAGGATGATAATTTTAGCTTGAAAATGAGGTAAGTATCTAACCCTATCTAAGTTGTGTTTAAATTTGTTGTGGCAATGCATTGGTTACATGTTTATGAGATTAGGGAAGGGCTAGGGGTAGAGGTGAGATGGAATCCTATCTTAAGGACTTAGGTATAGCTCTTGGGAAGTTAGTGGATGTAACATAGTCATTGATGAGACTTAAGGGGAGGTTAAGCATGATGGTTAGGCAATGTAGGGTATTTGGTATGGAAAGAAGTAGAGCACTTTTGGGCATGAATGGCAACAAGGGAAACTTATTGTTTGGTAAGTGAAATATAAATCATAAATACACATGAATAACGCCTAGGAGCTGAGCCAAGATTGCACTTTTATAAAACTACATATCCCATGTGCACTTGTTGGTTAGTGATGTGGGTCCAAAGCAAACACAAATGTACTTAGAAACATGTTTTTAGGCCACTACATCATGCTATGGGAATATATTACCATGAATTAAGAACTCTCAACTTGTGGTAAAATCTATTGACGTGATTTCTTAATTATATGATAGGATTAATTTGCTAAGCTCATTATCTTTTGGCATGAGGCCTTTAGGGGAGAGTTAGGAAATTTTGTGTCTATTTTGTGATTATGAGTTGAGTTTGTTGTGATTCTAGTTGAGCACAATATGAGTTAAGTGAATGTCACACCCCTAAATTAGGGAACATGACCGGCATGACACTGGGGTCCATACCACCACCGTAAGCCTGGTTTCACACATGCTTAATACACACAACATAAATATAGTAATAAAATATAAATCTTTCCATCATAGAGTTCACAAATATCCTAGGAGTTCTATTCACTATAGAGCGACTCATTTAACCCATAGGTACCCAACATTACTTCAACCCGTATGCTTAAAGACTCAGAGGCCCCGCTAATCCTCATGCAAAGTCTTGTCAACTAAATAAGAACATGCAAGGGTACAATAAAAGAGGGTAAGTATGAAAATACTCAGTGAGGAATAACAACCAGAAGTATAATGTAACCTGTGTACCGTCATAGGGATGGGACCTTGAATGAGATCCTATCCAAAATTTACCACTAGACCAACATAAACCTTCACTGCACAAACACATGGTTAAATACATATATCCCAAAGCAACATAGTTATTAGGCAAGAGCATGACCAACAACACGTGGCTCAATTCAGTATATGATACAAACCACTTGTACAAGCATAAAGCTCTCATCCAAGGCACACCAAATTATTAATATACACACACATATATAAACATTTGTATGTCCATTACAAGGTTCATTCAATGAAAGAAGGTGTGCACAGGGTAAACCTACTATTTCACGGATTCATCCATCTCAAGAACTTCCTTCACAGCAATATATATATATTTACACATGAACATATATATATATATATATATATGTTAATTTTCATCACCTTTCCTTCACAAGTAGGCATCCCCGATTGTGGCATTCCCAAGGGGTAGGGTTACTAAGCCATATTACGACTCATTGTCAGACAATTCCATTAATAACTCAATAATGTATCATCCCAGCATTTTGGGTCACTTAGACCAATTTAGCCGTATATGCTTCTTTTACATACCACAAAGAATTATATCAAATTATAAATGAATTCACTTCATGTCACCTCAATGTAAGAATAGAATAAGCATAACATAGAATAACCATCTCACTAAAACAAGAAGGCTCAATGGCACACAAGGCAAAAACATCATTGGAACACAAGAATAGCCAATACATAGGAGGTGCTCATGCATGTTCACACTTTAAAGTATCTAAGCATGATTAGCACGAGACATGAGTGAAAGCAGAATAAATCAATTTCGAAATGAGGTTCACACATAGTAATTTATCTTATAACTAAAGCAACCATTACAACTACGCCCTTGGAGTTATGCAATGAACAGGAAAGGTAACCCTATCTCAACTAAAATGAGAAGGAATAAGGTTTACCACCACACTTGTTCCCAAAGGTTCCATTTGATTAGAATTTCTCTTATAGCCACTATCCCTTATGCAAGAGGTCACTCTCCCTTTTAGGGTGTAGGTGGTATACTACCCTTAACCTCTATTATACATCCAACATTTATGGATGCCATAAAGTATCACCAAAGGATATGCTACCCTATCACAACTTAAGGCCTACTATCAGGTTTCCCGTATTCTCACACACAGGACATATGTTCAAAGTGATTCACACAAAAGTCCTAAATGAAGGTATACATAAGTGGATCCATTCCTAAACCGCTTGAACCTACTCCAACCAAGTGTTATATAGAACAATTATAAACAAGGAATAAGTAGATAAATATATTTAAGAGCAAGGAGTAATTTATCATAATTCATTACATCTACATATAATAACAAGAATCTCATTAAGAGTTTCCCCACCTCTAGGTATTTCACAATCCAAGAACACCAATAACTCATGGGATAAAAGTCCCATACATTATAATAGGTAAAGTTTTTCCACCTCAAGGAAAAGGAATGTAGTTATCATTCACAATGATTAAATTAGCATATCCATCACTAAGAAGTTTATAATTTCATTCCATATAAATACCAATATAAATTTTATCACCACAAATAATTCAAAGAGGAGAAAATACATCTCCTAGGTCTTTGGGATTATTCTCTTTCTATAACAATGGGAGTATGTAATTTCATTTAACATATAAGTCATTCACAAGATTCAAGTTATGTAAAGTAGAAAGATTCCCTCACCTGGATTTGAAGCGCTTTCAGCCTCTAAAGAAAACTTTGGTCTAAGCCTAAAACCTTTTCCAATCCTACAAGATATCAAAAAGCATCTCAGAACTCAAAAACCCAAGAAACATAGGCACCATGGCCACAACTCTCAGCCATAAGCTCTAGGTAGTGGTGCTTTGGGTGCCAGCACCCCTGAACATTGCTGCCCTCTACTATGTGGTGCCCTGGGTGCCATGTTCTGCAACCATGAAAGGAAGCTTGATTTGGTGCCAAATTCTTCAAATCTGCTCCATTTTTCATGATTCCTTCCATGGAGTTTCATTCTTAATATATTAGGAACAATTTAGCACCAATTTCCTAAGTTAAATCCAAGTATACAAGATTCAATCAAAAATTTCTCAAATTAAACCCTAACTTTTCAATAAAAAATTTCTCAAATTAAACCCTAACTTTCCTCTTATTCTTTCACACTCCTTAAATCCATTCTCAAGCAAGACAAATCCATGAATTTTTTAGTCTATTATCATCACCAATCATCCAAGAAGAATTTAAAATGTTACCCAAGCTCCAAAATTCATAAGCCAACTCAAATCCCACCATATTCTCCACAAATCTAAGAATAGAAGAAAAATAGGAGAAGAGAGATATTTACCTTGTTTCCCTTTGCCTTTTCGGTGTGGTGGCTTGCCAAAGCTTGACCTTTTGTTGGAGAGTGGCCATCGGACAGTTGGGTGAAGGCTCGGTGGTAAAGGATGAAGAGAGAGGGTGATTTTCTTGAGGAAAGGGAGAAGATCATAAGAGAGGAGGAGAAATGGATGGAGAAGGAGGATAGGTATATTTGGGTTAGTGTATAACTTGATCATTACTACAACACCAATCACACTTCTATAAAATACACATCATCACACCCCCTTTCACTAAAATATCAAAATTTTTCATTTGTTCACTTTAGTCCTTCTCGAAGTCTGGAACTCTCTATGTCTCTTAGTCTCATGTTCATCCTCACTCCAAGGTCGCTTTAATGTTTTATACGATTTACCACTTTAAATCCTTGAATTTTTCCCTTCTAGTAAAATGAAAACTTTTCTTGTACTCCAAAAACTCCTTAGGAAGTTCCAAAAAAACTAATATCCGAAAATAGCAGATATTACAGTGAGCATGGTACGATGGCTCACATCATATGGCTCAAGATGTTCTTGGTGTGATGATTTGATATTGTGTTGAATTGCATATATTGGGGAAATGATACATAGATATTTGTCTAGTTATGGTTTTGATTGTAATAGTTTCATGTGTTAAGTATGTTATGCGATTACAAGAATGAAATATGGATATTATGAGTTGCCAGGGTAGTGTATCCTTGAGTGAAGAAGGTATGACTTGTTAGATGTTTGAATATGGGGGTACGATGTGGAGTACTTGGAGTGGTACTCTATGTAAAGGTCATGTAGCTTATTATATGTACTTACATATGCATGTATACTGTAAATCAACTTCTTATGATTCCTCGTGTGCCATACTATAATTCTTGTACATATGTGAATATTGATGTTTATTGCCTAATATATTTCTCACATGCTTTTATAGTGTTATCTACTTACTGAGTTTTCCGAACTCATGCTTTCGGTGGTTAGTATTTTTAGATCTTGCAGAGAAGGAGTATCCGTTAGAAGAGTAGCGAACTCTCCAAGGCGTCCTTCTTGACGAAGGGTCGATACATTAGTAATTATTTGATTTTTCATTTTGGAATGCTTTGTAGTTGCATAGGTCACATTATCGTAGAATGCATGTGTTTACATTGTCAAGAAACGTCTTTTTCATAACAACAAAAGATTTTTCTTAAATGATTAAATTTCATTACTTCTACTCACGTGCATGATTTGAGATATTTGGTTTGGGGTTAAGTTCAGGCTCACAGATCTTGGGAGGACATCTCCCTAGGTTCTGTACTGGTCATGTGCCCTAGGGTTAGGTTGTGACACTTTTACTAAGGGATGGCCTTTGCATCACTTGGATGTCAATAATTCCTTTCTAAACGGGGATTTACATAAAGAGGTATATGATCTAGCCCCCTGGTTTTGAGGTTAAGAATAAAAATTTGGTCTATAAACTAAACAAGGCTTTATATGGTCTAAAGCAAACCCCAAGGGCTTGGTTTTAGAAGTACGCTTCACCCCCAAAATAGTTTGGTTTTCTTGCTTACAAGTGTGACAACTCATTGTTTATTAAAAACTCTAATGATATGATTCTTTATGTTCTGGTCTATATAGATGATATTATTGTGACTGGGAATTCTAAAACTGCTATTGCAACATTGATTACTCAACTTATTTTAGTTTTTGCACTTAAAGATCTTGGTGATCTCCATCACCTCTTGAGTATTGAAGTTTAGAAACTTTCTAAGGGTTCTTTGCATCTTAATCAAACTAAGTATACTTGTGAGATCTTAGCAAGGTCTATTATGTACAACTATAAAACAAGTCCTACTATGGCTATTGGAACCAAGGTTTTTTCTACCAATTCATCTTCCTTTCATCATCCAAGTTTGTATAGGTTTGTGGTTGGTGCTTTACAATATCTTAGTGTTACTAGACCAGAAATTTCCTATAGCTTGCCAGTTTATGCAACATCCACTTGACAGCTATTGATCTCTGGTCAGGCACATCATTCACTATATTTTAGGTACTCTTCATCATGGTCTTTTATTTATCAATTCTAATAGTTTGGAGTTGTCTGCTTACTATCATGTAGACTGGGGTGCTAACTTGGATGATAGGCAGTCCACTACTATATTTTGTGTTTAATTACTTGGGATATAATCTAGTGACATGGGATGCTAAGAAACAACCAGTAGTTTCCTAGTCTAGCACTGAAGCAAAATATTAGTCCATTGCCAATATTGTTGCAGAATTGGTATGGTTCCAATCTCTGTTGACAAAATTGGGTGTCAAGCTTTCCAAGCCCCCTTACATTTTCTATGATAACCAAGGTGCTATTTCTATGTCTGCAAACCAATCCTTCATTCCAAAATAAAGCATCTTGAGTTGGATCTCTATTTTGTTCGAGAAAAGGTGTAATAAGGTGCAATTCAAATTGCACACATCAGTGGGGCATATCAAACTGCAGATATCTTCAATAAAGCCTTTGCTCAAGACAAGTTTGAAACAAATAGATTCAAACTCAGAGTGGTTTCTACACCCTCTCTGAGTTTGAGGGGGAATGTAAAGGAATAACCTAAATGTACTGTGATGTATGTTAGTTGTTAAAGTAGTTAGTAGTTAGTCAGGTTGTTGGAATTTGTTAGAATTAGTTTATGATGTGTACAAATCTATTTTATTCTTGTGTATTATAAATACTTGTACGCTCAGTTAATCAATATACATGATTCATTCATTCTTGCTTCTATTATAAAACATTTACAGTTTCGTGGTTGGTCTAAGTTATGATGGTTTCTCCCTCCCAAACATCTGTTTCAGACATACCACCTTCTTATCAAACTACCAAGGCTAGCCATTCAACACTTTCTCTTTATATTTCCAATGGTAAAATTGAGGGGGTATTTGAAAAATAGTTGGGTAAACCTTTGTTTGAGTAGAATTAATATTTAGAATTGATTTTGGATAAACCCAAATTTGCATGAAAGTAATTTATGTTTGAAAATTATTATCAGAAAAATAATTTTAAAAAATAAATTTTGTTTGGATATTGATTAGAAAAAATACATTTGAATGTGTAATTACCAAAAAAAGGTATGAATTTTATATTGTTTTATTTTATTTAACCTTATTTAATTTCTTTAATATGAAAATGTAATAAAATAAATTATATTAATATTTTAATATTAATAAAATAAATTATAAAATAATTGTTTTAATTGTTTTTTTAAGCAATTTAAGATCAATATTGTACATGATTGAGTAACATTATAAGTATCAAATCATATTGCAAGTCATACGACACTTGGTGTCTCCTCAGTGTAGATACTGAACCATGTAATTATTGCTTCTTCTTTCTTCTTTCTTCTTCTTTCTTCTTCTTCGAACTGTACTTACGTCATTTCTAGAAGGGCAAAAATGAGCAGAGGAATTTCAGAGGAAGCAAATGGAATCACATGAATAAGAAAAAGACAGAAGGGAGGGTAGCAGAGGAATTTCAGAGGAGTAATGACCGCATTTATGGCACCAACGGTAGAATTGATTTCCAGAGGTTCAATGTAGGCGAGTTGCTTCAAACTTGGGTTTTCTTCGACAATCAATTCTACCATTATGCTCTGCCGCTAAACCAAACACTACCTATTTTGGTGCTAACATGCGTTTATTATCACTGCCACACGTCTATTATCTTTAACCGTCAAACCAAACACCCTCTAAAATAGGTTGAGGTTTTTCCCAAGCTCCTTAATCAACTCCATGTTTGGCCTCTACATTCGTTATATCGTTGTATGAAAGGCCCCCACAATTGAAGGTGCATTTAGACCCCTTTTCCGACTATTCAATCGTCCCCACTTCCTCCTCGTCCCCTGCCACGTCCTTCCACCTATCCATTTTCACGAGAGGTCTCCTAGCAGCAATGCTAGAAGGAGTCTTTCACAAGGGAAAAACCACACTCCAGTTGACCACTGGACAATAGGCACCGCCAGTTCAGAGAGAACAAGAGTGATCCCCGTAATATCTAATGCAAAAAACTAAGGCTATTCGTAAAAATTTAGATTTTCTTATCTTTGAATTGAGGGGAAAAATTGCAATACCAGGAGTAACAGCGCGACACTGTGATAATGGTTTTTTTTTTTTTAAAAAAAAAGAATACATGACAAAATAATAATTTAAATTTAAGACCACTTGCTAGATTACCTACAGTTGTTACCACTGTACTATTAACTAGTGACTTATAATCTTTTTTGCAATGACGACCATATCGCTATGAATACAATTTGCTTTCTTTTGATGAAACAACGGATCGCTTTCCCTGTTTCCTAAGAAATAAAATTGTCTCTCTAGTTTCATAAATGAAATAAGTTCCTTGTTTAACAAATTAATAAACCTTTAATTTTTTATTTATTTTATCATAATTTTTAGTCAAATTAAATTAGAATTTGTAATTCATATTTGATAATTAAGTTCCTATGTGAACTAGTCTTTATTTCAAGAATTTTACTGAATTATGATATTAAAAGGACAAAAATCTGCTCATTTATGTTTATTTATTTAAAGATTAAGTACCTAAATTGCAAACAGAAAACGAAAAGGACAAAACATTTGCTCCAAAAAATACTAATATACTTTCAAGAATGTGTTTGGAAAAAAAGTTAAACAAAATCATTTTTTGGTCAAATTTGAATGAGTAAAAGTGAGTTTGCATAAATATGACTTATGTCTAAAAATTGTTATAGAAAGTGATTTTGAAAAAATAATTTTGTTTGTATGTTGCTTACCAAATTACTTTTAGATGTGGAATTACTATAAATAGTATAAATTTTATATTACATTATTTTATTTATCTTTATTATTTAATTTCCCTCATATCTAAATATAATAAAATAAATTATATGAAAGTTCTAATAATAATTTCTTTAACTATTCATACTAATAAACATAATGCGTTAAGTATTTTTACAACTTTGCATCATACTATCATTTGTTAAAAAAAGATTTTTTTTATTATATCTGTATTGGAAAATTTAATGATAAACATATAAATACTAAGATTATATCCTTGTTTCTTGTCAATAAAAGTAGGATAAAAATGAAATGTCAAAATTTAAGTATCAAAAAGCAAATAGTCAAGGACTATAATGAAAAGACAACATAAAAGTCGAGTCTAACTATAATTTTAGCAAATCCAAAACTCTAGGACTAAACTAAAAACAAAATAAAAATATGGGGTCAAAAAGTAATTATGCAGGAATAAAGATGAAAAGGAACAAATAGGATCAAGGTTGAAGCGCAATTTTTGAAATGATGGGTCTCAATGGTGTAACTTTTACCAAAGCTAAAACCTTCATTGCAGCACCATTTTGAGCTAGTAACTTCGTTTTTTTTTTCCTCAATTTAGTCCTTTCTTCTTCTCTTCTCTTCTCTTCTCTTTTCCTCTTCTCCTTTTCTTGCACAATTCAACAGAGAACGAGAGAGACTCTGCAAGAATTCTTACCTCACTTCCTCCCCTAAGCTCGCCTCTATAAGATACCTTAACTCCTTACTTTTTAATAGTTCTGTTCAATGTACAAACTAATTTGGTTGCTTCTCAATCTCATTCATGTTGGTTTCATTTACATTATGCGGTGGCTCTTTGGCCCAAATGGATGAGAGACTTCATGGCTGTTGGAACTGAGAAGAGATAACAGGTGAGTTGTAAAAAAGGAAGAGGCAGTTGAAACCTAACTTGGATTCTCTGTTTAGCCAACCAAAACCATTTGATTGATATTTGTAAGTGAAATCCAAGTGGATGCCACCTGACCAAATGATCTTACTTAGTCAAACAGAAGATTTATGGGTGTTGAAACAAGGGTTTGGGTGTACAAGAAGCAAAGAAGAAACGCATTGAGGCAAACTAAGGTTAAACAGCATAATAGATTCTCTATTCCTGAATTACTTTAGAAGCAAACGTTGCATTTTTCATTCAAAACCAAGTTACTAAATGCACATTGGGAAAGGCCGAACCCTAATCCTAATCCCTAAACCCTAATTCAAACATGCGCTATCAGAAACAACGTCCAAACTCCAAACATGATTGCAAGTTTCACCGTGCCCCAATCAAAATGAAAGTCTTATATGAAATAAAATAAACGATAGGTTCTTATGTTCATTGCTCATCAAATCAAGCAACTTCCCCCTTTTTATAAAGCTGCAAAATTTTCATTTTAGATTATTCACGTCAAGACCCAAACTGGGAATCTGGGATAAACAAATTTTCTAGTTTTATCATACGCTTAATTAGGATGTCGTATGGAAAATTAGCAATAATAGCAGATGAAAAGATGTAGATAATAAAATTGATCATAAATTCCACAACAACTTGAGGATGAAATGAAAATGTAGAGCTGGTGCATTTTTTAAGAGAAAAAGTTCAAGATCATTAATCCACTCAAGCAACAAAAAAAAATTGAGGTATTACAAGCTCTGCCTCCCAAACAATATTAATAGACCAAAAAGTGAATGGAAGAAAAGGCGTTGATAGCGTCATAAAATAAATAATATTAGAGAAAAAAGAACATGAGCACAAGAAAGAATAGGAACAGCTATCCGCTGAACTGGCAGTTAAAATTTAAAACCATGTAGCAAGCAACAGTACAAAGACAGCAACTTGCAGGCTGTTTCCATAAATTAAAACACTTCAAAATCAACAATTCATTAAGAAGGTCAAACAACCTATGCAAGAAACTATCATGCGGTACCACTTGCCTATGAAATCTTGAGATGACACGAGATCTTAAGTAACTTATTCAATTAATCATACTCGGTCATTTATATAAAATTGCCTTTAAATAATGGTGAGGTAGTCACTCTTCATATTTGCTGAAATTCTTCAATCAGCCCAAGTAGATATGTGGTTAACCCTAGTTTCTGGAGTAATTATTCAACTTTCAGGCATCTAGACTTTCTAAAATTGTTTGTATATGAGACCAACTTTTATGTGAGAACTCATGGAAATCTAAAGTGTCACGTCAGAATTTTGAATCCCAGAAACACTTGCAGATTTTAGTTGCACATATCTTCAAAGCTTAAATGCAAATATTTGGCATCTTCATCACCAGGGCTGAGGCCATAGCATATGCAAAAGGAATAACCTTCCGGAAAGACAGAATAAGATCGCAGTGGACAATTGGTCCAATAAAGGGCGGAAAAACACTGAAGAGTATCACCCGAAGTATACACTAGGTAAGGTCTAAATCAGTTCTTGAAGACATTATGTCTTATGCTAGATCAATACTTCAGTCTACACCAAAAAAGATGTAGTAAGCCATTCCATAATTCATTCATTATATATAATATTATCATCGTTAATTTCAAGGGTTCATTTATCTTCTGAAGCTAGGACTATGCAATGAATAAACAAAATGTAAATTGAAAGGTACCACTCAAGGGGGAAAAAGAAGACATATGTGATCTCAATAAATAGGCATCTGTTGTATACACAAATTCACTTTGTTTAGATCAGACTATAGAGTTCGTAAGCAGAATATATTGTAACTGATATAAGAGATCATTACCTAGCACAACACTATAATATTACTACCAAAGGACAAGAAAACTGTAGAAGACAGCTAACAGTGAAAAAGGAGAAAGGACATGAAAAATTCAAGCCTGCGTGCCAGTCATTGATTTCATCTGGATATGACTATGATCACTTTCTGGAGGCGAAGAAGTGTTAGGCAAGGCCTCGTAGGAGCCAGATCTCCTGATGCCGACACTCTTAGCAACGACAGCATAGGTGATCATGACGATGACCACCACAAACATCACATGGAACAAAAACACGAGATCCAGAATAGCCACAGCTCTGAACTTGAATTCCTCGATATCACACTCGGTTGATCCTTCAACCCCATTCGCCACATCAAGCAAACGGTGACAGCCTTCGGGGATAAAGGCATCCACGTAAAGGGACAACCCAGTCTGCAAAACCCACAGGCCCTGCAAGATGATAGAAGCTCCCAAGCCCACATCGGCGACGAAGAGCCTGGGCTTACAAGACAGAATTAGACAAAGAAATGCAGCGATAGCTGAAATGCGAGCAGAAACGGAGTCGCATTTGGCCTCAAGATCGGAGGTCTGCACGGAAGCCGACGCGGCGGAGACGGAGTATTGCAAGAAGAAAAGTGCAGAAGCGAGAGCGAAGACAAGATCAGCGGGGAGGGGAAGAAGGGAGGAGGAATCGGAGAGGAGGAGAGAGAGGGAGAGGATGAGGAAGAGGAAGAGGACGGCACCGGATTGGAGAGAGGTGAAGCGGTGGACGGGAGTGTGGCCTTTGACGAGAGGATCGGAATCGGTGGATATGATCAGTTGATGGATCAATGCGATTAGGAGGAAGACGATGATGAGGTAGAGAGGGAGGTGACGGAGGCGGCTGCTTTGGGTATTGGAGGAGGAAGAGGAAGAGGAGGAAGGAGGGAAAGGGTGAAAGGGTTTGGCGAAGTAGGAATGAGGGGATTTGAGAAAGCTGCGCGTGGTGGAGATGAGGTTGTATAGACCGAGTGAGACCAATGCAGACGATGACAACATTTGGTACAAAAGAGACGCCATTGATGAAGAGGGAGGAAGATAAATCAGCTTCCCTCTCTTTTTTTTCTCTGTTCTTTTATTTTTTTTTAATGGGAATTTGCTGATCAGAGTGTTAGGATTAAGTTTCGCAGGAAGAGAAATTGAAGCGTCACCTTGATTGAGTTGCTAGAGATTGATTTAGCATTGAGACTTTCAGCAGCTTACTCAACACTAGAAACCTCACTAGGTTATACAACGATATCAGCTTCCTGGTCTTTCTTGCTCCTGGTTTTGCAGCAACAGAAGTCAGACGGCGATGATCGGGTTCGATCTATTTTGAATCATTCAACTGTTGAAAAGGAGAAGCTTTTTTTATATATATATATATATATATATATATATAATGAATGAACAAAAATAACAATTAGATAACCATGTCGAGTTTGTTAAAGAATTGAAAAAGGTTTTAGACTGACAACTATTTATTGGGAGGGCTTACAAAATACTATCTTATAATATTTTAATTATTTTAATTTAATTTTTAAAAAATTAAATGTATTATTTAACTTTTTAAAAAAATTATAATTGTCTCAATTTAATTCTTTTTGTCATTAAATCTTAAAACATATTTGATGAATAAAAAAATTAAAACAAATATAACTTTTGAATCATGTATTTTTTTAATCTGTTGGGTCGACCTAGACCTAATGGTCTAACGGCCGACACAGTTTGGTCATTCAATGGGATCGAGTTGCAAGTGACCCAATCAAAATTTAGTCGATTCGATTTACTCATAACCTAGTCTCTTTTTTTGTTTATATTACTTTTTCTAATTTTTTTTTTTGCTTAAACCTATAATGTGGAAGTGGGATTAAAATAAGTTTTGGAAGAAGTAGAATCCAAGATAATATTATTATGAAACATAAATTGTTATTATTTTATACAAATCATAATGTTTTATGTAAAATAATTCTAAATCATAAAAGTTCAACAACATTGGAAAAAAATTATAATTTTTTACAATATTAAAAACAACAATTAAATACTCAAAAATAAGTTACTTTTGATTTTATTTTTATAATTTATCAATTAATTATAATGAATTATATATATATATATATATATATATATATATATATATATATTTATCAAATATGTGATTCCTGTGTTAAATTATTTTAGGATACATTTTTAAGATGTTTTGATTGTAAAATTAATATATAAATGATTTATTTTACTTGTTTTAATATTTATTTATGAACATATAAATATAATTTAGAAAAATGTTGTTTTCCCGTTTATTTTTAACTTATCTCAACAATTTTGGCCAAATACTACTTTTTGATTAAAAAAATTCAAATGTTATGTTTCTCAAAATATTAGTATGATCTACTAAATCTGTCACATTCGCCCAATTGTTTTCTTATTTTATAATACTATTAAAATAATTATTTTTTTCATAGCTAATGAGACACGGCGTCTGCTACGACTTATTTCAATTTTTAAAAAATAATGTTTGTTATTTTGACTGACTGCTAGTAGTCCCTCGGGACTCCATGCTGTGACTCTGCATGCAAACATGCAGAGCTTTAATTATATAAAAAATGTAATACTTAAGGAGGTTTCTTTTGGGAGAATTAAAATTTTAATTTGTATGGAAAGTTATTAATTATGATGAACAGACTTGTCTGCAAAATGAGAAAATTTTGGCTATTTATGAAAAAAGAATTTTAATTTGTTCTTGAGTTGTTTATGATAATGTTGGAACTTGGAATGTCCAATGCTAAATTTGATGTTAATTATTGTGATTATGCTGGATCATAGTGGTGGATTTCCCTTTGTACCCCTAGGAAATTCCTTCCCTTTTCCTTTGCATTTTTGGACTTTGTGAGTCCTAGAGCATGAATTGGCTAAGTCTTCCATGGAAGGGCTTTGGGTTGCTTTCTTTGTGTTCCTTTGGGTCTTCTTAAGTGATTAAGAGTTGTTTATACTAGAAATTTTAGTTGAAATTACTTAGCTAAGTTGAAATTGTATGAACCTTAACCTTGATAAAATTGGGCATTTTGGATTGAATAATAGAATTCTTGGTGATGTAACTTGTTTATCATGTTTTTGTTTGGTGTTCAATGTTCCTTAAGGCTATTATTGAACTTAGAATGTTTGAGAATGAGTATATTAATGAAGAATGAAGTTAGAATAAGATCTGGGGATGCAAATCTCGAAAATCACTATTCAGGGGTCTCTCCTTAGACCTCTAGGCGTTGGGAACCCAAGTTGGCGTTGAGCTCCCATCAAAGTCTCTTTGAACACCCAGGCATGGATGCCAATTGCCCATGAGGCTGAGAAGTCCCATTTGTGGCCTTGGTGCATCAGCTTTAGTGTTTTGGACATATCTTGAGCTACAAAGCTCCAAATGTGATGATTCTTGTTGCATTTGAAAGCTAAGAGGAAGAAAAGGTTCTATTCAACATAATTTGGGTCAATGCCACTTGAATCATAGACAAATTTTTGTCTCAAGTTTGGTGTCAGTAATTGCAAATTCTTGCTTTTGAACATGATATTAGGATTCGTATCATTAGTGTAAAACTCGCTAATTTTGAGATCACGTGATTGGCCGTATTACGGTTATTATGATAAAATTTTTTTATTATTTTAATAGCATTATTTTAAAGTGTTATTTTAGTGATGTTATTTTAAAATAATATTTTTGTGATGTTATTTTAAAATAATATTTTTGTGATGTTATTTTAATGTATTATTTTAATGAAATTAATTTATTATTTTAATTTCCATATTTACTTTATTTTTTTTGAAAATATTATCTATGGAAATTGAGATAAATAACTAGACTGGCAATTTATTTTAGGTGGTACTTTTGAGATTTGAGAAAAGACAAGAGGAAAAGAAAATTTGATGGAATTAATATAATTATTAAGAAATAATTATATTGGGATCACTTGAGTTTGAGGTATCTGGGTATGGGTACCGTGGGTCACCAAGTGACCCACCACCCCTTTAAGTCTCTTCTCTCTCTTTTTCTCTCTCATATTCATGGTTTGGGCAGTGGAAGCAAAGGAGGAGAAATTTGATTTTCTCTCAACTCCTTCCATCCTTTCTCCTGATTTCTTTCGATGATCTTTGGTTCTTCGGTTGTTCTTGGTTTCTTGGAGTTACTGGAAGTTAAGGTAAGCCCCATCGTTTTCTTCTTTTTCCTTTTTCTACATTAATGTCCTAGGTGTGAAAAATGGGTTTTAGGTTGGTTTTTAATGTAAAATTAGTTTTCTTTGCTTCTTGGTTGAGGGTGCTGAAGATAGTTGTTTTAGGGGAAGAGTTGGTTCTATGGCTTTGTTTTTGTGTAAAACCCATTTATGGGTAAATTTTGTAAAATTTGGAGAAATCATGAATCAACTCTCTCCTTGCTTCAAGAATCAATTTTCAACCCTCCTAAAGGTCCTAGAGACTATATTTGAAGTTTGGAACAAGTGGGAGAAGCAAAGAATGAGTTTTGAGAATTTTTGGGTGGATTTTGGCATGGGAGCAGAAGCTTTAGATCTGGGTGCCCAAATACCCAAGGTTCAGTGTTCCTTGAAGTGCTTGGTGCCCAGGCGCTAAGTGAATAAGTTCATGGGAGTCTCTTAGCGCCCAGGTGCCATTTAGGCAGAGGCCGAGAGCCTCTTGGAGAGGCTCTAGGGCACCCAGGCACCCAATGCTAGATCGAAAGGGGGAAAATGGTAGATTATGTTGTTAAGTTGTGGGATTTGATTTCAGGTGCTTTCAGAGGGTTTCGTGGCTTCTCAAAACGTCTTCCACGGTACATCATTGATGGTATCGAGGTGAGTGGGTGATCTTGCCATTTAAATTTTTATAAAAATTGGCCAAGTTCAATATAAACCACATTCACACCATAGTTGGAAATAAACCAATAAAATTTCCTAGTTAGTGGTAATAACTAGATTAAGGAATTTCTTTGAATAGTTGTGGGATTTACTTTATGAGAATGGTAGTTTAATATTTATTTGAATTTAAGTGGTGAGTTGATGTGATATGTGTTATGTGGTGTTTGTGTGAATGCATTTGGTGTCTGTGTGAATGCATTCATAAACAAAGGAAAAAGGGAAAAGAAAAGAAATGTGTAGAAACATAGACCCAAGAGAGGGAATCAACTAGTAACCCAAAAATATGATTGTTACTGAGGAAGAACGTCGGGATGTGGAAATAGAGGAATTGACCTCTGGAATAGACCCGTTGAGTAAAGTCTCAATGAGGTAAGTGCGAGAAATGCATTGCATATCATTGGTTGCATATTCATACCATGAGAGTGGGAACACAGGGGTAGAGCACTGAAATGGGTGGGAATAGAGGGGTGGACCTCTGAAATAAACCCATTGAGCAATATTAGTTCGAGGGGAAAATTCTGGACTAATTCTCAATGTGGTATGTGCCGGAAGATATGGAAATGCATAGCATTTGAATGTTGCATAATGAATTTTGATGTGAATGTTTACTTATGTTTTTTTTATGTGCTTGAGAATTGTTTTACGGGTTGTTCTGTGAGAATGTAGACTCACATAGGGGTCGCGTGAAATGGTTGCACAGTACGATATGTATTATATAATCTTTCGTGCTTTTACAAGCTGGTGGTATTCATTCTGATTATGGTAGTGAGGCTAGTATTTGTACTTGCGCTTTGTTTTATTGCATAGTCACTTGCTCACTGAATTTTAATAAATTCACACTTTCTGTTGTTATTTTTTTCAAATATAGTGGCTAAGGAGGACGGGAAAAACCGTTGGAGATTAGCGACTTATGAAGATAAACTCTATTTTTGTTAGAGGGTTCGTTGAACCAATTTTTGAGCTATATGCCTAGTAGAATACTCTGTTATCCCATAGGCCACTTAGGTCCTGCTGTGCATTATAGGTTTAATTATTTGGCTGCAATTTGCTTTGCATTTTGATTATATACATAGTTCCCAATGTTATGAGAATTAAGAGAAAGTAATATGTAAATTTATTTCTATTGTAAATTTATGCTTTCTTAGTTGTGGATATTAAGGCTATTCAAAAATGTAAGGGCTACCATTGAGGTATCCCTAGGTTTTGTATGTTAGGACACATGCCCAATATTTAGGGCGTTACAATTAGGTGCCTTGGTGGGATTTAAACTATAACATCCCAAGTTTAGCACCTCTTTATGAGTAAAAATCAAGTAGGATATCCTAAGAAAAACCCTACGAAGTAAGGATTAAGAAAAGAAGACTTTAAGAAGTAAGATGAGTACTTTAAAAATAAGAGAAAATGAGTCAGTAGCAAAATGGTCGACTTCTATGGAGTACACAGTCGACTGATAGATATAAGAGCTAAGAAACACTAAGTCAGAGACTAGGCAATTGACTGCCTGAAGCAAGCAGTTGACTGGCCATCTTCATAAATACAGGAATAGCCAAGCAGTAGAATGACAGTCAAGTGGTCGAAATTGCAAAGTTGCGTGACTGCAAGTAGCTCAGAATTTAAGATAGTAAAAGGTCATAATTTATTATAGGATGAGCTATAAATGTGCCTAAGGTTTCTTAAGGGCAGGGAAAAGTAGATTAGGTGACTAGAGAGTTGATATAGAAAAAAAAAAGAATGATTTGAATTCATGTAGAAGAACATGAGAGAGAGAGAGAGAGACATGAACACATAATAGAGTACGAAGGTGAACTAGAGAATTAAGTAAGAAACACGTGTAAGGTTTCTTAACAAAGAAGAAAAAGATATGCTTAGGCAGCCCAAAAAATCCTATTTAAGGAAGAGGAGTTGAAGAAAAACGGATATCAAATAGTTTAGAGAGAGAGACGAAAGAATAGAGCAAAAAACGTGACTGAAACTTGGAGGAACTTGGGAATTAATTCTCAAGTTAGAAATTATAGTCGTAACAAGAAGAAATTCAGAGGTAAGTATATATTTAGAATTCACATTCAAACTTAGTTAAATTCAAGTCTTAATATGATAAACTATTCTCACAGTAGAATAACAACAAAAAGTCGAGGCGAGAAAAGATCAAGAAAAGGAAAGTGAAAACTGATTAAGAATCTATTTCTAGTAACCAAGGTAGCTAGTTATTTCATAAAAGTATGATTTGAAATGTTTTATGATGAATTCATGATATTTATGATGTTTTATGAAGCTACCATGAATATGTTAAGATATTATAGTAAGGTGAGTTCCATTCGACAGAGTGAATAGGAATCTACCTTGTTCCACAGAGTGAACACACTATACTAGTTCCATAGAATGAACAAGCTATGAAAGTGTTCTTGAATTAGTTTTGCTCCTTGTTCCACAAAGTGAATTGGAAGATAGTGTGAATTATGTTTAGCTGCATATCGATGGTTTATTTACATGATGAACTACATACTTTTATGAATGAAATGGTTTCCATGAATGATTTGACTAAATCTATCAGCTATTGAGATACCTCTATCTCACTTTTATAAACAAATTATTTCAGGTACAGAAGATAAAAGGAAGGCAATAAAGGTTGATTGATGTTATGTGGCAAAAGTTATTAAGTAGCTTTTGTAGCTTATATGATATGAATATGTTATTTTGATTAAACAAGTTATGGTTTTGTATTATTGAGAGATGATTGTAGTAATTATGTAACCAGAGATGAAGGAAGATTTGTCACTAATAGTTTGTATGAGATACAATACTAATTGGAATCCAATGTGTTTTTTGGGAATTCTATAGGAGACCATTTAACTATATTTAAACATAGGTTTCTTACAGGCTTAGATGATAAACAAATGGTAATAATATATGTAAAGCGGCAAAGGAACAAAGGATAACAAATTACAATAGAACCATATTTTAGAAAAAGGTTGGCAGACCAACCAGTCGACTAGGAGCTTCAAACCTATCATTTGGTCAGCCTCTGACCACAACAAAATGCAATACAATAAGCCACCAGTTGACTAGTTGGCATCTAGCAGTTGACTGGTCAACTACAAGTCTAGTAAAAGTAAATTATTTTACCTACTAGACTATTATGCCTTGATTCCTCTATCCAAAGATAAGATTTAAAGTCTAGTCAACTTATTATGCTTAAAGCTTAAGACTAAGACAAAGCTAAGTAAGATGTGTTAAGCTAGGAGGATGTTACATAAATTGTGGGCATATTGTCATTTGATCATAGAAATTCATTGACTAACAACCATTTCCAAGAACAGAATGGTGAAGAATTATATAGGTCTTCATCTAGGTGAATAGATGAACCTAACCTACTAAATTTAAAATTCTTATACCCCTTAAAAAATTCAATGACAATCAGTCTCAACAACAAATAAGCTTCGTATGGAACTTACAAGGTAAAATTTTGAACTTTATTGCAAACCTCCTTGATGGAATCACAACATATGAATTGAGCATGCCCTTGTATTTATGAGCTTGTGTGTTATATTGCTATGTGATGATACCATGTTTGTGAAAGTGGTTGGATGTTGCTAATCATAAACATGTGATGTTTCCTTATACTTAGAAAGGGGATGAGAGTGTGGTTGTTCCTGTATCAACCACCTGATAAGAAAACACATAACTATTTGGTACCTTTTAAAGAAGTTGGCATGATAGTAACACTTGGAAGTTACCAACCCACACTTACAGCAGCCTTATTTATTGAGTGTGACTAAATGCTTAGTTAATCACTTGCATACCATGTGATATGATCCCTTATGTAATAAAGGTCCTTGCTAAATCATGAGTAAATGAGACTACCATGGCTTGAGTTTTACAAATCTTTTCCAAAAATTCATTTTCTTTTTTTTTTTTTAATAATTTTCTCTTGTTAATATTTCCTACGACCACTATATTTGGGTATTTTAACAAATCATTTCATTACAACTTTTGTTTCTTTCAGATGTTTCTTATTTCACTTTTACCATTTATGAATTTAACATTTAATTTTATTCAAATGGGATGAGCATGAGTTTGGAACTATGACCTTCCCCTTCCACCCCCCCCAAAAAAAAGGTAACTAATTATGGAAATGCTTGAGCTTTCTGAATTGTGAGAATGTTTCTCTAAGTGTACTAAAGTTCCTTTTATGTAATTAATAGGATGGGACTTAACTTTAAATGGTGCAATTGTCTTGAATGATTAAATCATACATGATTTCATTCCAAATCTTGCTAGTTAGATTATTGTGTTAACAATACTTCACTTGGAAATAGTATTGTGGAAAAGCTTACAATGTCAATTAACATGTGCCTTGATGCTTGGTATTTATGTTTACACTTTCACCCAAAGTAGGACACTTGTTTTATACTTATGGTCTTGTGTTAGACTAAATTTTATGATTGTAATATCAGCAAAATTAATTTGATGTCAGAAATAGCATATCTAAGTGAATTTGAATGTACCCCTGTGTGTAAAGGACCAATGTGAAATTTTGGGGCCTTTGCGAATCACTTGATTTTCTTTATTCTTGTATAATTCATATTGACTTTGTGATTTATATCTTGTGGAAGATAGAAGAGGCATGGTATGTCTATGGTGGTAAGAATAGGTGGAGTTTCCATTTTACCCCTAAGCTTTCTCAAACTCCTTCTAGAGCTAAAGACATTTTGGGAAGAGGGCAAGTTTTACTTTATCTTCAGCCCTCCTATAATCATCCACACACCACCCATACACTTAGCCACACCCATCCTCTTCCTAACCTTCAACCACCCTAAACTACAAAGTTGGGTAAGGCAAGTCTTTTTCCTCTTCTCCTTCCATTTTTGTGCAGGGTTCATTTTTAGGTTGTTCTTGGGGTTAAACCTAGTGCTATGGTTGTGGTATATTTTCCTTGTGATTTATTATGGTATAGTGATGGTTTTAATACTAGATATTGTTGGGAATGATATGAAATTGGGTTATGTGGTTTTAAACTTGGGTAAGAAGAGAAATTGGGGGAAATGATGGATGCAAGGGAAGTGGGTTTTATAGCTAAAATTGATGGATGGTGTCATGCCCTAATTAGGCACATGATTGGCACAAAGGATGAGGACATCCCTCATTTTCATAAGCCTCATCAAAACTCCATGTGATGCACCTCAAGCAAAAGATACTTATCATACATGAAATCATACAACTCAGTACAAAAGATGCGCAATCACAAAAGGAGAAACTTATCAAGCAAGCTATCTACATTAAATCACAAACAATCTTCACACAATTAGGATATCTATTTTATTCAGTTTAAACAAAAAAGTTAAAGGGCTCGGCCTTTCAAATACAATGCAAACACACACAAGCATGCCTAAACCCTCTGACTAGATTAGAGAATGACCACTAAGAGTAAAACGAACCTGGAATTGATACTATCAAAGGTAGTTTTCCTTGAAATGAGAAGGGGATCACTTGGTGACAACTGGACTACTACCATGCTATGGAGGACATAGCACAACACTATCTGCAAGGGCCAATTAAAAAGGGTGAGTGACAACCCAATAAGTAGGAGAACAACCTATTAAAACAAAACTTGATGTGCCAAGACTAAAATAACAAAGGAAAGAAAGGTTAAAGAGTAAAGCAGTAGAACTTGGTAACCCACCATTTCAGGTACTATTAGCGACTTGGCAAGTATACCAATCGTAGAAGTAGTATATTGAAAACTAAGTAAGAGTATCGTTCTCACGAGGATTAACTTGCTAATTACCTGAGAAATTAAAATGTATTAGTTAGATGATTCAAAGTTGTATTGGTTCTTTTAACAAAATGTAAACTTAAAGTTAGAAGTGAGTTGAATGTATGATCATATAGACTCTAAACAAACACAATATAAATCACAAGATTAACACAACCTAGGATTGTTAATCCCTTTATCCTTTTCACGGATTTTAACCTCTCTCCCCCTTGTTCTCACCGGCTATACATGTTAATCTAGGATACTGAAATGCTTAGATGAATTCTTCCAAATATCAACTAAGACTAAACCCAAAAAAAAAAACTCACAATTTCTTATGTAATCTTAGGTTTCAAGAGTGCACAAACCCTAATCTGATTATATAAGACTAATGTCTATATTCCTATGGCATTAACAAATCTATCATCTCAAACACATAAGATTCAAGACTCACACTACTTATTTTATGGTCTAGATCTTTGCATTCCTCTCCCAAGCGCAGCAAAACTACCAAACAATCCATTAAATTGATCAAGTTTAATGAAAGCAAGAAGATAAAAATGAATAAACATGTATTAATGGCCAAATGATAATAAGAAGTCAAGAGATTTACAAAACTTAATCCAAACTAGGGTTCATAACAATCATAGTACAAAAATTTAGCTACACATGTTCACAAAATATAGAAAATGAGAGAAGAGAAGAGAAAACTCCATGAATCCAAGTTGGGTAGAAGAGAAATTACTTCAATCTTCACCAAAAGTTGGTCACCTACCCTTGGAGCTCAATTTGGCATTCCTCCTTCGTTTCAAACTTAGAATGCCCTAAAAATTTCCCTCTTTTCACGTTGTAAGGCCTTTAGCATATGTCAATAAGTGGACCGCTCGCTTAAGCATACAGTAGACAGAAAATGAGCTCGCTGAAATATGTCTCCCGCCTAAGCAGGCTAGTAGCAGAAAACACTGCCCTTTTGGAGATTCAGCTGACTAAGCGGGAAGGCCCCTGTCTAAGCAGGCAATAGGTAGCAAAAAGCTTTCAATTTGGGCCCTTTTCATCCTCTGAGTGCTTTCTCTCTTTCATTTAACTCTTGGCTTTGGGTTTCTCATGCTTCAACATCATTTTCCTAACCATGGGATCTGCAAAAACACAATCTCCATAAGATTCACAATTATAACAAAAAAGAAAGAGATTAGATGCCAAAAATTATATTTTTAACCTAAGAGTAAGGTATGTTTGCAACTATCAAAAAGTCAGGTGTTAAAAACCTAACATTAGTCAAAAGTATACAAAGACGATCCAAATCTCTATAGAATTTATATGAATGCTGAAGACTCATCAGGCACTCACACAAGATCTAGTTTCTCTTAAAAAGTACCATATATGTTGTCATAGATCTAATAACAAGGATCTTCAGGGTCTGTTTAATGAACTTACTTGTCTCGGCACATAACTAATTATCTATACCAATGATGTCAGACATTCGAATACAATAAAACTTCTGAATTTATAGAAAGTGCATCAAGCAATCCTCTAAACATTCGAGAGCATAAAAAGGAAAGTCAAAACAAGTAGTTTGAGACATTGATGACCATAACCCACTCACAACAACTAACTCAACATTAGGTACTATCAAATAAAAAGCATAACATCATCACCACACATAATTTCTTTTAGAAGAAGATACACAATAAGGGAAGAGATTAACCATGCGATCAACTTTTCATGGAAAATAAATGACACAAACAACCATAAGCACTCACAAGACAAACATCAAGTCAATTGTCAAATTCTATTCATCAACAGGTCGGCCCCCATCATATCCTTCCCTGTGCTCCATGATTTATAGCCTTCCCTAAGTTTTTATGCATATGCCCAGTAACCTTCCCTGTACTCCAATCTATGGGTCTCAAACCTATGCCATCCTCCTCTCAACACAATCACAAACACACACATATTGAAATCATACCATGCATAATATCAATTCCATTTAGTCACAATCACCAATGTAAGAATTCATAATAGGAAAGTCAAGAATACAAGTTTGATTCATGTGTGTGCAAATGATATAACTCAAACTTGGAATAATAGTAGCAGCAACCAGAAGTCATGTATATGTGTGTGTGTGTTTTTTTTTTTGGTGAGTTCCACCGCTGCAGCAGTAGACTAAGTACTATCCTTCAAATTTTGACCCTTTTCTCCTCATTTTCTCATGTTGAATAATTAGGAATTTTTTCCAAAGTCCTTGAGTCCCATTTGTACACTCTCAAGTAAGATTTTGAGTAGAGTTTGTAGCTTGGACTTGAAATGAGTAGTTAACCCTACTGTTGGTTACACTTGAATGTGATTATGATGTGAGCCCTGAGGCAACCATATAGCATCTTGAATGTGGAAAAACGCTCTAAATTATGTGGTTTCATGGTTCTAAAGTGAGTGCATTATGCCTGAATCATAATTGAAACTTCGTTGCATGTATAAGTATGAAACCCATGTTGATATCCTTGAAATTATAAATGGCTTTTGGAATGGTGAGCATAATGGGTGCAAACCACACTGAGAAATTGGTAGCTTAAAAAAAGGTGTAAAGTGTGATTGGCAAGGTGAATTTGTAAATGTAACACCCCAATAAGAACTTCAAATGAAGAACCATATTGAGAAAAGAAAGAATAAGGAACTAAGAGACTGAATAAAGAACACTTAAAGAAAGAAACATGAAGAATAATATAAACAGTTGACTGCCATAAGGATCGTGGTCAACTGATAGCACCTAAAAATCCTGTACCACCAAACGGAGTAAAAAAGTTGAATGGTTCAATGACATATCAGTATTTAGAAACAAGCTGCTCAATTTTAAATGTAGAAACACCAAAAAATTTATTAAGGCATCCGTGAAATGATTACTAGTATAGGAACTGGAGGCATGTTAGAAGATTAAAATAAAAGCTAAGCAATATAAAATTGAGCCAACCTAATGTTTTACAGAAGAAACTATGTATGCCAACCTAAATGTAGGAAAAACGTAGTAGGATTGCTAGAAATGGTTGGAGTTTCATTGGGAAAGTTAAGAATTTAGTTGAAGACATAGTTAAAACTAAGCTTAACAGGGAAGAAGCATCCTAAAAAGGGTGGAAAAAGGGAGTCCATAAATAGGGAGAGATGTGCGAAGGAAACATAACAAGAAATAGAGAGAAAAAAAACTAAGAGTGAGAAAGAAGGACAGACAAAGAAGAAAGAAAGAACCCTAGACTGCATTCTATGGAAAACTTAAGGAAATTAGTGCTAGAAGTCAAAATATAGAGTGGTAGCAGATGAAAAAGATCATAACACTTAATTTTAAAGTAGCTAGCAAATTGATAAAAGCATAGTTTTTACTGATTTATATGATATACCCATGATGATTATGAAACCTCTTTTTAAATCATTGTACATATGATTTTATGTGAACTTAGCATGTTAAAGCTTGGAATTTATTTCCAAGTCATGATTGAGTTGACTAACCTAAGGCTTGGACTGAGGCACTATAGAAACATTTTTTTCCATGTTGAGGCCTGGATTGGAATACTTCAGGATTTCTTTTCTAGAGAGTTGTGTGATTCACCAGCTACTATGAATGAATGACTAAATGAACTTGCTAAGATTTCACATGAAATGCATCAAAATTTGCTTACTATAGTGATATTGAAAGTTTTGCCTTACATGGACTGATTTTGCTTTTATGACTAGAATGGCTCTTCTGAAATGTTTTTTTTTTCTTTAACTAAGCTGGCTATTGAGATAATCTCTCTCACTAATTCCTATGTTTTAAATTACCATTCTAGAGGAATCATCAAAAGCGAAGGCTATACATAGGTTCTAAGGAAAAACAATGTTAGATGTGTTTTGATTATATTTTGTAAGAAGACTGTTAGTGCAAGTTTTTGGTAGAATTATAAGTCTTGCTCAAGTAGTACAATAGTTCAAATTTTGGAAATGTTTATGTATGCAAAACTTAAACATCCTATGATGGTGTAAGGTGTTAGCCTTAAGGCATTTATGCTATAAGTTTTGATGATGACAAATGTGTGAGAAATGTAGCATTGATGCATAAGGTTTAATTATCACATATGCTACAAGTATTTAAGTATGATCATATTATTTAGAATGAAATAATTTATACTTGAATCATGCAATTAAGCTAATCATTTGGTTTGCAAGTAAGATATTTTTTATAGGTTGGTTCAAAATAAGAAGAGCGAGCATTGGATTGAAGAAAAGGAAAATCAACGTAATGCTTAACTCAAGGAAACAACATGCAAGAATAAAGCTCCAAGAGATGAAGAACTAGAAGATTTGAAGTCTTGCAAGCTTGTATGCATCAAGATAGCCTATGAGCTTATATTAGGTGTATTTTCAATAGGCTAGTAAACTTGTGCAATTCAATGATTTAGATTTGCATCCATTGGCTCAAGCTTTTTGAACAAAAAGATAGTTAGATATGAAGTTTTACAAAAATTAGATTTTGTCACGTCCTACCTAGGATATGTGACTGGCACAAGAGTGAGCCTGAACTCACCTCGTAACCTAGTTCACTCTAATGATTCAACATGCATAAAATTTCGAAATAGATAAATAAAAATGGACTTTAACTGAAAAAAACTTTCTTCACTGATTCATGAATAGTTAAATATAAATAATTATTTTGCCATGAATATATTATATACATTATATTATAATAAATCAATTCAATAAAATATTTATAATCAATTCTTTAATACAGTTCATTTGTATACAACATTTCTTAACATACAAAAACAGGAATTCGAATCCTAGGCTACCTATGCAATCACGGAGTGACTCTAAAATAGAAAAGAAAAGATACAAGAATAAATTTTTTTTAAAAAAATACCCCCAGATTCAAATGGGGTCTTGAACTAAAAGAAGTCCATGACCACCTGCATGAAGATTTCCTTCAATTGCCATCTTTGAAAAATGTTAATAAGAAGGGTATGAGCAAACCACTTACCCAGTGAGGGGACAACACTACGCTACTACGAAAAATAGTTATAAAGCATCATAATAATAACATGAGTCGATTATTAATAAACCAAATATCAACACAATACAATATAATCCAAAATAGTTCTCAGTAGCGTGCAAATAATTCAATCACATTTCAATATCATATAATCCAGAACAATAATTAATTCAATTAATTGCACAAATTTTCCATACCAACCGGGTTGTTTAGAGTACTATTGGATCGTTGCCCACGGCCCCCACCACATCCACCATTATCGCTTTATTTATAAATCTTTACCCTTATGGCTCCTTGTAGAATTTTCCGTGGGGTACACCATCATGCCTTTCCATTTATTTCAATAACATACATAATAACAATCATAAACATAATTCATAATCATTTACAAGTCAAACCACAACATAACTCATATCACTTTCCACACTTAAAACACAAATTCATCAACATGTACTCAATCATCCACTATTCACAAATTTATACTCCAAATCATATCTCAACATAGAAGCTCATTTGTATTTACTAATTATCCACAATAGTCTTTGTACATCATCCATTCAATATTCACATGATGATATTTATGGATAGATATGTCCACGCCAAATTATTTGAGAGCACAATTACTCAATCCTAGAAAGTGTGCATGAATGTACATACTTGTTCTTCTACAATTAATCCAGGATTGACACATTTACATACATACATATATAAGGTTTGAATTGATTCATAGTACTATGTATAAAAGTATAACTTTATGTAGATATATACATACATACATATATATGTGTGTGTTTGTGTGTGTGTGTAAGTATGTGTCCATTTCTTCATTTACAATCTAAGCAATAAAAGGCATGTCCACACATGTAGACTATCTAATAGTTATAGCAATGGTGAAGGCATGAACACATTTATACTTTCCCAAATGTGAAATTATCAAACATAAACACATACTCTTCCTCACATATTTCAATTCACACATTCGAGCATGGGTGTAGCTTATACAAGTGAATCTCAATCATAATAACTATCAATAAATAATTTAACTAAATTCCCTTCACATTAGAATACTCTACATGTTTTCATTATGACGCAAGAAAGCATACAAAAGAAATTTAGCCATAGGAAGCGTTAACCCACTCACCTCGAATCCGAGGAAGGCTCTCACACTCTAAACCAAAAGAAGCTACCAAGGAACTCATAGGAGGCCTAAAAATAAGCCAAGAGGGAAATAACACCAATTGAGAACTTAGATTACCAAGTGTCGAACACTGTTCTATTTTTCTGCTAGTTTCGGAGCCAAATTTTACAAAATTTCTGGCATTGATTTATAGCTCCAAAATTCACGAAACTTGGTACAAAACCTTCTTTATATGTTAATATACTATGATAAAAATTTTAGAATACAAAACTCTCATTTAGCCCCTCTACAGACCTCATTATTGAGCCTATGCTAGAATTGCCCAATTCTGCTATAAGTATTGTTTTATGCTTGACAGACCTGCCTAACCATGTCCAAATGGAATGAAACTTGGCAGTCCATTAGTTTCATGTCTTAAATAAGTGCCATAAAAATTTCAGATCAAAATGAGGTATTTAACTACCAAAACTGAATCAGTTTCCTAAGCTGCCCAGATTTGTTTCTGTAGAGAGTTCAGATTATGTTTATAGATAGTTTACCAAGTTATCCTTCTCAAAATGTCATGAAACTTTCCAAATCCAATTATCACACTAGAAATAATCTCTCCACAAAGTTTCATAAATTTAGGAGTTCATTTGGTCATCCAAAACACATAAAACCAAAAGCATGACAGATTAGTCCTGTTCTGTTTTTCTACAAATTTCAGTTGTTGTTCTAAGGACTTTTAGGGTACCAAAGAAGCCCAGAAAATATTAAAATAATTTAGCATGCTCTTAGACACTTTATTAACTATATACCAAATTTCATGACCATTGGAGTTCATTTCATACTTCAAATAATCCAAACCATTCACAACAGCCAATGACAAGCAGAAAAATTTTGCAGAATGTTCCTAGCTCTGTTTTTCGCCTCCCTTTCATTTCCTTTGGTCTTAAGAGTACAAGATCATACTTAGCTTTGAGTTTTAAGTTACTGATTCATACTCTTGCAACTATATCTCCTTTTAAACAAAAGTCAAGAATAAATAAACACTAAATTTCATTTCATCCTTCCTTTAAAATCAGTATACTTTACACCATTAAAATTTTAGAACCCAATCTATAATTTAAACCAGATTTTCTCCTCTTAAATGTGTTCTAAGCTGTCTTAGAATTAAAATAAATAGATTGGTAGCTAAATTCCCGTCAACAATTAGAGCCCTTGATCAATTTTTCTACCTAGGGCTCCAACCAAGATGAAATGGGGAGAGGAGAAAAGGAAAATGAAAACAGAGGAAGAAGAAGTTTAATCCTACCTCAAGCCAGAGATGAACTCACCATAGATGATGGTGGTGGCCGCCGGTGGCCACCATAGCTCTTCTTCCCCTCTCCTGCCAGCTCTCCTCTTTCTCTTTCTCCCAAGACTGAAAATGTGTGTGTGTGTGGCGTATGTGTGTGAAGGAAAAGATTAAAAAAAAAATGAATCTGTGTGTATAAGGATCTAGAGGCTTCAAGAGTCTGATAAGAAAAACGAGACACATGGCACTTTCTCCAAGTGCCACCTTGCCCACCATCTTGTTAGAATTGTACAAGACACCCTTCACTAAATTAAGTTTTCATTTGGGTCCTCAAAGTTTTGAAATTTTTATTTATTTATTTTTAACCTTACTCAATATTCAAAATTATCCTTGACCATTCCTTCTCTCACTCTTCTCAAAAAAAAAATTAATTCTCCTACCAAAATTTTGAAAATTTTCAAATAAGTCCTTGAGAATCTATTATTGCAAATTAATCCTCATTATATGTTCAAAATTTTAAAATTTCTAATTCCTCAAAATTTTTCTTTCCAAATTTCAAGTTCCACCACCTTATTTAAAATCTAGGATATTACAGTTTTTGACCTTTGGTCACTATTTTTATCATATCTCAAAAATGGAAAATCAATTTTTCAAGATTATTATTCTCATTTGATAGTAGACTCAAAGACCTTTTCAACGATATTTTATTTATTCAAAACAGAGTCCAAATGAGAAAGATAAGACCTTTTAAAGTAAACTCTAAAAATTTGAAATTGACTTGGCTGAACCCAAAAATTAATTTATTCAAACCTTTGGTCAGTATTTTGATTATATCTCTTAAATGAAAAAGAATTTTTGAGTGAAACTTGTCTCATTTGAAACTAAACTTCAAGGGCTTTTCAAGGATATGCTTTTTTAAGTGGGTAATGGCTCTATAACGGCTATATTTGTAAAAACCTTATATATATGACAATAGATACACATTTTTATGTAAGAACAAAGTACTACAATATGATATCAACTTGTTCTATAATCTTTGAGAGAGAATAAAAAAATCCTTAAGCCAAGACTTACATATTCTTAATCATTTGAGTTATTAAGATCTTCATTTGTATTCATATACTCTTTCAAGCGTGTTTTTATGTGTATTATTGATTTTGATCAACACAATTTTTTTGAGCTGTAATGGGTAGTGGAGGAGCCCAAATTCATAAATCCTCTATTGTTATTTCACAAATATCCAGATCGAATTTGCGTGGTTGACAAGTACCAACTGATTATAAACTTGTAGTGGTTTCAACAAGTACCCAGATTGAACTTGTGGTTTTGTAAGCACCAATCGATTACAAGCTTGCTAATGAAATACTCAAGTGGTTTACTTGGGAACTAGATGTAGACTTGGTTTAGCCGAACCAGTATAAATTGTCGATGTCAATCTTCTTCTCCCTTACTCTATAATTTGTGCACTTTTATATATGCTATTTATTATCTTGCACTCTATAATTATTTATCTTGATAGCACTTTGATTTTCTGAATTGTATTTACTGTATTAGCTTGACATATTTCAGAAAATTATTTTAACTTCTAATAAAGTTTTGAGAAAAATTTATAAAACCTAATTCACCCACTCTTGGGATTCAACCATTCCTATCAATTGGTATTAGAGCTTGGGCTCTCGATTTAAGGACTTAACAATCTAAAAGTTGGTATAGCTGGAAGTAGTAATTGGTTTATGTTTGAAAATTGTTCTTTCACAGAACCTCTTATTTTTAATGTTAATCATTATCAATATTGGAAGTATGAAATGAAAATGTTTTTAATTTCAGTGAACCTTAAACTCTGGGATATTATTGAAAATGGTTCTTGTATTCCTGTCAAGGAAGAACAAGGACAATTCATTCCAAAACCCAAGAGTGAATGGAATAATGCTGAGAAAAGTTTACTGCAACTTAATGCTAAGGTAAAAATGATTATTTCTTGTGCATTTAGTCAAGATGTATTTTTCATAATTGCCAACTGTGCAACTGCAAAAGAAATGTAGGAAACTCTTGAACTTGCATATGAGGAAACTTTGAATGAAGAGGTATCAAGGATTAGTATTCTCATTAATGACTGTGAAAATGTTCTAAGGAAAAATAATGAACTTAATAATGAGATGCAATTAATGTTCAATCATACTACCATTCCTTTGCAAGCTCTTGGTGAGATCTATGCAGAAAAATCACACATCACCAAGGTGATAGAAGCAGAAGATAAAGAAGAAGAGAAACCACAACCAAAGGTAGCATCATCGAAGAAAGCTTACATATCTTTCATTTAGGGAAATAACGATTCCAATAAGGAGGACACAAATGAAGAAGCCAACATCTATCTTGTGGTGAAAGACGAATATGAGGTAAATTCATTTGACTACTGTTTTGATGAATTACACTATATCTTTGATGATTTGCATGAAGAATCCATAAAACTTGCAAAGAAGCTAATTGTTTCAAAACAGAAAATTTTTTCTCTTAAAAATGAGTTGGAAAAATTGAAAAATGAATTTTCTATTTCCAAGTAAGAGAATTTTGATTTTGAAAATCAAAACAAAACTTTACAAGAAGAGAATTTGATTTTATAGGCAAGTATCGCTACCAACAAAAATTTTTCTTGCATCAAATGTGACTCTTTGAAAAAGGAAAATGATGATCTTGAAAACACACTTCCAAAATTTTCTAAGGTAGAGAAATTTTAAATACCTCTGTTGAGAAACAAAGTAGTAGTTTTAGCAAAACTGGTTTTGTCTTTTAAAAAAATAAACCAGAAGTATTTTAAAAACTACTTTGTGCCCACAAAAATGTCTAATAGTCCACCTTGCACTTGTTTTTATTGCGGCCTTAAGGGCTCAAATCTTACTTTTGTGTTTACAAGAAAAAATAATTTTCTTGGAGTAAAAGTGAAATAGGTTCAAACAGAAACTTTTGACCCAGGTGGACCCAAACAAACTTAGGTACCAAAAACAAAGGATTAATTTGCTTATACTCCTCGAAGCAAGGAGTGTAAATGACATTTCACAAATGACTACATCAAATCTTGAACTTCACTCTCTTGTACTGAAAGAAGGTGACAGACACTCAACTTCCTGTAATATCCTAGATTTTTAAATAGTACGGTGAACCTTCAAATTTAAAAGAAAAATTTTGAGGAACTAAAATTCTAATTTTGGGTATATTGAGGACTACTTTGTAATAGGAATTAAAATAAAAAATAGATTTCTAAAGACTTACTTTAAAATTTCTTATTTTAGGGGGAGAATTAATTTCAGAGGGAAAAGTGAAACAAAAAATTCTAAAAGTATAATTTTTGAACTTTAGGTAAAATTTGGAATTTTTACAAATTTTCAATGACCTAATGAAAATTTATTTTTTTAAGGAAAGTTGTTTGGTTCAATTTTTTTAAGACAAATGAGAAGAATAGAGTCATAAATTTATTTTTAGAGGTATGACTAAATTTTTATTTCATGAGTTAGGATTGAAAGGTAAAAGAGAAGAGAAGAGTCCTTCAATATTTTAACCAAAAGGCATTTGTTGGAAACTTCTACAACTTTACACATGTTCTCCTTCCTCTTGACTGACATGGACTCTTGAATAAAATTAGAAAATCCCTATCAATTTATTCTGTTTCCCGGAAAGCCCTTTCCTTCGTCTGTGTGAGTGAGCTGAGAGAGAGGCGTTCCACAACAGTCCTTTTTGGCTAGAGTTCATACTAGAAGTTGGAGGAAAATTGGTGGAGGTTGAAGCTCAAAACCAGAAGGAGAACGACAAGGTAAAAAGATAAGAAAACAAAGTCAGACAATGAGTGGTAAGTGAAGTTGATTATGCTCTATTTTTCCAAAATAAATCCTTCTTTCATCTTCTTTGAGGATAAACCGATTAAGTGTAGTGTAATCTGATTTAATTTGGATTTTGGGGCTGTTTAGGAGGGCAAAATAGTGAGAAAATGTGAATGACATTAAAATAGAGTTAGACAGCATCAGGTAAGCCATGAATTCCAGAATATCTGATGCAAACTATTCTTTTAATACAAGAACGGGTGAGCTGAAACTAGGTGTTATAATCTAAAGATTTAAGTACATTTCTCCACAAAAATACATGCTAAATGATTTTGGGCTGAAAAGAAAAACATAGTAGAATTAAATGGGAGTTTTCTTTGAATCCTTTTCTGTCATTTCAGTTATGTTAATCAAGCTCTTTTATTTAATTTTATGGAAGATAAACCTTTGGAATCGAGACTGGTTGTGTGGTGAGTTAGTGCTAGCTAAGGTGGAATTAGTTATTGATTAGTATAATATTGGTAAAGGACTTTAGGTGCTGTCAAAATTTATAGTTGTTAATTCATATGATGATGTCATTCATAAGAGAGAAAACGAGGAAAGGATAATGGAATTGAATCAGATTTGTTGTTTTCTACTATAGTTGGTGTCTGAACTGTTTGTGGGATGAAATGAGTTTCAAATGGCCATGATTCTTGGTATCCAATTTGACATGGCTTCCAAGAAAATGTTTAAATTATTTTGGAATTTCCTAGGCTAGTTTGGTATCCTTAATGAACCTAAAATAGTAGTTAAAATTTGAAAGATATAAAAACAAGATTGATCTAGCATGATGCTATTGTTGTACATTTTGGATGAGCAAATGAGGCCCTACAATCCTTAAAATTTTATTACAACCTCTTAATATGTAAAAGATCCAAACTGAAAAGTTTCATTTTGGATAAAGTTAACTTGCTAAAATATTTATAAACATAGTCTAAATTCACTATAGAGACAAATCTGGGCAGGTTGGGAGTTTGACTCTGTTTGGACAACTAAATGATAATATTGCAGCTAAGCTTTTATGAAACCTAGCTAAGATATTTCCCAACCTCTCTGCAAAATTTCATTGCATTTAGACATGGTTAACTAGGTCTAAAATGCATAACACAACACCTATGCGAAAATTTGACAACTCTGACTTAGAGTCACTAATGAGGTTCGTAGAGGGGCCAAATAAAGGAGTTTTAATCTAAAACTTTTATCATAGTATGTTAACATATAAAGAAGTTTCTGTACCAAGTCTCATGATTTTTGGAGCTACAGATTAATACCAAAATTTTTCTAAAATTTGGACCTGAAAGTGGAACTTCAAAACAAAACAACATTAAGTGTTTGGTCGTATTTGTTCTGATTTTGTGTTGTTTCTTGCTTTACTTGTCTTCTAGGCCTTCAATGAATTCTTTGGCATCCTTCCCCAATTTAAAGTGTAGGAACTTAACTTAGAATTAAGGTGAGTGGGTTGATACTTCCTATGGCTAATATTTTTATTTAGTAATCTTTTGCGCCATAAGTGAGAACATGTAGTGTATCTAGATGAAAAGAAAATGATGAGTAATGTATGTAAAATTACACTTGGATTATTGTTGCTATTGTGTTGCATGAAATAAAGTGATATAAATTGTTGTTAAGCTTGTGTGGCTATGTGCAGATAACTATATTTGCTCCTAAATAGATGAATAAAGAGAATTATTTCAATATGTGTGTAAATGTTTATATATATATATATATATATATATATAAACATATACACACACATAGTTATCTAAAACTTGTAATTAAAGTAGGAAAATTGTGGTTCTTCTGTGAATTAACTTCATTAAGATGTGACGCAATTGTATGAAGAATATCCATGAGTTTTGTGATGCAATATGGATGATGAGATTGTGATAATGATTGTGAACTATTTATGGATTAAGTTGAAATGTGGTTTATTTTTATTGCTGAGTTTGTGCATTTATAGGTTGATGAGATATGCTATGGATGTGTCACGACCCGTTTTCTGGGCACATGACCGGCACAATGATGAATCTCTCATCACTGTAAGCCCTTCAATAAATTCTACCCATGAGATTAAATTATCTATGTTATCAAAATAACAATTCCTTAATAA
This sequence comes from Biancaea sappan, assembly GCA_037074585.1. NCBI lineage: Eukaryota > Viridiplantae > Streptophyta > Magnoliopsida > Fabales > Fabaceae > Biancaea > Biancaea sappan. The sequence continues at coordinate 72,684,760 of CM073492.1, read as the reverse complement.
ATATGAAGAAAATATATCAAATTTTCTTATCTGAAAATCATAGAGATGATTTGCATGTAATAATAAATTATCAATTTAAAATACATTATTATACTGACATACAAGCCAAATGCCAAACCCCTGACCTAGATGTCCTAGATGATTATAAAGCAACATAATCTATAACAAAAGAGGGGCCTACCTGACAGCGGAAAGGTCCAAAGTGATATACTCTTCTAGTGGATATTCTTCACCGGTAACCTGATCTGTAAAAAAAAGTTTCATAGAGAGTGTGAGCTTTAAAACTCAGTGAGCAAATCGGCCTCGCGTTAATAAAATTCAAATACATCACCAGTCATGCAAGTATACCAGAAGGCTTATACTCAACCAATAGACATAGTTAGAAATTACATACAAGAAGATAAAAATACATCCAATTCAACAAACGTTACTAGTACTCATCAATGACAATATATCCCAGAGAGCGCACACAGGCCGGCTCACCAATTATGTATATTTCTGCCATGACGCACAACCTCATCCTCTTAGCTAGGGCGCCTCACGGATTTGTCACCGATCCGGGCTATATCCCTACTGAAGGAATCGTTGTCTCCACACTCATTAGTCAAGACACCCTTTAAACCGGGTTTTTCGCCTTGCTATGAGAGGGGGTACTGTCCCGCTCAATCACAATCAATAGTGCAGCAGTTCATATCATAATCAGAAGTACAAAAGAATATTCATCCATATAACAGGTATAGTATATAACTATATCACAAATCAAGATAACAATTAATCTGTTTTTGAAAAGATTCAAACTTCACATCATCGTGAGATACTTGCTTCGTCTTATCCATACTTCTGGATTAATTATCTCATTAGACTCGTCATTCTGAATCCAATTTTCCCCTATAAATCTTGGGAGTGTCCTACGACATACTTTTTATCACCAGTAATACTAAAACTCTATTAAAACGGGGTCGTTCCACTCACCTGGATTCCATACGAGTATCACTTCTTTAAGTTGTTACGGACAATAGTACTCAGGTGAATTTCAATGTTCCGCTACGAAGATTTTCATGAAAGATTAGAGAAAACAAGTTAGGATTGTTTTCATACAGACACTGTTCATATATACGGTTACTATTCATATGTATGGTTACTATTCATACATATGGTTACTATTCATACCAGAAATAGAGAATACAATTTATAAAAGAGTACACTAGGTAAGTTCCCAGGAAAGAGTAGAGGGTCGCAATAGACACACTTAAAAATCAGGTCTTTCCTTAGCCAGAACTTTCCTAGACATGTATTCTTCACAGTTTATATTCTATTTTGGTAATCAGGGATTCAAAATAATATATAGGCATCTAAGGACAATTTTTTTGATGTGGAAGATCAGCCAAAGCTGCAACCACAGAGCATACTTAAGAAAATAACTTCTAAAATTTGTAAGACATAGAAAGGGTATAGTATCCTTACCTAAGCTAAAAAGGAAAGGTCCAAAATCTCAGAGTTCTAGTGTTGGACCAAGAAATCTTAAAGAGAGAAGAAGAGAAGTTGAAGGTGTGATTTTGAAAGTGAAATGGAAGGGCCTATTTATAAGAAAATTTAAGGGTATTATTCCATCTACCCCGTCTCACCTACCAGTTTCACCTACCCCGTTTCACCTACTAATTTTACTTACTAATCTCACCTACCAATTTCACTTACAAATCTCATCTACTAGTGTAATCAATTTGCTAATTTAGTTTCCTTTCAATTTAGTCCCTTAGGGAATTCTCTCATATAAAATGTCATTTTTCTCCCAGTTTCTTTTTAGTTTTCTCTTATGATCAAACCACATTTGGTATTTGACATTTCGATAGTATATGTGAACAGTACCGTATATATAAATAGTATTATACAGGTAAATAGTACCGTATATTGGAATAGTAACCGGCCTTACTAATTTTCTTGGATAAATTTACTCATTGCCACTCTAACTTATAAGATTTGTTCGCTTAGATCCTTGAGAATTTGCAAAAATTACCTAAATTAAAAATTTAAAATTTCTATTCCCAAATTTCTTTTAATAATTCAAAAGAATATTTTCCACGTAATTAAATTTTTCAATAAACTTTAAAATAGATTTTGAATATTTGTAAAAATTATTGGGGTATTACAGGATGAGTGTTTGATATTGGTATGAGATCTTGATTTGTGAATATGCTTGTGTTTGAGAAAGAAAGGAAAGGCATGGTGGTGCACCCCATGAGAAACTCTACAAAGAGCAATAAGGGTGGATATTTATAAATGGAGAGATAAGGGTGGATGTGGCGGGGGCTGCGGGCAATGATCCAGAGGTACTCTGGACGACCTGGTTGGTACGAGAAATTTGTGCAATTTATTGAATTATTTATTATTGTGAATTGTTTTGAATTATGTTGTATTGAAATATGATTGATTTATCTAGATGCTATTGAGAACTATTCTGGATTATATTATATTGTGTTATAAACAAATGATTGATACATGTTATCATCATAATGCATGATAATCGTTTCTCGTCATAGTGCAGTATTGTCCCCTCACTACACACATGGTTTCCTCATACCCCTCTCATTAACATTTTTCAAAGTTGACAGTTGAAGATAAATATTCGTGCAAGGAGTTATGGATCTTTAGTCCAAAACCCTATTTGAATCCAAGGATGATTTATTGTTTGTTAATGTTCTATAGTCGCTTCATGATTATGTAGGTAGCCTAGAATTTGGTTTATTGTCATTATGAATTGACAAATGATGTATATAAATTATACAACCATATTGAAGAATGTGTTTCTAAACTTTCATTTAATTTATTTGTTGAGATGAATATGAATATATGAAAGAAAGGTTTCCTCAATTAATTATCTATTTTTATTTGTCTATATTAGAATATTATGCATGTTGGTTTGATAAAATGGTCTAGGTTCCGAGGTGAGGTTAGACTCATCTTCGTGCCGGTCACATGTCCTAGAAAGGACGTGACACTTCCATAATGATATCAGTTGACCAAAGCTTCAACAGTCAAAATTTTTAAAGTTCAAAAGCTAATCAGTCAACTGCTATAGGCTCATCAGTCGACCTAGAGAATTCTGTCAAATACTCTATCAGCATATTAGATACAATCAGTCGACCACTAGAAGAAGAACGGTCAACTAGGTGTTCTTGATGATTTAATGTAAAGAACCTAGAATAAATCAGTCGATTGTTGATGGTTCATCAGTCAACTGGCTAACAACGCTAAGCAATAAGAAAGAACATTAATGCTGGGTCATTTTTGTAAGGAGCTATCTGAGAGGCATTAGTCGATTGTCATTAGCTCATCAGTCGACCAATAGAGCTCAGAACTAAAATTTTTCAAAACCTTCTGTAATCAGTCGACTGCCAAGGACTCGACAGTCGACCGATAGGCTACTGTCATAAAATTGCTAAAACTAATGAGTATCTCTATCCTTTGCCTCTTAATATTTTTTGCTATGGATTGACCGATATTCCTTGATCTTGATTGGCTTTACTAGCAAGTTTTTATTATTGACTTATTTTCATAGCAATAATATAATGTTTTATAAAATCTTACGTTCTTGATCACATCATTGTATATACAATATATTAAATACTTAAATTATTTTGCAAGTATTCAATACACCTTTTTTTAACATCAGTCTATATTTGGTTTATATCCTTATATATGTTAGACTAACTTTCTTATTCCTATGGATTATGCTTTAAATTGATTAAATTTTTGCTAATCCATAAGTGCTTCCACTATGTTGTTATATACTCTAGCTATATATATATATATATATATATATATATCTTGAATGAGTATATAATTTGTTTTTGTTGTGACATATATCATGTTGTATTATGCTATATTATTATCTTTTAAAGGATATGTGTGTGTGTGTGTTGAAAATAATATTTGCTTTTGTTGTGTTGCATGCTATATTTTGTTTGAAGCAAATCTTGTTTTAAAAAGAAAAGGATTTGACAATCCTTATTTCAAAAGTTTTGCTTCTGCTGTGTTGAAAATGTTTTTATCATGTTTGAAGCAAAGATTTCAAAAGAAAAGGATACAAGTATCCTCATTTCAAAAATCTTATTGCAGAAACTTTCAAATAGATTTTTTTTCAAAATTCTACAACTATTAAATTGAATTTCCTTTATGCTTCATCTGAAAAATCATTCAAAGGAAAAAGGACATGAAATTCAGGGGTAGCTTTGTCCCTCTTGGATCCAAAAATTTTTTTTTTAAATCATGTCAATAAAAATGATAAGTTTTGATGTCCCTCATCCCTTCTTAAATTGACATCCTATAATATTTTTGCTTAAAGAAGGTATATGCATGAACCTCTATATATTGTGTTCCTAACACCTTTTTGTTGATGTCAAATAGAGGGAGAAGAAAAGGTAGAAAAATATGTATATATGCTTATTACATAGTATTCATTATCTTGTGTTATATATTTTTCTTTGGCGATTTGTTATCATCAAAAAGGGGGAGATTATTAGCCTTAAGACATTTATGCTATAAGTTTTGATGATGACAAATGTGTGAGAAATGAAGCATTGATGTATAAGGTTTAATTATCATATATGCTACAAGTATTTAAGTATGATCATATTATTTGGACTGAAATAATTTATACTTGAATCATGCAATTAAACTAACTATTTGGTTTACAACTAAGATATTTTTTATAGGTTGGTTTAAAACAAAAAGAATGAGCATTGGATTGAAGAAAAGGAAAAATAACAACATGCTTCACTAAAGGAAACAATATGCAAGAATAAAGCTCCAAGAGATGAAGAATTAGAAGATTTAAAGTATTAGAAGCTTGGATGCATCAAAATAGCCTATGAACTTATATTAGGTACATTTTCAATAGGGTACTAAACTTATGCAATTCAATGATTCAGATTTGCATCCATTGATTCAAGCATTTTGAACAAAAAGATAGTCAGATATGAAGTTTTACAAAAATTAGCTTTTTACCTTTGGTCACTATTTTTATCATATCTCAAAAATGGCAAATCATTTTTTCAAGATTCTTAATTTTATGATAATAGATTGAAAGAGCTTTTCAACGATATTTTATTTATTCAAAACAGAGTCCAAAAGAGAAAGATATGACCTTTTAAAGTAAACTCTGAAAAATTGAAAGTTGACTTGGCTGCACTCAAAAATTAATTTATTCTGACTTTTGGTCAATATTTTTATATATCTCTTAAATGAAAAAAGAATTTTTAAGTGAAACTGGGCTCATTTGAAATTAGACTCCAAGGCTTTCTAACAATATATTATTTGTTTAAAACAGAGTTTAAATGAGAGAGTTATGATTTTCTAAAATGAGTTTAAAAGTTCCAAGTCAATTGAATGGGTAACAAAGAGCTATCAGTCGACTGATAGACCACTATTAGTCGACTATCGCATGGCAATTTTAGTGTAACGGTCATATTTGAGCTATTAGTCGACTAAGAGCTTTGGTTAGTCGACTGATAGCCTCTGGTATTCTTTTTTAAGTAGGTAACAGCTCTATAACGACTATATTTGTAAAAGCCTATATATATGACCATAGATACACGTTTTTATGTAAGAACAAAGTACTACAATGTGATATCAACTTGTTCTATATTCCTTGCATATTCTCAATCATTTGAGTTATTAAGATCTTCATTTGTATTCTTCTACTCTTTTTAGAGAGTTTTTGTGCATTGTTGATTTTGATCAACACAATATTTCTAAGCTATATTGGGTAGTGGACGAGCTCGAATTCATAAATCCTCTATTGTGGTTTCGCAAATATCTGAATTGAATTTACATGGTCAACAAGTACCAACTGGTTACAAACTTGTAATGGTTTCAACAAGTACCTAGATCGAACTTGTAGTGGTTTTGTAAGCACCAACCTATTACAAGCTTGCTAGTGAAATACTCAAGTAGTTTACTTGAGGACTGGATGTAGGCTTGGTTTAGGTGAACCAATATAAATTACCGGTGTCAATCTTCTTCTCCCTTACTCTTAAATTTGTGCACTTTTATATATGCTCTTTATTATCTTACACTCTTTATAATTATTCATCTTAATAGCACTTTGATTTTCTAAATTGGATTTACTGTGTTAGCTTGACATATTTCAAAAAATCATTTTAACTTCCAATAAAGTTTTGAGAAAAATTTATAAAACTCAATTCACCCCCTCTTGGGATCTAACCATTTCTATCATAAGGTATATATACATATATACATGATAAGTATTTTGTATTTTCTCACTCATATGTAACCCATGGAACTGTGGCCTATAAAAATATTGTCACATTCTAAGTTAAATAATTACCCATAACTGCCAAGGTATAAAAAGCATAGGATGAATAGATAGAAGAAGCTTAATAGCAGAAAAAGCTAATCTATAGAAGTCTACCAATCGACCAGTTCATTCTTGGTTAGCTTTTTCAGAACTTTGAATGTTAGGTAAATAGTTGGCTGGTAACGTCCAATAGTCGATAGATCTACCCCTATACAATATAAAAGAAATTCTCAGTTCTGCTATAAGTTGATCTTTGATTTTGCTAATTAAGAAGTTGTAATACCTGAGATTTTTGGTATGGATCAAATTGGAATGTGTGCTCATAAAATGATGTTTGTGAATGAATTTCATTCTTATGTATGACTATATCTGTAATGCCTGAGAAATTTAAGTAAATTATTTTTCTTGATTGTTGCATCCTTGGGTACGATGACAAATGTGACATTGTGTATGTGCAATGGATTGATCATGATTAATCTTAAATTATTGTGAAATTGAATCCTTTTATGGAAAGAGAGGCACATCCTCTAGTCTTGTGGAAGGAATTGGTTGAAATAATCTCAAATGTCTTAAGTGCGAGAAAATAATATGAGAGATGTATTTGTGTGTGGTTATAACCTTATATTGATGTTAAGCTTAATGTAAATCATAATTAGCTCTAATTGGTTGGGATATTGTGGAATACCATGTCTTACCTCAAAATTTTGCTAATTATTAGGATTATTGGCCTTTGGGAGATGTTGACCATAGGGGACAAGGAGGGGATTAACAAAATTCTTTTTATCTAAACTAAAAGCCCTTTTACCGTCTTCTTATCTATCTTGCTATCTCTTCTTCCATAAAGTTTCACTTGGGTGGTGACCATCCTTATTCAGTGGTTCTCTCCAAAGCTTGTAAATATTTCCTCTCTTTTCCATTTTTTTCCCACATTAGTGAACCCTAGGAATGGATGGGGTTGATTTTCGATTTTGAGAGCTTGGGTATGGTCCTAAAATTTTTTTTTTGTCATTTATAAGGTTGAGGCTAGGTTAGTCAATGTTTTAAACTTGACAGTGGTTGGAATAGAGTAAAGAAGGCAATGGCAGTGGTTGGGCAATTATTTTTGAAGTTTTCTAGGTAACTAGTCAGCTATCATGTTGAGACCAGTCGACTGGCTGCCTTGGTGCTTTTTACCCAGATTGGACAGAGGAGCACTAGTTGACCAGTTGTTCTTGGGCGATATTGGTAATCTGGCAGAAGGGCACAGGTCAATTGGTATCTCTCTATCAACTGACTGGTTGTCCCTGGGTGAGATTGGTAATCTGAACAGAGAAGCACCGATAGACCAGTAAGTTACCATCAATCGACTGTTGTTTCTAGGTAAGAATGTCAATTTTGGGCAGAGAAGCACAGGTCGACTGGTAGGATGCTATTGGTAGACTGACTTCTTTCAAGTTGGAGCTGGTAATTTCTAGCCAATCAACTGCTAGAAGAAGGGCAATCGACCAGTAGCCTCCTAACAACATTGTAAAGTTCTAATTTATTTTTCCTTTCTTATGCGCTTGATTAATAGGGTGCAACTCTAAACTTTGGGGATTTTTCTTCCATCCAAATTATCATTGTGTACGGTAAAAATAATGCCACCTTAAGGTGAAGGACTAATTCCTTTTCTTTGGGCTTGTTTTATGTGTTTACTTTGTGACCACCATAATCACTTGTAAATAAGCCTTGTAAAGTACTATTGCTTTATGAATGCTAATCTTATTTCTTAAAATGATAAATTGGAACATTCTTGCATATATGAATCTAGAATCATGAGTTGTCATGAGAAATAACATATGTGGAAGTTGGCAATGAGAGGGATAAACCCCATTAAAGAAGTAAAGGTAGTGATAGTGTCAAGGACTTGCAGTCCTCTCGCACTATGACTAATGATGTTATAGGAAACATGTGTGGCTCTCCTAAAATTCCTCTAAGGAAATAAACTAGAAGCTTGTGTGGCCCTCTCAATGGTTTAGTCTTGAGCAAATTAACAAGAAGCCGAGAGACATTCCATAAAAGTGTATACCTAAACTGATTCAAGAAGCCTATGTGGCCATCTCAAGCTAATGATGTTTTGGATATAAGGGAAGCATGTGTGGCCCTCCCCCTACACTTTGTGAATAAATGGCAAGGTAACAGAGAGCCTGTAAGGCCCTCCTCTATCATTCGAATTATATTTATATTGGGTAAACTACAGTGATCCCTCATTTATTCAAGGAGATGAATCCCTATTCCTGAAATTGTTGTGTGTTGAATTTAGTAAACGTGGGAGTGATGTTGTGATTGGATATAAATATATATTGTTGTAAATCGCAAATAGTACTCTGTAAGTGGGTGTTTGTTTGTTTACTTTCCCGCATTAAGTATGTTATTCTCACTCTCTCCTTGTGTGTACCTTTTGTTGAGACGTTTTGGCAGGTATACCAGTCGCACAAGTAATATAGTGAAAATGAGTAAAGAGTGTCAAACCCATAAGGACTAATGTGCTAAGTACTCCAGAAATTTAATTACATTAGTTAGGCAAACCAAATTGGATTAAAGGTAGCTCTATGCAAAGAACTAGAAAAGAAATAAAATGAGTAAAATAGAATGCAATAAACAACAACTAACAAATGATTCGATTAAATAAAGAAGTCTAGAGTTACCAATCCCCTTCTTCCGTCCTAGGAATTGCTAAACTCTCTCTGTACTTGTGATTCTAATTAATTATGCATGTTAATCTTAAGTTATCTTATGGCTTAAAGTGATTCTTCTGAACTTAAATTAAGCTACTCAACTCCTACACAATCCCTTACGTGGGTTAAGCCAAATACAACTAACCTAACTTTGATTAAACGAGATTAACTAAAATCCCTTTTAGTTAACAAGCGAAAACCCCTAAGATTCACTCACTCGTCCTATCCACTCAATGTTCTACTCTCACCTCCCTCTCCTGAGATCAGTAAAAGCAACAAACAAACTATAATTCGGCCAAGATCGTAGTAAGTTCAATATAAATGAATAAACAGACATATATTAATCAAATGAAATCACAATTACAAAGAGAGATTCAATCCCTAATCTGAAAGTTGGTTCATAGTAACTCTAGAAGGAAGCAATTAGCCACTCATGGCTCTAAAATTACTGAAAACAGTAAAATATAAAGCAAATTCCATAAATCCGAGGTTAGGTTGACGGAAATCGGGCTTGATAGGTGCCTCCCCTCTCTCTCTAACTCAGAATACCCTAAAACATATGTTCTGACGCATTTTAAATCAGTGCAGAAAGCAACTTACTGCTATAGCGGTGACTACCCACCGCTATAGAGGTATAAAGCAGTGAATTAGGCTTAAAAACACATTTTTCTAGGTTCCACCGCTATAGCAATGAAGATCCACCACTATAGTGGTGGCTGGCAGAGAGGAAGACTTCAAAACACTTTTTTCAACATTCCACCATTATAGCTGTAGATTCCACCACTATAGCTGTGGGAAACAGCAATCACTCCAGCGTCTTTAAAATTTCAGCTCTAACATTCTATCTTCTAACATGAACTTCTCACCAACTCCACCTACATAAAAAATAACAAATAACACCATTAAATCGCATATCTAAATTATGAAATCACTCCATTTACTAAAAGATCAAAGAAAACCAAAAACTAATCTAAATTACTCAAAACACGGGTTAAGAATTACAAGCCAACAAGAAAGAGATCAAAAGAGAGGGTATTTAGTACCAAAATGGTGCTATATTGAGAACTCAACACCTTTGTAAATTCCAAGTTTGTTGGTGAGTCTCAATGCAAGTAGTAGAAGGGCCTCTTATCTCCAATCCCACTTTCTCAAGGGTTGGTATAGTAGTCTCTTTTAGAGTATTTTAGGGTTGATGTCGAGTTTTGTAGTTAAATAGATCACCTAGGATTTGGTTGTATTTGGATCTTATGGTGGAATCTTATAAATCATTCTTTTTGTGAATTTTGGATAGTCCATGTTTTGTTATGTTCCTCTTAATGTCATTCTTTATTTTTGGAAAGGGTAAGGTTTGGAAACGTGGATGTATCTTAATGAATGATTATATTTATTTATATTTGAATGAATGGAATGAACATATTTCAGAACTCCTCTTGTGCTTTGATCAAATATCAGTTTATGTCTTTACATAAGTGGTCTAGGAAAAGGCTTATAGTAGTGGTGTAGGGCCCACCCTAGTCAGTCATGATCCTAAATCCGAGGCGTGATAGAAGTAACGTAATTAAGGAATAGAAGTTCAACTCACAACTAATCAAAGAAAAAAATTTAAAAAAAACTAATACACTTCCTAGCTTGGAAACTTTATTTAAGCCTAGTAAGGAATAAGTTTCTTGAAAGCTAAATATCTAAGAAATCATGGTAAAAGCAAGGTCATTATAGTGAAATTAAAAGCTAGATTTTGACGATTTAGCTTGATGGATATAAGCAACGCTTGGGTGTGGCTTGGGATGTAAATCCCAAGGCCAGTGTTTAGCCTTGTGAATGAAGGTAGTATATTCCAAATTGCCTTTGACCTTGTAACTTAAATGTGAATGAGTGACTACTTGATAAATGAAATGTATACTTAATCATACCCTTATAATTGTATACTTGATCATACCCTGAACCCTAGACCCTAAACCCTTATAATTGTAGAGTTATTTCCTCATTGAGTTATATACTCACCTTTTTCTTATGTAATCTTTTCAGTTGAAGATCCTTTACTTAAGGAGTAGTGAAGTTCCTTTCACCAAGGCCCTCTTTGTTCTCAAGGTTGGTCTTTGTAACTCTTTTGTACAAGTTATATTCTTCAAGAATTGCTCTTTAGCTGCATAAAACACCTAGGTTTGTGATGTGTGTGATGTTTTGTAAATCCAATACAAATTGTTTATGTCAATTCTTGTAAGCATGTAGGTAGCAATGTAAATACGGGGCCAAGCCCGACCCGCCATTATTTGGGCTGGCCTAGACCCCAAAATATTGGCCCGCTTAAAAATGGGCTGGCTCGTGGGCTACCTACGGGCTGGCTCGTGGGCTACCTACGGGCTGGCCCGTATTCTTTTTTTTTTGAGTTTTTTTTCTTAAACTTCATCAACACTCAGTAGCCCCAGCCCCTAGCCCCAACTTCATGAGTCATAAGCCCTAGTCAACACTCAGCAGTAGGCACAAATCAAATTCACACTAAATTGTGAACCCTAAAATTCATACCTTATCCTTCCTTCTGATTCCGAGTTTTGGCCTTCCCTTTCCTTTTTGAGTTTCAACCTTCCCTTCCCTTCTCGTTCGAGTTGAAACAACTCAGTAAGGAAAAAAAATGTTTCAATCTTCATTCTTCATCTTTTAATATGTTGTTCTTCTCTAATTCCCTTACATGGCCAATTTTTTTAACACAAAAATATGAACTCTAGACGCCTTGTCGATGGAGCTCTAGGGTATAGTCACTGGACTGAAGCTTGCTTGGGAGAAGGGTTGTCGGTGTGTTAGTATAGAAACAGACTTGAAGGAGGCGCTCAAAATTACCGTTATTGGTTGCCTGGAGAATCATCCTTTACTATCGTTCACAACACAGTTGAGTTCGCTGGTGAGAAAAGAATAGGAGATCAGATTTTATTGGAGCTACAGAAAAGGAAATGAAGCAACCAACTAGCTGGCAATGGTGGCAAAGAACTCGATCCCTGGTATGAGGATTATGAATGAATGAGCCACCGGTAAGGATGAAGGTTGTGTTGTAGAAGGATTTGGACTTAAAGGGTCAGGATATATGGGTTGGGGTTACTGTTGGGTAGGTTGTGTTTAGCCTCTTGCTAAAACCAAAAAAAATCTATATTTATTTTTCTTTCAAAAGTCAGGAACGGAGAAGTCTTGACTTAGAAATCTAGGCCCGTTTAAACACAAGCAGACCCGTATTGACAGTGCTACATGTGTGTAAAAAATTACAAATTGGCTAGGGGCATGTATGTGAAAATGTTTTGTGAAATATATTTCATATGATACAGATTTTGTGAACCATTTATGATGAATGAAAGAAAATGATATTTTTAGTATTTGCATGTGTTGATTTGTTGACAAATGTATGTAGATATTAATAATTTATATTATTAATTTTTTAAAAAAACAACATTTTAAAAAATTGGTGGCCGAGCCCCCTTTTAAAATAAAAAAATATAATGCAGGTTGTGTTCCATTTTAAAAAAAGTAAAAATGAAAATTAGTTATTAAAAAAGAACTATTAAAAACTCAACACCAAGTTTTAATAGTATTATATATAAAAAATTAAATAAGAAAGGCATATGTGAGATATTTTGTAACATTTGGACAAATATTTTAAGAAACATAGGATTTGAGATTTTTTTTATCAAATGGTAATATTTGACCAAATTTGTCAATTGATTACATCCATAGTTATCGAAATCGTATGATTCACTATTTGAATCATGCGATACAATTCGATAAATACCTATGGCAATATGTAGACTAATCGTCACGTGTCCAGAATCAGCTTCTAAATTGCTAAAATCATATGATTCGAGCCGGAACTGGTGAATCGCATGGTTCCAATGATTCAACAGTCAGAAGATGAAGCAAGGCCAACGCTAGGAAGAAGATGAACCACGAAAGACGCAAGGAAGAAGATGAACCATGACTAATGCGACGAAGCAAGGCTGACGCGAGAAGAAGATAAACCAGGGGCTGAATTAGGGGCTTTTTTGTGACTGAATTAATCCTATGTTTTATTCACCCAAAACACAACGTTTAATTAAGTGTATAATTGCTTTTGAATGTTTCACAACGTGTCTCGTGCATGAATTTATCTAATTGAAGTAATTGCTTTCTTATTTGGAAACTCAAGAATCACGCAACACATTTTTATTACTATTATCTGATTGAAGTATAATAGTAACATAGAGATAGCCAAGCCATACTCCACTCCAACTTGTGCATTTTCTAGTGTTTCTAAGCCCTGTGTGCGCACTAAAATTTCTTCATTTTCTTCTCTCAATTTCTTTCTTCCACTAAAATACCTCTACATCTCTACTACATTTTCTTCTCTTTTTGTTTCCTTTTCTCGTAATGGCTCTAAAAAAAATCAATGAAAAAAGATATTACATGGGACCATTGCAAGTCTCTTGAGACAAGTTTACATGTTAAATGTAACTATTGTACTAAATCAATGTGGAGAGGAGCATATAGGATAAAAAATTATCTTGCCAGAACACATAAAGAAGTTGCCCCATGTCAACAAGCGCCAGAAAAGGTAAGCAATTTGTTCTAGAAAAATGTTGAATGATATGAGTAAAAAAGATTATATTAATGAAATTTTTTATGATAGAGGAAATATAGATCATGAGTCACCAAAAAGAGGGTTTATGGATGCTTTTGTATCAAAAGGAAAAGGGAGAAGTGGCTCTAATTTGAAATAGCAAACAATGAATGCAATGGTGAAGGATAGAGACTTGGTTGTTAGGGATATTTGTAGATTCATATATGGGAATACATTGTCTTTCAATTTGGTTAAGAGCCCTTTTTTTTTATTAATATGATGAAATCTATAAATGAATATGGTAGAGGATTGAAGCCCCCAATTTATCATGAAGTAAGGGTGTCATATATAAAGAAAGAAGTTGATGACGTCAATGCTAATTTGGAAAAATATAAGATTGAATGAAAAAAATCGGTTATACATTGATGTCAGATGGATGGATTGATGGAAAAGGAAGATCCCTTACTAATTTTTTTGTTAATAGTCATAGAGGAACAATTTTTATAAAGTCCTTGATACTAGCAATTTAATTAAAGATGGTGACAAGATGTTTGAATTACTAGATGAAATGGTAGAAGAAATTGAGGAGGAGAATATGGTTCAAGTAGTGACCGATAATACCTCAATTCTTGTATCTGCGGGTACCAAATTGATGGAAAAAGAAAACAACTTTTTTGGTCACCTTATACAACTCTTTGTCTTGATTTGATTCTTGATACATTGGGGACTTAACAGTATTCCATAATACCATTGGAAAGACAAAACACATTACCACTTACATTTATAGGCATACTTGGGTTCTTAACTTGTATAGAAACTATTCTAATGGTATGGAATTAGCTAGCTAACAATAACAAGAATTGCTACATCATACTTGACAATGAAGTCTATCTTAGACCAAAAGATCGCCTTTCGATCTATGTTTGCATCAAAAAAATTGGCTAAGAGTGCCTATGCTTCTAGGAATGAAGCCAAAGTTGTTGAAGATATAGTTTTAACTAATTTAAAATTTAGGAAATCCATAAAATATTGCTTAAATTGTGTGTCTCCCCTTGTAAAAGTTCTTAGACTTATTGATGGGGATTCAAAGTTGCCAATGAGAAATATCTACGAGGCCATGGATAGAACAAAAGAACAAATTGGAAAGAATTTTAATAATGTAAAAGGTAGATATAAAAAAGTTAGGAGATCGTTAACAAATGTTGGCACTATAAACTCCATAGGCTTCTTCATGCAGTGACATATTTCCTTAATCTTAAGTAAGTCTTCTTTTGAAAAATGATCAATTATATTTCTATGTAGCATATTTGTTTTTCTAATTAAATTTAATGATAATTCTTATCTTTCTTTATAACCTATAAGTTTTATTATGATGCAAACTTTAATGCAGATCTTGAGGTGAAGATCAGTTTGTATAGTGTTAGATAAGATGTACCCTGATATTGAGACAAGATTTAAGATTGATTCTCAAATTGAAAAATTTGACAAGGCAGAAAGACCTTTTGCATATAGCTTAACAGTTGCAACTAAAAATAAAAAGTAACCTGGTAATGAATAATAATTAATTACTTTATTTCATTTATAAACATGTATTTGAATGAGTAATTAATAAATGTTTATTTTAATTTTTGTTGCTAGCTTTGTGGTTAGTTTTGGAAAAGAGTGCAAAAAAATACAATCACTTGTCATTCCTATCCTAAGCCTCACTTGTAGTTCTACAAGATGTGAAAGGAATTGGAGTATCTTTAATCATGTTCACTCCAAGAGAAGAAATCAACTAAAGCAACAAAAATTAAACGCTCTTGTATTTGTGAAATATAATTTGCAATTAGAAGCTGGACCAAAACAGAGGGAGACTAAAAGAAATACCTATGATCATATTTGTTTATCGAATCTTGAATCTGATGATGAATAGATTACTGACCAAGAAGAACTTTGCCTTATAGAAGGAAACTCTAGGATGTATGTCCAAGATTGTTTTAGTATTGATGAAGGTGGTCCATCATCTTAAAAAAGAAAGAGAAGTATAAAAAATTTACAATCTTTAAAGTTTAAAATTTTCTTATAATTTTCAGTTTTTTTTCATTTACTCACACTATAATATATTAAAAAACTCAAGTCTTTGGAATCTTAATACCCAAGAAAATAAAAAGATAAAGGAAAGAATATTCAAATACAAGAAGATAATATTTAACAAGATGTTGGAGATGATTGTGATATTGAAGAGGAAGACGAGGAAAGGAATATTATGTTGGATGATGACAAAAATAGTGACAATGATGATCTGGAGTCTCTTGATGAATAGAATAAGAGAACTACTAATTTTGAGTCTTCTAAACTTGGATTGCTTAATTATATAGTTGTCTTATGCTTTATTTATGTATGACTTATAATAAGTCTTTTAATTTATTAACTTGTTATAAATTGACATTTGTTTTTATAGTTTATTACTTTATTTATGATTTAAACTTACATAATCTATTATGTTATTTATATTATAGACATATCTATAATATTTTTTGTTGTAATTGTAAATCTCACGATTCAATACGATTCACAATTCACAATTTATAATTTAACTTAACAATTCACGATTTGATAATTATGATTATATCTCTAATAAAGATTGAACAGTTTACTACATGCACATCTTCTCTTCAATATAAAAATGAAAAACAATAACAATATCTACCAGGCAATGAGCTACGTTATTACCTATACAGTTAACATGGCTAGCTAAGAAGATTTTTTTAAACCAACCCACCCCCCCCCCCCCCCCAAAAAAAAAACAACGCACAAAAAAAAAAGATTAGAAAAAGCACAGAAAGACTAGGAATTAATTAAGCAATTGGACTTTGGAGTAATTTTTCAGCAGCATCTACGAATTCCAGTATCTTCTATATTATACATAGGTCAGGTCTTCGTAAGATTGCTATTCCAACTTCCAGCAATGCTCGGTTAAGATATCAAAATTGCTGGGTAGTACATTCTTGACGCCAAAAAAAAAAAATTAAAAAAAAAATTAAAAACACTCACAAATACGAGAAAAAAATCATCAAATTTATATCAATCTCTCAAACGTAAATACTGAAGTTGTAGAAAATCTGTCCAGCAGAGCCGTGGCATCATGAAATGATGAGAACAAGAAGAAATATGACCAGCACCAACACAAAAATTATAAGAACCCACCAACACTGCAAAGGAAAATATTTAAAGATAAGTCATATATTATGAACATGATGCATTACTCAAGCAAAAGATAAACATGTCCAGAAATTAGCATGATTTTAATAAGCAGCCAGCCACTGAGTTGTGTCTTGTGTGCACAGATGTTAACATGAATCAGGATGAAGAGAAGAGTGGATATATAATGACATTTTTAAGGAATAGGACAACACGAACACGATGGTATTCCAAAACAAAGTCAGACAACGTCAAACTCAAACATGAAATCGGAAGTGTTAAATTCTAATATCCACAAAGTTGACTTCCTTTATCCTGAGGCAATCCAGATCTTTACTGGTTCTTTGGTGTGTATTAGAGCTTATCAGTATCAAAGTCTACACAACTTACACATGAAGATCTAGATTTCACACTTTTGGAAGCCTTGGCTAGCTGTACTTTAGCTTGGGTGGTTGCACTAGCAGAAGTATCAATATTTGATTGAATATCATCTGCCACAATGAAGCAAAGTATATAAGGCAAACAGAAAGTATCTAAACGTTGCAACAAGAAGCAAGCTATATATATGTATATATTTCAGTTGTGTACATTGATAATTTCATATACCAATAACCACCCCCTGCTCATGAACAAGAACAGCTAGGTCCTTGAATATTTCATTTGCTTGTCCAATTTGCTCCTCTACCTCTCTAATGCCCTGTTCTCTTTCTTCAATCATGGCCTCATTGAACGCAATTTCGTTATCCAAGAGGAGTATCCTTCATTTTTATCATTGATCAAGGAAATCGGACCATCAATAAGAAGAAATATTTTAAGCTTCTACTTTCAAGAATTAAAGTGAGAAATAAACTATCCATCTGCCTTACAAAGATAAATATTGTTAACAAATGGCTCATTGCAATACTGGAAAATTTTACCTCTTCTGTTCCCTGACAAAAGGTTGGCTTTCCTGATCTATGTCAACGGATTCTTCACCAGAGCCAGAGCTGTTTTCAAGAACACAAATACGGGAAAGTCAGATAAACAAAGGGAATTAAGTTGGTTTGGAAATTAATAGAAGCAGATTCGTGCAAAGAATCATGGACCTTGTTGGTAAAGAAGAAGGGGCAGCAGGAAGGTAAGTAGACTCGCGCTGAGAAGCAAGCTGTTGGACTCTCTGGAACTCTTGCAATGTGGTTTGGAAATCTCTCGCTAGCTTAGCATCTTCAATTTTCTTACTAGGCTGCTTAATAAAAGTTAGAAAATTATAGATTAGTAAGAAAGGAACAAAATCCCGCAACATTTTTTCCTTTTGCTTTGAATGGCAAGAAAAAGAAAACAAAATATGAGCACCAAAAGAGCCAAAGGCAATTTCAACACCGAAAACTGCAAACAACACGACAGATTTTGCTTTTCCTTCAAGGATTAGGGTAATTATGGTAACTGCGATTCTTAGTTTCTGAAGCACCAATTAGGTTAGGAAAAATAACAAACAGCTTAAAAACAAAGAGTGAAGCACACATCAGTATCGGTAACACGATCAGATTCACTCAACGCCTTGAGCTTAGCCGAAGTATCCTTCACCAGCTGCAGTATCCGCTGCCTCGCATTATGCCTATCAAATAGTATGCAAATCCAACCATTGCGGTAAGGTAACAAGCAAAATCGCGACAGAAAAACCATATAAACGAAAAGTGCTGTTCATTTCAGAGAGAGTGAACAAAAACATACAGCTTCTGACGGTGCTCCGGAGTGTCTTTCACGGTTCCAATGGCATCAACGAATCGTCGGAAAGCAGTGACGGCTGTATTAATCTGGAAAATTCCGGAAGCAACCGCCTGCGATGGCGACTGGTTTCGGCTAGCCGGCCGCTTGGCCCCACCTTGAAAATCCTGAAAACTCATCCTTGATTCTCAGTGATCGGCTATGGCGTTCTGGGTAAGTTGAAGATAGTGCAAGTTATGATCGTCAGTCGTCAGAGCAGAACAGAGACTGTGGCCAATCGTGGACTCAAAAAGCTACAGACATTTTTGACAGATCACAATGCCATGAAGTGATGAACCAATTGGGTAATGGCAGCTAAGAGTAGCATCTCGCCCATAGATTTGGATCAGAAAGCAGGAGAAACATTCATGGGAGACAGCGGGGTACTATTATTTATTAGAGAAGAGTTATAGAAAGTTACTAATATTTTTACTGTCAAGATTTTAATTAAAATCAAAATATGTGTAAAAAAATTTTTAAAAAATTATTTATAAAATTATTTTTAAAAATTATATGTATTTTGATTAAAAAATTATACTTTTATTAAAAAAAAATCTAAGAAGACATGTTTAAATAACTTCATCTAAATTTTTTTTATTATTAAAAGCATTTAACAAAGGGGCTGACAAAATACATTTTTTTTTTCTCCTAAACCGTTGACAACGAATTTGGTATGCAGTAAAAGAAATAAAAAGAATAAAAATAAAAATAAAAAGAAAAAAACTAGAGTAAATAAAAAAAATATGTTTGAAACGAAATAAAAAGAAATAAGGAATATGTTGGATAATTTTATAAAATTATCTTTTAATTAAAAATTTTTTAAATAAAAAATAAAATATATAGATCAAAAGTTTTATCTGTCTACTCTCCGTCGTCCTTTCTCTTTATCTCTCTTTACAGTCTCTCTGTCATTCTGGCCCTCCGTTGTCCTCTCTCTCTCACAGTCGCCCTCTCTTTTCACGATTTCTCTACTTTTCTTCACGGTCTCTTTGTCATTTTGGTCCTCTGTTGTCCTTTCTCCTTTCTGATTTCGGCCTCTCATTCTCTCTAATTTTTCCTTTATCAGTCCTCTCTCTTTCTCTCCATTGTCCTCTGTCGTCTTCCATTATGTCCCCTGTCATCCTCTCTGTTTTTCTTTTGTGTTTCTCGTCTTTCTACTCATCTCTTTCATCAATGAAAACAAGACGCAAAAGAAGAAGACCAGAAGACGAAGAAGATTAACGTGAACTCGGGATAGAGGGCAATTTTGATATCAACCTTCCTTTTCCTTTTCATCCGCGTTTTCCATTGACCTAGGGAAAGAAAGAATCCGTAGCAATAAAATGGAAAACTGAAACCTTCCATTTCCATCAAAATATTGTAGCGCAGGTGTACCAAACGGAAGAAAGGAAAATAGTAAGTTGTACATCTCTGTGCGTGTTTGTGTGTGTTAAATTATGTTATTTTTTTACATTTTTGTTAATTTAATATTTTTATTTTAATTATTGATTAATTTAATATTCTATCTTTCATCCATATCCATCCATCCATAAATATTACAAAGTTGTTCCACGAGGTGTACTTACACAAATTTGGATCGTTGCTCAAACTGCTCTACTTATTTTACTGCTCTAAGATGAGAAGAGTGTAATAAATAAAGCCACATGTTCTTTGATTGCTACCAGTTTTTTTCTAGGTTGTGCCATCTGTAATAAACGGTGGTATCATAGCATTGTATTTGATCTTGTGGAGAAAGGAACTAAAATCATGGACCACTTGGCTCATTTTTGTATGTTCGAAGAAAATTTCATTTGATAATTTAGTGCTTCAAGTGCTTGGTATCCATTTTATTCTTAGCATGCAATGTTATCATCAAGAATGACATTTTAGTTTATAAGATGCTCAATGCTCACAGACACATAGCTAGCTATCTAGATAAATCATTTCATATATAAGAAATCTCAAGTACACAGGACATGATTTACACTTTGTCAATACATAGGATAATTCCTATTGTTACTTTGTTTTTTTTTTTTTTTTGCTTTTTCTGAATTTTTTTACAAGGCCAATAAAGATCTGTCTGTGTTTTGCCCCTAGTATTCCTTCAAGCTTTAGGCCTGTATAAAAGGATAGTTATGGATGTAAATATGGATTTTATTTATTATTTGTTATAAGCTGGAAAGAAAAAAGAAAACTATGTCCAAGTTGTAGCTCTAAGTTAGTGTTTATGATGACTTCAAACAAGTTAGCAAGTGTCCATAATATATGTAAACTTAATTGGAATTTACCATGGAAGATAGAGATGATTCTGGGTTTACACTGGACAAGTTTTAGGGTTGAAGGAAATGTTGGTGACTTGGTTCCCATCTGCTAATGGCAGTGAAGCTTGAACTGTCAACCGTTTGTCTCTCCTGCTGCATTTTAGGTTTCAATCTTACTTCAATTGGAAAATTAATTGGTATGCATTTGAAGTATTCAGTTGCATGTTCTATTTCAGATCGTAGAAATTTTGTATATTTTAGCATTCTTGAGATTTGTTTCTTCTTGAAGCTTCATCTGCTATGTTTCCTTTCCAACCTGATGAGTTCCAAACCTGTTTCTACTTGCCGATCACCATTTCTCTAGGACTTTAAGCTGTATTGATTGCATTTGATTATGTTTATTTATCATTTTTCTTGCGAATCTGAATGTTTCCTTTCTTGTTCAATTTGAATGGTGTGATCCTTCTAAACTGTCACAAGAACATGTATAATTTCTGGATTGATGTTTTAGTGGAGCAGCTTTTGTTTTACAGTTCTGTGCAACTCTATTCTGTAAAAATTTAAATTTTTTTTACTCTCTAAAACTCTGTTCTGTTCTGGTGAATCATCCTGTAGGTCGTTGAAATGGGGAAAAGAAACAAGGTGCAGTATAAACTTGACAAAAAATTGGGCTTCTAAAGGTAGAGTCAGCTTCTTGAAACTTTATGTATTGGTTTCAATTCAGTCCTTATTGATGACAGTAATCTCCAAATACTAAATTGATGTTGATAGCATCTATTAGAAAGCAATGTGGTAGTCTTTAAAGAGAAGAAAATGTGGGAATAAAGAGTTTCATTTGGTGAGCAGAACATGACCTAGGTAGGGTTAACAAACCAAGCTATATATGGAGAGGTTGATTTATGTATACAGGATGTTGTAGAAATTCTTACCAAGTCACTAAAATGTTGAACTAATTCCATCAGAGTAGTTATATTCTTTCTTTCCTTAATATAACACAACAGATCTATATGGGAATTCTGTGAAGAGATTTGAAACAGGAAGTTGCAGCATTTTTTCTGTCCTTTGACTCCCAAGTCAATAATGTAAACCAAATCTAACTAAACAGATATCTTTCTCTCTGTGATCAAACAAACTGCAGCCAATCATAGAAGAAATTTAATTTTGACATTAATTTCTATTTAGAAAGGACAGAAATAAAATAAAATAGAATCTACATAATCTGGGAAATCTCTGTTTAATCTAAGCAACTTCCTGGATCTTAGGATCTCTTCAATTCGCAACTCTTTACAAAAGCAGTAAATTTATTAAGTGGAAAACCTAAACACTAAACACCTACAGTTTTCTACACTTCTGCACAATATTTATTTGGCTACAAAGCATGATATATTACAATCAGATTTGATCATCTTGAAAATGGAAATATAAACGTATTAATGTTAACAGACTAGTATTCAATAAAAATGAAAATGGAAATATAAAATAGTTTCTACTTATTTTTAAAATTGATTTTAATTAAATTTTATTATTTCAAAAATTTATTTTTTATATAAATTTTAACTCTACATTGCATTTGGTTGCGATGGGAGTGTAACTTACTCTACAAGTGGCGTGATTAAGATATTCTACTACAAAAAATACCCCCCAAAAAATGGGGAAATTAATCATTTAGTCCTATAATTTGATCAAGATTTTATTTTGGTCCTTATAGTTTATCTTTTTTTTTCTGATCACTCCCTATACTTTGCTAACATTTTAAATATAGTTCTTCCGCTTGGAAAGTTGTTTATTTTGTATTGTTTAAGCTAGAAAAGTATACAAGTGACAATAAAAAATTATGAGATATATTATGTTTGGCCACGTAATCCAAAACTGCCAAACTATCAGAAGCATAAAGTCCAAACTTCATCTTCCGGCACAACTTCATCTTCCGGCACTGCCCTCAACCTCTGTTTTCTTCTCGTACCACAACACCACGCCTACTGGAATCTCAAAAAGGAAAAGACTAACCCAAAAAATAATGACCCATAATCTCAAGAGGTGATTCTAGCAAGGCTCGTCTCTCATTCTAACCATAGTCCTCATATTAGCAAAGTTATGCACTAGTGTAAAATGTCATATTATACATCAAAAGGGTTCATGGTTTAAGCTATCTATAGCAAAAACTAAACTTGAAGTTGTAGAGGACACTAATTAATCTGTTCTCGCAATTTAGATTTCTTGGAGGACAATGCATCAAATGGTGAAAAGGATGGATAACAAGGATAAGACCAACAAGAATGTGGCTTTTTGAACATGGTTGTTGTTAGAATACATGTGTACCCGACCAAGAAGGAGAGTTGAATTGAGTACCTGTTTATTTTTAAAAATTTAAACAATTTTTCTTCGAAAAATATTCAATTAGGTTTCTAAAAGATTGAGTAGTTTCCTGAAAGATTAAGTAGGTTACTGAGAGATTGGTCATTTATCAAAGGTTGCTTTAGAAGATGATAATGTGATATCAACTAGATAAATACAATGAGCAATAAAAGATAAACAAAGAACACATACAATATATAATTGTTATATATCTTGAAAGATATTTTTACGTTTATTCTTCAAACATACAGTATGAGAATTTTATTAATGAGAAATAACAAGTACAACCAGCAACCTAGTTGAAGCTCAACTTCTCGCTTTTATGCTACCACAATCAGCAACCTCAAACTATGGATCAGTAGGACCTTGTGTTTACACTATACTCACTGCTAAGTTTGACCAAGCTCTTAGCAAACTTATCACCAAGTAGGTTACTACAGACCTTTTCCAACCTCTCCACTTGAGATAATCAGTTACCAATCTTTACACCTCACAACCAAGAATTGCATTAGGTCCCTAACATAGACTATCCACTCACTAGCATGGTTGTCAAGATCCCGATCTAAATCTTAAGATTTTATAATCTTACTATTTCAAACAACTTGAATAATCCTGATCCTATATAAGATCTAAAGATGCTAAAATCTTAGTAGGATCTCGATTTAAATCTTAAAATCTTACGATTTTACGATTTTATCGATTCTATAATATTTTAAATTTTTCTCATTTTTTTATTTGTTAATATGTTTCTAATCTATTAGGTCAATTGGGAAGGAAAAAAATCATTAAACTAACTTAAGTCTTTACTAATAATATACAATTATAGTCTTACCACTCATAATTTATTCAATTTTTAACTTAGTTTATCGAGATATAATATTATAAGTTTTGAAGAAGAAATTGTCTATTTGGTGAGACAAAAAGAGGTTTTTAAATATAATAAAAAGTGGGGGTTGCTCTTTTTTTTTTTCTTTTGCTAATTGTATCATATTTGAGCTTATTTTATTGAAATATAATAAGACTTTAATGATTTTGAATTATTTATAAAATTTATATTATTATATTTTTTTATAAAATCTTTCAATTCTTGATTTGATCTTACGATACGATCTACCATGTGTCCTTTCTGATCTTACATAAGATCTTGATCTTGATAATCATGCTCACTGGACAACAAACAACAATAATATAGATGAAATAGTTCACTCAAAACTTAGCAAAGATTTTAGCTCACTCAGAGGATATAACAATATTCAGTAATCTCTCAAATACAAGAAAAAATATTAGTGCACAACTCAAGCTCTTTTCTTTCTTTCTTTTTCCTTCACCAATACATGTTGAGAATGACAAAATGAAGTCTTTATATAGCCTTGAGAAAAATAGTCTAGAGGCCCCTTCACTAAAATGCTTTCATCTTCTTGAATGCACTTGGTCAACTCTTTAATGTGTTGTATCTTCTCTGTGGATCAAGTACCTCTAATAGGACATTTTATTGCTCCTAAGAAGGAAATGGAACATAGTTAAGTTAATCATCAAAGATCAACCAGATTTGGCTGCGATTAAAATTTCCTAATTGCTCATTCCTTTTTTGCAGCTACTGCATCTGATTTTGTGTAAAACAACTTCATTCCTTATTTAGGTTCCTCAGATATTTATTACATAATCCCTTTTCCTTTTCTGTTTTTAAAATATTTGCAAAGTGTATTGAAAATAAAATAAATTATAGGGACCAAATTAAAAACTTGATCAAACTATAGAGACCAAATAATTAATTTTCCCAAAACTAATTTTTGCATTTGGCAAGGCGAAAAATTTTGTATTAAGTTTGAACACCACTTGTATCTGACTGCTATCAAAGTAAGCAATACAAGAAATGAACATGCAATTATAGTTGCTAGTCATTAGAATCAACAAACTTGAAACAAATTGTATTCATTAAAATTCTAAAAAAAATGTCTTCAAGTATTTTTACATATATGAAAGATACAAGCATAGACAAGACATGAACCGAACTCTAGTAATTTGCTAAAAAACCTACATAGTAAATTCATATAACTTAAGCTGATGAGTAAGCTTAAAAGGTCACTTTACCACAATTTTGTATAAAATGATAAATTGAGTAATGAACTAAGAAAAAAGCCTTCCAAAAAGAAATTTCATTCTCATCCTTTATCAGCAATTCACACCAACCCACTGTCACTTACGAATCCGAGGTTGGTGCCCACAAAATAATGAACGGAAAGATGATAAGGATAACATCATTACAACAGACAACAACTTGGTTGCTTTGTTTTGAGCAAGAGCTCTGGAAGACTCCAGGCAGTGGAATCAAAAAGACTAGTAATAAAGATTGGCCAAACAAAATTCCCTTGATAGTAATGAACAAAAGGTATTACTTCACAATTTCTCTTATGTTTTCACAAGAGTGTCTCTATCTTTGCTTTAAATTTCGTATCGATTTTAAGCATTAAGGCATCTGCTCAACAACTAGCAATTCTTCGAAGATTAAAGCAGCCATAAGAGGAAAAAGTAAAGAAAGACATGAGGAATTTTTGCCCCCCATCTTGCAATAACATTTATGCTCCCACATGCTATTTTTTTCTAACTCAAGCATATAGAACTTATGGCAATACCATCAAGTTGCAGAATTCCAAGAAGAACTAGACATAATATATCATCCCAACTTCAATTAGACAGATTTGAGGAATGTTAAGGGCAACAGTCATACCCCTGCAATCCTGTGAAAAAAATGAGTAGACAATATTGTCAGTACAAGCAACCAGGGTCCTCTTAGTTTTTTATTAATGGATCAATTTTTTGGCCAAAACATTGAAGAATAAAAATCAGTAACCCAGCAGTACAAAATTGAGGTCGTGACCGAACATAAACAAATATCATCAACCATGGCCCAAATAAAGAATAGTCCAAATGAGTAAACAAATAAAAAGGCCCAATCAGTATAGAAAGGTAGAAGGTCGAGAAGCAAAGCCCATCCATCTTCAGCCCATGAATCTGCTTCGCCCAAATAAAATCCATCAAATTAATCTCATGTTTTTGGATATTTTAGGGTGTGAAGCTCTAATTTTATATACCAATTATCTCATGAGTCCAAGTCTGATATGTAATTATGTTATCTTGAGGTCCTATATTATCTCATGGTATCCAGGCTTGATGCCTTTGATGTCTTTAATGGAAATTTTCCATGTCCAAAAAATAAAAAGCCATTTACCAAAATAAGGTACTATTATTTCATCCGCTCCTTAATCTTTGTGTCAGTCTTACATCAAAGAGATGAAAGTAGATTGCAATAGTAAGGAAAACAAAATGGTGGTACAAAAAAAGGGATTATATCAAAGTGCTTGTTTGATGAATGAAAAGCAAAGTCAAACGAGGCATGCACTCCTTCCAAAGTCAGCTACCTATCACCTGTTAACCAGCAATGTACAAAGAATAGTTAACAGTTGAGCATCATCCAAGTACAGAGGATGTCCAACGACTAGCTAAGTCTGAAGGGCTATGTAAAAGATTCAAGGTGCGGCATAAATATATCTTGATGTGCTGAAAATTAGGAGAACTTTTATAAAGAAAGAGCATAGTCTGAGCTGAGTGCAAATCTATTTTTCTATGTATTTAATTTGAGAGATTATTGCTTGTTGTATCCCTCTTATTGAGGTTCCTTATCTCTCATCTTGTTCTGAGTGAACATCCTCATATTTTCTTATCTTTGTAATTGTGAACTAGTGTGAGGACCTGGTTTATTAGAGATTGAGTATAATCTATGTGTTTTGTGTAAAAGCCTTAGGTTGATCCTCATAGATTGAAGAGGTTGTAAAAGGTTTAGAGTGACCTACAAGGGTGCTTGCATAAAAGCAAGGTGCTGATCCTCATGTTGGAAGTTGTTGTTTGTATTAGTTATTGATTTCCATTATAAAAGTCCCTTGTTGTATGTTTGAGGAGTGGATGTAGGAATCTCCTTTGGGAGTTTCTAAACCACAATATATCTTGTGGTTTAGAGTGACCTACAAGGGTGCTTGCATAAAAGCAAGGTGCTGATCCTCATGTTGGAAGTTATTGTTTGTATTAGTTATTGATTTCCATTATAAAAGTCCCTTGTTGTATGTTTGAGGAATAGATGTAGGAATCTCCTTTGGGAGTTTCTAAACCACAATATATCTTGTGCCTAATATGTTTAAATTGTTTACATATTTCATTTTAAAAGAGTAGATAGTTTCATAACATTTGTAAAGAAATCTCAAAAGGGAATTACCTTAAAATTAGCCTGTTGACTTTATTCATTTACATATTTGATCAAACATAAAAAAGTTCACTATTCAGCACCTTGATCTTAAAAAGAATTCAAAAATTTATCAATATCCAATTTAATCCCCATTCTTGGGTATAAGCTTGATCTAACAAATATCAATCACGAGCGGTGAACTTTTAGTGAAAGCATTTGTGTGTCCTACAATATATGTAACGCCAGATTCTTTTGCTTCAACCAAATCTGAACACTCTTCCTTAACCTTAGGATCCATAAGAGTGTCATAAGTATGTTGAAACATCAATTGGAACCTTTTAAGTCCTAGGTTTTGATCTTCATTATCAAATTGCAGACTGCTAGAAATGATGTTGTCCACCCTAGCATCCTTGGGCTGTAAAGCTATTAAGCATGAACTTGAACTACTTTTACTTAAAGCAGTTGTGTCCTCTTCAAGTAAAGCAGCCTCACAAATTTTGGATTGAGGTTCTATTGATTCCATTATGATAAACTCTACTATTCTCTGTACGAGCTAATTCTCAAAGTCTCCATTGCTTTAATGTCTTCATACTTGTTAGTGTAAGATTTTTGGAGTCTACTTTTTATAAATGGAATCATCTCTTCATTGGCCTAGATATATGCAAAATCATGATAGCCTTGTTAGGCCTCAATTCAAATGTTGACTCTGAGTGGCCTAATTGCGTAATAAGGAAAGAATCACACTAATCCACTTGGCAAGATTGTGGGTAGCGCGAGAAAGGAAAAAAATCGGGATAATCTCTGAAACATCACCTTATCTCTCTTATCAAGATTAAAGTGGAAGCCTAAAATGGAAATAGTATGATTGAGGGAACCAAAAAGGAAGCCACAGAAGAAAGGGAAAATTGTCATCATCCTTATTTGAAATGTCCAATAGTTAAAGAAAAATCTATAGCAGCCTAAAATCAAAAGAGACATAATCTCTACTCTTACTATGTCAATGACTTTTATCTTTCCTGATTAATGTGCAGGCTTAAAAAGGAAATTACACATTTAAGGCAAACCAAAATGGAAGCTGCATAAGATAAAAGTCTATTATTGTACTAATTTGGAAAAACCTAATAATCAAGGATAGAATGCAACTGCCTACAAAGTCAAAGGGACAAAAGTTTTCTTTCCTAGACAATTACCTTTCCAACTTAATGTATCAAGATCACATATCAAATTGAGCATTTAAAATGAGATTTGGAGTTGACTGTTGAAGGTTTAAATGTAAAACGAGGCTTTCAACAGCTTGAAAGTCAAAGTAAGTATAAAAAGCCTTGTTCTTCCAATTGCAAAATCAATCCTTTAGTGAAGAAAAATATAAAGAAACACTATGAGCTTAGTTGTGTACATAAATTCCTCCTTTGACTTCTAAGTTTTCTTTAAGAGAGTACTAAAATTTGTTGTTATCCTCTGTGTGAGTTTATCTTTCCTACTATTCTGAGTGAATACTTTTCATCTTACCACTATTATTATATTGTCCCATATGGGGATTGTTTTGTTGTAGTTATGGATTTGGTTTAATCCTTGTTGTTATTGGTGTAAAAGCATGTTGTTGATTCTCTTGGGTTAAAGAGGTCATAAAAAGATTAGGGCAGGTTGTAAGTTTGCTAACATCTTGTACAAACTTAGCAGGGTACTAGAGTAAAAGCTACATGTTGATCTTCAATGTTTGAGGTTGCTATTTGTATTAGTTAATGTTTTCCCTTTATAAAATTCTTTTACTGCGTATTTGAGCAGTGGACGTAAGAATTTCTCTCTAAATATTTTGAACCACTATATATCATTGTGTCTCTTTCTGCTTTATTGTTTATCCTTCATTTTTAAAGAAAAGAGTTTTTAAGTTCAGAAAAAAAAAAACTCCTCTGAAAAGAAAACACTTGTGATCAAAATACTGTTTTCAAACTCATTTAACTATTTCTTTTAAAAGACTATCTTTTTAATCTACTATTTATTTAAGAAAAAGAAAGCTTTATCGAAAAAGTTTGAAAAGTACATTATACCCAATTCAGCCTCTCTTCTTGGGTACTACTTGAACTAATAATACCCATATTTAACCGTGCACCAATACATACGATATAGTTTAGGCAAACTCGTGCAATAGGAAACATTCTTTAGGTGAGACATGGGGAACAAGAATTGATTTTACATAAAAAAAAAAAATCAACACCTTATGAAGTGTAGGGAGTTGTGTAACAAAGTGAGAGAATATTGCAAAGACTTCTGTTGCAAGTTTGAGTAGATAAGGCCCATCCTTAAAACATGAACAATGCGAAGGGTAGGTCCTAAGCCTAGTTTCCCATTTCAATGAAGCTTCGTTTTCCATATCAAAGTCATACTTTAGAGTAGAACCATAATACCAAACATACATAACATGCATCAACAAGAATGATAGGCCAAGAGGAAACCACCCGCCTTGAGGAACTTTCATAAGCATTGTTGATACGTATAGACCTTCAATTGTCCAAAAGAATAGAAGAAATATTGTAACAAACAAGATGCTTTTATTCCAAACGAAGACTATGACAAGTACCATAAAATATGTATTCACAAATGTAATCTCCTCAAAAGCTAATCCTAGGAACCAATTATGGAAGAAGAAACAATAAGATAAACAAAGCACAGATACCATTTTAATGTAGGTCAAAGAAAAAACATATTTGTTGGTATTTTTCAAACACTTGTCATGCCTAGCTCCTAAGCAAAATTCTTAGAGTGGAAAAATAAGCATGTAATCATGTCAAATCAACCATATCAATGTAAAGCTAACATCAAAACCAACACAATCAGATCAAAGGTAAGACATACTTGAACAACATAGGATAATTGAATTCTAAATGGCCCAGAATCATATCTTTGGTATACTTTATAAAGTGGGAGTTATTCTGAATATTACAAATAGAACAAACTAATTGCAACTAAAGAGTAAAAGGAAAAAGTAATCTATGTTATCAAGATCATAATCTTGATAGTATGATCGATCAAGACCGTAATCCTATGGGTAAAAATATAGCAAGATCGCATGTAAGATCTTTTTTTTTTAATCAAGATCGTGATCTAATGGGTAAGATCATGTGATCGCATGATCCTATGCTATCATGGAACTAGTAGATTTTTCTCCAATTTTTTGAGTCATGTTTTGACTTAAATAGAAAACCCTTGACCATCCCTTCGAGCTTCGACAATGGCTGTTGTCCCGCTAGGTAAGTGAGAACTTCGCCTTTGGACTTCAATTCTCTATTCTCCATTCACCATTAGTTGTCATGTCTTCTTCTTCATCATCGTCGTTCTCTTTGATTTGCTAGTGTGTGGTTGTTTGGTTCATGCCACTATGATTGCTGAATCGCCTAGAATTGCATTATGTGTAGACCTGTCAAAACCGGGCCGAGCCCGTTTAGCCCGCATAAGAGGCAGGCTGGGCTGGCTAAATGCCAGCCCATATAGACCCGGGCCTAATTGGCCCGGACCGTGTAACCCACGGGTTACCCGTTTAGCCCGTGTAATTTTTTTTTATATATATATGCTACACCTAAACGACGTCGTACGGCTCGGCAACCAGTCATGCCCTCCCCCCATTTTTGAAGACTGAAATCAGAAAGAAATCCTCAAATGTCAAATCCCTTGACCCTCATTTTTTCCTCTTTCCCAAATCCCAAATCATCACTCTTCACTCATCTCATCAGCCTTCAGCCCTTCACTCAGCCAAGTCAAATCCCTAATTCCTAAATCGGTAAATCCTTCTCTTCTCACTCTCTCAGTCAGTCGAAGCCTCGATTCCTCGAACTCTCGAAGGCCACCATCTGCGTCTGTGGTTGCCGACGCCGTTCTCCCTCGATTTACTCATCTCGGCCGTTTTCCCTGGTTGCCGACGCAGTGGCCCGTGGATTTGCTTCTTCAACTTCGAGGCTCGAGCTACCGTGAAAGAAAGAAGAAGAAAGGTTGGATTCTTAATCCTTTCTTACTAATAGGACCAGAATAATACTTGTGCATCTGGATTCTGGATTCTGATTTCTGGAAGAACTTTTGTTAGATTCTAATTTTATTTTCTTTGTTTCTTTTTTCTATAAAAAGGAAAATCTTTTTTTTTTTGGAAAAACCGATGCAAGTTTAGATTAGAAATAAAGTAATATAGTTAGATACATAAATAATCTTCACAATGGGTAATGACAGATAAAAGCACTAGTTGTTATTTTTCTGATGGAGTTAATTTCTGAAGCACTAGTTGTTGTCCAGTTGATTCGTTGATCACTTGATCTCGGCTGGCTCCTGGCTGTTTTGGTATTTAAATTTTAGATGAAGTAGATTACCTGATCTTGAGATGCTGGGTCTGTTTGTATTGATTTTTAAGTGTCCAAGTCTGTTTGTATTGATCCTGAGATATTAGATGTATGTCAATTGTCATAATGTCATTGCTTTGTTTGCATTTGCTATGGAATGGAAATCTAGGGGTTTAGTAGTAGTATTAATTTTTGCAATAACAGTATTAAATTTTTTAAATTGCAACAATTATATATGGCATCTATTGATGAAAGTGATATTGGTAATTCAGTTGATATGGAGAATGAAATAGATAGACTAAATGAATTGAATGAAAGTGAAACTCCTACTACTACCGAAACTTATACTTCTGAGAGACCACCCTTACCTAGAAAGGCTAAAGCTAGTACTTCTTATGTATGTGCTTCTTTTACAAGAATAGGTGTTGTTGAGGGTAAAGAAAAGGAAAAATGTAATGGTTATGGGAGAGAATATGTGATAGGGAGTAGCAGATATGGTACATCAACACTTTTGCATTATATTTCTAAGTGTGTAGCTCTTCCTAAGTTTCATGATATTGGCAGAATGATGGTAGATGAACAAGGACGATTGAGGTCTAGAAAACTTAACCAAAAATGCCATAGGGATCTTTTGGCTTTGACTATAATTGAGCATGACCTTCCTTATTCTTTTGTTGAGTATAAACGACTTAGGGAGACATTTGAGAATTTGAATCCTGATGTCAAGCATATTTCTCGAAATACTACAATGTCTGATGTGTGGAGTGTTTATCTAGAGCAAAAGGAAAAGTTGAAATATAGTATGATAAATAGTCATAGTAGAATCTGCTTAACTTCTGATTGTTGGACTGCATATACTGTTGAATGTTACATTTGTTTGACGGCTCATTTTGTAGATAACAATTGGAAGTTAAATAGTAAGATTCTTTCTTTTTGTAAAATGCCACCACCACACACTGGTCAGGAATTGGCTGGAAAGGTTTTTACGTGCCTTAAGGAATGGGGAATTGACAAAAAAATATTTTCTCTTACTTTGGACAATGCCTCTACTAATGATAGCATGCAAAATATATTAAAATAGCATCTGTCTTTGCAAAATAGCTTGTTGTGTGGTGGAAAATTCTTTCATATTCGTTATTATGCACACATCTTAAATCTAATTGTTCAAGAGGGGTCGAAGGCGACTTCTGAGGCTCTACATAAGATAAGAGAAAGTATCAAGTATGTTAGATCTTCTGAGTCAAGGAAAATAAGTTTTTATAAATGTGTTGAACAAGTTGGTGGTATTGATACTAGTATGAGCTTGAGGCTAGATGTCGTTACTAGATGGAATTCGACCTTTGTGATGATAGAAAGTGCATTAAAGTATCGCCGTGCTTTTGGAAGCTTGGCTTTATATGACAATAACTTTCTTACTTGTCTATCACAAGAGGAGTGGAGAAGAGGACAATTGATTCGTGATTTCTTGCATCCTTTTTCTGTCATCACTGACTTGTTTTCTGGTTCTTCTTATCCCACTGTCAATGTGTATTTCATGCAAATTTGGAAGATTGAATGTTTATTGATGGAAAATATGTGTAGTAATGATTTAGTAATTAGAGAGATGGCTTCAAGGATGGTTGTCAAATTTGAAAAATATTGGAGTGAGTACAACGACATCCTTTCTATTGCATGCATTCTTGATCCGAGGAGTAAATTGGAATTCTTGACATTTTGCTACGGGAAGCTTGATGTTGTAAATGTGAATGAGAAAATAAATCGCATTAAGGAGGAGATGTATAATCTTTTTTCTCACTATGAGAATAAAGGTTCTGTTAGTGGTGAAAAGGAATTATCACAAGTTGGTCCTCAATCTTGCACTACTGAATTACCAATCTCCTCAACACAATCAAGTGCAAGCTTCAGTGTATGGAGTGATGTAAGTAACTAAATATTCATTAATTTTTCGATCATATGAAACTTGCACTTTATAGTTTATTGACTTTATTCCTTATATAATTTTTAATTTTGTTTTTTTTTATTTTGAATGTAGTATTTGACTAGTGACTTTGTGAATCGAACTGATGATCAATGTGGGAAGTCTGAGTTAGATAAATATTTAGAGGAGCCAAGACTTGAGCCAAAATATCATCTTACATGGGATGTCTTAGAACATTGGAAAGGTCTTCATGTTAAGTTTCCATGCCTTTCTAGAATGGCTTGTGATGTTCTAAGCATTGCAATCACTACCATAGCAAGTGAAGGGACTTTCAGTATTGGGTCTCGAGTGTTGAGCAAGTATAGATGCTCCCTTCTTCCAAACAATGTTCAAGCACTTATATGTGCTCGTAATTGGTTACATGGGTTTAATTTTGAAGGTAATTACCAATTATTATCTCAAATTAGTTTTACTGTTTTAATTTTAATTTTAATTGTAAATTTATAATGATTTGCTTTTAATTTTGGTTCTTAATTTCTTATGTTAATTTATGATATTTCAAGGTGTAGTAGATGATGATATTGTTGATGATGGTGATGAATCCACTGACAAGGGTTCAAACATCCCTCTTTCAAGTTGATGATGAATGATGTTGATGTAATCATGGAATGATGGTAATTAATTTTATTTTTAGAATTAGTACTTGAAACTTTGAAAGCTTGGTGATTTTGTTGAAATTTGGTATGTTGATGTTTGTTTTAATTAGTAGTATTCTTTTGATTTTTTGTTTTGCAGTTTGATGGATGGAACTATGAAAGATTCAAGATTGATGATGGATTTTGATGTTTAAGTAATTAAGCGTTGATTGTGGAACTTTTGTATTTAAGTGATTATGTTGAATTAGATGTTTCATAGTTTCATGTTTGTCTTCTTTGCTTAATTCTGGAACTTTCTTGGATGTTTATCTCCTAAGTGTTTGTCATGCTTGTTATACTTTTAATTTTCTTGCCTTCTTGGATTAATATTGAATTATTTTTCTTGGATGTTTAATTGTTTATGGTTCTATATTGCATTATTGCTCTTTTCTATTTATGATTTTATTCATCCCACTATTTATGATTCATATGATTAGCAGATTAGGAGTCTGTGTCAAGTTGAGACCTTGTTTCTCTTTTTTAAGCTGAACCTTCATATAGGGATTGGGGTGAATTGTTGAAATAAGCATTTTACAAGAGAAGAAAAAATTGCGGGCTGGCCCATATAGCCCGTCAGCCTGCACTATGCAAGCCAAGCTGTGAGTTTTTGAGCCCGTTTTAAAATAGGCCAGCACGGCCTGGCCCGTTTTTTATGGAAAAAAAGACGGGCCGGGCTGGCCTGTATTGACAGGTCTAATTCTGTGGCAAACTTGCAATATAGTGATCTCTAGGTCGTTCTCACTCATGGAGCCTTATTTCTAATTACTAATTAATTGTTCACGATACTCAGATATTAATTACACTAATCATAATTAAGAGGTTTTGATATAATTCAAAATAAATGCATAAATAGTAACAGATTAATAAAACAATAGCATAATTAGAGATGTACATGATAATCAAGATCTAGATCTTACTCGTAAGATCACACAAGATCTAGATTTGGACAACAAAAATGAGTAAGATATTTTGTAGGATCTTTTTTGCATCAAGATTGCTTGAGATCTAAGTTGTGCATCTTAAGATCGTACATGATTGTACAAGATTTTAGGATCCTAACACTTGGTTTTTTCTTTTTCTTTTTTTAATGTTTTGATATTCAATTTTTTTATGAAAATAACTGATAAATTTATGGAAATATGAGCTATTTTATGGAAATATTTTGATATTTTGATAAATTATATTTATTTTTAAATATTTTTTATATTTATTTTTTAAAATTGCATAGGATCTTATAATCCTGCTATTCGATCTCGCCCGACCTTTCCGATTTTATACAAGATCTCAATCATGATTACCTTGGAAATGCATAATCAGCCAATGGTTTCCTTGGAGATATGTCTATCATAATGCTTATCTAAATGGTTAGCTCGGTTTTGATTATCACTTGATTATAAACAAGAATGCTCATAAAACCTTCCAAGGCTAGATTCTTATCAAGGTAAGATTTGGAAAACCTTCACTAATCAAAATCGTAATAGAATTCCAATAAATCCTAATCAAGATCATGTTTGACAAACATCTAAACAAGTCATTCTCATACTACTTACTCTACCAATCGGTCAAGAAAATATATTCCTTAAATAAACCATTCAAAACAAACGTTATACTCAAAGTCACTCTAACCAAAAATAAACTTAAGCATGAAACTTCAGAGGCATAAAGATGATGAAAATGAAATAAATAAAATATGGAACTTATCTGATAAATGCCAAGAATTCAAGATATATCTCTAGTTCCACCATGGATTGATTACACCATAATACTTAGCTCTCCATGAGAGCAAAGTACAAAAACAGAAGAGAAAAAAGATGCAGAAAAGGGAGCTACAAAATTACAACAAAAGAAAATGAAGAAAAAGTGTCTGAAACTACAACAAAACTCTCCATTACAAGGCCGAAAGAATACTCTACAAATGATATCCTAGTTGACTTCTAAATGTGTTGATATTGCTATTGTTTTGATGTGCATAAAGTTACACAATTTTTGGGCTGCAGGATGATTATTTATGGGTGCAGAATTCTGTCATATGCAAGTTACCAATTTCAGCAAAGTGGGTCAACAAAATGTGTCATTGATTAAGCATAAAAGTGCAACAAGTGGGTCCCATGCATCCAAGTAAGCATCAAGAAAAGAGAACATGCCTAGTCAGCATCCTTTTTAATGCCCATTCATCAAAAATTACCAAGCAGTGTTCATGGTGGCCTCCAAATAAGCATTTCGTCCATATTAATATTTTACTCTCCAAAAGTCTGCAAAATTAATAATTGGATTAATTTGGGTCTTAATCAATCAAGGTCATAAAAATATGAAATTAAAGCATATTAATTCTATAATTAATATAGACCAAATAATCCCTAAAACATAATAAAGTTAGAGAGTTGTTAATGATTAAATTGCAATAGGACTAAGATTAGGGACTAAAGTGGGCATAATAATGCCTGATATCATCATTCCCTTTGATTCTGCTATTGTTGGCTGACATTTAAGAGGTAATTTTCTAGTTTCTTCAATTTTCATCGTTGCATTGTCTGATTTGTTTTTCAATTTCTAATTGCTAGCTTGCTGCTGAAGTGTCATGATCCTAATTTCCTAGTTTTTTTTTGTGAAAAGAAACATAAAGGCACCTGAAGAAACATAAAAAACAAAAAACATGAATCAGATTCACTTTCTCTACATCTCTATTTTATGCTCTAATTTATGCACCTGGTTTGATTTCCTAGTTTATGCTCTATGTTTATGGCTTTATGAAAGAAATCATTTTGAAAGAAATTTTGATTTCCTAGTTTATTCAAGAGGTAAGCTTATGTTCTGGTTTTCTGCTTTGTGACAGTATGTTAAACTGGTATTTTCAATGTCCAAATTGTTAAAGAGGCTTGTGTATTTGACAAGATTCTTGAATGATTGTCTACAAATATAATGTAGTGCCATTTGATGAAATTACAATATGGCCTATAGGGATTCGACAACAAGAATACGTTGAATGGGGAATTCAACGAAGTAGATTACGTCAAATAAAGAATTTGACAAAGAATCTGACAAAGGAATTCGACAAAGGAGAACACATTTAACAGAAATTAGCTTGAAGTAATTTGCAACAACACTATCAAGTAAAAGACTGCTGAAGTAAAATCGTCAGAAGCATACCATTCGACAAACTAGTTTGATGATAATTTTCAATTATCGATAGAATTGGGAATTCCATGGATATTAAGTGTTTGTCGAATGAAGGAAGATGTTAGCCATATCTTGAAGTCTTCAAATAAGCTGTCAGATGGATGATTATTTGAAACTATCGAATGGACATGTTGATCGATGATCAAGTCGTCAAATGAGCTGTCAGATAGAGATGTTGATCAACAACCAAGTCGTCAAATGAGTTATCGGATGGACATGTTGATCGACAACCAATTCGTCAAATGTCGAAGACATGCTGCTTGATCAACGATAACTGTCACTTACTTGGCCAATAGTAGATTGACAGTTATTTTTATGATTTGCCTATAAATATTAGGATTTCTTATTTAAAAAAAGGTTGGCAACTCTTGATCAAAATCTTAACATCTCACACGAGTAGATTAAAGGATCAACATCAAAGTATGTCTTATACCTTACATTTCAGTCAATTTTAATTCTAGTTCATCTTCTATCTTTACTTCTTCATCTTCATCTTCATCTTACCTTTATTCTATTTCTGATTTCTTCTCCTTCTTACTTTCATTTATCTTTCTGCTCTTTACATTTCTACGCTTTACATTCCATCATTTACTTTTCACTATTTACTTTTTGTAGTTATCTTTCCTATACACTTTACATTCTACAACTTACTTTCTTGCAATTTTATCACTTTCGTTTAACTTTTACAAAAGCTTGTTTTCAGACCTCACGATCTTTTATACAAAACTTGTCAAAGTATTAGCACTCAACACGTTTGCTCATTTAAACGGGATTACTGCATAACTTTGAAAATACAATCGCTCTCAATAGAATCAAGTATTTTTTGTCAGATTTGGCTTTAGACCAAAAATCACTGTAAACAAATTGGCACGCCCGATGGGACAAGTTCAGTTTGTTTTCAGATTTGGGTCAAACTAAGAATCACTGTAAACAAATTGGCACGCCCGATGGAACGAGTTTAGAGTAAATTGTTACATGTATGCGTTTCAGAAATGGTAAATTCATACCTTTTTCTTTTCACACTCACAATTATGAAATCATAAATAATGTAATGAGTGCTAGTGCTAGTTAAATGACAAGTGCACTAAGTACCTAATCAACTACCATGACTACGGCAAGTGTGCCAGAGTTACAACAACTGCTAATTCTGTAGACATTGTGCCAAACGTGTCCATTTTGGGAAGTCCCGTATTTGAACAAATAGCGTCTAGTTCGGTACCATTAATACCAAATCCAATAGATCTTCAGACTATAAGGTTTATAGACATTGTGCCAAATGTGTCCTTTCTGGGAAGTCCTGTATTAGAACAAATAGTGTCTAATTCAGTACCATTACTACCAAATCCTGTAGGTCTTCAAACTATAAGGTTTATACCTCAATATGGATTACCCCAAGGGTTTTACCCTTCTGTTATGACTCAACCTAGGAATAGAAATCAATCCAATCTTATGTGTCAAATTGTTCAAGGCTAAGTAGTAAATTTTGCATTGGAAAATACAAATATGGTAGAGACAAGTACTCCCATTATTTTTCAACAGAAGAGGTTGAATATAGGACCAATTTTCCTAAATATGTCGAGAGACATACCATGCGATGTCCCTGCCTCTACTGTAAGTTCATTGACTAACATTTGATAGCAAATGGACAAAAGTAATCACGACATGGTGAGCATGTTAATACAACAAATGTGAGTTGTGCTGAAACCTTTAATGGAAAATACAAATAATGCCTATAATACGTTAGCCTTACAAATGGGAAGACTTAGTTAGGCCCTAAGTATTGTTGTACCTAAATATGTCCAACCAAAATAACATAGTAAAAGGACAAGACTAACCTTAACCTCAATTGGGGTATGGCAAGGTGCAAATCCTATGTCAGAATGAGCCACAATTAGTCAAAACCAATGCTGTAAGGACTTTTCGACAAAACCTCGCAAGAAACCAAATAGCAGAATGTGAATCAAGTAGTTGAGCAGGTTCTTAATAGATTTGGTTTCAACGAAAGTTAAACCTATTTTACCTAAGCATTTTCAGCTTAGGTTTAACAGGCAGAATTGCCAAGGGAATTGGTTAAAGTCCCTAATCTTTTAAAGTTTGCTAGGGAAAGCGGGGAGTCAACTATCAAACACATTGCCCGTTATACCATTGAGATAGGAGAATTGGTGACAGATGAAGATGAATGACTCAAAAAGAGATTCTTTCCAAGTTCACTTATAAAGAATGCTTTTTCCTGGTTCTCGACATTGAAACCCAATTCCATCCACTCGTGGGTACTCATGGAAAGAAGCTTTCATGACCAATTCTTCAGGGGAGATCTGAAAATTGGTATGACAGATTTGTTTAATATTAAGAGATTATATAATGAATATGTCAAAGATTATTTAGCAAGATTTAGGCAGATAAGTAGTAGATGTTTTACTCTTATTCTCGAACTTGAGATTGTCAAAATAGCTATCGGAGGCCTAGATTATTACTTTAGAAAAAAGCTTGTCAACCAACATTTAGTTGACCTTGCCCAATGAGGAGGTAAAGTTCGACAAATAGAATAGTTGAAAGCTGAAAAAATATAAAAACAAAAGACATTTCTTGAGGAAAAAAATCAATTTTGTCAAAATAGATGAATCTAACAAAGAGGAAGAAAATGAGTGTGATGCGAATCTTGCTGAGTTAAAAAATGGTCATCCTTATTCCTGGTAGAACAATGCTTAAGTGAGATGGAGGCATATACTGCCTTGTCAGAAGTCCATGAAGGAATATATTGAGCTCACCAAGCATGAGATAAAATGAAATAGGTCCTTCGACGACAAAGATTTTATTAATCGACACTAGTTAAGGATTGTATAATGTCTACCTTGTCAAAGACATAGCCATATACAAAAGATCCTAGCTAGTGAATTACATTTAATTATCAAACCATGGCCATTCAGGGGTGGGCTTTGGACTTGATAGGCCAAATACACCTTCCTTCGTCGAAAGAACATAAATCTTTGACAAGAGATTGACAGCTATAGTTTGACAGGTTCAAATTCATCCAAAAGCTTGTATTTTGCTTCTCATAGATTTGTTAGAAGCAAGGACCTTAAATGGATAGTCAAGAAAATTCCTCAATTCTTTCAGCCATTCGTCGGCTTTTAAGTCTATCGAATAGTCTCCTGAATCAGAGGAAATTGTCGACAAAGAATAGTCACTCGATAATAAGTTGATCAAATTGTCCAAAGTAAAGTAAGGGGGAACCTGTCAAATTCAAACCTGTGTCATGTGACTGACAGAATTATAAAAGCTCTCAGTGACCCTAAAGATCCTCTAGGTTCGATGATAAAGAGAATTCGAAGTTGATTACAAGACCATCTAAAATTTTAGTTTCCTTCTAAGATACGTCAGAAATAAAATTTTGGGGGGCATCTGTTAGACAAGTATTTTCAATGTCCAAATTGTCAAAGGGGCTTGTGTATCCGACAAAATTCTTGAATGATTGTCTACAAATATAATGTAGTGCCATTTGACAAAATTGCAATATGGCCTATAGGGATTCGACAGAAAGAATATGTCAAAAGGGGAATTCAACGGAATAGATTACATCAAATAGGGAATTCAATGAAGAATCTGACAAAGGAATTCAACAGAGGAGAACACATGACAGAAATCAAATTGAACTAAATCGCAACAACACTATCAAGTAAAAGACTGCCGAAGTAAAATCATCAGAAGTATACCATTCAATAAACTAGTTTGACGATAATTTTCAATTGTCGACAAAATTAGGAATTCGACGGATATTAAGTGTTTGTCGAATGAAGGAAGATGCTAGTCATATCCTAAAGTCATTAAATAAGCTATCGGATGGATGATTGTGTGAAGCTATCATATAGACATGTTGATCAA
The DNA here is from genome assembly GCA_037074585.1 of Biancaea sappan. Taxonomy (NCBI): domain Eukaryota; kingdom Viridiplantae; phylum Streptophyta; class Magnoliopsida; order Fabales; family Fabaceae; genus Biancaea; species Biancaea sappan. The sequence goes on along the minus strand of CM073492.1, from coordinate 72,643,420 downwards.
TGACCAAGTCGTCAAATAAGGTGTTAGATAGGCATGTTGATCAACAACCAAGTCATCAAATGAGCTGTCAGATGAACATTTTGATCGACAACCAAGTTGTTAAATGAGTTATCAGATGGACATGTTGATCAACAACCAAGTCATCAAATGTCGAAGACACACTACTTGATCGACAACCAAGTTTTCGGATGTCGAATATACTGTTTGATCAACAGATTAGGTAGACGTGTCTAGTGGCCTAGGCAGTTAAGTTTGGTTTACCATACTATGTAATTTGTTGTAAATTGTCACTACGTGGCCTAGGAAGTTATGTTTAGTTACCATATTATGTAATATGCACAATAACTGTCACTTACGGGGCCAATAGTAGATAAATAGTTATTTCTATGATTTTCCTATAAATATTAGGATTTCTTATGTAAAAAAGGTTGGCAACTCTTGATCAAAATCCTAACATCTCACACTAGTAGATTAAAGGATTAACATCAAAATATGCCTTCTACTTCACATTTTAGTCAATTTTAATTCTAGTTCATCATCTATCTTTACTTCTTCATCTTCATCTTCATCTTCCCTCTATTCTATTTCTGATTTCTTCTCCTTCTTGCTTTCATTTATCTTTCTGCTCTTTATATTTCTGTGCTTTACATTCCGTCATTTACTTTCCTCCGTTTACTTTTTGTAGTTACCTTTTTTATGTACTTTACATTCTACAACTTATTTTCTTGCAATTTTACCACTTTCATTTAACTTCTGCAAAAAAAAACTTATTTTTAAACATCACGACCTTTCATACAAAACTTGTCAAAGTATTAGCACTCAACAATTTTGCTCATTTAAACGAGATTACTGCATAACTTTGAAAACACAATCGCTCAGTATTTATTGTTGGATTTGGATTTAGACCAAAAATCATCGTAAACAAATTGGCACGCCCGATGGGACAAGTTAATTTTTTTTTTGGATTTGGGTCAAACCAAAAATCACTGTAAACAATGTGATTCTGATTTGCTAGTGTGTTTATGATTTGCTATTTTGATCTATTGCTACTGTGATTCTGAATTACTAGTGTGTATGATTTGCTACCGTTTTGATTTATGGGTGAACTCTTGTTATTTTTACAATATATGATATGCTTTTATAGACGATAATGAGATTTAGATAATTATATCTTTTGTTAACACCTATATATATATATATATATTATATTTATTTATGAAAATTTATAGGATCTTACAATTTTCAATTTAATCTTGCGATTCGGTCTATCCTATAGCTCTTTTGATCTTATACAATATTTCAATCTTGATAACCTTGAAAGTAATATTCATATATGATCATATTTGCATGCGTGGATATATGATTTTAGAAAGAAAAGAGAAACTCTTTATACAAGAATAATTACCATAAGCATTTTTTATTAAGGTTGTGTCTTGAAATCTAATGGTTCAAGCAAGAGTTAGGATCATAAGTATCCAATTTGCTTATGGGATGTAGATCTACCCGCATATATGTTTTGAGGTATACATAACTTTGACACGCAGAAAGCAACCAAGTGCATGACACTTCTTGATGATTGAGAAAGCGGCAATTATACCAGTCTGACTCCCAACAAGTGTTACAAAAATGGCAATTAAAAGATAGGCCAATATACAATTTCTGAAGGACAAGCAAATGCAGAAACTTAATAAAACTAAGTTCAAATCGTCTTCTTCCCAACATGCATCCTTTTTCTTCACAGATTCATATTCCTTGTTGTCACACCCTTATTAGTCCTAGCTTCAATGTCTCTTCCCTTCTTCACTAGCAGCTCCATCACATCTATGTGCCTTGGCTCCGCTCATACACAACACAAAGCCATGTACCCATCTTCATTTTTCGCATCCACATCAACACTGTTCTCTAGCAAAGCTAGAATTGCCTTTGTTCTCCCTTTGAAGGTGGCTATGTGAAGTGTCATTCAGTCATGGTGATCTCTTCCATTAATGGTTGCTCCATTCTTGAGCAACCTCTATATTGTTCTTACTTTCTTCATTCTTCAACTACAAGGTGTAAGGTTGTGTTATCATCCTTTGCTCAGGAGTCTACTTTAGCCAATTAGCACCTTTTAGCAAGAAAAGCCTAAAAACCTTATATGTCCTCCTTTGACTGCTAGGTGAATTGGCCCCCAAGTGATTTTGATCATTCTGTGGTGGCTCTGTGAGCCAAAAGAAGCTCAACTCTTAAAATTGATCCATCTAGATTGGGATTTGAGAGGGATTTGATTTTGCAAGAAATGAAATGGGATGGAGGGAACATGAATTTGTGAAGAGAGAGAATGCACACTAGGAAGAAGATGATTTGAATGCACCATGTATTTTTTTTTAAAATTTTTATGTTTTTCAAAGTTTAAAAATACTTAAATTGTCCCTGCCACATTAGATTACACATAGATGCATTTAATCTGATTTAAGAAATTTTTTCTGAGGTAGAGTTGATTATTATTTTATTAATGGTTTGACTAACGAATAAGATCTTTTAGAATAAATTAAAAATTGGATGGAGTCTTTTAAAAAATTTTAAAGTTAAAGAAAATAAAGTTCACACACTACTAAATTTATGTACATTTTAGTGAAGGATTTACTGCAGTACTAACTTTTTAAAAAGCAATTCCCAACATATTCACTATTCAAAATTATTTCTCAATATACTAACTTTTTTTCACTTAATTTGACCAACACTTTATTGAAATTAATTAATATATAGAGTAAATTCAACTAAGTATTGGTTGGATTTTATGTACGTTGTGCAAAATTTTTTTCTTAACAGATGAAGAAATTCGACCAAACCTTGGTCAAATTCCTTCATATATATATATATATGTGTGTGTGTGTGTGTGTGTGAAATTGATCAAGGTTTGGTCGATTTCACATATATACATATATATATATATATATATATATATATATTAATATAATATATATTAAATATGATAATATATACTATATATTATATTATATATATATATATATATATAATATAATTATATAAGGAATTATATTAATATATATTATATTAATATAATTAATATATATTAATATATTATCATATTTAATATATATTATATTAATATATATATATATATATATTAATTTTTGTTTTAATTAAATTATAATAAACAAAATTTAATATATAGGTAAATAAGAAATAATAAATTAATATGAATAATAAGATAAGGAATAAGTCACAACAAATAAACAATAATATAAGTAAAACATATTAAATAAATAAAATAATAGTAAATTAAAAGCAAGAAGCATAACTAAATTAGATTAAACTTCTTTGGATTGACAATTTAATCAATATATATTATATTAATATATATATATATATATTAATTTTTGTTTTAATTAAATTATAATAAACAAAATTTAATATATAGGTAAATAAGAAATAATAAATTAATATGAATAATAAGATAAGGAATAAGTCACAACAAATAAACAATAATATAAGTAAAATATATTAAATAAATAAAATAATAGTAAATTAAAAGCAAGAAGCATAACTAAATTAGATTAAACTTCTTTGGATTGACAATTTAATCAATAATTTATTCTAAGAACTCTTTTAATTCAAATCATCAATGTATATATATATATATATAAGGAAAAATTGCACTTTACTCCCCTAAACTTTTCTCTATGTGCAGAAAACTCCCCTAAAGTTTCAAACTTGGCAAAAGACTCCCCTCAACTTTCATCTTGTGCAGAAAACCCCATAAAGTTAATTGACCGTTATTTAAATGATGATGTGCACTGAAACTCCTATCATGTCATCTTTTTTTATAGCTCAACTTTCCTAATTAGCCATCTTTTTACTAATCACTTGCCACATGATTCCCACCACGTCACCTTCCTTTTATTTCCCTACTCAACTGTAAAAAAAAAAAAAGATGACATGGCATAAGCTTCAGTCCACATTAGCATTTAAATAAATCCAGGTAAGGAAATAAAAGAAAGGTGACATGATGGGGATGATGTGGCAAGTGATTAGTAAAAAGATAGCTAACTAGGAAAGCTGAGCTATAAAAAAAAGATGATATGGCAGGAGCTTCAGTCCACATCAGTATTTAAATAACGGTCAACTGATAGTCAACTAACTTTAGGGGTTTTCTGCACAAATTGAAAGTTGAGGGAGTCTTTTGCTAAGTTTGAAACTTTAGGGGGTTTTCTGCACATAGAGAAAAGTTTAGGGGTAAAGTACAATTTTTCCTATATAAACAGTTCCACCTCCGACATTTATTGCAATTGACTTGGCGTGCCAAGTTGTCCATCTTCTTCATGCTGGCTTCAATAATTGCATGTTGTCCTACTACTTATTCAATCTATTCTTACACTATCCTTCCATGTTGGCTTCATAAAATCATCCTCTTTTATTTTACTATTAGTTCCCACATTGAAAAATACAAAATAATGATACACCTTTTAGTTGGCCAATGAATTTTCTTTTTTGATAGTGTCTTCCTTGGGAAGCCCAATAGGCCAACACTTACACCTACTCTCTTTTCACTATATAAATGTTGTTTTATTTGTTTTCTTTGACTTTTAGTTTCCTTCTCCTTTCTTGAACTCTCTTACATACTTATTACTAAGTTCATTTTGTGTCTTTATTTATTTATTTTTTTGGTACGTTTCTTGATGGCTATGAAAATAGATTTTGTGAAGGAAGTATGCCCATCACGTCAAAGCTGGAAGATCAAGGTTCGTGTCATACATTTATGGAAAGTTCATGAATTCAATCAACTAGATGAGGTTAACAAGGTTGACATGGTGTTGGACGATGTAATGGTACATTGCTTTATTATATATGTAACACCCAAGAAAATGGGCATATGAATATACATATATTATAGGATTTACCTCAGTGGTAGCCCATAATTTTCCTGAACAGTCCTAATATTCACAACTATACAAATTGTAAATTACATAATTTGCAAAGCAAATTACAGTCAAATAAATAAAATCCCTAAATTATCACAGGATCTAGGTGGCATATAGGATTACAGAGCATTTCTATTAGTTCATTTGGAACCATCCAGGCTCAAATGGAGTATATCTCCAAGCCGCTAACCTCCAGCGATTTTTCCATCCTCCTCAGCTGCTAAATCTGAAAACAAAAATAGAGAGTGTGAGTTTATGAAAACTCAGTGAGCAGGTGACTATGCAATGAAATATAACAGAAGTTCAAATACCAGGCTCACTACCATAATCAAAATAAATACCTCTAGCATAAACCAGTACGAAATATAATACATATATAACGTACCTTATCACGCATTCAAAACCCGCGATTCAATGCGAGTATACAATCTCACAAAACAATCCTCAACCAAATAAAAGCATAAATAAACACCTATACAAAAGTTCATTATACAATGCATTATGTATAATGCATTTCCCACTCTTTTCCATGTATACCCATTGAAACTACATAACCAACTTACACAATGGGTACACTTCCCGCACATTATGTATGATGCATGTCTCACTCTTTTCTACACCATATTGAAAATCAACTCTCAATGTGTATGCATACCCATTGACACTACTCAATGATATTACACAATGTGTAGCTTCCCATTCTATTTCCACACTTTCCACTTCTCATAATATAAATATGTAAATGATGATACGCAGTGCATTTTTCACACAAGTATCTCATAGCACACACCACATCAATTCACTATTTTAAATACAATTAAACATAAAACCCCCAATCCCACAAACTAATTGCCATAATCATTCAATAAAATTCATTGGTCTAGTTATTACCATTAATTAAGGAATTTCATTGATAAATTTTTAACTATGATGTGAATGAGATTTATATTGATTTAGCCAAATAATTTAATAAAACTTAAATGGCTAGGTCATCCACTCACCTTGATACCGATAAGGTTTACTGCATAAGAAATCCTAGGATACAAGCCAATGAAGCTCCCAAGCCACCTAGAACCAACCATAATCCTAAATAAATAAACACAGGAAATCATCACCACAAACTCTGACCTTTGACCACTCATTTGGTCATAACTCTTACCTAGTAACTTATTTGTTAATGAAACTTATACTATTGAAAAATAGACTCAAAGATCTTTCCAATGATATAAAATTTGTTAAAAATAGAGTCCGGACGAAGGAGTTATAGTCATTTGAAAATAAGCCAAGAAAACTCGGGATGGCTGGCGCCTAGGTGCCAAGCCCTTTTCTCCCTCTTCTTCTTCTAAAGTGTGGCGCCTAGGTGCCACACTCACGACAGAACGCGATCTACCTCAGATTGAGCCTAGATCAGGCTAAATCTTCACTGTTTTTCATGATTTCTTTCATAACATCTCATCCTCAATGTCTAAGGAGTATTTAGACACTAAAATCTGCAATTTTAACCTAGAAACGATGCCGAAATCTCAGTTTTACCTCAAATACTCTTAAAACTATAAAATAAGAAAAAGTTCAGGAAATCAAAATTTCTACTCTAATTTCTTACTTTCCTTAGGTTATTTGGCCACCAATGACTCACCCCACACTGCAGAAAAGTTCTCCGAAGCTCGTTGAGGATTTGGGTAGAAAGGTAGAGAGAAGGAAGAGAGAAAGAGAGAAGGAAGAGTGAGGAGAAAGAGAGAAAAGTGAGAAATGAGGAAAAAGGTGTGGGGCCACCTATATATACCCACTCATGGTGAAATTATTACTTTGACCCTAGGTCACTCTTGGTTAACCTTGATAATGGTAAATTCAAAATTTCTCCAATTTGGGTATTTCCTATATCCTAAGTGTTACCCAATTTCTCATTTCACTTTAGTCCCTCGTTGGACCTCATGACTACTCTCTCCCTATTCATTGTCTCTTAACTTTATCTCCATGAAATTTCCTCTTTCTTTTATCTTTCCTCAAAACTTAAAAACAATATCTGCAATAAAATACCGATTCAATTATTTATCTCCATTTCCATAAATAATATTCAAAGAGAATAAATTAAATATGAAAATTAAAAATAACCCAATAATTCCATTAAAATAAATGAAAATTTTCATTACCACAACCGTAATACCGCCAATTACGTGATTTCAAAATTGGTGGGTATTACAATAAATGTGGTTCAATGTATAAGCATTATGTCTAATTTGTTGTCTCGTTATTTTTTAGGGTTCTTGCATCCATGCAACAGTTAGGAGAGCACTTCTATGTAAATTTAAGGAAATTCTAATTAAGAGTAAGGTTTATTTCATCACTCAGTTTGATGCTGGTCAGGATAGTTGATCCTACTAAACAACTAAGCATGCATATAATATCCATTTCCAATGGTCTATAAAGTTACATTTGCTTGAGGATGATTCTTCTATAGGGATGTATGATTTTTATTTTTGTCCTATTGATGACAAATTATCGTGACGTGTAGATAAAAACTTCTTAGTCCATATGATTTTAATTGTTACTATGTACATTATTAATTTTTAATTAACTAATTTTCCACATTTATTTATTCCTTTTTTTTTGTTGTTGTTGTTGTAAATATATAGATGTCATCAGAAAATTGAGTACATATGGTTAAATTGAGGTCGTTCAACAAGGACAGGACCAAAAATAAGCTCATGAAATTAAAGTATTGAATTGAGATGCAATTTTTTAGATTCAAAGTGGATCTCAATGTGGTTGATAGTATTGGGACTGTGGTATTTGTAGTATTTAATAAAGAGGTATCTCGATTCCTACAACGTATTGCAAGTGAATTTCGTGATCACATTTATACGGTACTATTTAATTACTCTTTTATCATTTAATCAAGCAATCTCATTATATACATATTTACATATGTTTTTTATTTTATACTTTTGGTGACACTAACAAAATTCTGGAGTGTTTTGACAAGTTCTTGGAAAGAAAATTTATTTTCAAGATTAAAGTTGGTGATTCACTAATGTTTTCTTGGCACAGAAAATGAGCGATGATGATGATCTTATAAGAGCTTATTCTGCTTTCCAAAATGTGATTATGAATTATGAGACTATGGATGATAGTCAGACCATTGGTGAAACTGATCAAAAGGTATATAGTTATTGTAGTTTTTAATTTATTTTGGTTGCTTTATTTTAACCAAAAATATCTTATATTTGTAATAAAATGTGTTTTCCAAATGTAAGGTACCTCCAACATAGATCAGTCTAATTTGGTACTAATTCTAAGGAAGTTACACCCACTGTGAATACTTATATCAAAGAATTAAGTGTGGTGTCAGATGTGGCTGTTGATCTTACAAGAAATAAAGAATTTAATACTCAACTATCTTCTAATGTCAAAAAGACAATTAAGGTTGAGAAGCAAATAGAAGATGGATGCAAGTACCTTTTTTGTTATGCTGTTTCTTTATTAGGACGTAGAATGTGTTGATTTTTAATTTTCATGTCTGATGTTCCCAGTTGTTACTATTTTGGTGTTCTCCATTAGTGGAGCTACGAACAAGTTGTCAATTATTACCATTTTGGTGTTCTACATTATTGGATCTTTAATTTTTCATATATGATGTTAATGTTGTTACAATTGCTAAAGTTATTAATTGATATTTTATTCCATATTTTTTATGGGTTAAGTTTTAAGCATATAATAATATAACTAAATTCCCACAAAATTGACCATGTAATATTTAAGCATAATCATTTGAGCATGTATTATTTTTTTTTCATAGCTACAAATTGAATGTGTAGAAAAGTAAACAGTTTCTTGAAATCTAATTATGCCATAAGAATAGATTTTAAATGTGCAAACCAAAAAATAGTCTCATTGCAAATTGAAAGAGACAAAAATTATAAATTTTGATTGATTTCTCAATGTATAATTATGGTAATTAATATATGTCTCTAAATTATATTTAATTTTAATTTTAATTTTAATTTTAATTATTAGCCATAAAAAATTATGATAACTTGAAAGGATATCTCATAAATGCATTTAATTTGTTTGGTTGTTTAGACATAAATCTCATCATAATTAAGCTTTGGAATTTGATTCTACATTGTCTAGGTTCATAGTAGATTCTATGAATTTAGGTTTGATACTCATTCTCTCCATGGCATATTCAGTATGTTCTCCAAAAAATTAATTAAGCAGGCATGTGTTATAGTGTAAAATTTATTATTTTTTTGTCATAACTACAAATTGAACGTATAGGAATATGAATAGTCTTTTGAAATTTGATTATGCTATAAGGATAGATTTGAAATGTGCAGACAAGAAAATAGTTTCATTAGAAATTAAAAGAGACATAAATTATAAATTTTGATTGATTTCTTATTGTATAATAATGATCATTAATATATGTCTCTAAATTATATTAAATTTTAATTTTAACTATTATTTGTTAACCCAATCATATTAATTAATTTTTGAAAGAGGACAGCACATTACTTTTATCAATGGTTAGTTGATCAGTTGCTAATGTCAAAATTGATTATAAATAACTTTAAATTAAAATCAATTGCTCATGTCATTAATTAATGAATAAAAAGCATATAATTTAATAATTGTTTTTCATAACTACAGGTTGAATGTGTGGGAATACAAATAGTTTCTAGAAATCTGATTATGCCAAGGGTAAATTTGAACTATGTAGATCAATTAATAGCCTTATTGGGAATTGGAAGAGACATAAGATATATTAATAGCCATGAAAAATCGTAACAACTTGAAAGGAGTTATCATAGATGCATATAATCTATTTGGTTGCTTACACATAAAAAATGATCACGTACACGTTCCCCAAAAATTAATTAACGCATGCACATGTTATACTATAAAATTTATTATTATTTTTTTCATAACTACAAATTGAATATATAGGAATGTGAACAATTTCTTGAAACCTGATTATGCCATAAAGATAAATTTTAAATGTATAGACCAAAAAAAATTCTTATTGGAAATTGAAAGAAACATAAATTAAAATTTTTGATTGATTTCTCAATGTCTAATTATGGTAATTAATATATGTCTCTAAATTATATTAAATTTTAATTTTAATTATTATTTGTTAACCAAATCATTTAATTAATTTTTAATAAATTATAGCATATTATTTTTATCAATGTTTAGTTGATCAGTTGCTAAAATCAAATTGATTATAAATAATTTTAAATTAAAATCAATTGCTAATGTCATTAATTGCTAATTCCAGTGTCTGTCATTGTTGATTGTCCATATTCCAATTTAGGCTTTGAAAAGACCAATGGCTGCACATCATTAATATTTAGAATGACTATATACATAAATCAATCATATTCTTCTTCTTTTTCATTATAAGCAATTCATCTATAACATTAACTTTTATAAACCACATATTGCTTTATTGTTCAATCACTCCATAATCAAACATGTTGACTTGTTTAACAACTTCTTCGAACACTCCGCAAGGTATGATAAAGGTGGAGATATTGAATGAATCTACATAGCAAGAAACAAAAACTTCATTCCTTGGCCAATAATCATTCCTGCAACACATAGTCTACCAAAAATTATGAAAATGATACAAGGTGTATCCAGAAGAAAATGGCTTCGTCTTCACATGATGTCTCAAATAGCAATTATATGGCGCATGTAGATGTTCGTCATGTGATTGAAAAAGTGACACATTTATCAGCATCATCATCTCCACCCTTTTCAATAGCCAGGCAACCAACTCCTTGGCAATTCATGAGGTGGACGGAAGTTCGGCTTCCTTATCGACCTTGCTTATGGGATTTGCTCTTAAAAGGGCTAACAACACAATCTAATTAGGTGGAGACTTGGGCAGTTATACTTTATGAAACACAAGTCAAAAACATATATGATGACTATATTCTAATCGAGATTCAAGCTTTAAGAAATTGTCATATGATATGGGCCAACTCAATTACTTTTAATAAAGAGCTATTTTGACTTCGAAATTGCAAAACATTGATGCAGTTAATAATCATATGTTATACCTTTTCCCCAGTACAATAATGATGCAGTCAATATAGTTATCTTATTTTAAGTAATTTTTGTTTAATTTAAAATTTATTAATATGTATTTTGTTTCTCTATTTAAGACAAAAAAAAATCATTAGTTATATAATATCCCCATTCTTATTATTTTATTTTATCATAGGTGAGGAAAAGATTTATCTGAGCTCTGACAATATATGCAAAGCTGATACTAATAAAAGTAGCGTTGAAGATTTGTACATTGCTGAATTCTTAAATAGTATCAAATTATCTGGATTGCCCAATTATGAGTTGAAATTAAAGGTTGGTGTGTCTGTCATGTTATTGAGAAACATTAACAAATCTATAGGATTATGCAACGGTATAAAGTTATTGGTCACTAAACTAGGAAATCATGTAATAGAAGCAAGTGTAATTTTTGGTATCAATGTTGGAGAAAAGATGTTCATACCTAGACTAACAATAATTCCTTCAAACTCATGGTTGCCATTCAAGCTCACATGAAGACAATTTCCACTTACTGTATGCTTTGCAACAACTATCAATAAAAGTCAAGGCCAATCATTGTCTAATGTTGGCGTCTATTTACTTACCCTGATATTCTCTCATGGATAATTATATGTGGCTATTTCTAGAGTTCAAAGTAGAAGATGTTTGAAAATATTAGCTCTTGATAAGGAAGGAAAATTTTCAGATATTACCGCAAATATAGGTTACAAAGAAATTTTTAATAATTTATAATATTTTCATTAATGACAAATATTATATATATTAAAATATATTTACTTTTAAACATTGTTAATTTATTTTTTATCATTATTGTAGTATTCCGTGCATCGCACAGGTTCAAATACTGGTTAAATTAAAAACAAAGAGAAAAATAAAAAGTTAGTAAATAAAGGAAATAATAAAAAAATAAATAAATAAATACACCTAATAGGATTAAATCTTCTAGAAATAAGATAAATAAAATAAAATAACTAAGATAAAATATTAATAAATAAATAAACCTAAGATAAACACAAATCTATAAAATTCGAACTAAGTTTTAAAACTCTTTACCCTCTATATACTCTTTTTTTCTATACATATCATCCGGTTATTGAGGAGCTCCCATCCGAGGAAATTTAATTATTGAAAAGATGTGAAATAATGTAAGTAATGTGCTAGGTTGGTTCCTAGGAAAGAGAGGTAGGTCACAATTGAGACACTTAAATACCAATTTTTTCCTAGCTATAACCATTTTTAGACATGCACTCTTATATTATTACTCAGTGAACAATTTGGTGAAATCATAGTCGAACCCAAATACTATTCAACTTAACATATTCATATATTATCTAACTTACTGTTAGATGATTATTTTTAAAATATATAATTTCGACAAAAGTTATGTTGCTTGGCCGACAAGTAATTGTTTTCGACGGTGCAACAAAATAGTGTCGATTGTAAAAGTGTCAAACTAGTAATCTGACACGTAAAAATTCGACAGAAACCAGCAATCTGACAAGAAGGAATTCGACAAAGGAAATCAAGTTTAATAGACAAGTCAGTGTTAGACGATTTGGCAAGCACATCAGTCGCACAAGTAATATAGTGTAAAAGGAGTAAAGATGTCAATCCCACGGAGACTAATTGACTAACTACTGAAGAAATTTGACCGAATTAGTTAGACAAAAATATTGGATTGAAGATAGCTCTAGTCAATGAATGATAAAATAAAATCAATGACAGTAAATTTTTATAAGTTTTCTTTTAATAACAGTAAACAATGCAAAAATTGATGAAATTAATCTAATTAAAAGCCTATGGTCACTAATCCCTCTCCTCCATCCTAGAAATTACAAAACCCCTCTCACGCACTCGCAACTTATTCAACCATATAAGTTAATCCTAGGTTATTCTAATAACTTTAAAGATTTCTCCTGAATTTCAATTAAGATGCTTAACACCTACGTAATTCCCTGTATAGGTTAAGCCTAATACAACTAACCTAGCTTTGATTAAATGAGATTAACTAATATCTCTATTAGCTAATAAGTGAAAACACTTAGTAAGATTCACACACTCGTCCTCCTTATCAGTGTTCTACTATCACCTCCCTCTCCCAAGTTCGAAGACAACAACAAGCATAAATATAGGTTGATCAAATCTATATAATGAAACAGTAAAATGAATAAAAGGACTTATATTGATTGAAATAAGGTTACAAGTACATGAGAGAATGCAAAATTTATTCAAGAGTCGAGTTCATAGTAACCCTAGATGAAAAATCTAGCTACTCATGGAAAATAAATAGCGGAAAGCAGAAAAAGGGATAAAGATGGCATGAATCTGATGTGGGATGATGGATTGAGCCCCAAAGCCTTGAAAATTAGGTTCCCCTTGCTCTTCTAAGCCAAAACGGCGCTTCCCTCTCTCCCTCGGATCAGAATTTCCTAGAAAATAATCTCGGCAACTATTTAAAGCCTTTCTGAAAAGTTGATTTTTTGGTTCCGCCGCTGCAGCGATGAGTGGCAGAAACATGACATTGGTTAAATTTCTTCACTGTAGCTACATTATCTCTTTGCTTCAGCAAGGATTTCCATTCTTAGCTTTCTTCTTTAGCTTCTTTACTCAACAACTCTAAAGCTTCATTCCTCAATTGACTCCCAACTTTTGACCTTGTATATGATTCACAAAAATGGCACAAATCAATAGTAAAAATTGGGATTTAAGATAAGGAATATGCAAAAAGCCTTTAAAGTTCAAGAGGTGATTAAGAGGACAAAAATCATTTCAAAGTAAACATGTTTAGGTAAGTTGAACGTTAAATCATTAAATAAAAAGTACCAAATTAGTGTTAACTTGAGAACTTAACAGTCAGCCTGAAACATTTCGCGACAACACTATCAAGTATAAGTCTGTCGAAGTAAAATCGTCAGAAGCATACCATTTGACAAATGAGTTCAAGAGACTAAGTTGTCGAATGTCAAAGACATGCTGATTAATGACATGACCAAGTTGTCGAATGTCAAAGACAAGATAGGCAAAAGTTATCGAATGTGAAATGTCAAAGATATGCTGATTAACGATGTGACCAAGTTGTCGAATGTCGAAGACAAGATGGGTAGCTACTTCCATCATCAAATGGCCAAGGCAATTGTGTTGAGTAATATAAACTGTCACTTACATGACAATTAGATAGATAGGCAATTATTTCTATCATTTGCCTATAAATATTAAGTGTTTTTTGTAAACAAGGTTGGCATCTCTTGATTAAATATCCTAACATCTCACTCAAAGATTAACGGAATAATATCAAAACATGTTTTCCTCTTAAACCTTCCAGTTATTTTAATTGAAAGTTTATCTTTTAAATTTCTTCGTTTTTAATTCTTTTATCATTTCTTGCAATTTTATTCCAATTGTTTATCGCTTTCTTTCAACTTTTGCAATTTACTACACTTTCGTTAATCTTTTTTGCCATTAACTTTCTACCATTTACGTTCTGCAATTTACTTTCTGCAACTTAACTTTTATGTACTATCATGAACTTCCACTTTCTTGTTCTTATTGTTTTATTTAACTTTTCTTCAAAAAACGTATTTCCAGCCTTCTTTTCTTTATTCAAGTTACTAAACATTCGACATATTTTCTATTTACTAAAGATATTACCGCATAATTTTGAAACCACATCATTCTCAATTTCTATTATTTGTTGTCGGATTTGGCTTAAATCAAAAATCACTATTAACACTTACGTAGCTAAGATAAGGCCAGGGAGTCATCAATCCATGCAACCAGATTCCTTGCTAATCATTAATGTGTTCTACCATAACTCTTTGAATGAAGGATGTCATGATGTGTCACATCCCAAAAATTGAGCATGTGAAAAGATACTACTCATTTGATAAAATTCTCAAACATACGTTATTTACATATATTCTGTAAGGTTTTACATTCAACCTTAATCATTCATTTCACACTACAGAATTATATTCATCTGATAAGCAAATATAGACATACATAGTCTGATATTTCTATCTCATCGCAAGCCTAGGAGACCTATAGAAAGTACAGAGCGTTTCTAGTGTCCACATTAATAAGTACTGGTATCCCACCAGACAGAAATAGAGAATAATCCCAAGGGGCTTCTAATCTTCAAACGGATACTCTTGTTCTTTATTTTCTGTATCTGAAAAAAATAATCATAGGGAGTGTGAGTTTATTTAAAAACTCAGTAAGTAAATAACTGTACTATATAAAATATCAAAAGTACAAATACCACATTTACTCATATAATTAATTGTCTTATACATCGAGTAGTATGGGACTCTAAACCTTTCAAACTCATGAATAAGATTTCATAGATATACACCGAGTAGTATGGGACTCTAACCCTTTCAAACTCGTGAATAAGATCTCATAGGTATACACCGAGTAGTATGAGACTCTAACCCTTTCAACTCGTGTATAGGTTTCATAGATATGCACTGAGTAGTATGGGACTTTAACCCTTTCAAACTCGTGTATACGATTTCTTAGATATACACCGAGTAGTATGGGACTTTAACCCTTTCAACTCGTGTATAGGTTTCATAGATATGCACTGAGTAGTATGGGACTTTAACCCTTTCAAACTCATGTATTAGATCCCGTAGATCTTTGCTCATTAATAAGATAGTGAGACTTTATCACATAGTATAATTGCCATGAAATAAAATAATTTCTACATACTCTTATTTCTACCGATCATCATATACTCCCATATGAAAAATTGATTGCTTATTATCCAAATAATATTGTAAATGGGACTTATATTGTACTTTGACTAGTAATATCAAATTAGCTGAGCAAGGTTATTCACTCACCTTGAAGTTTGTCCAAGTTTACCTTGTTCCACACTAGAATTTGTGTAGAAAAATTTCCTAGTAAAATATATTACAAGGAAACATAAGAAAGGAAACAAAATCACGAAAATACGTAAAATTTTCTGATTGCTACAGTAACGGTTTGCTACAGTACGGTTCGCTACAGTGCCGGTTCGCTACAGTACCGTTGACTGCCGACACTACAGTAACTGCTACAGTAACTCGAAGAAAAATTTCCAGATTTTCCCGAAATTTCTGGTCGCTACAGTAACTCGGTTTTTGCAGAAGTTTTTGCAGAAATTTCTAACAAATTCATCCTTTCCTTTCTTGTTTCAAAACCAGAATTTCAACTCTTTTAACCGATTATAATTCAAATATAACTTCTAAAACAACTGAGATTCATGAATTATCATCAAAATCTTCAAGAACAAAACCTCCTCTGATATTCTACATAAACTGAAATTTAAGGAAAATAATGAGATTAAAGCTTACCTTTGATCCTTACAAAGCCTTTGAACCGAACAAATAATCAAAACTCTGAAGATCAAGGAAAAGATTTGAGGAAAGGATGAAGGAAGGAGAGAAGACGCTTTGCTTCGGTTGCTTCGGTTGCGTAAAAAATGAAGGGGGTACTATTGAAGCTTTATATTAAATATTTCTAATGGGTTATTCAATAACCCATGGGTATCCATAACCCAACATCCAAACTCATCCAGTCAATTTACAATAAATGGGCTAATTGACCATTCTGAAACCACTTTTCCATGAATTTCACCATTCTTAGAATATATCCCTCATTGTGTAAATATTTAGTTCAGTCATTTAACTCAATTTTCATAAATAATATTCAAAGAGAACAATTAAATATGAAAATTAAAAATGACCAAAATAAATAACTAAAGTAACGTTGTAGAATTCTAAAATACTCTTAAGCGAATTATATTCTGAAATTAACGGGTATTACATTCTACCCCCCTTAAAAGAATTCGGTCCTCCGAATTAAAATCTTACCTCAAGTTTCAAATAAATGTGGATAGTTTTTCCACATTTCATCTTCTGCCTCCCACGTAGCTTCCTCGCGAGAATGATTTCTCCAAAGAACCTTGACAGTAGGAATTTCTTTAGTACGCAATTTCTTGACTTTTCTATCAAGGATAGCTATTGGTACCTCTTCGTAGGTGAGAGTTTCATCAAAATGAACTTCTTGGGGTTGAATGACATGAGAAGGATCAGGAAGATACTTCCGTAGCATGGACACATGAAATATTGGATGAACTCCCTCTAGGTCGGAAGGTAGGTCTAGGCGATATGCCACATTACCCACTCTGTCTACAACCTCATATGGGCCAACATACCTCGGACTAAGCTTTCCTTTCTTCCCGAATCTCATTACTCCCTTCATAGGTGAGATTCGTAAGAAAACCATATCACCTATTGCAAATTCAAGGTCACGTCGTCGGTTGTCCGCATAAGACTTCTGTCTACTCTGAGCAATTAACAACTTCTCTCTGATCAGTTTAACTTTATTTATATCTTCTTGTATCATCTCAGGTCCAAATATTTTAGTTTCACCAAGTTCAAACCAACCTATAGGAGATCGACACCGTCTCCCATATAAAGCCTCAAAAGGTGCCATCTGGATACTGGCTTGGTAACTGTTATTATAAGCAAATTCAATAAGAGACAAATGATCTTCCCAACTTCCACTGAAATCCATCACACAAGCTCTTAGCATATCCTCTAAAGTCTGAATTGTCCTTTCGGACTGTCCATCAGTCTGAGGATGGAATGCTGTGCTAAGATTCACTTTGGTACCCAAAGCCTCTTGAAAGACTTTCCAGAACCGAGAAGTAAACTGAGGTCCTCGGTCTGATATAATGGATATTGGTACACCATGAAGTTTCACTATTTCTTTAACATAAAGTCGAGCAAGTTTTGCTACACTGAAAGTGGTATGAACAGGAAGAAAATGTGCTGACTTAGTAAGTCGATCCACTATGACCCATATTGAGTCATTTTCTTTTGTTGACCGGGGTAAACCTACTACAAAATCCATAGTGATCCTTTCCCATTTCCATTCGGGAATATCTAGTTTTTGCATCAAACCAGGTGGTCGTCGATGTTCAGCTTTAACTTGCTGACAAGTCAAACATCGAGCTACAAAATCAGTCACGTCTCGCTTCATGCCCTCCCACCAGTAAACTTGTTTCAAGTCCTGATACATTTTCACAGCACCAGGATGTACAATGTAGGGCGAACCATGAGCTTCCATTAAGATTTCATGTTTCAAAGATTCAATGTTGGGGACACAGAGTCTCCCATTAAACCATAAGACTCCTTCTTCATCTACCAAGAAACTTGGTGCTAGATCTTGCCTTGCCTTATCTCTGATTTTGACCATATCAATGTCATTTTCTAAAGTTTCTTTTACTTTTTCAACAAGAGATGATCTAACTGTTAAATGAGCCAGAAATGTACCTGACTCAGTGATCTCGAAGAATACTCCATCAGCTTCCAATTCTTGTAGTTCATGTATTAGAGACCTCCTTATAGTGGAAATGTGAGCTAAACTTCCCATAGACTTTCGACTTAAAGCATCAGCCACTACATTTGCTTTACCTGGATGGTAAAGGATGGTACAATCATAATCTTTCAGAAGTTCCATCCACCTTCGTTGCCTTAGATTGAGATCTCTCTGCTCAAAAATGTACTTAAGGCTTTTGTGATCTGTAAAAATTTTACAAGTTTCCCCATACAAGTAATGTCTCCATATCTTTAGGGCAAACACTACAGCTGCCATTTCCAAATCATGAGTGGGGTAATTCAATTCATGATTTTTAAGCTGACGTGAGCCATAAGCTATGACTTTACCATGTTGCATCAACACACACCCTAAGCCTATCTTTGAGGCATCACAGAATACAGAGTAACCCCCTGGTCCTGATGGTAGAATTAAGACTGGTGCAGAAGTTAAACACTCTTTCAATTGGGTGAAACTTTGCTCACATGAATCATCCCAATTGTATTTAACATTCTTTCGGGTTAACTTATTTAATGGGAGAGCCGTCTTAGAGAAATCTTTGACAAAGCGACGGTAATACCCTGCTAAGCCAAGAAAACTACGTACTTCCGACACAGTTGTTGGTCTAGGCCACTGTTTAACTGCTTCAATTTTATTTGGATCTACATGAATACCTTCTTGGGAAATAACATGTCCCAAAAACGTTACATGACCCATCCAGAATTCACATTTTGAGAGCTTTGCGTACAACTGATGCTCTCTCAAGGTCTGAAGCACTATTCTCAAATGCTCAGCATGTTCTTTATGACTCTTTGAATACACCAAAATATCATCAATAAATACAATTACAAACTTATCAAGGAAGGATTTAAACACTCTGTTCATTAAATCCATAAATGCTGCTGGTGTATTTGTCAACCCAAAAGACATCACAAGAAACTCATAATGTCCATACCGTGTACGAAAAGCTGTCTTAGGTATATCATCGTTCTTAATTCGTAACTGATGATATCCAGACCTTAGATCAATCTTTGAAAAGTATTTTGCTCCTTGAAACTGATCAAACAAATCGTCTATCCTTGGTAAAGGATACTTATTTTTCACTGTGACTTTATTCAGCTGACGATAATCTATACATAATCTCATAGAACCATCTTTCTTTTTCACAAAAAGAACAGGAGCACCCCAAGGTGAAAAACTTGGGCGAATGAACCCTTTGTTCAACAAATCTTCCAATTGTTCTTTGAGTTCTTTTAGCTCAACAGGAGCCATACGATAAGGTGGAATAGAAATTGGTCTTGTGTCTGGGACCAAATCAATACTGAACTCAATATCTCTTTCTGGCGGTAATCCAGGTAAATCTTCTGGGAACACATCTGGGAATTCATTAACCACATGAATGTCTTCTAACTTCTGTTCTTTCTTTTCTAAATCTTTGATAAAAGCTAGAAATCCCTGACATCCCTTTCGCAACATACGCCGGGCACTTAACATAGATATCATGTTGCAAGGTACATCACTTCGATCTCCTTGAAACACAAAATTACTCCTCCCCGGTATATTAAAGGAAATAACTTTGTCACGACAATTTATAGTAGCATGACAAGAAAATAGCCAGTCCATCCCTAGAATCACATCAAAATCTAACATATTGAGAACCATAAGATCTATCTCAGTTTCCATGCCACCAATAATTATTTTACAAGAACGATAACATGTTTTAACCATCAAAGTCTCTCTCATCGGTGTGGAAACAAAGAATGGTTCTTTAAGAGTAATCGAATCAAATGCAAATCTCTTGGCAAATAGGGGCGACACATATGAGTGAGTAAAACCGGGGTCAAACAAAATACGTGCAGCAAAAGTATTAACAGATAATATACCTGTAACTACAGCATTGGATGTTTGAGCATCATGTCGGGTTAGAGCATATACTCTTGCATTTCCTCTGCCAGCAGCTTGTTTTCCACGGTCACCTTGGCCTCTTCCAGAACCTCTTCCCATACTACCCCCTATTGAAGGGGTTGATGTTTGAGTAATAGAAGCAGAAATAGATTGTGGTCGAGGTGGCAAAGTAGACCCTTGACCTGGTCTTGTCATGAGCTGAGGGCATTCCCTTATAAAATGTCCTTTTTGTCCACAGTTAAAACAACCTGTACCAACAGTGTTTAACCTGCATTCTCCGAAGTGAAACTTTTCACATTCAGGACATTGAGGTTTTTCCCTTCTACCTTGAGTACCTCCTCTACTAGAAGAGCTAAAACCACCCCTGGTCTCTGACCAAGGCTTAGCCACACTGGCTGTAGAATAAGATGACTTAGTAGGAGTGGCTGGAGCATGTTGTGATGCAGTAAAGGGTTTCAAAGTCCCTGAGTCTTCCCCTTGATCAAAAGATCTTCTATATCTAGCTTTCTTCTTTTGACGATATTCTTCTTTATTCTTTGACCTCTTTTCCATTCTTCGGGCCACATCAACAGCCTCTGAGTACGAAGAGTAATCGTTCATATTGGAACCCACTTGATCATATAAGGCATCACGAAGCCCTTCCACAAACTTTTCTATTTTCTTCCTTTCAGAAGGAATGATTTCAGGGGCATATTCAGATAATTTAACAAACTGAGCTGAATACTCGTCAACAGTCATGGTTCCCTGTCGTAGATACAGAAAATCCCTGGCCCTGGATGATCGTTCACTTGCCGGAAGAAATTCATCCATAACTAATCTGTAAAATTCTGTCCACATAACTGGCGATGCGCCTTGAATTCTAGCTTTCTTCCAGTTCCTCCACCATTTACCAGCCCTACCTTTTAACTGAAAGGAAGTGAATTCTACCTTTTGAGTAGGAGAACACCCTATAGCATTACAGATTACTTCACAATCTTCAAGGAAACATTGTGGGTCTTCTTTGGGATCTTCCCCTGAAAAAGTAGGAGGCCTCATTTTCTGGAACTCAGACATTCTTACCTCCCTTACGTTATCTCCTCTAGCTAACTGAGCTGGTGGTACAATTTCAGCTTCAACAATAGGAGGATCCACTGGCAGGTTAGCTTGTGCAGCTCGACCTCTCATTTCAGCCTCAAATCGGTCAAATCGTTCATTCATCAAATTAATCACATGTGCAATAGTTGCATTGCCAACGTGAGCATCAGGTTCGACTCTCCTTGCTTGCTCACTAGTTGCGCCCTCAGTACTTTGAGCATGTAAACTATCACCACGGTTAGGATCATCTTGCACATGTACTGGTGGATTTATGGCCCTCCTTGGACCCATATGCTCATTATTATTAGAAGATCCTTCTGACATTGTACTGTCACAGATCTACACACATAGCAAACAATTTTCAGACATAAACAAAATATCACTTACTAGCCCCACTGAGAAGTTATCTATAAAGTGACGTTATACTCTACAAGGTCTTTTATGGAACCTAATCCTATGGTCATGCCGCGGCTCATGACAATAGGGAAGGGCCCACAAAGATCACTTTGCTCTGTACTCTATAGGGGACCTATAAAACCTTCCTCTGATACCAAATTGTCACATCCCAAAAATTGAGCATGTGAAAAGATACTACTCATTTGATAAAATTCTCAAACATACGTTATTTACATATATTCTGTAAGGTTTTACATTTAACCTTAATCATTCATTCCACACTACAGAATTATATTCATCTGATAAGCAAATATAGACATACATAGTCTGATATTTCTATCTCATCGCAAGCCTAGGAGACCTATAGAAAGTAAAGAGCGTTTCTAGTGTCCACATTAATAAGTACTGGTATCCCACCAGACAGAAATAGAGAATAATCCCAAGGGGCTTCTAATCTTCAAACGGATACTCTTGTTCTTTATTTTCTGTATCTGAAAAAAGTAATCATAGGGAGTGTGAGTTTATTTAAAAACTCAGTAAGTAAATAACTGTACTATATAAAATATCAAAAGTACAAATACCACATTTACTCATATAATTAATTGTCTTATACATCGAGTAGTGTGGGACTCTAAACCTTTCAAACTCATGAATAAGATTTCATAGATATACACCGAGTAGTATGGGACTCTAACCCTTTCAAACTCGTGAATAAGATCTCATAGGTATACACCGAGTAGTATGGGACTCTAACCCTTTCAACTCGTGTATAGGTTTCATAGATATGCACTGAGTAGTATGGGACTTTAACCCTTTCAAACTCGTGTATACGATTTCTTAGATATACACCGAGTAGTATGGGACTTTAACCCTTTCAACTCGTGTATAGGTTTCATAGATATGCACTGAGTAGTATGGGACTTTAACCCTTTCAAACTCATGTATTAGATCCCGTAGATCTTTGCTCATTAATAAGATAGTGAGACTTTATCACATAGTACAATTGCCATGAAATAAAATAATTTATACATACTCTTATTTCTACCGATCATCATATACTCCCATATGAAAAATTGATTGCTTATTATCCAAATAATATTGTAAATGGGACTTATATTGTACTTTGACTAGTAATATCAAATTAGCTGAGCAAGGTTATTCACTCACCTTGATGTTTGTCCAAGTTTACCTTGTTCCACACTAGAATTTGTATAGAAAAATTTCCTAGTAAAATATATTACAAGGAAACATAAGAAAGGAAACAAAATCACGAAAATATGCAAAATTTTCTGATTGCTACAGTAACGGTTTGCTACAGTACGGTTCGCTACAGTGCCGGTTCGCTACAGTACCGTTGACTGCCGACACTACAGTAACTGCTACAGTACTCGAAGAAAAATTTCCAGATTTTCCCGAAATTTCTGGTCGTTACAGTAACTCGGTTTTTGCAGAAGTTTTTGCAGAAATTTCTAACAAATTCATCCTTTCCTTTCTTGTTTCAAAACCAGAATTTCAACTCTTTTAACCGATTATAATTCAAATATAACTTCTAAAACAACTGAGATTCATGAATTATCATCAAAATCTTCAAGAACAAAACCTCCTCTGATATTCTACATAAACTGAAATTTAAGGAAAATAATGAGATTAAAGCTTACCTTTGATCCTTACAAAGCCTTTGAACCGAACAAATAATCAAAACTCTGAAGATCAAGGAAAAGATTTGAGGAAAGGATGAAGGAAGGAGAGAAGACGCTTTGCTTCGGTTGCTTCGGTTGCGTAAAAAATGAAGGGGGTACTATTGAAGCTTTATATTAAATATTTCTAATGGGTTATTCAATAACCCATGGGTATCCATAACCCAACATCCAAACCCATCCAGTCAATTTACAATAAATGGGCTAATTGACCATTATGAAACCACTTTTCCATGAATTTCACCATTCTTAGAATATATCTCTCATTGTGTAAATATTTAGTCCAGTCATTTAACTCAATTTTCATAAATAATATTCAAAGAGAACAATTAAATATGAAAATTAAAAATGACCAAAATAAATAACTAAAGTAACTTTGTAGAATTCTAAAATACTCTTAAGCGAATTATATTCTGAAATTAACGGGTATTACATGATGGATATTTCCTAGTGAAGGATCATATCTCCCAAACGATATGAAATTTTCTTGACGAATTCTCGTGAGAGATATAGGATTTTTAGGAGAGAGAAAGAGAGAGGAAGACGATGATTTCTATGAGAAGAGTAATTGAGTGAGAAATTTGTAAAGGTTTAAGAGTCTATTTATAGGTGGAGGTTTAGGCTTAGTTAAGAGGAAAATATTTAAATTCATTTAAGATTCTACAGATTTATGTTTATCTTAAGTTTATTTATATATTAATATTTTATCTTAGTTATCTTATTATTTAAGATGTATTATCTATGTATTATATTAATTTTAAAATTACTTTCTTTATCTTGCTGCTTATATTGTTTGTTACTATTATTTAAGATAATATTATTTATTATTTTTTTAATATTATATGTTTTATCATCCTTATACTAAGTGTATACCACATGTGTAAATTCATATTATTTGATTGTATTTTAGTTAGATTTGCTCTAGTCTCTTATTTTTTTTTTTTAGTCATCCCTATCTTGATTAAATTGTCTATTCAAAGTTTAATCTAATTTGATTATGCTTCTTGCTTTTAATTTACTATTATTTTATTTATTTAATATGTTTTACTTATACTATTCTTTATTTGTTGTAGTTTATCCTTATCTTATTATTCATATTAATTTATTATTTCTTATTTACCTATATATTAAATTTTATTTATTTAATAGGTTTTACTTATCCTATTATCATTTATCATGTAAATTTTATTTATTATAATTTAATTAAAACAAAAATTAAAAAAATATATAAAAATAGTTTAATATTTAATATATATAGTAATATATATATATATATATATAATATTATATTATCTATATATATATATATATATATATGAAGGAATTCAAACAAAGTTTGGTCGAATTCCTTTATCTGTTAAAAAAAAATTTTTTGCAAAGCATACATGAAATTTGATCATATATTAGTCAAATTTTATACTTTTACATGAAATTCAACCAATATTTAATCAAATTTACTTTATATATTCACTGGACCAAGTATTAGTAGAATTAAATAAAATGTTAGTATATTAAGAAATAATTTTGAATAATATATACTAAATTTTTTTAAAAAAATCAATACCACAGTAAATAAATCCATTTTACTTTTTACCCCTTTATAACTAACTAAATTTTAGGGGAAACAACTGTAAATTACTGGGACAATCCGTCCTTGTCCTAGTTGTTGGTGTCTTCCGGGTCATGGGTGATTGCTGGACAGAACAGATTGAATGTACCACGTCATGTGCACCAACCAAACGTTCTAAAATGAAAGAAATTCAAAATCACAACTCAAGTGGCAAAACCCGTAATTCAGAGAAACCTGCATGGGCGTTTCCGATATGCCATAACATGACAAACAATAAAAATCCAGCCACACACACACACACACACACACACACACACACACACACACACACACGCTGGACAGAACAGATTGAATGTACCACGTCATGTGCACCAACCAAACGTTCTAAAATGAAAGAAATTCAAAATCACAACTCAAGTGGCAAAACCCGTAATTCAGAGAAACCTGCATGGGCGTTTCCGATATGCCATAACATGACAAACAATAAAAATCCAGCCACACACACACACACACACACACACACACACACACACACACACACACGCTGGACAGAACAGATTGAATGTACCACGTCATGTGCACCAACCAAACGTTCTAAAATGAAAGAAATTCAAAATCACAACTCAAGTGGCAAAACCCGTAATTCAGAGAAACCTGCATGGGCGTTTCCGATATGCCATAACATGACAAACAATAAAAATCCAGCCACACACACACACACACACACACACACACACACACACACACACACACACACACACACACTCTCCCTCTCGTGTCTTCCGGATTTCACAATCAAGTCGGTAAAAGGTACTCTCTCTTTCTCTCTCATTTCTTCCAGATCTCCAAATCTAGGGTTTCTTCATTGTTATTGCCGCTCTATGAATTTGTTCAAATCAGTTGCTTAAGCTTCTTGGTCAAATTTATAATTGGAAGCTTGTATTGACTCATTTCCATATTTCACCGGGTATTTGCTTAGCTCACTATGCTGATTTTACTTTATCTTGTTTTATATTCTATAATATAGGCCAGTTCTTTTTATATGTGGGTATGCTTGCTTTCGATCTTTGATTTAGTGTTCCTTTATAGGGGAAAGTTGCTTTATGTGATCATTTCGGTTAATATATTTAATTGACATCTATTTGTGGAGTATTAAGCCCGTTTATGTGCCATATTTTTTCTTTTCTTTTGTTTTAATGTTCTAGGGCTCTCTTGGCTGTGGGCGAAATGAATTCATGGCAAAATGTTTTATCCGTAGTTGGATGCTTGAAGATTACTTTTCCGTCCCCCCCCCCCCCCCCCCCACAAAAAAACAAACCCCCTCTCTTGGCTTAGATTTTATTTCCCCTTCCAACGTTCCTGATGATAAATGGTAGTGTTTTCCTCGGTCTTTGGCTAATTATGGTCGCCTCATTTCACCATAATTTGGACGAAGATGGAACTAAAGCCTCTTTACTATTCAGGAAGGAATATTAAGTCCTTGTTATTATCTATGACCTGTTCCCTGCAAGAGCTCAATGATGTTCTTGTTTGAGAAATAGGGTACTTGGCAATTCAGCAATAGATACTGAAACTTACAAGACGAGACCTTTTAACCCTTTTTTTCTGATAATAAATCATATTATTAGGAATACATCTTTTGCTACTAAAATTATGATTATTCAGTTCTCTTTTCAATTACTTCCGTGGTTTTTTATTTAGATTTGTGTAATGGCACTGAAATTGTTATGGTTAATGAGTAAAGAGACTCATATCACCATTTGATGGTTTATTATAGTTGTTTGAATTAATCTACCAATTGAAATTTGCTATTTCTTAGTTTCAAAAGATTTGGGGTATGGATGCGCATGTCTGTAGAAGGGTAATTTGTGAACTGTTGTAAACTTTTTTGCATTTATTAGCTGGTTATCAACACCTACCATTTTTAATGTGTGTAATAGTTAGATACACTGTGCTTGCTGATGCATTGTATAAACTACATGTTGAAGACCTTCAATCCCCTTCCCTAAACAAGACATGTCATTGATGCATTCCTTTTTCTTCAGTATTCCATAAAAAATTTGCCTTATCCTGTTTCTTGCTGTACTTTTGTTTGATCTTCTCTCACAAGTACAGGCTTCATTTAAGCTTCACTAGGGTTTCAGAAGAGAGACAGTATGCACAGCTTTTGGCAATTAGGAGATGAGCTTCGTGGACACTCAAAAGCATCGGAGGATCACGAATGGTTGTTGGCTGCTTCTAAATTGGCTGAGCAGACAAGGTCAAAGGGAGAGCGTGTGAATAACCTTGATCTTTCGAAGGGCCCAATTGAAACAATGTCAATGGATAAATTTGGGTTCCAGGAAGATAATAAATTTGACACCCTTAACTTTAGCATGCTAAACCTGGAGTCCAAATTTACCGAAAATTTGACCAAAGGCACCCCCAGAAATGGTATTTACAATGTGAATGCAGTGTACCCCAAAAGTAATGTGAGCTTGGTAGCAAACATTATTGGCAACAAGTATAGCAGCAATATTCAGAACAGCAAAGAGTCCAATAATAACGGAAACAGCAATAATAACAACAATGAAAGTGCCAACTCAAATGCAGTTGACAAAAGGTTTAAGACCTTGCCTGCATCAGAGACACTCCCACGAAATGAGGTGCTCGGAGGATACATCTTTGTCTGTAATAATGACACCATGCAGGAAGACTTGAAGCGTCAGCTATTTGGTAATTGTGAAAATAGTTTGGAAATTTTCATGGCATCTTTTGCTTATGAATTTGAGCATGTTGGACATCTTTACATTTGTTTTTGTCAGTACACATTGCATGCACATTTTTACCTTTGTTAGTTTGGATTTTAAGTTGTTTCTGCATTGAGATTTCAATTACGATACTTTTGCTCATGGGTAGTGTACTGTAGCATGTGCAGATAACAAATGGTATGGTCTATATGAGTGAATATAATTAGTCAAATTATCTTGCAAATTGACTGTTGTAATCTCTTGTTAGGTTTGCCTCCAAGATATAGGGATTTGGTCCGGGCAATAACACCAGGGCTACCGCTTTTCTTATATAACTACACCACTCATCAGTTACATGGTATCTTTGAGGTGGGTTGTATTTGATTTTTCTTTTGTACTGAACAGTTAACTGCACTGTGCTCAAGAATTTGTTTTTTTAGGAAAATATTTTTGGGAAATGGAGGACAGAAAATAACAAGTTGATGGCAGAAAGGATTGAGATTTAGTTTGTTTAATCATCATTTAAACTTTTTTGTTGCAGGCTGCGAGTTTTGGGGGCTCTAACATTGATCCAACTGCATGGGAGGATAAAAAATGCAAAGGCGAGTCAAGGTTTCCAGCTCAGGTAGAACCTAGGGAAGGGTTTCACATTTATCTTGTCTCTAGCATGTTGAATAAATTGATGGATGATTTTACTCTTCATCTTCATATATAGGTAAGAATCCGTGTTAGGAAACTTTGCAAGGCATTGGAAGAAGATGCATTCCGGCCAGTCTTGCATCACTATGATGGTCCTAAATTTCGTCTTGAGTTGTCAGTTCCTGAGGTAAGATGGAATGTTCCTCTCACGCATAATTTGACAAAATTGGTCTCAATTGTTCGTTTGGGGGGTGATATGCATTACTTTATTTTGCAGACCCTGGAACTGCTAGACCTATGCGAACAAGCAGGTACAGCAGCATAAGCAAACATCAGAATATGCAATATTGTATGTTGGTTTTGGTGTGCTGGATGTGAGCTTTTGGCAGGTTTTCCGTGAAGCGTAAGCTTGGAAGTTGGACACTTTGGCAGGATCATCTTGGGGGATATAGGGTTAGGTGTTAAGAGACCCTGCTCCATAAATGCTGAGGCGTCCCTTTGAAGACGCTTTGTAGCTGTTGCTTGTCATTTGATACCATAGTAATATTAGGTACAGAGTCGCTATGGCGTCATAGAGAATGACAGCCATTTGTGGGTGAAACTTCGTGTATTCTTGTTAGAGATTACGTGTAGCTATGCTATAGCAATCCCTTTTCTAAAATGATCTTTTTCTGCCCCATTTGTGCCCTATGTCATATGACCAAAAGGTTAAATAGTATGTTAGGTTCTCATAGTTTCACCTAGTTTTAAATTTGATCTCGAAACTTTCAAAATTTCATATATATTGGATTTTAAATTTACAAAAGAAAAAAATGTCTTGTTAATTCTTACACATGTTACGTTGAGTAAGATGTCGAAGTTAGAACATTAACTCATGTCATCAACCCAATCAACACAATGTGTACCCAGGCATCAATTTTTTAATTTCTTAATTATTTAAGAGAGGATGAGCGTGGTCATACACGAAGAAACAAAGCTACAACCATACATTTAATTTCTTCCCATGCCTTTAATGCCTCGTCGACGTTCCCCACAATACATAAGCGGTGTAAGTAATGGAATCATTTATCCCCTTCTCTTGCATTTGCTGAAAAACATGCTTCATGGACGAAAGTCTCCCAGCTTCATAACTGGAGAGGAGATAGTTGGGAAGGGCAGCGGCGGCTCTGATGTCGGAGTTTATGGGTGCCATGAGGATGTTGGTGTCGTTGTTGTAGAGCTTGAATCGGGTGAACCCATTGGATTTGAAGCTCCACTACCTTGAACCCATTGGATTCTGCAAAAACAAGGGGAAAGAAGGAAAATCCAATGGTAAAATTGGAAGGAATGAAGTCGCATTTTTAAATAAAGTGTGTCTATGTTTAGTTGTTAACCTGACAAAGCAGAGAGTGAGAGAATAAGAAAGTAGAATGAGAACGCAAGAGAAGCCATTGCCATTCTCTGTTTCTGAGTAATGTAGAAGCAGGAGGCAGGAGCAGTTATATACATTTTATAACTTATCATATCCCTCATCCTTAAAGCTATAATTTTATAGAGAAACAGTTCAATTTAATCCCCTTTTTATTTTTAAAAAACAGAGAGTAATAGAGACGGCAGGAGTGTTGGGATAGTGTTTGTGTACAAGAGTTCATTTTATTTAATCCATCACATACTCTTCGGATCAGTAACCTCTGCCTTGATAGGTTTCGTGAAGTTCGAATTTTTCCTGCCAAATGGAGTAACAGGTCTCCTTTGTTTGTATAGATAAAGGGAATGTTGTAGCCAAGGTCAAAACATTATTTGATGATCAGTTGTCGAGTCGCTCCCATCCTAGGCTTTAAGGATGAGGGATCTGATAAGGATCTTCAAGATCCTGAACGCATTGTCCAGTTTCGTACCAATCAACAAGATAAGGCTGAAGTCGAAGGGTAGAAGTTGGAAGAAATTTTCTGAGAAATTAACCAAAAACAGAAAATGGTGACTGGACATATAAGACGCGAAGCTGATGACATGAGTTAATGTGCTGATTAAATGTCTTACTCAACACCACATGCACAAATTAACAATTGACTAATGCATCTTAACGGCGGAGATCATTTTTGATAAATTTAGAAAATATAAGAACCAAATTTTGAACTTAGAAATTCTAGAGATCAAATTTAAAAATGAGTAAAATTATAAGGACCAACAGTACTATTTAACATAACCAAAATGATCTTTTTGGACCGCCTCCTAAATATCGCTTTGTCCTACAATTGCAAACCAGGATTTAATGTGCTGTTGGAGGGAAGGTTTTAAATTCTCTCCGCAGCTTGCATGAGAAACTGCGTTAAATAGGTTCCAACATGAATGTGCAGTACACTTTAGATGCCGCAGGTCAGATGGCGTCAACCCATCCATTGCTTGTAGCCAAAATGATGCAAAAGAAGCAAAACGGAAAAAAATATATATTTAAGATTAAAACAAATATTTAAGATCTACTTACGCATGCCAAGAACATAATTGAAAAAAGCAAAAAAAAAAAAAAGAAAGAAATAAAGATGCAAGGACGCAAGATGGACAAATAATTTTTGGAAAATATGATTTTTATAAATTCTTAATGGAAGGTATTACATAATTATCGTTTTTGTCACAGCGTATCAACTCTCACAAGTACCACTAGAAATCATTACTAACTCTCCAAGAGATTGGCACTAACCAAGTCATGTCAGATATTAGAGAGCTGCAGACATAAGAAATGTGCGAATTCTTTGCAACAGCTCAGCCTTTACGGAATCAGGAATTGAGGCTGCAAAAAAAAATAAAAAAAATTGTGGTTATCTTGTCAGGAATATATAGCATGAAGGACAAACATGAGCTTCATGGAATCAAGATCTTCCAAATTTCTATAAAAAATTTACAGTTAAATATGGTACTTGAGCCTAACTCACTCCAAAAACTAGTTCGTGAGGACAGAGAGGTCTAAGTCTATATAAGAGACCTGAAACACATTATTAATGTAGGTCTTTAACACACCCCCGCACGCTCAGGACTAGGGCTCTGGAAAGTGAAACTACACCAGAACAATGAGTGGCCCAACACGGGCAGTCCACCATCGAGAGAACAATCCAACTCTGATACCATGTTAAGTATGGTACTTAGGCCTAACTCACTCCGGAGAGGGATGTCCAAGTCCAAATAAGCAGCCTGAAACACATTATTCTCTCTAACGCAAAACTTCAACAGTTCCCAACATCTCTGCTTGCCATCAATATCAAGCCACATCATCCATTCGATTAAAATTCACAGTCTGGCTTTTTTGCTTCTATCCTCAATTCACTTTGCCTTGTTTTCTCTGTTTGCTCTAAGTTAAAACCATAAAAAAACAGCAGAACCAAGCCAAAACTTTTACTGCCCCCCACTCTAATTTAGAGGATCTACATCCATTCAATTGCTTGCCCATTATTATCTACGACCTCAAAATTAGCTATGTGTACAGTGTCCTCTTCTACAATTTCACAACCTAAAACTATAAATTTCATCTCTGATTATCTCCATTGGGTCAATGCCTTTTTTTTTTTTTAACCATGGAATAGTCTAATGCATTTGCGTATCTTTAAGTAAACCAAATCTCATCATCGAAGTAAAGTTTTTCATGTGGAGCTGTGGTTTTCTATTTCCTTGGTCTATTATTTGGAATTCCCTTTTTCAAGTCTACTTGTTGATAACTGTTTTAATTGATATATTTGTGAATATCATATCAATGGTGGTATAGAATGGCCAGATGTAATAATGAGGCCATTTCAAAAGGACAACTGAGAGCAAATCAAAACGCACGACCCTTACAGTTTCCATGAACTATAATCTCAAACTTGAAGTGAGATGGAGAAAAATTCGAACTGCGAGTTTTAGCTAAAGGATGATGTGGTTTGATATTGACTCTCTAATGCATTAGTCGGCTGAAATGTTGGGAACTTCACATAATAAATTATCTCAATCCGGGCATCATGACACAAAACAGCCACTTGTGTTGCAACTCCCAAAGACCATTTTATTCAAGGTAAAAAATTAAATTAGAAGACTTATAAAATATTTCACAATTGATTGTCATGCAAATAAAATGCATATGCACATTGCAGGTAGTGTTTATAGAAAATTTCGAACAAGGATAACAAAATGTAAAGAGATGTTTGCTATGAGGTGCTTTAAGCAAGTTCAACTAGTTGTGAATTATCAACACGGAGAAATATATGTACCAATCTGAGAAACAATAATTCAATACCTCTGCCCTTTGGAGTGATAACATGAACCAGTTCATCAACAGTAACACTGTTCCTCCCTTTCTTCTTAACAAAAGCCCTACAGTAAGAAGCAAGTATAAGATGAATTCCAGCATTAAGAAATCACATAAACAAGAAACACATACAGGTATGCAAGACTGATTGGTAAAAGATAGATGCAAGTGGAAAAAAATTTATCATGTGATCTTATAATTGTCTAATATACTTATAACCGAAGAGAAAATAACTAAGTCAGGAGAATGCCAAGTTGGCAGAAGTACATCATAGAACTAGGGACTGGAAGTAATCCACTGGTCCACCTTATGCCATGCATAATACAACAAGGCTTGAATAGAAATAACTTTGCATCTATACCAGACTATCAAAGATCAAGAGCCACAGGCCGAGAGTGCATATACCATGGAACGACTTGAACGCAGGCAGTTAACAAAATTGTAGTGCTAATTAAAATGCCATTTATAAATGGAAAGAAGGAAGTACAGTTATGGATATGGAAACAATATCGAGTGTCAGTCTCATACATTTGAAAAGGGCATTCGCGGAAGCCTAAAACCTTTCATATCTTCCAACTTTTTATATTGCAAATAAAATTAAGAGAGAATATCAGCATAAGAGAATATGTATCTTCCCCTAAAAGGCTGAAACTAAGTAGCTATTCTTAACATTAAGAAGTGATCCCTGACCCATGCTTGAGGTGGAAGAAATGGAGTAAATATTAAAATGAAGATAATTTTTAATTTTAAATATCCAACTTCCTTTTACTCAAATCGTCCTCCTAAACAAGGATATTTAACTGAATGAAGTATAACACTGTTTCTATAAAACATTACATCTTCCAAAGAGAAAAGAAGGATAGCAACTAGCAATTGATTAACCCACTAAAACATTAATTTAAAAAAAAAGCTTTTTTTATCTAATAGGAAGCGTTTCTTTTTCAATTTTCATATAAAAGTTTTGATTTTAAAAAGGGACACTAAAAATTATAGGATACGCCTGTAATAATTTATAACATGGGGGCTAACAAATTAGAGCAATGGAATACCTGCAAAGAGCCTTCATGTCATCCTTCCAACCACATTCTACAAGTCTTTCCCTCAAAAGTTCCATCAACCGTTCTTTCTCCCCAGTCTCGATCAACTGAGCAGGCAATTCACAAATCAAGAAAAGCAACCCACATCCAAAAGGAAAAAAGAAAAAGAAAACAACAACAACAACTTTCTGTTCACGAGACTACATGAAAGCACACCAACTGACGGATTTCTTGTCCCCCCCCCCCAAAAAAAAAAAAAAACTGATTGCTAACCTAACTTGAGGAACAAAACTAGAGATCAAACCTTGATGTTTATAAGCTCTTGAAGCGTGGGCTCCCTTTCTGGAGGATTTTCCAGTGCATCTGGTGTGGGAGGTCGATTCACCGACGTTTTTTGCTTCCTTTGTGTTCACAAAACAAAAAAGAAAGCTCAATTACGTGCAGTAGCTAAATTTATAGGAAGAACAAGAACCTAACCATGTCTTCGCAATCAAGATTGGACTCGGCAGTAACAACAAACACATCCTTTTAAACTAGAACATTTTCGTAAATTTGTACAAAGCAATTATAGGAAAAACATAGATCAGATTCCGCGGAGCTCACATGCTCAAGGAAAATCAAGCAGTTACAGATTGGTTTCTATAATCTTTGGCTGTGAATAGTTCCGACAATAGTAAGAAGAAAGACTAGCTGCGAGCTGAGGGGGTTGGACCAGAGTAGCCGAAAGCACCACCGCCTACGGCCTATCGATAAATGTGACGACTCACGACCCTTTCTTATTATCAAAAAAAAAAAGACTAACGGGCCCTTGCACAACAGATCTTGTAAACGACATGTAGTTTGACTCATGGACCATGCCAACTTGTACTTGCGTTTGGAAATTTATTATTTTTTTTATCAATGAAATTTATTAGTTTTAATTTAATAGGATTTACTAACAAATAATTATTAAAATCTCTTGACAAAAACTTTAACAAGTATTAACCAAATGAATATTTAATGAAATAAAAACAGTTACCATATTTCTTAGAATTAATTAGAGAACGGTCCCGTGATTTGAATCGATTTCACTTTAGTATTGATATGGTTAATTTAAAAAGTGTTAATTGAATGGTTTGTAATTCATTCAATTAACACATTAAAGCCCTATGATGTACTTCCCTTAAATGTTCAACGATTATGACATGCGAGAAACACGTGATTGCAAAATCAAATATTTATTTTATCCTTTTTGAACCCATAATTTTGAAAATTTCATCCTTTGGTGAACACTAAAAGTAAATTAATACATAAATCTTATTTACTTGATGTAAATAAATTTCAATTTGTCTATTTTAAACTCTAATTTTACAAATTTCCTCCTTTTTTAAACATTAAAAAAATAGCACCTAAATCTTATTTATTTGATATAAATAACCCCCAATGTATCCATTTTGAATCCTAATTTTGCAAATTCTCTCGTTTCCTTAACACTTGAAGCAAATTTGCATATAAATATTATTTATCTTGTTTAAAAAAAATCAATTTATCTATTTTGAACCTTAATTTCACAAATTTCCTCATGCAGACACTGTATTTTGTCTAGAAATTTTTATTAAATTTTGAAAATTACAAATGAATTTTGAATAGGAAAATTCCCAAAAATTAATTGAATTCTTTGTTTCAAAAGATTGGGTAACTTTCCTAAATTTTGTGTTATTTGAGCCTTTGCAACATACATAAAATTTGATCCAGACTGGCTTTTATTACCAAAAAAAAAAAAAGTAGTTTAGCAGCGATTTAATATTAACTTCCTGTTAATAGTAACTCCTAGTTAGTGGCGACTTGACCAAACCGCCACAAAAGGGTTCCAATTTAGTGGCGGTTGAACCAAAACTCGCCACTATATAGTGTGGTTAAGATCAAACCGCGACCAAAATTCTTTAAAGTGTCCTAATTCCAATTAGGTTTTACATTTTGTTACTCGTCCTCAGTACATTGTCGTTGCATCTATACCGTCGCCTTCGATTCATTCGTTGTTCCTTCGCCTTCCTCCACCATCGCTTGTCGGTCTGCAGTTGCTTGCCGTCACACACTCTCCGTTGCTCGACCTCGTAGTCGCTCACAAGGCCAGTGTCTTGTTGCGGGTAAGGTTTTTTTTTTTAACCGTTTTTTTATTTTTTTTCCTACAATATTCTCTTGAATTTTCTGTATTTGTTATGGAATTTCTGCAAATTTTCTCTAAAGGTTTCATAAAAGCATAAAGCGTGGTTCGGATCTTTACACGCCCCACCTCAGTGTCGTCGTCATATATGAAATTGTTATAGAGAAGACAGATACACACTTGAGAGAGATTGAGAGAAGAACGATTTGGAGAACGCAATTCGATTCTGCAGAGTTGGGAAGTTGTGCTTCAAGAGGTAACACTGAATTATCTTCATTCATCTATGTTGTCCTTTTCTGAAGTATATGTTATATATGTGTCCGTGTATGCAAGTGTTGTTGGGTTCCCACATTAAGTCATATGAGCCTCAAAGGATAACAAAGTTGCCATTAATGAACTAATACCTCACATAGTATCAGTCTAATTTTTACGATTGATTCAAGTTCAATTAGTATCTTTAGTTTGATCTTTTGCTCTTATGAATATACCAAGTATATGATTCTAGTGAGATCCTTTTTCAGGCTTAAAGAAACATGGTCTCCATGTGAGAGAGCTTGAATACTTTTCATTCCTCATTCTGCAGATGCATTTCAGGTTGATTATTATTCACATTTGTGTAAGTTGGATTTGGATTTATTCATATTTGTGTTTATGCAAAAATTTGTGTATGTTTATTACATATTGGATTAAATTACTAATTTAGTTTTATGCATGATATTTGCTAATGACTGCTTTGACAGAAGTACTAAATATTTGGGACACTTTTTACCATATAGACAACTACATGAAGTTATTACTAGCAGTCCTCAAAATATAAATTGAAGTAGGATTAAATTTTCCAACACTACAAGAGCATAATAAATATTTTCCCTGGCTCACTGTATATTATAGGATTAATTTATGCTTCTTGTTTTGAAAAATGTTAAGATGATTAGGAGATGTTTAAATTTTATTAGGGCTAAAACAATTTTTATAGCGCGCTTTATATTAAGATAATGTAACAAGAATTTGACTCTCAAAATAATAAAAGAAAAAAAAAGGCTCAACTTATAGCTTAGTTAAAGTGATTTGGAATGTAATATTAAAAATTTAAGGTAAAAATATAGATAATCCCGTGAACTTTTATTAATGCGTAAAAAAATTTCATAAACTATAAAATTAAATAAAGAACCCCTATAAACTTTTTATTTAGTACAAAAAAAACTCTTCCATTCAGTTGATTGTTAATTTGACTAACGATCAATACTGACTGAGATATGTAGACTGACCCATCATTAGATAACATGACAAAATTAATGCTATGTCATCCCTAACCCATTTTTATAACCAAAACTGTTATTCTTTCTCATTTGCTTCTAACCCGACCAGGCAACCTTCATTCAATCAAATTCTCTCACACACCATCACTACTTCTTCTTCTTCTTCTTCTTCTTCCACAACAACAAGACGATACTTTTAAGATCTTTTTGCAGAACCATGCCATACCCTGAAGCCTGCTTCGATTCCCTAAAGCTCTCGATTTCCATCAACATCACCCCTAACATCCTCACCTTCCTCCTTCACTCCTTGCAAACCGCCATCTCAGAGGCTACCAAGCTCGATCTATTCCACGCTGCAGGAGGCGGAGGAGGACGTTCTTCGAACATTGTGGAGAAGCAGAGAGGGTAGATCTAGGACCGCAGGGATCTGCACCAGTCATTGGTGGCGTCTCTAACGAGATCGCTGGCCAGAGTTCAAGATTCGCTGGCATCTTCGCGGAAGCTCGTCGACTCTAGAGTGTACTTGAGCGCCACCATCACCAACAAGAACACTTGCATCAAGGGTTGGAATTGGCTAAGAAGAAGAAGAAGAAGAATAAGTGATGATGTAAGAGAATTTGATGGTGTGTGAGAGAATTTGATTGAATGAAGGTTGTTTGAAAAAGAATAACAGGGAGAATTTACCTCGGTACTAACTTTTTTAAAAAAAAATTCCTACATACTAACTATTCAAAACTATTTCCATATATACTAATTTTTTATCAAATTCGACCCATACGCAGTCGAATTCACTGAATAATAACGAACAAATTCGATCATTAGTAGATCGAATTTGATTTTCAACCATATGAAATTCGACCATCGTATGGTCGAATTCTATGTTTTATTTTTTTTTTATTTCCTACATGAAATTCGATCATACAATGATTTGTATGATCGAATTTCATGATTCTCTTTTTTTAAAAAACAATTCACACATGAAATTCGATCATATATTGATCGAATTTTATGTTTTTTATTTTTTATATATAGAAATCATATATATATATATATATTAAGAAATATATTAATTATATATAAATAAATATATATTAAGTTATATATATAAATAAATAAATTATATATATTTTTAAAAAATATATTAAAAATTTAAATTATTTTTTATATTTTTTATTTGTACTCTTAAATTTTTTTAATTAAATTATAATAAATAAATTTTACATGATATGGTGGTCAGTTAATAACATGCGAAGTTAAAAGATATGGGGGAGAATTATTATGGTGTTTGATTCTCCTCTTTATTCTGATTGCCATCTTCGGCCGAATTGCCACATTCGGTCGAGCTTGAATTATTATTGGGTTCAAGATATTGTTTTGATGGGGTCTGATAGATCAACCTTGGACATGCGTCATCCCCCCCCCCCCATAATGCTAGGGCCAGCTTTGGATGTCACGGACTGACCACCACATCTCCACCATACCTTTTAACTTCGGATGTTATTAACTGACCATCATATCATGTAAAATTTATTTATTATAATTTAACTAAAAAAATTTAAAAGTACAAATAAAAAATATAAAAAATAATTTAAAATTTTAATATATTTTTTAAAAATATATATATAATTTATTTATTTATATATATAACTTAATATATATTTATTTATATATAATTAATATATTTCTTAATATATATATATATATATATATGATTTCTATATATAAAAAATAAAAAACATGAAATTCGATCAATACATGATCGAATTTCATGTGTGAATTTTTTTTTTAAAAAAAGAGAATCATGAAATTCGATCATTGTATGATCGAATTTCATGTAAGAAATAATAAAAAAATAAAACATAGAAATTCGACCATACGATGGTCGAATTTCATATGGTTGAAAATCAAATTCGACCTACTCATGATCGAATTTGTTCGTTATTATTCAGTAAATTCGACTGCGTGTGGGTCGAATTTGATAAAAAATTAGTATATATGGAAATAGTTTTGAATAGTTAGTATGTAGGGAAATTTTTTTAAAAAAGTTAGTACCGACGTAAATTCCCCGAATAAGAGGTTTGGTTACCCGAAATGAGATAGAAACGAAATTAAAACTTGAAGTAAATAGCATGGACCAAAAAAAAAACCTTTTGTCTTACCTTTTTTAGAACATAAATTGCTCTATTAAATATAGGTTGTGTTTGACGTAGCTTTTAAACTAACTTATAGCTTATTTAACTAGTTTATAAGTTTGTTTAACTAAAATAGATGTATTTGGTAAACAAACTTATTTGAGTAATTTATAACTTATTTTGAAACGCTATTTTGAACAACTTATAACTTTTATATTTGTTTTCTTATTTTACTCTTATTATTTTATTAAAATCCATATTCTATTTTTATTCCTCATATACATAATATATATATATATATATATATTGAATTAATTATATATATAATAATTTAAATTAATTTAATTAAAAGTAAAATATTTATTTTGTATTATTTTGAGATTATAAAATATCATATAAGTATGTCATTTTATATTATTTATATCTATTAACTAATTTAATAGTTACTTTTATCAAATACTTCTAATTCAATAAACTAGCTAAACAACTTTAAGCTTTCAACTAAAAATTAACTTTTAAATTTTCAATTATCTTATCCATTATTTTGGCCAAACAGAGCCATAATAGAATTAAAGAAATTATAGAGTGACTTAAAATTATAGTTCCCCTCAACTCTTCATGGTCTTTCTTCCAAATATTGTCAGATGGCACTTGATATATTCTTTCCTTTTTTTCCTTTTTATTATGGGACAAGAAGTGAAAATAAAAAAAAGTTTTGGTTATGTTTGGTTCGTGAAAATATTTTCTATTTTAATTTTTAGTATTCATTTTCTGTAATGTATTTCTTAAAACACTGAAAATATTTTTTTTTGTATTTTCGAATTTAGGCATATTTTAAGAAATATTTTCCAAAAAAACATTTTCATTAAATTCAATCAAACACATTTTTAAATTCATTTGCTATTTTTAGTGAAAATGAAAACATGAAATGCTCAAACTAAACAGGTTTCTATTTCCTTCTTTCAACTATTCACATTTTTTTTTAAAAAAAAAGCTTATATAAAGTTTTTTTATATCTTTGCTATCAATATTTCTAATAGAAACATAACATGCGTAAAAAAGTTTCTTGAAAAACCAATCATGTAATTATGAGTTATAAAATATAAACTATATATTTGTTGTGTTTTAATTGGAGAACCACACACTTATCATATTCTAATTAGAGAACTTAATAGTAAATATATAAGCAATTACACCTAAGTTTTTTCTTCTTTTTTGTTGCTCTCTCTTTCATGCACATAGTTTAATTATCTTTCCAAAGTAAAGACCTCACTTTGTTAATTCTCAATCTATGGTTCATCTGAACTTATTACTCGAACAATTTTAAAATAAACAAACTTTTCTCCAGTTGAGAATTTCGTTTACTTAAAATTTGTTCACATAAAACCACATTAATTGGTAACTCGGTGGGCAAATATGAGTGCGATAAATTAAGTTAAATTGAATGTAGTTGAAGAAAATGGGAGCGGATGGGACAAGCACGATTAAATGTGGCTAAAGGTTTTAGCAACGGTATAAACAATTGTTAAAACTTTCAGCAACAGTTCAAACTGTTGCTGAAAGTGTTTTAAAAACTTTTTTTAGCCACAGTTTTAACCGTTGCTAACACAATTATCCCATCAGCAGATCCAAAGGTGAAGAAAACCTAGGTTTAGATGAATTTGATTTATGTTTGGAAGACATTTGGGCGAACGTGATTTAGAGCAGACAAATGTGATTTGGTGCAGAACATAATATTTAGATATTGGTGTGCAAACGTAGTTTGAGATGTGTAATTATCAAAAAGAATATAAATTTTATATTTTATTTTTTGATGTACCATTATTATTTATTTTCATCTATTTAAAGCTAACTTAGTAAATTATATCAATATTTTAATAAAGTGCACTAATTTTTAGTAAATGAATTAATGACTAATTTTTTATTATCAATTGACTAATTTAAAGTGATGATAAATTGGTGAATTATAATTAAAGTGCTAATAAATTACTAGATACAATATGAATTATTTACTGATTTCCTATTATTAAGTAATTACTAATTTCAATTTCTAATTGAAATTTTAATCAATCACTAATTACTTATTTTAAAGGTAATATGAGATACTATGAATGACCAATATGCAAATTATACAAAAAAGAATTTAATTGCGTACTGTAATTATCAGATGTTCGTTCTCATAATAAAATCAGTAACATTAATTATATTACATTAACTACATTAATTACATTAATTAAATTAATTAGACTAGACACATTAACCTAATTAATTATGATAACCACAAACCAACCATAACTTATGTTCAACAACCCAACCATTAACCAACTACAAACAATTGAAAAAAAAAAAAAGAAACTAATATAACAACATGCATTATCATCGTCTTCCCTACCCAGATGGATCTTCATGGGTCATGAAGACCCAACTTTGCGACCCATAGTTTTCTACCATTTGGGACCGTTAGAGAGTACTGTTGTGCCACTCTCGTCATCGCCGACACATCTCCGATGGTGTCCACCACCAAAAAAGATCAAAAACCACTAAACACACACAGCAATTACTCGTTCAAATAGGGGCTAGAAGAAATGTTTTAAGGGGAAAAATCATATCGAGATGAATGGAAACGACAGGAAATGGAAGGAAAACGAGATGCTTGGCATGACGGAGAGAGACAACACCAGAGAAAGCAGCCACAGAAGAGAGGACGCATGCTCGACAACGCATAGAGAAGATGATGAAGAGGATGGAGAGGCCAATAGAGAAGGGAGAACACACTAAACACACACCAAAATGCCACACACAGAATGTACAACAAGGGTAAAATGAAGAATGAGGTAATGACTACACCAGCCCATGTTAATTCCACCAGAAAGCTACAACATAGAGCTTTGGTGCCAACCACGTTATAGGCCCTTATCCCAAACCATGTTTCCTATAACCTTAATTTGCCCATTGCTACCAAACATTCCAAAAATATGTAAACATGGTTTAAGGACACTAATACATGGTTAGAGAAAAACGAACGTGCTGCCAAATATACACTATCTCAAGCTACTTTTTATATAATTCAAAACCAATGATTACTCTTTAAATTTTCTCGATATATTAAATTTGTTCATCATTTCTATATATGCTCATGGACTCTCAAAATATCAATGTCCTATAAACTTAGGTGAATAAATCTTACGGGTACATACCCCATTATTTTCTTAAAATATACTTGTATTTAATTTTTATTGTGTTCGACTTTATCTTTAAAAAAAATTAATCATCATTAAAACGCGTAGATTAACGAATAAGGAGTTATTTAACTTAACCAAATATTTTAAGTTTGAGTTTTTAAAAATGCAGCTGCGTTAAAATTTAAAAACAAAAGTTTGTCGTCCATTGTTTTCTTACATGATTTGAATCTAAATTAGTCGACACCTGTAATTTAATGGTCAGACACCGAATAATTGTTTAAAATTAACCCACTTTGAACAGTCGCAGAATCTATTTTGTTGTGGGAGACCAGGTAAGAAATTACAGTTTCACCAAGAGAAGTATAATAAATATTATATTATATTATATTATATATATATATATATATAGGATAGACTGATAAAGATCAAGGTATATAACATTACAATCATAAAAGGCAGGCAATAAATAGTAAAGTTTCATTTACTCAATATCGAAAGACGCAGCACACAATCGATGTTAATCAATACTTATTTAATCGGATAGACTAACATTTTAGAGTGTCGCCTTCTTCATTTCAAAACTTGATCTTCCTGGAATTAGCAAACGATGGACTTGGCGCTGAGACGGGAGTGAGTGGTTGTGGCGCAGGAGGGATTACAGGGTCTTGCTCGTCAGAGTTGAGAAACAGTGAAGAAGATGGAGGCACTGGCTCCTCATCATTAGAGTAAGGCCAGAATGCTTCTCCATCCATGGGAATTTGGTCTGCATCGGGGAAGCCATGAAATTGAAGCTCGTGAGAGCCCACGGGAGGATATGGCTCCGAATAGGGTAAAGCATATTCCATGGCTGAAGCTCCACTCAGACAAATGAGAGAGAACAAAAGAAAAAGGACAGCCATGGTTGATCGATGAGGAAGATGGCAATCTCTGCTAGCTTGTTGGTGGGTGGTGTGGTCTGTGAGAACAATTAATGGAGCCTTATATTTATAGGACTATGCCGATGGACATGGCAAGAGTCTTCACCCGCAATATGGGACCAAAATTGGTAACTGCATCAAAGAATTCACATGTACCATGCATGAATTCCCTTTTTACTGCGATTTGTTAAGAGTCTTACGTCGCAGCCAAGGCTAAATCTTAATTTGGTCCCTTACAAATATCTCTTTTCTTAGTTTGATCCCTTACAAAATTTTATTCTCAAATTGAATCATTCACAAATCCTAACATTCTAAATTTGTTCCTCGTGTCTTTTTTCAATTTGATTTTTTTTATTCTTAATTTAGTCCCTCACATATGCCTTTTTTATTTAGTCTCTTATAAATTTTTATTTTTAATTTGATCCTTAATAGATGCATATATATATATATATATATATATATATGACACTTAACGATTCACATTAATAAATTAGTTGTCAAATTAATACTTTTGTTAAATTATATAATGACAACTAAATGGAAGGATCAAATTGAGAGCTTTTAAATTTGTTAGAGACTAAATTGAGAATAAAAATTTATAAAGAGATATCTATGAGAGTTAAAATTAAAAATAAATATTGTAAAGGAG
Source organism: Biancaea sappan (assembly GCA_037074585.1). Lineage (NCBI taxonomy): Eukaryota > Viridiplantae > Streptophyta > Magnoliopsida > Fabales > Fabaceae > Biancaea > Biancaea sappan. Next base: position 72,599,474 of record CM073492.1, on the reverse strand, counting down.
CGAATTGAGAAAATTGGTTAAATTAAAAATAAAAATTTATGAAAGAACAAATTACAAAAAAAATATCTATAAAGAATCAAATTAAGAATGAAAATTTATAAAAGATGAAATTAAAAAAAAAAAAGAAATTATTAAGTACCTAAATTGAGTTTTAATCTTCTTAAAAAATGTGAATGATTTACTGCTGAATTCCAGAGCATCGGAGGGTGGGAAATGCAAGACAGAATATGAGCGGCGGATGAGAACACATTGTAATGTGTCAGTTGTGAGAGATTTCGGAGGAGTTTACTCACCATGCAAAGACTGTGAAACGAACAAAATTAGTTCAGCGTAATGCAATGACAGATTGACGGATAAGCAATTCATGTTTCAAGAGGAGATTTAAGGAAGTTCTTGCATCTAACGGTAGCTTAATATTATGTTTTTTTTTTGAAAAAATTAAATGATTGGTCCAGATTAAATTTTTTTTTTATTTTTAAAAAATTAACCATTCAATTTTAAAAAAAGAAAAAAAATTTAAAATTAATCTAGAGTAATAGATGATCTCATCTAAAAGTCCAAATTTGATCCTTGAGGGGATCCAAATCCTCCTTTAGCAAGCATTATCAGGGTTATATTTGATAAAAAATAACTAATAAGTTAGTTGAAAGTTTAAAATTGTTAAGCTAACTTATTAAATTAAAAGTGTTTGATAAATGTAGTTATTGAATTAGCGGATAGATGTAAAATAATATAAAATGACATATATTTTACAATCCTAAGATAATACAAATCAACATATTTTTTAATTAAATTAATTTAAATTATATATATAATTAATTAATTATTATATATACATATATAATATTTCAACAACAAAGAAAACGATAGACGACAAAGAACGACAATGAACAACGACAAACAACGGAGAAGATGATAAAAGTGAAAAGACAACATACAATGATAGTGACAACAGACGACAACAGACAACAAAAATGCAGAAAAGATGTATATAACAGATGAGAGTATAATAGAAATTTTAATAAAATATTAAAAGTAAAATAAAAAAATATAAAAATTATAAGTTATAAGTTAAATGTTACTCAAAGCAATATTTTAAAATAAGTTATAAGTTACTTAAATAAGTTTAGATATCAAACACTTCTAACAAACTTATAAACTTATCAGATAAGTAATATGCTAATTTTTTTTTACAAGTCAAACACATCCTTAGACTTTGTTTGGATAAGTTCTCTTAGGGCAATATCAAATTTGACTCACCTCACGTTAGAGCTTAAAAATGTTATCTGTAAGATTTTTCATCTGTTAGAATTGATATTAGTAAATTAGTTTGTCAAGAGACTTGCAGTACATATAACATTATTTGGCATGATAATGTTATTTATTTCTTCAGCTTCATCATCACTTTTTCTGTCTATCTAGTTCGCTATTCCTGCCTAGTCAGCACCTGAGAAAAGCACGGGTTGCTCAAATTCTTGGAGTAAATTATATGATCTTTTTATTTTTCATTTTCCTTGTACAAATTTTTAGAATTACACGGTTATTCTTTCTATTTTTAAAGTATACACTTTTTTTCTTTTAACTATAAGAATTATTATACTTTAATCTAATTTTATATTTCTAATTTTATATTTTCTTTTAGTGGTGTGGCGTAGTTTGTCTTGTTATGTTTAGTAATTTAATGTCACATTTTTCTCAAATAAAATGTCCTCTATTAATTTGAGTATATATGAAGTGTTTTTTGAACAAGAAAATGGAATATGTTTTTTGAACAAGAAAATGGAATATGTCTTAAATAAAATGCCCTCCATTAATTATTTTTAACTTCCTATACTTTAATTTCTTCCCTTTCTTCCTCCAAAGGAAAAAAATAAATAAATAAAGAGCATATCATGCTCTAAATTAGTATTATCTATAAAGTGTTTCTATTGTTGTGTGACTAAAAATATAATATTTCTCCTTCTAAAGTGAGTATGAACAAGTATCAGTAGTCATTATTCTTGAAATTTAAATCCAAAACAAAATTCTTTTTTTCATATTCAAATTGTCATTAAAATATAAATCCACAATAAAGATCAAGTAAAAACAGATGAAGCTAATTAGTTAATTTTTGTATAGAGAGAGAGAGAGAGAAAGTAGGATGCGAGGGAGAGAATGAAGAAAATGAAGAAAAAAGATAATTTTATTATTTTAAAAAAATAAGGCGCGACATTCACCATTAATAATTTAGATAATATTAAATTCATAAGCACAATTAAAAATAATTAAATTAACATGAGACAAAATTGATACAAAATAATGTTTGAGATAAAATTAAAATTTGAATCAAAACTTAAAAACATAAAAGAAAAATACTTTTGCCTCATGAAAAAAGCCAATCGATATAAAATGTGGTAGTCATTGCAATATATACCAACTCAAATGAGATTTGAATCTCAATATTTCAAAGGATGGTGCCATGAAATTTTCAAATTCTCTAATCATTGAGTTGCTTCTTGAGATTTGTATGTAATAATAAAATGGAGAAAATTTATATAAAATTTATTATATCTTTATTATCAGGTTTCTTATATAAAAAAGAACAAATATAAATTTTTTTTTTAAAAAAATTAATCATACAATGATATTGGGAATAGGATCCACTTGTAAGGTGGATCTACGTGTATTCTTTTCATCCCACATAACATGTCTATCTTTAAAAATTACACTGAAAAAATTGAGAGAATATAACCCCAGTCAAATGGGCCTTGTATTTGGGGCAGAAATCAAAATCTACAAGGCCCCCCTTTCGAAAACAAGTAACGCCGGTACAACTCTGGCAATACAAGAGCAATGGAAACCAATGATGTGAAAATGGGCCTGCCCGCTAATTCGGTTGAAAAATTGATTTAAAACATACCCTTGTTTAAAATATATAATTAATTTATATGTGACAGATATTAAAATATTAAAATATATAATATTAAAATATTTTAGGTATATTACAAATATATATATATATATATATATATATATTTATATCAATCCTATATTTTCTTGTAATAGCTTAAATTTTAGAAATTTCTTTAAAATATATAATAATATTTAGTAAAAGTTCAAAAAATTCAAAAAAAAAATATTGAACTGGTCGGTTCAGTCCAATTATCTAAATACTGATGAAAACATAGTGTTCACTTTCTAGTTAGGGATTAAGTGGGTGTTTGTTACGGTGGCCATATAACTTCAACGCATGTCTGGCCCTCCATAATCACGTTCCACTTCATTTTAACATGTTTGGTTGAGCGGCAGAGGTTTTGAAACAGAATCAATTGTGCCTAAACCTTGGTTTTGATAGAAGTAGAACCGTGTAACTTATTTGAGAATCGATTCTTGTTCAAATCATCTACAACCATTATTTTCCAGAGTTACCCTCCCGTTCTATGCATTTATCTTGTTCAATCTCTTGCTTCCTCTCTGCGCATTATTCTCTAGTGTCTCCAATTCATTTGTTCTCCAGTGCAAAGAAAATGGAAGAAAACAGAGAGAGAGAGAGAGAGAGAGAGAGAGAGAGAGAGAGAGAGAGAGAGAGAGAGAGAGAGAGAGAGAGAGAGAGAGAGAGAGAGAGAGAGAGAAGAGAGACTTGCTAGTGGAGAGTGCCCATCATTGTCGTCGTTGTTGCCCTTCACAGTTCTCCTTCTTCTCGTGCTCTGCTATGCCCTACCTCTGTGTGCATGTAGAGAGTGCCATGGAGATGGAGTTGGAGAGTGTGGATAGTGCTGAAACCGTGGGCGGGTAGTTGGTGAAGAAATAAAAAACAAAAGATTGATTATAAAATATTTTTAATTTAATTTAATTTATTTATTGATTATATTTTTTATTTATGAAGTGAGATCTGAATTTATATTGTCAAATGACTCAAATATTTGATTAATAATTAGTCAAATTGAGTAGGTCAAAATATAACTCAAGTTCTTATAGTTTTACTCAATAAAATATTTAGTCTCTACACTTTAAAAATGGAGGATTTAGTCTATGTAGTTTTCAAAACCTGCCAAAAATGGTCTCCGATGTTAGTCAACCGTCAATCAACAATTAGTCTAGGACATGTGGTGTTGACTGAGACGCTTACATTAGCATTAAATGTCACGTCAGTGCCATATATGACAAATTTAAATATATAATATATAAATATACAAAATAGATAAATATAAATCTATATAAATATTCGCATAATAATTTAAATAACTAATTTAGACAAAATAAATTGGTTTTTATTTGATATATTCATTTGAAATTAAATTCTAGTTGGGTCCCTTTTTATACAATTTATAATTTTAGTTAAAATCATATTTTATCTAAAATTTCATTTTTCTGTTAAAAACTTTTCTAGGTCCCCAACTAATATTTTTCTTTTATCCTTTGCATAATTTAAGATTATATTTAACTTTATCTAGGTCTCTAATCTTAGAATATAATTTTTTTCAATATTAAATCAACCTCTTTAAACTTTTCATTTCTTTCACTTTAATCTTTGTCATGCATCTCATGAGTTTGATTTTCAAAGCTACCCATAATTTCTTCTTAGGCGTTTTTACAACCTAAACACTCCAAAAGCCACTTTTTAGACTACTAAACTCACATTCTCTCTCAGTTTTGTACAGTAAAAAAGGGGATACTTACAGGTTGCTGCAGAAATATATGACAATATAACTGTAGCTTTTGGGGTATTTAGGAGTCCTTTACAATAGCAACAAAGAGCACACAAAGTGCAGAAAAATAAGCTAGGAATTCGGGTAAGTGTTGGAACTAAACTTTTAATTTTTAAAAGTCTCTCTTTGGCTTATTTCATGGATGAAAATAATCAAATATGTTCTAAAAACACCTAAGAAGAAATTCTGGGCAAGTTTGAAAATCAAACTCATGAGAAAAATATGTAAAATGAGTGACAGGGACTAAAGTGAAAGAAATGAAAAGTTTACAGAGGTTGATTTAATTTCAGAAAAAATTATATTCTAGTACTAGGGACCTAGATGAAGCTATATATGATATTAAATCATGCAAAAGACAAAGGAAAAAATATTAATTAAGGACCTAAGTGAATAAACAAAAATATTTTTAACAAAAAAATGACATTTTAGATAAAATTAGGTTTTAATTGAAATTATGAACTGTATAAAAAGAGACCAAAATAAAATTTAATTTCATATGAATATATCAAATAAAAGCTAATTTACTTTGTTTAAATTAATTATTTAAATTATCATGTGAATATTTATATAAATTTATATTTATCTATTTTGTATATTTCTATATTATATATTTAAATTTACCATATGTGGCACTGATGTAACACTTAATACTGATATAAACATCCCAATCAGTGCCACATATTTCAGACTAATCGTTGACTAACACTGAAGATCATTTTTTAGAGTTTTAAAAACTACAAGGACCAAATCTTCTGTTTTTAAAATATAGAGACTAAATTCTCCATTAAGTAAAATTATAAAAACTTGAGTTATATTTTAACCAATTGAGTATAAAAGCATGATCTATTAATTTAGGTATTTGATTTAACTGATTTTTTAATTTAAAAATTAAAATTTTGATAATTATGCAAATATAATTGTACATGACTTTTTGACTTATTAACACATTAATTATCTATTTTTCTTCTTAAATTTTATAAATGAAATTAACATGTTTGCATAGAATAAGAACATATTTTAAATCAAATATTAGTACTAATAGTTAAAAGATTATCATTAAAATATCAATATAATTTATTTTATTACATTTTCATATAATAAAAATCAAATAAGGATAAAAGAAATGAAATAGTATAATATTCATACCATTTCTAATAAATACACATTCAAAATAGCTTCGACTAATTAATATCTAAACGAAATCTATTTTCTAAAATCACTTTTCTAATAATAATTTCAAAATATAAATCATGTATATACAAAATTAATTTTGCTCAAAATCAATTCTAAAAATTGATTATATTCAAACTTAAATTTACCAACAGTTTCCAAAGACCCCCTAAATGCCTCAACTTCCTGTGTATGGGAAGTAGAAGGCCTGGAAAACCGCTTCCTCATTTCTCAGAGATCGGGAATCTGTACCTCGGTACCTCCAAACCCAGAAGCAGAGCTCATTGGTGAAGCATCATCATCTTCAGCTTCGGATTCTTTGCGACTAACAGCAAGATGATTTTATGACTCCTCAAAGATTATGACCACAAAAATCGACAAAGACTCCTCAAAGAGAAAGTACTTCAGATCCCAAAACCGGTGTAGTTCAACGTGCTTATTTTCCCACTGATTTAAAAACCTCAATATCTCTTACGAATTATGGGTTTCTCCTATTGAGAACGTGGTACTACTGCTATGTTATAAAATCAGAACCCCGCAACATTAAGCATTCGCCATAGATATGAATGAAATCAAGAGACTTCAACCAGACTTACAAGTTTCAACAACTCTCCTCATCCGTTCAATAACTAAAGGAATGTCCTCCAAAGCTACAGAAGTAAAACATATACGAAACCATCCGGGTTCTATGCAATGACAACCTGATCCAGGATTTATATTAATCTTGGCAACACTTAGAAACTTATCCCATAAGTCAAGCTCCCCTTTCTCACTGTAAGGTCGGATTAACCCACTCATATCAGCCCAACAGTACATACCACCACTGCTCTTAGCACACTTGATTCCTAGATTATATAGACCAGACTCGAATTCTTCATGCATTTCTCTAGTTCTCTGCTGGATGGCTTCGAAGTACTCCTGAATAAATCTTTTATCCAAAAGCATTGAAGTAACTAGCCGCTGGATCGGAGCAGATACAGAGCAAAATCTGGTTAACTTCTTGGCAGCAGCCAAAACACTCTCGTTAAATGAATATATAACCCCAACTCTAAAGCCAGGAAGAGAAAGGTCTTTTGATAGCCCATATATTATATGTACCCTGCTCTTGTCTACATACTCTGAATCAATAATTTCAGCTAAACTGACAAACTTCTCACTACTATATATGGAGCCTGCATATATTTCATCAGAAATTATATGAATATTTTTCTCCTGGGCAAAGTCAAGAAGACTGTAAAGCATGTCCAGGGACAGCAGGTTGCCAACGGGATTTGAAGGGTTACAAATAAGAATTCCACGAACTTTAACACCTCGTTTTCTAGCTTGACTATATGCTTGTTCAAGAGCGGTGATACTTAAAGTGAAATTGTCAGTACTACGACAATGAACAGGAATTAGGTCCACCCCTGCTCGCCAACTCACATCCGCGTCAAACCTGCAGTGTTTTTTTTTTTTAATAAATAATTAATGTTAGCCTTTAGAACTACATAGTAATATATATATATATATATATATATATATATTTGAGAAGGAGCTATCAATACCCCGGATAATAAGGCGTGGGGACAAGAAATGCATTTCCATGATCAGCCAAGCAGAAGGATAGTATCTCAATCGCAGGAGTAGCTCCAGATGTTAATACAATATTATATGGGTCAAATTTCACCGACCCTGCCATTACCTGAGACATGAAAGTTGACATGGCCTGCAAATGGAAAAGAAATAACAAAAATCAAAATTATCAAACACAACAACGCCACAAGCTTGTATGAAATTATACCATCAACTATGATCAAGTCAATGAATGGGGGCAAATTTTAATTTCATTTTTTTCCTCTTCAAAATAGAGAGGGTAAAGACTCTAGTACTGAAGAAGCAAAATGCCTCTTTTGTGCATCAAGATGTAGATCTCTATTTTATGTTGAAAGGTAAATATACTGAGAAGAAACGTATTGGCTTCACATGTTCAAGTTCTTAATTAGCATTTGAGAAGAAACGTATGCTAATTTTTTAACATTAATAATAAAACTAGCAAGTATTAATAACTAAAAGCTGAATAACAATAAAGAACACAAATGAACAACAGCTGAAAGGCAACTATCCCCTAACAGAAGTGGAAATATGCATATAATAGAAAATGGAAACTGAACTGCACAGCCCGCAATCCCGAACAACTGACATGATTTTAGAAAATAAAAAACAATAATAATTTTTCTTGTCAACATTAAATACGCTTTTAGAATTAACATGTGCAAACTAGGAACTAGGAAAAAGTCTCAGCATGCCAACATTCTTCAAGTATAAATAATGCGGTTTCAAACTGCTACTGTTGAACTTGAACTACGAGCAGAATTTATCTTACCACTTTCAGTTCCTCCAATCCATCAAGTGGCTGGTATGTTGCAATCCTACTAATACTCAAAGCTACATCACCGGTTCCCATAAGTGATTCCCTCAAGTTCACTGATACCCATTTCTCAATCAAATCGAAGCACAGCTATCATGAACATAAAATCCAGCTTAGCATAAAGCCCACAAAAAACAAAAACCCAAGTCGATATTCACATGGAATAAAAGTAAAAACTAACCTTGTTTTCGGACACGCCGAGCTGAATTATCCCATCCGGGTTGTTCAATTTATCGTACGGATCCTGAGACGCTTTATCCATCCCCATGTAATATGGCGAATTAGGTTTCGAAATAATGTTCGCAAGGGAGGACACTCGAACGCGGCCAATGGATCCACGGCTTGACAAATTGGAGCGGGACGACGACCGTGTGAGGTCCGTGATATTCGAGGACGACGCAGACGGAGACGGAGGATTCGAGGGATTTCTGGAACGGTTTCGTTTGAGATAGAGCTGGAGGAAGTAGAAAAGAGCACAGGGGATAAGCGAGCCCAGAAGAAGGCCTCCTCTGCCTTGGACGATCCCTCGGAGGGGCACTATGAGTCTCATGGCTGTGGCTCCCGAGGGACTTCGGTTTCGGTCCTCGGGTTTCGATTGTGTCAGGGTCATGGAATCGCCGGCAGGACCCGCCGGAGATTGATCCCTGGATTGGTCCGTGAGGCGGAAGAGATATTTGTCCCGCCTGAAGACTCAAGAATTCGTTGCACCAGTGGCTGTGGTTGGTTGCAGAAATGGAGACGCACCAACCAGTCTCTTCCCCTTTCCTTCACAAAAGTTTATAAAGAAAATAAAGAGAGACCAAAAACCTAAAAAAATAAAAAATGTGATTTACGTTCTTAAAATTTACCTTAATTTTTATTTATATCTTAAAATTTTTTTTATCAACTAGAAATAGAGAATACAATCTGTAAAACAGTACATTAGGTAAGTTTTCAGGAAAGAGTGGAGGGTCGCAATGAACACACTTAAGTACCAAGTCTTTCCTTAGCCAGAACTTTTTTAGACATGTATTCTTCACAATTTATATTCTATTTTGGTAATCAAAGAATCAAAATAACATTTAGGCAGCTAATGACAGTTTTTATAATGTGGAATATCAGCCAAAGCCGCAACCACAGAGCATACTTAAGAAAATAACTTCTAAAATTTGAAAGACGTAAAAAGGGCATAGTATCCTCACCTAAACTAAAAAGGAAAGGCCCAAAATCTCAGAGGCCTAGCGTCGGAGCAAGAGAAACTTAAGCAGAGAAAAAGAGAAGTTGAATGTGTAAATTTGGAAGTGAAATGAAATGGCTTATTTATAGGAAAAGTCATTCACGGAAAAGTCGAAGGCGACTTTATTATTGAAAATTTATGAGAAAACTATCATTTCACCTTAAACCTTTAAGTTTCCTTTCAATTCAGTCCTTTCATTTTAGTCCCTGAGAGTATTTTTACACATAAAACGTCATTTTTTCTTACGAACTTCTTTCTATTTTTCTCTTATGACCAAACCATATTTAGTACTTGACATTTCGATTGTATAAGTGAATAGTATCATATATTGAAATAGTAACCGTAGTTCGCAAACACGCATTTATATTTTATTTTCATGGGTATTACATTATCACCCCCTTTAAGAAATTCGGTCATCCGAATTTAAATTACCTCAAGTCGTGAAAAGATGCAGAGATCTAAAACGCATGTCAACCTCAGCTTCCCCATGTGGCTTCTTCGTGAGTCTGATTCCTCTACAACACCTTGACCGATGGAATCTCCTTAGATTAGAGTTTCTTTACTTGACTATCGAGGATAGCCACTGGTATCTCTTCGTATGACAAGTTTTCATCTATTAGGATAGAATCATTGTGAGAATGGTGAAGTATATGAGAAGGATCAGGAAGGTACTTCCTTAACATGGATACGTGAAAAACAGGGTTGATCCCTTTCAGTTCCATAGGCAGGACAAGCCGATAAGCCACTTTTCCCACTCGCTCTAAAATCTCATAAGACCCGATGTACTTAGGACTCAACTTTCGCTTCCTTCCGAATCTCAACACACCTTCCATTGGAGAGACTTTTAGGAATACCATATCGCCGACTAAGAACTCCAAATCCTGTCGTTTGTGGTTGGCGTATGCTTTTTGTCTACTTTGAGCTGCTCGCATCCTATCCTGGATTGTCTTAACCTTGGTTAGGGCATCCTGGGCCAAATCGGGTCCTAATGCTTTCGCTTCACCTACCTCGAACCAACCGATCGGAGATTTGTAACGTCTCCAGTACAAAGTCTCATAGGGTGCCATTCTAATAGTAGCTTAGTAGCTGTTGTTATATGCAAACTCTACGAGATACAAATGCTTCTCCTAGCCACCACTAAAATCTAGGATACAAGCTTGTAACATGTCCTCTAGCGTCTGAATCGCCCCCTCTGACTTTCCGTCTGTCTATGGGTGAAAAGTGGTACTGAGGTCCACTCGAGTACCTAATGCCTATTGAAAACTCCTCCAGAAATGGGGAAGTAAATTGAGGACCTCTATCAGAAATGATAGATATGGGTACTCCATGCAGCTTCACTATTTTCTTAATGTATAATTGTGCCAATGTCGCCACGCTGTAAGTGGTTTTGACTGGAATAAAGTGTGCTAATTTGGTTAGTCAGTCAACAATGACCCATACTGAGTCGTAGCCTCTTGTGGAGCGAGGTAGACCAACAACAAAGTCCATCGTCACTCGTTTCCATTTTCCATTCAGGGATCTCCAATTACTGACGAGCCTCCTGGCTTTAGATGCTCAGCGACAACGAGATACAAACTCTGTTACATCTTGTTTCATTCTTTTCCACCAGTAGATTTGTTTCAAATCTTGATACATCTTGGTGGCTCCTTGATGTACAGCATATACAGCACTATGACCTTCCTCCATGATGTCTCTTCTAAGAGTTTCAATATCTGGTACGCACAACCATCGTTCAAAATGCAAGGCTCCTACATCGTCGAGTGTGAAACTATTTACTTCACCATCCTTCACCTTATCCATAATTTGGACAAGCTCAGGATCCTCCATTTGGGATACCCGTATCTGGTCTACAAGGGAAGATCCGGCCTTAATATGGACTAAAAATGATCCTATCCTTGTAACCTCGAGAGTGACATCTTTTGTTCTTAGCTCTTGTAGTTCTTGGATTAATGATCTTCTTGTCACTGTTATATGGGCTAGACTACCCGTAGATTTTTGACTCAAAGCGTCTGCCACTACGTTCGCTTTGCCTGGATGATAAAGAATGTTGCAATCATAATCTTTTAGTAATTCTACCCATCTCATCTACCTCAGGTTTAGGTCCCTTTGGTCGAAAATATATTTTAGACTTTTATGATTAGTGTAGATTTCGCAGGTTTCTCCGTATAGATAGTGTCGCCATATCTTTAGGGCAAAAACTACTGCTGCCATCTCCAGATCGTGGGTAGGATAGTTTTGTTCATGTTTCTTAAGCTGTCTTGATGCATATGCCACTACCTGGTCATGCTGCATGAGAACGCATCTCTACGGGCTGGGTGGAGCTCGGGTCAATAGCTCGAACCTTATAGCTCATCACTCTTTTGTTGCATCACAGTACACTGTAAAACCTCCAGGTCCTAAGGGTAAGACCAATACAGGTGCGAAGATTAACCTTTTCTTGAGTTCTTGGAAGCTTTCTTCACAAGCGTCATCCCACTAGTACTTTACTCATTTTTTAGTTTGTCGTGTGAGAGGGGCGGCTAACTGGGAAAAATCTTGAATGAAACAATGATAATATCCTGCCAATCCCAAGAATCTTTGAATCTCTATGACGGAGGTGGGTGTAGGCCACATTTTAACCGCTTCTACTTTTCTTGGGTCTGCTTGGATGCCATCATTGGAGATCACATGTCCTAAGAGAGTCACACGATCAATCCAAAACTCACATTTAGAAAATTTGGCGTACAATTGATGATCCCTCAATGTCTGCAATACAACACGAAGGTGTTGTTTATGCTCTTCTGAATTCTTTGAGTACACGAGGATATCGTCTATAAAGACAATAACGAATTTGTCCAAGAATGGTTTAAAAATCTTATTCATTAAATCCATAAAAGCAGCTGGTGCGTTCGTTACTCCGAACGACATTACTAGAAACTCATAATGTCCATATTTGGTATGAAATGTTGTCTTGGGCACATCCTCCTCCTTGATCTTGAGTTGGTGATAACCATACCTCAAGTCAATCTTTGAAAAACACTTGGCTCATTGAAGTTGATCGAAGAGATCATCAATGCGAGGCAATGTGTATTTGTTTTTTGATAGTTACTTTGTTCAATTACCTGTAATCTATGCATAGTCTCATCGATCCGTCCTTCTTTTTCATGAATAGAACAGGAGCTCCCCAAGGTAAATAACTTGGCTTTATAAAGCCTTTGTCTAGCAGGTCATATAACTATGCCTTTAGCTCTTTTAGTTCTGTTGGCGGCATCCTATAAGGGGGTATGGAGATTGGGCAAGTCTCTAAAGCTGACTCTATCTGGAACTCAATCTCTCGATCTGGGGGTACACCAGGTAGATCATCCAAGAAGACGTCTACAAACTCCTGGACTACTGGAACGTCCTCCACTTTTAATTCTTCCTTCTTGATATCCTTAACCAATGCCAAGTATCTTTGACAGCCCTTTCGTAAGGAATGTTAGGCACACATTAAGGATATAAAGTTTCTAGAAATTTTACTTTGTTCACCTTGAAAAACGAATGAGGGTTCCCACGAAATATTGAACTTACCTACCTTGTTATAGCAATCTAGAGTGGCATGACAAGATGCCAGCTAATCCATGCCTAAGATGACGTCGAAGTCTATCATATCCAACAGCATTAGGTTTGCCGTTGTATTGACTTCTTCGACTTTCACCTTGCAAGCGTGGTAGCCTCGTTCTATTAGTAGGGTGCCTCCGGTAGGCGTAGTTACTAAGAACGGACATTCTAATCTAACAACTTTTTGCTTAAAGTTCTTAGCAAAGAACGGAGACACATAGGAATGTGTAGAGCCAGAGTCAAACAAAACATGCGCAAAGTTTGATTCAATCAAAAGGGTACCTGCTACCATCGTATTAGACGCTTGATCATCCTGTCGGGTTAAGGCGAATAATCGAGCGATCCCTTGGCCTGCTAAAGCTTGACCTCGACCACCTTGTCCTCTGCCAGCACCTCTTCTGATTCCATTGCCTCCTACTATTACAAGGGCTCTGTTGGCAACAGTAACCTCCTATTGATTAGGGCGTACTAATCCTTGGCCGAATCTCATGTAGAGTTGGGGGCAATCTCTTTTGAAGTGACCCTGTTGACCACATTGGAAACAGACCTTAGTGTTGTTGTTGGCAAGACAAACTCTGAAGTGGTTTCTTTCACACTTAGGGCACCAGGGCCTTTGTTGACCCCCTGTACTACTTTGTCGATGCTGTGGTGAACTGGCGATAAAGGCTACATGTCCAGCAATTTTAGTGGGTGCAAAACTCCCTTCGTGGCCGTGCGATTTCTCATCTTGTTTTCTTTTTCTTTTGTTATTCCATTTTTCGTTACGTATATCTCTTTCTTCCATCATACGGGCGATGTCGACAGCCTTTGTGTAAAATGAAAAGTCTTGTATCCGTGATCCCACCCTCGAAAATAGGGAATCTCGAAGGCCTGTAACGAAACGTCGCATCATTTCTTTTACATCTAGGACCATGTGAGTAGCATATTCGGACAACTCTACAAATAGATTATTGTATTCATTGACAGTTCACGCTCCTTGTCAGAGTGTCTCAAACTGGTTCATCTTCGCTTCTCGTATGCTTTCTGGAATAAATTGTTCTCGAAAAATTTTCTTAAAGTCCTTCCATTTGAGGGGTGGGGCGTTTCTGGCCATGCCCTTCTTTCATGTTCGCCACCATCGGTCCGCCTTACCTCTTAATTGAAAGGTAACAAGGGTCACTCTTCGAGGTTCAGGGCACTCCAACGTGTCAAGGATTTTCTCACAGTCATCTAGAAAATGTTGTGGGTCTTCATTAACATCTCCTGCAAAAGTTGGCGGATTTAGCTTCATAAATTCTGAGATCTTGATCTCCGTCCCTACCCTATCTTGAGAAGGGGGTGGGGGTGGCATCTGATCTGTCTCTTACATTCTTGCAACATGTACTGATGCCTGTGAGCTATCTTCAGATGACTGTCCCATTAGGAGTTCCTTCAGCCCATTAACTTTGTTCTGCATTGCCGCTAAAGCTTGCATTACCATAATTGCGTCGATTTGTGGTGGTACTCTACCTCCTCTTCTAGGGTTTTCAGTTGGTATCTCTTTGTTTTGCGCATGGTTACTTCCTCCACAGTTAGGCATTTCCAACCTTGCATCTGCTGACTAAGCAACTAGAGGGACCAAGGCCCTGCCAGATCTTGTGTGGATTCCAGAAGTATTTAATTTTTCTCGTGCCATCTAAACTTATTCTACAATTAAAAAAATAATATGTATCGTCACTATTATGCTTCAAGGGTAAGACACGAAAGAAAAAGATTTTAAACTCTATAGGGCTTTTGGTGGATCTTCATCCTATGGTTGTACTGCAGTCATGACAATAGGAGAGGGCCCACTAAAGACACCTTGCTCTGTAATCACTATGAGACCTAACAACCTTTACTCTGATACTAATTTTGTCACGACCCGTTTTCTGGGCACATAACCGGCACAATTATGAATCTCTTATCGCTGTAAGCTTTTCGATAAATTCTACCTACGAGTTAAATTATTAGTTATTATCTCTATGTTATCAAAATAGTCATTCTTTAATAAATACGAAGAAAATATATCAAATTTTCTTATTTGAAATACAGAGAAATGATTTGTACATAATGATAGATCCTCAATATGAAATATACTATTATACTGAAATACAAGCCAAATACCAAACCTTTGACCTAGATGTCCTAGACAATTACAGAGTAACATAATCTATAATAAAGAGGGGCCTATCCGACAATGGAAAGGTTCGAAGTGATCTACTCTTCTAACAGATATTCTTCGCCGGTAACCTAATCTGAACAAAAAGATTTCACAGAGAGTGTGAGCTTTAAAACTCAGTGAGTGAATCGATCTCGCGTTAATAAAATTTAAATACATCACTAGTTATACAAGTATACCCGAACGCTCAAACTCAACTAATAAACATAGTTAGAAATTACACACTAGAAGATATAAAGTCATCCAATTTAACCAACGGTACTAGTACTCATTAATGGCAATATATCTCGGAGAGCGCACATAGGCTGGCTCACCAAATTTATTTATTTCTGCCATGATGCACAACCTCATCCTCTCAGCTAGGAAACCTCACGGATTTGTTACCAACGCGGGCTATATCCCTACTGATTAAATCGTTGTCTCCACACTCGTTGGTCAAAACACCCTTTATACAGGGTTTTCTGCTTTGCCGTGAGAGGGGGTATTGTCCCGCTCAATCACAATCAATAGTACAGTATTTCATATTATAATCAGAAGTACAATATAATATTCATTCATATAACAGGTGTAGTATATAACAATATTATATGTTTATAAACCACAAATCAATATAACAATTAAGCTGTTTTTGAAAAGATTCAAACTTTACATCATCATAATGTACTTGTTTCGTTTTATCCATACTTCTGGATTAATTATCTCCCTAGATTCGCCATTCTGAATCTAGTTTACCCCTATGAATCTTGGGAGTATCCTACGACATACTTTTTATCACCAGTAATGCTAAAATCCTATTAAAACGGGGTCATTTCACTCACTTGGATTTCTGTACGATTATCAGTTCTCTAAATTGTTACGGACAAGAGTACACAGGTGAATTTCAGTATTCCGCTACAGAGATTTTCATGAAAGATTAGAGAAAACAAGTTAGGGTTGTGTTCCGTACATATACTGTTTATACATATGGTTACTATTCATATGTATGATTACTATTCATATATACAGTTACTATTTATACGTATGGGCACTATTCATACCAGAAATAGAGAATACAATCTGTAAAATAGTACACCAGGTAAGTTTTCAAGAAAGAGTGAAGGGTCGCAATGGACACATTTACATACCAGGTCTTTCCTTAGCCAGAACTTTCCTAGACATGTATTCTTCACAGTTTACATTCTATTTTGGTAATTAGAGAATCAAAATAATATTTAAGCAACTAAGGACAATTTTTCTGATGTGGAAGATCAAGCAAAGCCATAACCACAGAGCATACTTAAGAAAATAACTTTTAAAATTTGAAAGACATAAAAAGGGCATAGTATTCTCACCTAAACTGAAAAGGAAAGACCCAAAATCTCAGAGGCCTAGTGTCGGAGCAAGAGAAACTTAAGGAGAGAAGAAGAAAAGTTGAAAGTGTGAATTTAGAAGTGAAATGGAAGGGTTTATTTGTAGGAAAAGTCAATGGTACTATTTGACACTATGCATTAATAAAATATTTAATTTACTATTCATGAAATTGACATTTCTAATAGTTTACTGTGCAATCACGGAAAAGTCGAAGGCAGCTTTACTATTGAGATTTAAGGAAAAACTATTCTTTCACCTTAAAACTTTAAGTTTCTTTTCAATTCAGTCCTTTCATTTTAGTCCCTGAGGGTATTTTCACACATAAAACATCATTTTCTCCTACGAACTTCTTTTTAGTTTTCTCTTATGACCAAACCACATCTAGTACTTAATATTTCGATTGTATAAGTGAATAGAATTGTATACGTAAATAGAATTATACAGATGAATAGTATAGTATACTGAAATAGTAACTGTAGTTCGCAAATACGCATTTATATTTTATTTTTCATGGGTATTACAAAACTCAAATCCATGACCTCCAATTGAGAAGAGAAAACATTTACCATCCAACTAAACACAATCTCTTATCATATATACTCTACATTTAATATATAAAGAGATTATATTATTATGCTCAATATTTTAAATAATTTTAAATTACATAAAAGTTTAAAAAATTTTAATAAAAAAAACTTATAATATAAATTTCATTATTATTAAAAATATACTATGCACATTAAAAATATTTTTTATAATATTTTAATTCAAATGATTCAACAATGGTCCTATATTTTAACATTTTTGTATCTATGATATATACATTAATTATAATTAATGTATATCTCACAAATATTTAAATTTTAAAATTTTACAGATATTAAAATATATAATTAATGTATATTTTACAAATATTTAAAACATAAGACCATAATTGAATCAATTAAATTAAAATATTATAAAATAATATTTTTAATAATAATTAAATTTATCTTACAAGATTTTGTTATTAAAATTTTTAAACTTTTTAGTAATTTAAAATAATTTATGTAAAATAATGATATTCTTTTTTTATAAGATTTATTATTCTTTTATAATATATAATAATAATTTTTGTAAATTTTCTTTTGTATATAATAACATAACCCCGAGCACATATGATAAAGATTTTGCTTAGGTGGATGGTAATTGTCTTCACTTGACAATGGCAGGTCATGAGTTTGAGTCTCTTCAATGAAGCTGTGATGTTTTTAATTACAAAGTTGATGCCACATGTTGCAACATGGATGGTGCCACGTGTCACAATGTGATTGGTGACACGTGTCATAGTGCCACATGTCATGACGTTGTTAGTGATAGGGGTCATAGTACTATATGTCACAATTGATTGATGACACGTGTCACGGCGTAATTTGTAATACCCGTTAATTTCGGAATATAATTCGCCTAAGAGTATTTTAGAATTTTACAACGTTACTTTAGTTATTTATTTTGGTCATTTTTAATTTTCATATTTAATTGTTCTCTTTGAATATTATTTATGAAAATTGAGTTAAATGACTGGATTGAATATTTGCACCATGTGGGATATATTCTGAGAATGGTGAAATTCATGGAAAAGTGGTTTAAGAATGGTCAATTAGTCCATTTATTGTAAATTGACCGGATGGGTTTGTATGTTGGGTTATGGATACCCATGGGTTATTCAATAACCCATTAGAAATATTTAAAATAAAGCTTCAATAGTACCCCCTCATTTTCTCACGCAACCGAAGCAGGCTAATATTCGTTTTCTCTCATTTCTTCATCCTCTTCTCAAATCTTTTCCTTGATCTTCAGAGTTTTGATTATTTGTTCGGTTCAAAAGCTTTGTAAGGATCAAAGGTAAGCTTTAATCTCATTATTTTCCTTAAATTTCAGTTTATATAGAAGATCAAAGGAGGTTTTGTTCTTGAAGATTTTGATGATAATTCATGAATCTTAGTTGTTTTAGAAGTTATTTTTGAGTTAGGATTGAGTTATATCGGTCAATAGAGTTGAAATTCTGGTTTTGAAACAAGAAAGGAAAGGATGAATTTTTGGGAAAGTTCTGTAAAAACTCGAATTACTGTAGCAACCAAAAATTTCGGGAAAATTGTAATACCCAAGAAAAATAAAATATAAATATTTGTTTTAAACTACTGTTACTATTTCAGTATACGGTACTATTCACCCGTATAATACTATTTACGTATACGATACTGTTCATTTATACAATCGAAATGTCAAGTACTAGATGTGGTTTGGTCATAAGAGAAAACTAGGAAGAAGTTCGTAGGAGAAAATGACGTTTTATGGGTGAAAATACCCTCAGGGACTAAAGTGAAAGGACTGAATTGAAAAGAAACTTAAAGGTTTAAGGTGAAAGGATAGTTTTCCTTTTAAGTTTCCAATAGTAATAACAGAAAAATTTTCCATCGTACGCGTGAGGTGCACAATAACTGCATTATTAGAAATGTCATTTTCATGAATAGTAAATTGAATATTTTATTAGCGCATAGTATCAAATAGTACCTTTGACTTTTGCTATAAATAGGCGCTTTCATTTTACTTCTAAACTCACACCTTCAACTTCTGTTCTTCTCTCCTTAAGTTTCTCTTGCTTCGACGCTAGGCCTCTGAGATTTTGGGCCTTTCCTTTTTGCTTAGGTAAGGATAGTATGCCCTTTCTATGTCTTTCAAATTCTAGAAGTTATTTTCTTAAGTATGCTCTGTGGTTGCGGCTTTGGCCGATCTTTCACATCAGAAAGACTGTCCTTAGCTGTTTATATATTATTTTGATTCTCTGATTACCGAAATAGAATGTAAACTGTGAATAATACATGTCTAGGAAAGTTCTGGCTAAGGAAAGACCTGGTTTTTAAGTGTGTCCAGTGTGACCCTCCACTCTTTCCTGGGAACTTACCTGGTGTACTCTTTTACAGATTGTATTCTCTATTTCTGGTATGAATAGTATCCGTACGTATGAATAGTAATCGTATGAATAGTAACTGTACATATGAATAGTATCCGTACATAAAAATAATATTCATACGTATGAATAGTGATCGTATGTACAAATATTATCTGTATGTATAAATAGTATCCGTACGTATGAATAGTGACCGTATATATGAATAGTGACCGTACGTATGAATAGTAACCGTATATATGAACAGTATATGTATGAAAACAATCCTAACTTGTTTTCTCTAATCTTTTATGAAAATCTCTGTAGCGGAATACTGAAATTCATCTGTGTACTCTTGTCTGTAACGACTTAGAGAAGCGATACTCGTACGGAATCCAGGTGAGTGGAACGACCCCGTTTTAATAGAGTTTTAGCATTATTGGTGATAAAAAGTATGTCGTAGGACACTCCCAAGATTCATAGGGGGAAATTGGATTCAGAATGACGAATCTAAATGAGATAATTAATCCATAAGTATGGATAAAATGAAATAAGTATCTTATGATGATGTGAAGATTGTTATCTTGATATGTGGTTTATAAATCCATAATATAGTTATATACTATACCTGTTATATAGATGAATATTATATTGAGCTTCTGATTATGATATGAAATGCTATTGATTGTGATTGAGCGGGACAGTACCCCCTCTCACGGCAAGGCGGAAAACCCGGTTGACAGGGTGTCTTGACCAATGAGTGTGGAGACAACGATTCCCTCAGTAGGGATATAGCCCGGATTGGTGATAAATCCGTGAGGCGCCCTAGCTAAGAGGATGAGGTTGTGCATCATGGCGGAAATATACATAATTGGTGAGCCGGCCTGTGTGCGCTCTCCGGGATATATTGCCATTGACGAGTACTAGTAACGTTTGTTGAATTAGATGAATTTTTATCTTGTATGTAAGAGGATGATGTTGTGCGTCATGGCGGAAATATACATAATTGGTGAGCCGGCCTGTGTGCGCTCTCCGGGATATATTGCCATTGACGAGTACTAGTAACGTTTGTTGAATTGGATAAATTTTTATCTTCTGTCTATTGGTTGAGTATGAGCCTTTGGATATGCTTGCATGACTGGTAATGTATTTGAATTTTATTAATGCGAGGCCGATTCGCTCATTGAGTTTAAAATCTCACATTGTTTGTACAACCTTTTTGTTCAGATCAGGATGCCATCGAAGAATATCTGCTAGAGGAGTAGATCACTTTGGACCTTCCCGTTGTCGGGTAGACCTCTCTTCTGTTATAGATTATGTTGCTCTGTAATCGTCTAGGACATCTAGTTCAGGGGTTCGACATTTGGCTTGTATGTCAGT
The DNA here is from genome assembly GCA_037074585.1 of Biancaea sappan. Taxonomy (NCBI): domain Eukaryota; kingdom Viridiplantae; phylum Streptophyta; class Magnoliopsida; order Fabales; family Fabaceae; genus Biancaea; species Biancaea sappan. The sequence goes on along the minus strand of CM073492.1, from coordinate 72,578,579 downwards.
ATAATAATGTATTTTAAATGGATAATCTATGATTACATGCAAATCATCTCTATGATTTTCAGATAAGAAAATTTGATATATTTATCGGAAGGCTTACAGTGATGAGAGATTCATCATTGTGCCGGTCATGTGCCCAGAAAACGGGTCGTGACAAAAATTTTTTGAGTACTGTAGCAGTTACTGTAGTATCGGCAGTCAACTGTACTGTAGCAGTCAACGTTACTGTAGCGAACCGTCACTGTAGCGAACCGTTACTGTAGCAATCAGAAAATTTTGCATATTTTCGTGATTTTGTTTCCTTTCTTATGTTTCCTTGTAATATATTTTACTAGGAAATTTTCCTACACAAATTCTAGTGTGGAACAAGGTAAACTTGGACAAACATCAAGGTGAGTGAATAACCTTGCTAAGCTAATTTGATATTACTAGTCAAAGTATAATATAAGTCTCATTTACAATATTATTTGGATAATAAGCAATCAATTTTTCATATGGGAGTATATGATGATCGGTAGAAATAAGAGTATGTAGAAATTATTTTATTTCATGGTAATTGTACTATGTGATAAATTCTCACTATTTTATTAATGAGTAAAGATCTACGGGATCTAATACACGAGTTTGAAAGGGTTAGAGTCCCATACTACTCAGTGCATATCTATGAAACCTATACACGAGTTGAAAGGGTTAGAGTCCCATACTACTCGGTGTATATCTATGAAATCTTATTCACGAGTTTGAAAGGGTTAGAGTCCCATACTACTCGGTGTATACCTATGAAATCTTATTCACGAGTTTGAAAGGGTTAGAGTCCCATACTACTCGGTGTATATCTATGAAATCTTATTCATGAGTTTGAAAGGGTTAGAGTCCCATACTACTCGATGTATAAGACAATTAATTATATGAGTAAATGTGGTATTTGTACTTTTGATATTTTATATAGTACAATTATTTACTTACTGAGTTTTTAAATAAACTCACACTCCCTATGATTATATTTTCAGATACAGAAAACAAGGAAGAAGAGTATCCGTTTGAAGATTAGAAGCCCCTTAGAGTTATTATCTATTTCTGTCTGGTGGAATACCAGTACTTATTAATGTGAATACTATGAACGCTCTGTACTTTCTATAGGTCTCCTAGGCTTGCGATGAGATAGAAACATTAGATTATGTATGTCTATATTTGCTTATCAGATGAATATAATTCTGTAGTGTGGAATGAATGATTAAAGGTTGAATGTAAAACCTTACAGAATATATGTAAATAACTTAAGTTTGAGAATTTTATCAAATGAGTAGTATCTTTTCACATGTTCAATTTTTGGGATGTAACATAATTGGTGCCATATGTCACAAATATGAAATGGCTTCAAAGGCATTTTAGTCATTTTAACATGTGGCCATGTGGTGTATGACGTGGTAAATATTTTTGTCACGTCAGCGACTCCGTTAAATTACTGACGGCGTTAAAAAAAAAGATATATCTGTAAAAATTTAAAATATGTAAGACATATTTGACAAAAAAAAGTTTAAAGATATAAATGAAAATTGAGGTAAACTTTAGGGATGTAAAGCACACTTTTGCCAAAAATATTTAGAATATTTTCATTATAGTAAAATTATAATTGTCTAAATTTAATTTTTTAAAAAATAAATATTTTAATTTAGTCTTTAAAAAATTATGTTTGTTATGAATGCATTCCTTAATTTGTCAATGTGATTTTTAGTAAAAAAAAAAAAATTAACATGAGTAAACATACAAATTAGTGTTTAAACAATACAATTCTTATTATTTAGTCTATGAAATTTAAGTGTTAAACGAGTTAATCCTTATCAATTATAGGATCGATTCAAATTAGTCATTTTATAAGACTAAATTACATATTTGCTTTTATTTAAGAAATCGAAGCAATAACGGCGTTTAATAAATTTATTATATTTGCTGACTAAATCTTATAAAGTTAATTTCCAAGGATTAAAATGGAACTATGTATCTTTTAAGAACTAAAGTCTTGATATAATCATTTAACATTTAACAATGACAATTTTGATAATTTAAAAACAAAAAAAAACAATTTAGAAAAAAGTAATTCTTCAAGGATTAAATTGAATTCAGAGATCAAATAAGTAATTTATTCAAGATTTTTTTTGAAGCTTTAAAATTTAAAATTTCATAATGGTCATTAAAGATAATTTTTGTTCTAAGTAAATTTAAGGTTTAAATATACTTGAGCTCCTTATAATTTTATTGAAAAATGATTTTACTCCCTATAATTTGAAAATAATGAATTTATTCCTTAGAGTTTTCAAAACCATGAAATACGTTCCCGGTGTTAGTTTTTTATTAGTTAACTGTTAATCAACGTTGACTGGGATACTGATGTCAGTATTAAAATCCATGCCAGCATTGACTGTGTACCACTTATGCTGACATGGACTAGTCATGTCAACTTGGACTCCCTAAAAAAAAATTTCAGTTTATTCACTTAAGTCCTTGGTCAAAATTTTCCTTTTGTCCAATTTTTAATATAAACCTACCTTCTACTTTGTCTAGGTCCCTAGTTTAAGAATATATTTTTTCTTTGTCAAAATCCTTGCCTACAAACTTTTCAATTTGTTCACTTTAGTCCTTATTCTTCACTTTCATACTTTTTTCTCATGGCTTGGCCCTCCAATTATTTATAATTTTATTTTTAGTCATAATATGATTTAATCTATTATTTCCACCCAAAAAAAAAATACAAGAAATGAATTAAAATTCAAGATTCAAAGCTTACCTTTTATTCATTTAGGTCCTTAGTCAAAATTTTTCTTTTGTCAAATTTTTTATATAAACTTGTCTTCTACTTCGTATAGGTACCTAGTTTAAGAATATATTTTTTTCTTTATCAAAATATCCCCTACAAACTTTTTAATTTTTTCACTTTAGTCCCTATTCTTCACTTTCATGCTTTTTTCTCATGGTTTGGTCCTCCAAATCAGTCTATAATTTCATTTTTAGTCATGGTATGATTTAATCTATTATTTTTACCTCAAAACAATACAAGAAATGAATTAAAATTCAAGTTTAAGAACTTACCTTTTATTCATTGAGGTCCTTAGTCAAAATTTTTCTTTTGTCCAATTTTTGATATAAGCTCATCTTCTACTTCGTATAGATTCTTAGTTTAAGAATATATTTTTTCTTTATCAAAATCATCCCCTACTTTCAGCTTGTTCACTTTAATCTTTGATCTTCACTTTCATGTTTTTTCTCACGATTTGGTCCTCCAAATTATATAAAGACTAAAAATAAAATTATGAACTGATTTAGAGGACCAAACAATGAGAAAAAATATGAAAGTGAAGAATAGGGACTAAAGTGAACAAAATGAAAAGTTTGTAGGAGATGATTTTGACAAAGGAAAAAAATATATTCTTAAACTAGGGACCTAAAGGAAGTAGAAAACAAGTTTATATTAAAAATTAGACAAAAAACATTTTGACTAAGGACCTAAGGGAATAAAAGGTAAACTTTAAAATTTGACTTTTAATTCATTTCTTATATTATTTTTAGATGGAAATAATAGATTAAATCATATCATGTTTTTTCTCTGGTCCTCCAAATCAGTCCAAGGACCTAATTGAATAAAAGGTAAACTTTGAAATTTTAATTTTAATTCATTTCTTGTATTTTTTTGGATAGAAATGATAGATTAAATCATATTATGACTAAAAATGAAATTATGGACTGATTTGGAGGATCAAACCGTGAGAAAAAAGCATGAAAGTGAAAAATAGAGACTAAAATGAACAAAGTGAAAAATTTGTAGGGGATATTTTGGCAAAGAAAAATGTATTCTTAAATTAGGAATCTAGACGAAGTAGAAAATAAACTTATATAAAAAATTGGACAAAAATAAAATTTTAACCAAGAACGTAAGTAAATAAACTGAAACTTTCTTTAGGGAGTCCATGTCAGCATAAGTGGTATACAGTCAATGATGACATAAATTTTAATACTAGCACCAGCATCCCAGTTAACGTCAACTAACGGTTGACTAATAAAAAACTAACCCCAGAAACATATTTCATGGTTTTGGAAACTACAAGGACTAAATTTATTGTTTTCAAACTATAGAAACTAAAATCATTTTTCAATGAAATTATAGGGACTTCAATTATATTTAAACCTAAATTTAAAAAATTTGAAAACGTTTCAAATAAATCTTTCACTATTAACTCCGCACATAAAATGGTTAACTCTAATGTGGCATCTTAATTTTTCTTTTTTTGGCGTTAAAAATCAAGGCACTTGGGGATGCTAAGATGTATACCTAAGATGTATATGTAGAATAAAAGAAGAAATTTTATTTCTTTAAAAAATTTACAATACACACTCTCTCTCATTAAAGCACTCTTACTTTTCTTTCTCTTTATTTTTCTCTCTATCTCACGTCACTAATTACACACACACTAATACTTAACAACCCTTTTTTTTTTGTCTCTTACCAGCACGTCACTTTGTGCCTTTTATCACTTGCTATCTCTCACTTACTTCTATTTCACACACACATATTGCGATACATATATATAGGCATTTGAGTTGGCTATATGAGGTTTCCAGAGCATTTGAATTGGCTATATGAAGTTTCCAGGGCTCCACCGCCATTTGCTACTCTTTCTACAATTTTCTATATTTTTCTAGAATTTTCTAAAGGAAGAGAAAAGTCGGTGATTTTTAACACTCCCCCTCAATGACTTACTTATCTCTCTTATTGCTACTCTTGAAGTTATTCCAAGTTGCTTGCGAAGTTCTTTAAACTTTACTTTACTTAGGCTTTTAGTGAATATATTAGCAACTTGATTTTCAGTGTTAATATGTTTTGCATCGATATCTCCTTGAAGCACTTTTTCTCGGATATAGCGATAGTGAACTTCTACATGCTTCATTCATGTGTGGAACATTGGATTCTCCGCTAGCCGAATAGCTGATATGTTGTCACAATATAATTTTACCGGGTATTCTACACTTTGTTGCAGATTTCTTAATAACTCTACTAGCCAACTGCATTCTTGTGCTGCATTTGCTGCAGCTCTATACTCTGCTTCTATACTAGACAAAGCAACTGTAGGTTGTCTTTTACTACACCATGATATTGATCCAAATCCCAAATCAAATATGTACCCAGTAGTTGATTGTCGAGTATCATGATCACCAGCATAATCGACAATATCCTTTTATTTTACAAGGGACTCCCTTTTTGTAAAATAAACCGTAATCCAAAGTTCCTTTGACATACCTCAAAATTCTTCGTACTAATTCTAAATGAGGTTTCCTGGTATTTTGCATGAATCAACTTACTATTCCTACTGCATTGGTGATATCTGGCCGAGTCAATGTCAAGTAAATTAAACTTCCCACCAGTTGCCTGTACATGGTGACATCATCTAAAAATTTTCCTTCTTCTAAGCATAATTTTGCATTTGCCTCTAATGGTGTTGAAATGTATTTGCATTCCATCATCCCTAACTTTTGTAAAGATCCTTGGCATATTTGTGTTGACACAAGAATAATTCTTCTTGACTTCTTTCCACTTCAAGTCCCAGAAAATGCTTCAATTCACCGAGCTCTTTCATTTGAAATCGTACCAACAGATTAGCCCTTGTCTGAGAGATTTCTTCTTCATCATCTCCTGTGATGATTAAATCATCCACATAAACCAATATTACAGCTATCTTGCTTTCTCGAACCTTCACGAACAAATTTGAATCTGCCAGTGCCACTAAAAATCCACTTTACACTAGAAACTCTGCAATTTTCCATACCAAGCTCTTGGTGCTTGCTTGAGCCGGTATAATGCCTTCTTTAGCTTACAAACATAATCTAGATGGATTTTACTTTTGAACCCTCTTGGCTGATTCATGTAGATATCTCGATCTAATTCTCCATGTAGAAAGACATTCTTCACATCCATTTGCCACAACTGCCAGGACTTACTTGCTGCTAGTGCCAACAGTACTCACACAGTAGTGATCTTAGCAACTGGACTAAACGTTTCTTCATAGTCAAACCCATACCTCTGAGAGAATCCCTATGCCACTAGTCGAGCCTTATATCTTTTTATTGATTTGCATGAGTCTTTACTTTATATACCCATTTGCAAGAAATGGGTTGTACATCTTTAGGCCTTGGTACTAACTCCCAAGTTTGATTTTGGTTTAAGGCCTTCATCTCTTCTTCCATTGCTTTCCTCCATTCTTTGTTGGTAGCAGCTTCTTCATATGATACCAGCTCACTGTATTTATTGTCTTCTACTATTGCTGCATTAGCATATTTTGGATTTATCTTCTTTTGCCTTATTGATCTATGCAGCTGTGGTGGTTGAGGAATTTCTTCAGCAATTTCTTCTTCAGGTTGTTCTATATGACTTGGCCTTTCTGCTTCTGGAGTTGTATATACTCCATTCTTCCATGGACTTTTGTCATTGTTATTTATTGTCGTCCTTTCAGGTGTTGATTGCATTCTTTCATTTTGTCACGACCCATTTTCTGGCACATGACCGGCACAATGATGCATCTCTCATCACTGTAAGCCCTTTGATAAATTCTACCCATGAGATTAAATTATCTATGTTATCAAAATAACAATTCCTTAATAAATATGAAGAAAATATATCAAATTTTCTTATCTGAAAATCATAGAGATGATTTGCATGTAATAATAGATTATCAATATAAAATACATTATTGACATACAAGCCAAATGCCAAACCCTTGACCTAGATGTCCTAGACGATTACAGAGCAACATAATCTACAACAATAGAGGGGCCTACCCGACAGCAGAAGGGTCCAAAGTGATCTACTCTTCTAGCGGATATTCTTCATCGGCAACCTGATCTGAACAAAAGGTTGTACAGAGAGTGTGAGCTTTTAAACTCTGTGAGCGAATCGGCCTCGCGTTAATAAATTCAAATACATTACCAGTCATGCAAGCATATCCAAAGGCTCATACTCAACCAATAAACATAGTTAGAAATTACATACAAGAAGATAAAAATTCATCCAATTCAACAAACGTTACTAGTACCCATCAATGGCAATATATCCCGGAGAGCGCACACAGGCCAGCTCACCAATTCTGTATATTTCCGCCATGATGCACAACCAATTCAACAAACGTTACTAGTACTCATCAATGGCAATATATCCCGGAGAGCGCACACAGGCCAGCTCACCAATTCTGTATATTTCCGCCATGACGCACAACCAATTCAACAAACGTTACTAGTACTCATTAATGGCAATATATCCCGGAGAGCGCACACAGGCCAGCTCACCAATTCTGTATATTTCTGCCATGACGCACAACCTCATCCTCTTAGCTAGGGCGCCTCACAGATTTATCACCAATCCGGGCTATATCCTTACTGAGGGAATCGTTGTCTCCACACTCATTGGTCAAGACACCCTTTCAACCGGGTTTTCCGCCTTGCCGTGAGAGGGGGTACTGTCCCGCTCAATCACAATCAATAGTACAGTATTTCATATCATAATCAGAAGCACAATATAATATTCATCCATATAACAGGTATATTATATAACTATATTATAGATTTATAAACTACAAATCAAGATAACAATTAATCCGTTTTTGAAAACATTCAAACTTCACATCATTATAAGATACTTATTTCATTTTATCCATACTTATGGATTAATTATCTCATTAGATTCGTTATTCTGAATCCAATTTCCCCTTATGAATCTTGGGAGTGTCCTACGACATACTTTTTATCACCAGTAATGCTAAAACTCTATTAAAACGGGGTCGTTTCACTCACCTGGATTCCGTACGAGCATCGCTTCTCTAAGTCGTTACAGACAAGAGTACTCAGGTGAATTTCAGTGTTCTGCTACGGAGGTTTTCATGAAAGATTAGAGAAAATACGTTAGGATTGTTTTCATACAGATACTGTTCATACGTACAGTTACTGTTTATATATACGGTTACTATTCATACGTATGGTCACTATTCATATATACGGAGACTGTTTATACCAGAAATAGAGAATACAATCTGTAAAAGAGTACACCAGGTAAGTTCCCAGGAAAGAGTGGAGGGTCACAATGGACACACTTAAAAACCAAGTCTTTCCTTAGCTAGAACTTTCCTAGACATGTATTCTTCACAGTTTACATCCTATTTCGGTAATCAGAGAATCAAAATAATATGTAAGCAGCTAAAGACAGTTTTTCTGATGTGGAAGATCAGCCAAAGCCGCAACCACAGAGCATACTTAAGAAAATAACTTCTAAAATTTGAAAGACATAGAAAGGGCATAGTATCCTTACCTAAGTTGAAAAGGAAAGGCCTAAAATCTCAGAGGCCTAGCATTGGAGTAAGAGAAACTTAAGGAGAGAAGAAGAGAAGTTGAAGGTGTGAGTTTAGAAGTGAAATGAAAGGGCCTATTTATAGGAAAAGTCAAAGGTACTATTTGACATTATGCACTAATAAAATATTCAACTTACTATTCATGAAAATGACATTTCTAATAATGCAATTTACTGTGCATCTTACGGACGGCTGAAATTTTTTTCTTTTATTACTATTGGAAACTTAAAGGGAAAACTATCCTTTCACCTTAAACCTTTAAGTTTCTTTTCAAATCAGTCCTTTCACTTTAGTCCCTGAGGGTATTTTTACACATAAAACGTCATTTTCTCCCACGAACTTCTTTCTAGTTTTCTCTTATGACCAAACCACATCTAGTAGTTGACATTTCAATTGTATAAATGAACAGTACCATATATGTAAATAGTATTATATGGGTAAATAGTACCGTATACTGAAATAGTAACAGTAGTTTGTAAATAAATATTTATATTTTATTTTTCATGGGTATTACACATTATCCTGTTCATTTAGTCTTTCTTGCAATTTCTCTTCAATCTCTCTTGAATCAGGAAGTACAGCAGCTTGTGATGACTACCATGATGATGCCTCATCAAATACTATGTTATGAGACATATAGCAACGTCTAGTGGTTAGATCACAACCTTTCCATCCTTTCTGTTGATCGTCATAACCCACGAATATGCATCAAACTGCCTTTTTTATCAAATGTGGTTCAAAGATGGTCATGTGTGAAGACATAACACACGCAGCCAAATACTTTAAAAATGACTAATAGTGGGCTTGATGTTCCAAAGCTTTTCATATGGCATCATAAAGTGGTGCTTTGCTTGCGGCAATCTATTGATAACGTGAATGGTGGTCTTCATGCATTCAGCCCAAAACCGTGGTGGTATATTCTTTGCGTGTAACATGCTTCAACATATTTCTGCAAGATGTCGATTCTTCCTTTCTGCAACTCCATTTTGCTGTGGTGTTCCTGGGCAAGTTAATTGTCGCCGAATCTTATTTTCCTGGAGATACTTATTAAATTCTTGGGATGTATATTCTCCCCCATTGTTGGTACGTAGGCATAATACCTTCCGGCCAGTTTCACTTTCAACCTTTTCTTTGAAAATTTTAAACTTAGATCATGCTTTAGACTTATCTTTCATAATATCTACCCATACGTACCTTGAATAGTCGTCAATGAAGGTGATCATGTACCGGAATCCATTGATTGACGGCTGCTTCACTGGTCCAAAATGTTAGAATGTATTAACTTAAGCGGCACCTTGCTTCTGAAACTGGACTCCTCGTACAGTAGTTGATGTGCCTTGCCATATTGACATCCAGCACAAATGGTATCATCTCGAACTTCTAATTGAGGAAGCCCTTTGAGCATTGACTTTTTCATCATCACCTTTAGCTTGTGGTAGCTAACGTGACCTAGTCTTGCTTGCCATAAATCAGTTGTCTCATTCTTTCTTGTTTTGTCTATGTAAGTTGTTTATGCTGACATCACATAGACAGATTCAATACATTTTCCTTCCATAATTGGTGTGTCAGTGGGCTATAGGCTTTTGTATATTTTCACGTCCTTCGGCCTGAACACCACATAGTTGCCATTAGCAGTTAACTGTGATACCGATAGGAGATTTTTCTTCATTACTGGTACATGATAAACATTTTGCAATTGTACCTTCTCAAAGCCATGACGGGGGACAATCTCAGTATTGCCAATATGAGTTACTGGTAATCTTGAGTTATTTGAAATCACAACAACTCGATCGCCTTCATAGTTAGTCATCTTCATCAACTTTTCTTTATCTCCAGTCATATGATTGGAGCATCCAGAGTTAACAATCCAATCTTCTTCATAATTAACAAAATTATCTCTGACTGTTATTAGTGCCTCGTCTTCTATTGGTTCTTCAATGCATGATGCTGTAGTTGCTTCATCTTCTGTAACTGTAAATGATGCTTGAAAATCCCATTCTTCGTCATTGTAATTCTCAGTTGCAGTATTACCTTCTATGCAGGGTGCTCTGCAATCTCTAGCAAAATGACCTCTTTTTTCGCAGTTGAAACAGTTATCATCTCTTCGCTGATACCTTCTTTGTCTTTGATTTTGTGAGTCTAGGCGTCCTCCTCCTCGATATGGAGTTCCTTCTCAACGGCCTTTATGCCAATCACTTTGATTCCATTTGCCATCTCTTCTATTTTCTTTAGATTTGGACTCACCTTCTCGTTCCTTCTTTTTACTAAACAAAGCCTTCTCTTCATCTTTTAATAAGACTTTGGACATTTGTGAATTCAACGCTTCTTGGTTGGCTAGAATGCTTTCCAACTCAGTCAGAGTTGGTTCTTTAACCCAGCCTCTTGTAGCAGTAATAAGATTATTGTATTTTGGGTTTATCCCGGTAATAATAATCCTCCTCATTCAAACTTCGGTAATGGCATTATCTGGATCTAATTTTGAAATTTTGGCACAAATAGATTTTATTTTTGAAAAATACTCACTTACCGACATGTCATTTTGTTTTTTTTTTTGTAATTAACTTATTCTCCAACTTCTGCAACTTCACATCATTTGTCTTTGCAAAGAGTATTGCTAGCGCATCCCATGCCTCTTTCGGTGTCTTTGCATCTTTAATATAACTTAAAAATTGAGCTTCAACAGTGGTGGCAAGGATATACAGAGCTTTCTTAGCTTTGATGTTCCACTTCTTCAATTCAGCAGGATTCGTCGGTGGCGTGGCCTCATCTCCATCAATGATATCCCCGAGATTTTGTCCTCCGAGATAAAGCTTAACTATAACGTTCCATACGCTATAGTTGTTGTTGTTTAATTTCTCTACTGAGCAGGCGTTTAATGTGAAGTCTGCCATACTTACCTCGATAGTGCCCGGCACATCCACCAAATAATCTTGATCCCTGATCAAGAACTTTCACAGTCCCTGACTATATTTCTGCAGAATCTCCCCTTATTGCAGTCTCGAACCACGAACTCAAATAAATAACCTTGCTCAGTCGAACACTTGATCAACATCCCGAACCAAACTGCTCTGATACCACTTGTAGAATAAAAGAAGGAATTTTATTTCTTTAAAAATATATTACAATACACTCTTTCTCTTATTAAAACACTCTTACTTTTCTTTCTCTTTCTTTTTCTCTCTTTCTCACGTCACTAATTACACACACACACACTAATACTTAACAACCCTTTTTTTTTGTCTCTTACCAGCAGTCACTTTGTGCCTTTTATCACTCTCAGTCTCTCACTTACTTCTATTTCACACACACATACTGCAATACATATATATATATATATATATAGGCATTTGAGTCGGCTATATGAGGTTTCCAGAGCATTTGAATTGGCTATATGAAGTTTCCAGAGCTCTACCGCCATTTGCTACTTTTTCTACAATTTTCTATATTTTTCTAGAATTTTCTAAAGGAAGAGAAAAGTCAGTGATTTTTAACAGTATATTACTAACAACATGGCTGAGGGAAGCTAACTTCAAAGAATTGAAATTTTTTCTTGGTGATTTTGACAGCCTTTCAAAGAGTCGTTGCTTTCATGGTCATGGAACAACCTTAATTATTATTATATTTTGATAGAATGAAATAGAATTACAAGGTAAGAGAGAATTTAGGAACGATAAACAAAAAAGGGTGGCAGCACTGAATTGCCTCGTTGATTATTGCTTCTTGCACAAGCACATTCCAAAGATGCAAATTGAACTACAAGAAAAAGTAAAATTAGATACGGAAATTAGAGATGGAATAAATTTTATCTCAAATTCTGTCTCTGAAATGTTGAAAATTTGTCTCAAATCTAGTTTGAAAATTTGAGACGGAATCTGAAATGGAATTTATTATGTCTCTAATTTCCATCTCTAATATATTATTCATGTTTGTTTTAATTTTTTTCCCCAATTATATGTAGAAACAGGGTATTCTTGTCAATTTTTGTCTCTAAATATTGTTTCTCTATGAAATGGATTTAAGTTACCTCAGAATCCGTCTCAATTTGTTTGGAATATGACGAAAAATAATTTAAAATAGTTGAGATGGAATTTGAGACAAAATAAATTCTGTCTCAAATTAATAAGTCTCACATCGGCCATATCAGAAGATGCACCGCTCATTTTTTCCTATATATAGTGCTTCAGTGGACACTCTTGTCCTGAGAAGGCTAATGAATGGATGTGTCTTCCAATTTAGTATTATTTAATATGGCTAAAATTGTTTTGGGTAGTCAAATTTAATTAGTTCAATAATCCACTAGTTCTTAGGCATGTTCAAAGAATTTGAGATAGAATTAGGGAACGAAAAAATTTGTCCCTGATTTGAGATAGAAAATTTCATCTCAAATCCGTCCATGAAGTGAATTTCTGAGATAGAAAAGGTAAAATGTGCTCTGCTCTATTATGTTGTGTGTTATAGTATACATATTACAGCCAATATAATGAATAGGCCAAAAAGAATGTCCACGTGTACAAAATCTATTGCTTATGACTACAGACAAAATATAACAAATTGATCTGCTACATTAGCCATGTTAGCCACGTCTAGTATCATTACAAAAATTGTTATCCTGCCAACTCCTACTTTACTCATTTTTTCCATTATCTTAACTGCCCCTCCCCCCTCAAACAAGTAGGTGTACAAGCAACTCCGAGTTTGTCTCTAAGAAACCAAAATCTTGAATGTGTTAAAGGCTTAGTTAAACAATTAGCCACTTGTTCTGTACGAGGCACATACCCAACTCTGAGCTATTTAGATAAAACTTGACCTCTTATATAATGCACATCGATTTCAATATGCTTGGTCTGTGAGTGTTGTTTGGGTTCATAGCTATGGCTACTGCATTTGTATTATCACATCACAAAATTGGTGTATTCATGATGACAAAGACCTTACCCAAGCAATCTTTGCTACCAAATTAGCCGTTGCTCGGTACTCGGATTCAGTACTAGAGTGAGATACTACACTCTGCTTCCTTGATGACCATGAAACCAATCTTTCACCTAAGAACACACAATATCCACCAATTGATTTCTTGTCTTCTAAATTTGCAGCCAAATCCATGTTAGAAAACCCAATAATGTTGAAACTATGAGATGGTTTAATGTGTAATCCCATCTTTACAGTTCCCTTTAAGTATCTCAAAATCCGTTTAGCAGCTTGCTAGTGTTTAGTAGTTGGACTACTAAGATATTGACTTAGTCTATTGACAGCAAAGAAATATCTGGTCTTGTATTTGCTAAATACTGTAGACCACCTATTAAGCTTTAAAAAATAGCAGGATTTTTAAGATTCTCACCTTCACTGGAAAGCTGATTTCATATAGCCATTCTCTCTGTTTCCCTTCTAAAATTGAAACTCCTGTCTCCTTGTCCTTCACAACACACCCACTTTTGTTAAACTCAACAAAAAAATTTCCATTAGTAGTTAACTTTGACACACTAACAAGTTTCTTGTTTATATTTGGTGCAAGAAGCACATTTTTAATCTTAAAGAGGCTTTCTTATTACGCAAGGTATATTCATTGTACCAATACTCTTAATTGCAACTTCTTCTCCATTACCAACAACTATTTTCTTTCTATAATGACTTTGTGCCTTTGAAGATTTTTTGAAGTTAGAGTTGTCATTTGTAATGTGGTAGTTGGCTCCATTGTCAACATACCATCTAGGATCACTGTAGTCATCAGCATTTGTAAAATATGATGAGTGGTTCTGATTTGTATTTGTATTGTTTTTTCCTTTTCTGGAACAGACACTATGTAGCAATTGTTGTACTGAAAATAGAAATTTGCAATAGTGTGGCCAATTTTGCCACATACCTAACATGTGGGCTTGTTGCCTGAGCGTCCATATCGGCCTCTACCTCTACCTCTGTTATTCTGACCTCGCCATCTACCTCGTTGGTTTTCTTGTTGAGTACCACCATGAGAGTTTTGTTTGTTAGAAATAACATTAGCAATGGGTTGTCACAAAGATAAATTAGAGATAATATTTAGTTACTCAAGCTTGCTCTCATACGTGAGAAGAGCAACTTGAAGATCAATCTAGGTGATGTTTTCCTTATTGGATAACTGCACCACTATTGGGTTATATTCAACATCAAGCCGACGAGTGTTTGTGTCACCAGATCAGTAATTGACAATGGCACTCCTGCCATTTGTAGCTTATCAACTAGACTCTTAACCTTGTTGAGGTACTCCTCCATCTTAAGGGCCTTCTTTCTGAGTCTCTGGAGTTCTACCTTGTGAAGGATGATACGCGAATGAGTTTGAGTGCCAAGAAGCTCCTTAGCTGCACTCTATAGTTCTTGGGACATCTGGCACATGTGGCAATAGATCATCTAAGATGCTACATCAACACTCATGGTGTTGTACAACCAACCTAGCAAAAGCTGGTCAGTAGTCAGCTAGTCTTTATATGCTGGATTAATTTTCTTTGATGTTCCTTCTGAAATCATCATATCGGGGAAAATTTTAGTTCCTGAAATGAAATCATCTAGCTTCCCTTAATGACAAGGAGGATCATCGATTGCCACAGCAAAAAAATAATTCGATCGAGTTTAGTGGAGCAAGCTTGGTTTAGGGTGGTAAATAAAGATGTAAGATGGTTTGGGTTATTAGCGTTTTGGGTTCCAATAATATGAACATTAAGGTTTATGGTGGATGAATTTGATTTAGTCAAATCCATGGCGTGAGCCTGAATGCTTTGATACCAAGTGAATTTATGAGATAGAAAAGGTAAAATGTGCTTTGTTCTATTATGTTGTGTGTTACATTATATATATTACAGCCAATATAATGAATAGGCTAAAAGATTGTCTATGTGTACAAAATCTATTGCTTATGACTATAGACAAAATATAACAAATTGATCTTCTGTATTAGCCACGTTACCCACGTCCAGTATCATTACAAAAACTGTTATGCTGTCAGCTCCTTATGCCAGCTCTTCCTTTACTCATTTATTCTAGTATCTTGACTCCTGATCTGAGAGGGAATCAGGGATAGAAAATTTTGTTTTTGATTTGAGACGAAATTTTATTTTCCGTCTCAAAGTTTCTGCAACAGAAGGATTAAAGACGGATCCATCTCTGAGCAATTAGAGATGAATGTTTTTGTCTCTAATCTCTGATTTTCTTGTAGTGTTGGCTTAAGAGCTTTTGAATATCCACAACATTGATGTTTACAGTGAAGGTACTTGCATTACTTGACATACTCTTCTTAGACTTAGATTGATAGAGCTATCTATTTGCAACAGTTGATTGTTTTATTGAAATAGATTTCTTAAGGAGTGAAATAATAGGATTCGCCTTAATTTGTTGTTGTCTACTTTAATACTTTCAAATTTTGATTCTACAAAGGCGGACTTTGCTCATGAATTACGAATAATAATTGCCAATTCCTCTAAAACTTTCAATAGAAAAGGAAAATATTCAGACTCATATACCTGTGCCACGGGACTAGTTCTTGCACTCTTGAATTATTGCATGCAATGATTGAAAAAAGTCTAAGATCTTATGTCTTGAAAATATATTGTAATTCCTTATCGAGTTTTGACCTATTAAAGCCATGGGCTGAAAAAATAGATCGGATCGGTTGGTCGAACCGGTGACCGGCCTATGGTTTAGTTTGGTTGATGGAAAAAACCAGCTAGGCCTCAAACCAGTCTAAAACCAATGGAACCGGTTGGGTTACGGTTCAGCCAGTTCCTTCTTTAAAAAAGAAAGAAAGAAAGAAAGCCAAAAAGGAACGAAGCCACCATGCGCCTCCGTCGAAGCAACTGTGAAGCTACCATCGAAGGATTATAGCGACGAAGATGAAGACGCTGTAGAAGGGAAGAATCTTACAGCAACGAAGAAGAAAGAAAAAGAAGAAAGTCATCGAAGGGAGATATGCAGTGATAGAAAAGAAAGAAGACGAAGGATGGACATAATGGAGACTTGGAGAGAACTAAAAAAACTGAGAGAGAAAGGTTACACTTGAATTTTGTCTGAAAGCTACATAGGGGTAGGGGCTGACATTGCGTGAAGGAGGAGAACATTAATCTTATCTGAATGCTCTCAATTGTAACTTTTTTTCTTTCTTTCTTTTTAAAATTATATATTATAAGTACTCTATGTGTGTGTTTATAAATGAGACAGAGAGAGAGAGAGCTTTAATTGGTTTTATTTGGAAAAGTTAGACATGTATTGAGAAATTAAAAATATTAAAAAATTATTTAACATTTTTAATTTGTATAAAAAAAATTAATATTTTAGATTAAAAATTATTGTTTCAATTTTTAATATAATATAAATATATAATAGTATTTTTTAAAAAAAGAGTAATTCTTATTTATTATATATATATATATATATATATATATATATATATATATATAATTAATATCGGTTCGACCACGATTCGATCACAGTTGAACCAGTGTCTTCACCGGTCCTATTTTTAAAACATTGGTTAAAGCCCATGTTGACGTAGTATAATCATTCACCTTGCAATCTCGCTTTATTTCTCTCTAACCATATAAACCTATTGAAGCACATGTAATGGAGTTGATTTATTTATCGCTAGACATATAAAATTATGATCTTAATGTCACTTGTTTTTATCACCAATTAGATTAATTAGATATGGAAAAAATACATTTTTCATTTCTAGTATTTACCTTGAGTTTTAATTTTATTTTTAATTTTTTATATCAATTTTATCCCATATTTTTTTTAAAATTTTGTTCCTAAAGCTAACAGTTAACAAAAAAATATTATGTGAATTCCTCCAAATGACATGTGAACTCCTTTAAATGACATATAGATTTGTTTATCTCACACATCAAACTGTTTAAACGTTAATTTAAGATAAAAGAGAGAAATGAAAAAGTATCATTTGACACGAAATTAAAATCTAGTCAACTATTTGAAACAAAATTAAAATTAAAATCAATTAGTATGACATGTTAATAATAGACGTGTTACATGAAAAAATTCACATTAACATTTTTTATCAATACAAAAAAAATAAAAACAATTAAAATTCGAAGTAAATATTAAGAACAAATAAAACACTTTTACCATTAGATATTCAAGTTCTACGCTTGCTTCACCTGTTTGCGGAGGCCATTAACTTGCTCTGATGTTAACACCTCAACGTGACCCCCGCGTACCTTCCACAATCCATTAAATGTGGTTGGTGAGGATAGGTCATCGTTCATTAATCACATTCCTCCTTTACCCTTATTATGTTTCATTTTATGTGCGTCATTTTGCCTGTTGAAGCTCTTGTCACATGTTTGTAGCAGTGTGTTAGTGTCTGCATATTGACGTGTCGTTGGTCCATGCTGTCAATCTCCATCACCTTCCTTCTCGTTTTTCTTGCATTTTTCGGTCGTGTCCCGTGGTTTTGGTATGCTTTCTCCCATCTGTTAACCTCCTCTGTTTGCTCATGTTTTTCTGCTACATTATGTGTCGTCATTGTTCTATGCATGTCTGTGGTTATTCGGTGTTCTCTGGTGTTGTATGCTGCAACGGATGTGCTAACAACAATGAGAGCCATAGGAAGCACCTCTCTGGCAGCTTTATATGCGAGAAAACGATGAGTTATGAAGTTGGGTCCTTCATGACCCGCTAACCCGAGAAGAAGACAAAATTTTTTTTATGCTTTGAACTATGGGTCATTAGAGCTTGCTGAACGTGCGTGGGTAAAACGATTAGTGGGCCTTTTTTTTATGGGTTTGTATTTAAAACATAATTTATAAAAAAAAATCTGATTACATAATTAATTTAATTATTAAACTAATTAATCTAATTAATATAATTTATTTAATTGACCTAAAAATCCTAATTTACACAATTAAATAACCTAATTAATCTGGTTAATTAATTTCATAATTAATTTAGTTATATCATTATACAATTAAATAATTTATTAATTTATGTAATTGACTCAAAAACCTAATTTGCACAATTAAATAACGTAATTAATCTGGTTAATTAATTTAATAATATCATTATACAATTGTACAATTAAAAATGTAATACTCATAAAAAATAAAATATAAATGTGTGTTTGTGAACTACAATTACTATTCCAGTATACGGTACTATTTATCTGTATAATATTATTTATGTATACGATATTGTTCACATATACAACCGAAATATTGAGTACTAGATGTGGTTTAGTCATAAGAGAAAATTAGAAAGAAGTTTGTAGGAGAAAATGACATTTTATATGAGAAAATATTCTCAGAAACTAAAATTAAAACACTGAATTGAAAAGAAACTTAAAGGTTTAAGGTGAAATGATAGTTTTTTCTTTAAGTTTTCAATAGTAACCAATAATTTAGTCACCTTTATCTTTCCGTGATTTGCATAGTAAGCTAAATTATTAAAGCGCACAGGAAATTGAATTATTTTATTGGAAATGTCATTTTTATGAATAGTAAATTGAACATTTTTTTAGCGCATAATATCAAATAGTGCCCTTGAATTTTTTTATAAATAGGCCCTTCCATTGCACTTCTAAACTCATACCTTCAACTTTTCTTCTTCTCTCTCCTCAAGTTTCTCTTGCTCTGACGCTAGGCCTCTGAGATTTTGGGCCTTTCTTTTTTTAGCTTAGATCCTAGGTGAGGATACTATGCCTTTTTTATGTTTTTCAAATTTTAGAAGTTATTTTCTTAAGTATATTCTGTGGTTGCAGCTTTGGCTGATTCTCTACAATAGAAAAACTGTCCTTAGCTGCCTATATGTTATTTTGATTCTCTTATTACCAAAATAGAATGTAAATTGTGAAGAATACATATTTAGGAAAGTTCTTATTAAAGAAAGACCTGTCACTTAAGTGTGTCCATTGCGACCCTCCATTCTTTTCTGAGAACTTAATTGGTGTACTTTTTTATAGATTATATTCACTATTTCTGGTATGAACAATAACCGTATGTGTGAATAGTGCTCATATGTATGAATAGTAATCATATGTATGAACAATATCTGTACAAAAATAACCCTAACTTGTTTTCTCTAATCTTTTATGAAAATCTTCGTAGTAGAACACTGAAATTCACCTGTGTGCTCTTGTTCGTAATGACTTGGAGAAGTGGTACTCATATGAAATCCAAGTGAGTGAAACGACCCCATTTTAATAGGGTTTTAGCATCATTGGTGATAAAAAGTATGTCGTAGAATACTCCCAAGGCTCATATGGATAGATTGGATTCGGAGTAGCGAATCTAGGGAAATAATTCAAATTAATCCGGAAGCAAATTAATCCAGAAGTATAGATAAGATGAAACAAGTATTTCAGGGTGATATAAAGTTTGAATCTTTCCAAAGACAACTTAATTGTTATCTTGATTTGTAGTTTATAAACTTATAATATAGTTATATACAATACATGTCATATGAATCAGTATTACATTGTACTTCTGATTATAATATGAAATATTGTACTATTGATTGTGATTGAACGAGACAGTACTCCCTCTCACGGAAAGGCAGAATACCGGTTTAAATGGTGTCTTGACCAACAAGTGTGGAGACAACGATTCCTTCAGTAGGGATATAGCCCAGGTCGGTAATCGATCTGTGATATGCCCTAACTGAGAAGATGAGGTTGTGCATCATGACGAAAATAAATAAATTTGGTGAGCCAACCTATGTGCTCTCTGGGATATATTGCCATTGATGAGTACTAATACCGTTGGATGAATTGGATAACTATATCTTCTAGTATGTAATTTCTAACTATGTTTATTGGTTGAGTTTGAACCTTCAGGTATACTTGCATAACTGGTGATGTATTTGAATTTTATTAACATGAGGTCGATTCGCTCACTGAGTTTTAAAGCTCACACTCTCTGTGAAATCTTTATGTTCAGATCAGGTTACCGGTGAAGAATATCCACTAGAGTAAATCACTTCAGACCTTCCCGCTGTCGAGTAGGTCCCTCTTTTATTGTAGATTATGTTGCTCTATAATTGTCTAGGACATCTAAGTCAAGGGTTTGGCATATTTGGCTTGTATTTCAATAAAATAATGTATCTCATAATAAGGATATATTATTATATGCAAGTCATCTCTGTGTATTTATGGAAAGGCTTACAGTGATAGGAGATTTATCATTATGTCGATCATGTGCCCAGGTAACGGATCATAACAAAAAACATAATTTATTTAATTTATGTAATTGACTTAAAAACCTAATTTTCACAATTAAATAACCTAATTAATCTAGTTAAATTAAGTACATAATTAATTTAATTACATCATTATATAATTATTCAATTAAAAACATAACTTATTTAATTTATTTAAATGAATTAAAAACCTAATTGAAAACCTTAAAAAAGATATTAATTTTGACCACGCTACTTTCTTTTTCTTAAGGGTGGTTTTTTTTTCCCCCAAGTAATGTAAAGGTGATGTATAGAATCAGTTTTCTTAACCTATGGGGTTTGCCTTCTCAAAAATTGCAACTGATATGAATAGAATCATTTTTCTAAATGAATGAAGTAATTAACTAATATGAAAAATATTTGCATTTCGATCATTTTATATTAATTTGATCCTCTTTTTTGCAATATTTGCATTTTAAAAATGTTGTTTGCTACTTCTTGCACACATGGATAATTTTATAAGTAGTTTATAATATGTTATTTGCTACTTCTTGCCTTTTTTTTTGGTTATTTCTGTTTGATTAGGATAGTATATGCCTTCATTTAATTAGGATATTACAGTAAGTTAGTTTTTTATTTCTAAGAGGAGATTCCATGTTTTGATTAAGATAACATATCCCTTCATTTAATTAGAATTAGGATAGAAGATGCAAGATAACAAAACATTATCATACAAACACTATATGCCTTCACTTAATATAAGTAAGTTAATTATATCATTGGCCTTTTATACTCAATAGACATGAGTGCTCAAAGAAATCAAACCACCACAGATCCCACCTCAACTAGCCATGCAAAGGCCACCTAGGAGCCTAGAGCAACTGAACAATTTATCCAAATTTGCTAGGATCAACTAAATAAAGGAGAATGTAATGCACTACCCTCACAAAGAGGGGGTGGAAAGGTGTCATAACCGAATTTAACAAGGTAAGTGGTAAGAACTACGACATAATCCAGCTTAAAAACAAATGGGACAACTTGAAGAAAGGATGGCAGGTATGACACAAATTATTTGCAAATGAAACCGTCCTAAGGTGGAATAGTGTCAAGAACACTGTGGATGCTCCCGATGAATAGTGGAATAATAAGGCATCAGTATACTCAATACCAAAACTTATATTATAAATTATTTATACTTTATTCAGTTGTGATAATATATTTTGGGATTGTGCAAGGAAATCCCCAATATACCAAATTTAGGAACAAAAGGCTTCCATTTGCCCCCCAACTAATCATTCTTTTTAAGGAAGTGGTGGCCATTGGCCAGTATGCTTAGGCATCAATGTCGAGGACACTTCTTGCTAGCCTGAACGATGATGTTGTCTATTGCCTAACATTGAACAATATTGCAATAGACATGGAAGAATGCAGTAGGGACAGTAAGGAAGATTTAGATGTTGTGGGAATTTATAACACAACCCCATGTCAAGGAACACCTAGCCAAAGAAGTGGTGATAAGAAAAAACGGGCTAGTTTGAATAAAGGTAAAGATAAAGTGTCTACTGCTAAACGTTAGCTGATGTTGTGAGCATAATGGCTGAAATTTGTTGCTCATGCAATGATGTCATAAGGGAGATGATTGCTAGAGTTCTTGGATCTATTATTGGTAAAGTCATGAATGTCCTTAATACAGAGGAGGTTACAAGTGACCTAGATTTTCATGGAAGATGCTACAATTTATTGATACATAAGGCAACTAGGGAGATGTTTGCAACAATGTGGTGGAAGTCATACTTGTTATGAAGTTGGCTCCGTTTTGCAACATATAACCCTCCAACTTTCTCAAAAGACTGAATTGAATAGCTTCATTTGTATTTCTATGTACTATTATATTATGAACATGATAAGCCTAAACATGATCTTTGTATTATAGATTGTGAACATGAACATGATCGTTGTATTATGAACATGATCATTGTATTTCGAGGTTTCTTTATGTTATGATTTTCCAGACTTTTGTGTTATGATTTTATTGTGTATTATGGATTTTCCATATTTCTTTGTATCTTTGTGTTATGAACATGATCCTTAATCTTGAATTTGCTTTATATCTAATATACAGGTGTGAATGGATTCTCACAAATTAAAATGTTATCACAAACTAGATGATGATGCGGACAATTACATGGTTATAGGTGCAATAGTTTCTAAATACTATGAAGCCTATTTATACAAATAACCATGCAAAACAAGTGAAAAATCTAGACATGCATGTGTATTAGAAATATTACAAGGACATCCTATTCGTTGCCATGAGATATTCTGCATGGAAAAAAAATATATTTTAGAAGTTGTGCCTTGAATTAATCGAGTGTGGGTTGGAGGGCACTACACGGACAAAAGTTTAGGACATAGTTGCAATCTTGCACATGGTGGGCCATGAGGTAAGAAACAGAGTCTTATAAGAAAGGGTCCAACAATCAGGAGAGACCATAAGCAGACATATTCACAGTGTTGGGTGCCTATTTGAAGCTTTCCTTCAAGTATATTAGGCCCCAAGATCGTTTATTTCATGAAATTCCTCCCAAAATACAAAATGACTAACGATATAGACCCTTTTTCAAGGATGCCATTAGAAACATTGATGAAGCTCATGTCCCGTGCGTGGTTAGTACTATTGACCAATTGAATTTTATTGGAAGAAAATGATATCCCACACAAAATGTATTAGTTGTATGTGATTGAGACATGTGTTTCACTTTTACATTGCCTTGATCTGAAGACATAGCTCGTGATGCTCGGATTTTTCAGCACGCTCTCACTACTCCTGGCATGAACTTTCTACATCCACCTCCAGGTTGCTTTCAAAATTATTTAGTTTTAGTAATTCTACATGATTATTTGTGTGTTATCTTTAATGATGACTTGTTTATTTTTCTAGATAAATATTATTTTGTGGATGCTAGCTATCTAACATCAGTTGGATATATTGGTTCCTATAAGTGTGAACACTATCACCTTCTTAATTTTAAGTGTTCGCTCATATTTACCAACCAAAATGAGGTATTTAATTGCATCACTCAAGCTTAAGATCTACCATTGAAAGAGCTTTTGGAATCTGGAAAAATAAGTTCACAATTTTGCGCAGCATGCCTAAATTTAAAATTGAAACACAAGTTTAAATAGTAAGTATGTCATATCCCAAAAATTGAACATGTAAAAAGATACTATTTTTACGGAAAACCTCAGTGGTATCTCAAAATCCTAGAATATCTTAATATCTACAACTACTCATTTGGTAAAATCCTCAAACATTAGTTGTTTACATCTACTCCATAAGATTTTACATTCAACCTTTATTATATATTCCACACAACAAAATTATAACCATCTGATTAACAAATACATGTACACATAATCTGATATGTTTAAAACATTGTAAGTCTAGTAGACCTATACAAAGTACAGAGCATTCCTAAAATTTATATTAATCAGTACTGATATCCCACCAGACAAAGATAGAGAACAACTCTAAGGGGCTCCTAATCCTCATCTGAAAAGATAATCACAGAGAGTATGAGTTTATTTAAAAACTCAGTAAGTAAATAACTGGACCATATAAAATATCACAAGTACAAATAGCACACTTACTAACATTATCAATCTATCATTCATTTTACACAACCGTAGTATTATATTTGTTTGAACTTGCGTATGATTTCTTAGGTGATCAAACCCTCAATCACTTTACAGTTGTACCGTAGATTTGCGTATGATTTTTTGGGTGATCAAACCCTCAATCACTTTGCACTTGTGCCGTAGATACTTGCACCGAGTGACCTGAGAATTTAACCATCAAACTCTTTGTGCATAGATAACCATAGAAGTTTGTTCACCAATAAGACAGTGAAAATTTATCACACATTATAACTACTATAAATAGCTTAATTGTTACATATCTGTATTCTTTTGAATTTCTATCAACAATTATAGCAATCATCATATATTATCAACTGAAAGGTTGATTATTTAACATTTCAAAAATCTTGTAAATGTGACTTATATTGTATTTTGTCTAATAATACCAAATTAATTTAGTAAGGTTATTCACTCACCTTGATATTTGTCCAATTTACCTTGTCCACACTAGAATTTATATAAGAAAATCTTCTAGTAAAAGATATCACAAGGAAACATAAGAAAGGGAACAAAATCATGAAAATATACAATATTTTCTGATTGTTACAATAACAGTCAACGGTCAACTAACATTTGCTACAGTAACCGCTAATGGTCAACTAACCACCACCGACGCTATAGTAATGGTTTGCTACAGTAATAACTAATGGTCAACTAACCACCACCGACGCTACAGTAATAGTTTGCTACAGTAACTGCTAATAGTCAACTAATCGCTACCGACGCTGCAGTAACTCCGAAAAAAATCTGGAAAATTTCCATCCTTCAACTCTTTGTTTCTTTCACTTGATTCTAAGTTCCAAATATGATCTCTAAAACCTTTTGAAAGGTTAAAAAATGAATTCAAAAAACGAAATCGAATTGATTCATGATTTTTCCCAAACTTTCTCAAACATTCACATAAATGGGTTATAGTTAAAATATGGGATCATGATGCCAATTCTTTCCATAAAACACTTTCCTTGACCTTCTCAAAAGAAAACAAGAGAAAGAAGCAAAGAAAACTATATTTATAGAAAAATCAAGAAAATACCCAATTTCTTCACTTAAGGCATCAATGGATGAATTGGAAAAATAGAAGAAGAGAATAGTTACCTCTAACTCCGGCAAATTCCAAGAGATCAGAAAATAGTTGAAGAATCAAAGATCAATAGAAAAAGTTGGAAGATATTGATGAGAGAGTTGAGAGAAAACTCATTTCCTCCTTCTTACCTCTTAGTGTGTAATCGTGAAAATGGAAGAAAGAGAAAAGATGAAGACTATACGGGTAGGTGGATTAATGGGTAATCCATGAGTACCCTTACCCAATATCCAAACTCACTTGACCCATATAACTAGACTTATAATTATTTTTCCAAGTAAAATAAATTCAATCTATTTTTTCATAAATTTTACTATTCACAGAAATACATCACACAACGTTAAGAATATATAGCGTAGTCATTTAACTCAATTTTCATAAATAATATTCTAAAAGAACAATTAAATATGAAAATCAAAATGACTAAAATAAACAACCAAAATAACGTTGTAAATACTAGAATACTATCAAAAGTATGATACTCTAAAATTGGCAGATATCACAGAATGCAACAATGACAATACACAATTTTATAAGAAAGAATGCTGAAACAGATATTGAATTTAGTTGTTTAGATATTAAAGACATCATTCAAGAAAAAAGTGAAAACCATATTGCTACAAATTCTCTAACCAGTCTAAACATAATATCTTCATCTAAAATAAGTCCGGATTTTCTGCTGAGCAAACAGCTACTTTTTGCTGCTTTTCACTTTTAGCAACGATTTTTACCGTTGCTAAAAGTTATGGCAGCAGTTTTTATTGTTGCCAAAACTTTCATCAACGGTAAAAAACGTTGCTGAAAGTGAAAAGCAGTACAAAGCAACTGCTTACCAACAGCTGATCCGAACGTATCTAAAATGGATTGTATTTGAAACATTACTAAAAATCAAATAGTATGGATCAAATCATAAAACATATGCTTAATAATTCATAGTTGTGTACAAATAATTATTTCATTTATTATGAGAATGAACCTTTAAATTTTTTTATGCAAATAAATTCTTTTTTTGGTTGATTTATCATAACCAATACCTCATATTTTCATTTAAGTAATTAGTGATTAATTAAAAATTTCAGTAAGTAATTAAAAGATAAATCTTAATTATTAATTAAAAATAATTAATAATTTATTTTATAATTAATAATTTATTAACACTTTAATTATAATTATACTTGATTCAAATTGTTTAAATTAAAAAATTATTTTAATGAATAATTAGTAAATAATCATTCTATTAAATTAAAACATTAATATAATTCATTATATTAGACTTAAATAAATAACATTAAATAATAATACATCAAAAATATATATATATAATTCATGTCCTTTCTTACACATCTAGAACCACATTTTACAAACTAATATTCAAGCATTATAATCTACTCCAAATTACATTTATCCAACTACCTTATAAACATAAATCACATTCACTCAATCTTAAATTTATCCAAACCACATTCACAAATACATAAGTTTATCCAAAGCTTACTCTAAAGATACCCCTTAACTTGTGACGTTTATTTCATTGTAAAAAGAGAAGAGAGAATTTCTGTAAATGAAGAAGAAATAAAGCATGAAATAAACATAAATGGAAAAGAATACATCTTCCTAATTTCACCTTGGACTTTCCAATCAATACAACGAGACAACTGTTCTTACATTTTAGTGACAATTGAATAAGATGAGGCAACTAAAATGAACTGGCAAAAACGGGGATTAACCCAACCCCATTGACGTAGACTATTTTTTTCAAAAAGAAAAAGGAGAGGAATAAAATAAAATCACAACAAAACTCGAATGGATATTCTGGGTTAGCTATTGAGGGCACCCTAAGCGCATAAGGATTTGAGCACATAAGGACTCGATTGTCTCAACCGAACTACATCAACTCAAGCTCCCAATTATCTTTACCATCTCTTTCCCCCATTGTTACCACGACCTCTCCCGCCCTTAAAACCATTGGAAAACCTACCATTCCTCTGGTTAGAAAACCGACCGCCACCCCTTCCACCTGAAAATCTGCCGCCGCCACCACGGCCCCCACCAAATCTACCTCTTGATTGGTCTCTTTCTTGCAAACTTGGCAATGTTGTTAACACCTCTAAACTAACATTGGCAGCATTCTCCTGACCTGAAAGAACAGATATGATTGGATGAAAAGCGTGACCAAGATAAAAGGGAAATGTAGAACTAATATGCACCGTGAAGATACACCCAATCTAATACACTTCTTGATGGACGTAAGTATTTAATGATTACAAGCTTTGTGGAAAAAGCTCGTTCATTTATTATTTTTTAAAGCTCAAGATCCCAACAAATCAAATAAAATTTTACCAGTAAGATATGTATCTAAATCTTCAGCTGGTACATCAAAAACAGCACCATTTCCATCAGCTGTGAGAGTAAGACCCTTCACTGCCTCAACCTTCTCCTCTGGCAAGAATCTCCTCAGGACTCCAAATGCAAAACTGATAATGGCCCACGAAAGCATTAAGTAAAGGAAACAATTAAATCAAATAAATAAAGTTACATGTAGGAAAAATATTTTACCCTCTAGAAGAAATGAACAATGCATTCTAAACAAATTACATCATTCATTGCCCAAATCATTTTAAACAAGGGTAAGGAGTGAACACCAATATTGTCCACATACCTTACCAGATCTCCTCTTAGCAGTACAAACTACTAAATCATATTCCTCTATGTTAATTTAAAGTAAGTTGCAAGTGTCATAATTCAATAACAAGGTTTAATGTAAAATTCTCACGAAGGGGTGAAGATGGGTTTTCCAATCTCAAGAAGCAATGTCGCATGATTCTCCATGGAAGTGAGAAGCGATCTTTTCTTTATCTCAGTGAAACCCTGCACATTATACGATAGGTCAATATTATTCCATCTAGGGAAAATAATGAAGATTAAGGAATTGATAGACAAGAAATTACAAAAGATTATTATTATTATTATTTGTAAGGAAAATAGTGAACTTACAACAGCCTTGGCAAGAGCCTTTGCAAGTAATTCAACGGCTGATAAACCCGAGCTGTTTAAAAGATCCTCGGCAGCAGATTTGAATGCAGGAATCACACTACATTAATGACATAAATAGGTTAACAGCAAAAGACAACATTAAACACAATTAGAAAATAAGAAGAAACATACCTATCAGACACTTTGGTTATCATATTAGCAGCTTCCCCACCAACAGCTTTGGCAATATCAGCAGACTGGGGAGCAGATATGTGTTCAAACTTCACACCCGATTCTCTTTCTATTCTAGATACATTTGACCTTCTTGGATCGTAAAGCATAACAGCAACTCCAGTATTACCTAAAAGGTTCAACCATAGTATCACCAAAAAATGGATATAACCTCAACACTATGCCCATTTTAAACCAGAAGAAAAATTCCATTGTTACCTGCTCTTCCTGTGCGCCCAGATCGATGGATATAGGCTTCTACATCACGCGGGGGCTCACACTAACACAAAATCAAAATATCAACCCAGATCAGGGCAGCTGTAAAAAAATTCAGAAATGATTCAAAATGATACATGGAAATCCATCAAACCTGGATAATTAACTGAACATCATTAATGTCCAGACCCCGAGCTGCCACATTAGTTGCCACTAATGTCTTAAATTTCCCAGACCTGAAACCAGCCAATGTAACCTGCAAATGGCATGATACAACTTTGAGAGAATAATAAATCAAGATGGCACAAACTAAAGAAATGTCAAATAAGCAAACATATCCATCCTCAAGGATTTACAAGTTGAGACTACAGCTCACCTCACGCTGTGCCTGCTGTATATCACCATGCAAAGCCCGTGCACCAGGCAACAACCCTGAAAGCTCAGAAGCAGACTCCTTTGTCTCGGTAAATATAATTGTCCGGCCTCCACTGAAACAGAACCACATATCAAATCAGATCAAAATTCACTTAGATTCTAGATTGGTAAAGACAACAAATGAAAACTGTACTGAACAATAGAAACTCACTTGCTATAGCACTGTATAACGTCTGGGATAAGCTGGGCCCTGGCTGAACTAGAACACGGAAGAACAATATGTCTAACACTGGTGCTAGCTTTCATTTTCTCATTCCCAACAAGGTCAGCAGTTTTCTTATCTGATTTCAGAAATCTTTTAGAAATCTGGCAACAGAAAACATAAGATTTCGATTAAGGATTAAGGCCATACATGTCAAGCATCTGATCATCATAAACTAGATTTTCAAACAGCACAGAACCATACATTCTTAACCCAGTCTGGCAAAGTAGCACTGAATAGAAGTGTCTGAACTTTACTAACATCCTCTACCTTACCTGCAAAAACAACATAATAGGGCATTGATTTACTTAAAAAATCTTAACATCATAAAAACTCAACATGCCTAAAACCTTAAATAAGACAGAATTCAAAGAATGCATCATATATAAGTCCCACAAAAAAAAGAACCTTGAAGATATCTTAGTCAACATTTGACAAAAAGGCAGCCTTATCGAATTGTTATATTTCTTATTTGATAAAAACCATAAGAAAGGGGGGGGGGGGGAGGACAGCTAGCACTTCAAATGTTAGTGCAATATTGAGAAAGCATAGACATCGTTATAAGGTTAACAAAATAAAATCTTGAGGGGTATTGGATAGCATAAGTGTGGCAAGGCAGCACTGAAATTCAACATTCAAAAAGAATAAAGCCCTGGTATGCGCATGCATTTTAACACCAAAACTGGTTTGGCAATAAGATTGAAAAATTAGTCCTGGAGTCACTAAAGTCTCTTTTATCCAATATGCATAATGCATATTGAAGTTAACATATAGCAATAAATAATTACAAAAACATACCCAGAATAAGTTCAACATCTTCAACAAAACCCATCCTCAGCATCTCATCCGCTTCATCGAGGACACGGAACCTTAGTTGGCTTAGGTCAATATTTCCCCTCTCTATGTGATCCTACACAAAATACGCATATAAATAACAAACTACGTCTTGAACACAGAAAATGAAGCTTCCATCTTTGCCATAAATAATAATCATATTGAGGAATAACAAAGAAGCAATTTCACATAATGAATACCAGTGCTAAAGTAATTACCTTTATGCGTCCTGGAGTTCCAACAACAATATCAACACCTCTCTTGAGTTTAATTTCTTGAGCTTGATATGAAGCTCCACCATATAAACAGCAAGAAGTCAATCCCAGTGCCCCACCATAAACTTCAAAATCAGCGGACACCTGATGCCCAACATTCCACAATTAATAAAACACAAAGGGAAAAGTAATCTACAATCATGGATTAAAGGATCCTCCGCAACCAGCACAAGCATATTATACCTGATTAGCCAATTCTCTAGTGGGTAAAAGCACAAGAACACTTGGAGACCTTCCGTACCCAGTTTTCCTTACTGCTTTTGCTGGACCGTTTGTTAATGACTCCAAGATGGGCAACACAAAGGCAAGAGTTTTACCCTGCATTTTCACCAGAGTAAACCAGCAAGATAAACATAACAAATTTTCAGATAAGTCAAAGAGCAAAGTATCAATATATTTCAACTTCTTTCAACCTCTGGATTCAGCAGGTAGCATCTATGAAACTAATAACCCAATAAACTAAGGCATTGTGTAACTACCTTTCTAGCATCAAATACTTCTTCCGAGGACCTCAAATACAAATTAGATTATATAGAAAAAGGCAAAAAAAAAAAAAAAAGGCTGCAATCATTTTAAGATTCCATCTATTGAAATTGAAAGGCAATGCAGAAACAAATGATAGTGAAAAATGTATAAACACCGCAACATTCTAGGAAGAATCTCCTTATGTAGTTGCTTGTGTTCCGTTCCTAGCACACTATAATCTGATATAGAATTTAAATTCCATATCCCTCACCCTATTTTTTTTTAATCAATCTAAAAGAAATATGTACCTTCGTTGTGGAATTGTCAACCTCTGAGCTGACAATTATCATAGGTTTTGACAGACAAAACATAAGCAATTATTAAGAAATATTCAGCACAAAAAAAGAAAAGAACAAACCTGCCCAGTACGAGCCCGACCAACCAAATCAGACCCATCGAGAATGGTATTAAAAGTCATGGCCTGAATGGGAAATAGAGATTCAATCCCCTTCTCCTTCAGCTTCGCCCTCAACGGCGCCGATATCCTGAAGTTCGAAATTGCATTAGGATCCTTCTCAACCTCTACCTCTTCTACTTCAGGCTCGTCCAATTTGGCCTTCTTCTTCTTCTTCTTCTTCTCACTCTTAGCTTTCGAACAATCGGGCTCAACTAACTCGAAACTAGTCTCACTCTTTGCTTTCGAACAATCGGGCTCAACTAACTCGAAACTAGTCTCACTCTTCTCTTCATCCTCATCCGCCACAATCTCAGTATTCAAAGCCTTACGCTTCTTGCTGTCTTTCTTCTTCTTGACGGAAAACCCATCTTCTTCAACTGGAGTCTGGTTTTTCATCTTCTTCTTCTCCGTCTTATCTTTGGAAGTCTCAGATAGAACAGCATCAGAAACTAGTAGAGAAGGCATGGCTTTGTGTCGGTGGGCGTAGGAAGGGGAAGGAGGTAGATATTTCTCCTGCTTCAGTTGGGTTACAGCAATGAGGTGCAGAAGCAGGAGAAGGAAGAGAAATGCAACATCGACGTTCTCGAATTTATAGTTTAGCAGTAACACATTCTTCGCCGTTGGATAGTGAAACCCTATCATATTTGGATATCACCCGTTAGATTGGAACAATTAGAAATCTCACGTGTCAATTTTCTTCCATTATTATATAAACAAAATATCAATAAACATGTTTTTTGATTTTTTCAAATAAAACACCTACTTGGGCTTTGAACAAACTAATCGGGCTTTTCCAGACCCAAAGGTGAAGATAGTCATAGGCCAAACATTTTACATAGGCTTCGCAGAGGACTAGACTAGAAAGTGCGATTTTGTCAGTCAAAAAAAAAAAATAAAAGTAAGATTTTTGACTGGTTTATCTTATGTACCTTTCTTTTAGTATCAATTTAATCAAATTGATATCTATTTGTTAAAAAAAAAAGTGAAACTTCAAGATTGTTGTGATTTCTTTTGCCCGAAAAAGGGAAAAAAAAAAGGATTTGTGTTTTTTTATGTTTTCTATTTTTTTATTGAAAAGGTTGCAAATTTAATTTGGTTAAACTTTTTATATTGTTTATTCAAGCGTTTTTTAAATTTAAAATCACAATAGAATACTTTTGAAAACAGTTTTGACTATTGTGATTTTAAATTTTTTAAAGAATTTTTCTATTTTAATTAAATTCCGAACATGTCTTTATTGTAATAATGAATTTTGATTGGTCACTTGATTGTAATCTTAATGTTTCTTATTGCTTGCCAATCAAATTGAATTGATTAGTTATTCTAAGTGAATTTGAGAGGGGAATCTTAGAATTAAACCTTAAATTAAGTAATGAGTTTCAAATCTTAGATGAAACGCCTCAATTGATCTACAAAAAAAGATATATGCTTTAGGGTCTCACACAGTCAATTAGGGTTGAGCTAAAGACAATCTATTAATTAATTCTCTAGGATCCTAAGAAATTATTTAGGGAATCAGTTCTATGATATAAGTAATACATAGCAAAATTAGTAATTCAGACCAACAACCAAATTGATACCAACAATGATATGAACTAAGATAAGCATAAATAAAATAACAAAGTAGATAAGATAAAAAATAGAATTGTGGATAAACTTGTATCAAGTTCTAGAAAAAAGTGGAAATTATACAAAATAGATTCTCCCTTTTGAACAGAGATAGCTCTATAGTCCAAAGATCAATCACAAAAGGCATACCCCTCCCTCTGCAACATTCCAGAATATTTATTCTTCTATTATAACGGAAAGGTTTAACGCAAAGAAAAATAAAATCAGAAAGATAACTAATTGCTTATATAAGAGATTGGTAATGTGGTCCCCCAAGTATGATGTTATGCATAAAATCACAAGTTCATATTGGTGCTCTTACGTATTGTTTAGTTGAAGAGAAGTGGAGAAAAGAGAAAGAAAAATGAAAGATTTTTTTAAATTGATCTCATTTGTTTCAATTAGTTAGAAGAGATGGAAGGAAAAATAAAAGTAAAAAAAATTTCTCCCCTTTCCTCATTTTTTTTCCCTCTGAAAGTGAGAGGATTTGGAGAGAAAGAAAAATGTAACAACGTAAAAGAAATAAATATCCTGAATAATTTTTATTTTAATATCAATTTTGTTCTCTAACCTAATCTCTATAATTATTTATTAAAAACTCATCTCTTCTATCTTTACTGTACACAACACACAGTAAACTCTTTCATCTTCATAGACGTAGGGCAACAAGGTATCTAATTGATATTTGTTTCATCTTCTCCTTGTTCACTGCCTTTTCTCTTTCACCATATGCTGTCTCTATTTTTCTAATTGATCTTTGTGGGCTATCTCTGTTTTTCTAATTGATGTTTGTGGGCAATTTATGTTCTTTGAAATGGTAAAATTAATTATGTGTACGAATTGTATATTCACCGCAACTTTTTATGTTCTTTGAAATAGTAAAATTAATTATGTGTATGAATTGTATTATCACTGCAACTTTTTTAACACTCAACAAATGAAACAAGGGGCCATTTAATAGTACCTAGGATTTTTGTGGGCCATTTATGCTCTTTGTGCTTGATTGCCCAGTGATTCCACAATGGTAACATATTTGGATTGTGTAATAGTTTTATTATTATTATTATTATATATACATAATATATTATATGTATAATTAAATAATATAGGATAATCTAAAAAATAATTAAATTAAAAACAACATGAGTAAATTAATAAGTTAATTAAATTTTAATTTCTTTTCTTATTGTGGTAAGAATAAAATTAAAATTTTATATGATTTTTAAAACACATTATATAGCTGAGTTATTTTTTATCATTGTTGGTCATACAATTAAAGAGCTATAATAGTTATTTTGTTTTATTTTTTCTCCTCTCATTTTACAAACCAAACAAAGAAAGTTTATTTTCTCTCCTCTCTCATTCTCTCAAACTAAACTAATTAAAAAAAATTTTATTTCCCTTCCCTTCACCTCCTCTCTCCTCCATTAAAACTCTTCTCCTCCTTTGAATCAAACACTCCTTTAATTCTCTCCCTTTGAGTTGACTTTTCAAACATCTCTTTATTAGCTATCAATTCATCATTTGCCACTTCATTATTTCTTCCATAATTTGCCATCTCATCTTCCATCTTTACTACCACTAGTAATTTTTCATCTTGGGACATATCAAACAACCAACTTTGGTTGGGTCTAGTGCAAAGTATTAATCTCTCATAAAATGGTAAATTCATATTCAAATTTCCACTAAGAAAGTGCTCAAATTTAATGCTTAACAACACCTCGAATCAAATTGCTTCCAGAAAAAAATATTTGTGGAAAACCCAAAAAATAAATTCATTGATAATTAAATTGGTTGAAGAAGCAACTTTGAAGCATTGAAGAAATTACAATCCTAGATTCCTCTAACTAAACGATTTTAGTGGAGAATCCTACGTGCATTTATTTTTAAGTTTGATTAACTTCTTTGTAAATTTGCGCTTTTATTCACTAAAAATCAAATTCTTTAATTTAGAGATGGGTGTTGACTTTCAATACTTGGCAACCAATTAGCATTGGCTATTCGTGGAAACGAAATCTTATTAATACTTTATCACCTGTTATGGTTTAACATGTAACTACCATTAGGTATATTGTCATTTTTTTTTCTGTTTTTATTAGCTCCCACCAGAACAAGTTATTGTTATTTTTCATGCATATTAGAAACACTATCTCACATATTTTTCATATTTGTACCATGAAAATGTACACTTCTACTTTAACCTTTCTTTGTAGTTCTTTACACTTTCATTGATTTTACTCTTGTTTGCATATTGCTTTGAGGAACTTGGGAAATCCACCATGTGTGATCCTTAGGAACCAAATATACCAATGGAGTGAGAGCCAACAAAGAGGAGTTTTGATTCTTAAAGTTTCATTTTTTTTCACTTTTGCTATTTGTAGATGACTTAAAATGTACACCTCATATATACATTGAATATGAATGTATGGTTACTACCCTATCGTGCTTGTGAGAAACCTTGTGTTTCTTTGGACACCTAGGGTATCAATGAGAGTTGTGTGTGATCCAATATCCTCTCAAGATCTCATCAAATTATACTAGCATCCAACAAGAAAAATTGATCCAATAAGCTTGAACCAAAATTAGAGAAAGAGCTTAGAGCATGTTTGGTTACGCAAGCAGGAATTTTGAGGGAAAGGTAAAAGAAAAGGAAATAGATTATGCTAGAATGAAAATAAGAATTTTTCTAAAAAAATGTTTGGTATAACATTAGAACGAATGGAGTTCTTTTTTTTTTTTAACTTTTTTAATTCTTTTTTTTATTGTTTTTATATTACTTTTTGTGACGCAAAATTCTTTTTATTAATTGAATGCATGTCGCCCTTCCCATGTATACAACGGTTTTCTGCCCATTAAATAGCCGTTCCCTCCTTTATATAAACCAAACTCTCTAATTCACTCAACATAATTTTTCTTCCATTCAATTTCTATGTTCTCTCATCATATACTCCATTCTAATTCTTACTCTTTCATCATATACTATAATATCTATAAATTTCATGAATATAGGAACTACATATTTGTAATTGTACTTCTATGATTGTGTATGTTATGAGGTGCCAATTCGAAAGAACAAAAAAAAAATTAGTGGTGAATTGTGGAAAATTGTGAAATTTGTGGATATTATGATGATTTTTTTTTATTATTTTGTGATTTTGTGATTCATATTTGTTCTTGGCAAGAAATTTCATTTTGGTCCTTTCCATCTATATAACCCCTTCATGAAAATCATTTTACACACTCCTTCCCACACCTCTCTTCTCCTCCTCCCAACCCTTCATCATTCTAACCCCAATCCTTCTATTTCCTTTGGTGGTCTTTAAGCTCCGGCAAATCTCTACTCCTCCTAGCTCACCATTGAGGTAAGAATCAAGCCCCTTTTTGTCACATCCCAAAACTAACATGTGAGATAAACATAAAATACTTAGGGTGTACCTCCGTGATACTCCTTAATCTCTATGAACATTCTTAATATCTATAACTATGTGAATCATAAATTTTTCAAGAAAAATATTTCACATACATATTTAGAAAATGTTCAATATTCATACACTACATAGTGCTATACAACCTCCTAAGCCTAGGTGACCTACTAGATTACAGAGCATGTCCTAATCCTTTATCAAAATTACATCCAAAAGTGTAACAAACAAAAGTGGAGTATAACCTTAAAGGCTACAAATTCTCCTCCTCAACTACTGCATCTGAAAAGATAATCATAGAGAGTGTGAGTTAATCAAAACTTAGTGAGTAAACAACTGTACATGAAAATATCACAAACACAAATACCACATTTACTAACAGAATCAATCTATCATTCATTTTAAATAATTATAGTATTACATTTGTCTGAATTTGCGTATGCTTTCTTGGGTGATCAATCCCTCAATCACTTTGCATAATGTGCCATAAATACTTGCACCGAGTGACCTGGGAATTTAACCCTCAAATTCTTTGTGCATAGGTTTTCACAGTTATACACTAAGTAGTATGAGACTCTAACCCTTTCAAACTCGTGCATAGATTTTCAGAGTTATACACTGAGTAGTATGAGACTCTAACCCTTTCAAACTCGTGTATTAGTCTCGTAGATCTTTTGCTCATCAATAAAATAGTGAGAATTTATCACAATACAATTACCATGAAATAAATTAATTTACACATACTTTTATTCCTTTGAATTTCTATCATCAATCATAGCAATCATCATATATTATCAATTGAAAGATAGATTATTTAATATTTCAATAATATTGTAAATGAGACTTATATTGTACTTTGTCTAATGATATCAAATTAGTTTAGTAAGGTTGTTCACTTACAAAATATTTCAATTTATTCAAGGAACTACCACATCTAGTTATTTAGTCAACTAGAGAGATCAATTCACAAAAGGTAATAAAATAATTCCTAATGATATTGTGATTTTTTGCAACTTGAACATACACTGTAATCTTCTCAATTTCACAAATAATACAAATGTGATTTATATTGTGCTTTGACTAATTTAGTAAATTAATTTTGTAAGATTGCCTACTCACCTGGATTCCACACTCTCGGCGCTCCCACCTTGTGCCTCAACCATCCCTATTGTAACCAGGTAAAAACCATCAAAGTTACGAAATGGAGAAATTTCCTACCATAACTCTTGACCTTCACCCACATC
This sequence comes from Biancaea sappan, assembly GCA_037074585.1. Classification (NCBI taxonomy): domain Eukaryota; kingdom Viridiplantae; phylum Streptophyta; class Magnoliopsida; order Fabales; family Fabaceae; genus Biancaea; species Biancaea sappan. The sequence continues at coordinate 72,540,906 of CM073492.1, read as the reverse complement.
TCAAGTCATAATTCCTAGCCGGTAATGAATATCTAAATGAAACTTATACCATTGAAAACTAGATTCAAAGAGCTTTCCAAAGATATAAAGTTCACAGAAAATGGAGTACGAACAAAGGAGTTATGGCCGATTAAAAATAGGCTAAGGTTTTCTGGCACAACTGGCGCCTGGGCGCCACACATAGCACCTGGATGCCCACCACAAGCCTAGCGCCAAGCCCTTCTTCCTCCCCAAAACCCTCTGAACCTTGGCGCATGGGTGCCACGATCGCGACCTTCTGCAATTCCTCTCGAATTTGGCTCAGATCTGGCCAAATCTCCACCGTTTTTCATGATTTCTTCCACGAGATCTCACCCTTGATGTCTAAAGAGCATTTAGACACCAAAAACACCAATTTTAATCGAGTAATGAAGTTGGAATCTCGACTTTATCCCAAACATCCTTAAAACTAGAAAATAAGGAAAAGCTTGAGAAATAGAAATTTCTACCTCGATTCCTTACTTTCCCTACGTTGCTTGGCTCCTCGAGGCTCGCCCTGTAGCTCGAGATCCGCCTTTCAAAGCTCAGTTGTGGAGTTGGAGTGTAGAGAGAGAAAGTAGAGAGAAGAAAGAGAGGAGAGAAGGTGAAGAGAGAAAGAGGAAAGGAGAAAATGAGGAAAAAGAGGTGAGGCCACATATATACTCGCCCGAGGTGAAATTGTCACTTGCTCTCCAGTTGACCCTCAGTCAAGACTAGTAAAAGCAAATCCATAAAATCTCACCTCATGTGTTTCTAAATCCTAAGTGCCCCACAGTTTTTCTTATTTCACTTTAGTCCCTCTCGATGTCTCAGACTCCACTTTAACCTCGAATCCATCATCCTTTCGGTACCGGACTCATAATTCATTCTCATAAGCTCTATTCTTCTTCTCAGGTTCCTATTTGGTCATTTCTCAAAAGTACTCCATATTTTCTTTTCTTTTCACTTTAGTCCTCGAGAATTTGTAAAAATTTCCCAAATTAAAATTTTGAAATTTCTATTTCCAAATTTCCTTCACTAATTCAAAAAGAACATTTTTCATGTAATTGAATTTTCTAATAAACTTCAAATAGATTTTAAATATTCATATAAATTCTTAGGATATTACATTCTTCTCCCCTTAGTAGAATTCGATCCTCCGAATTCAAAACTCACCTTAAGATTGAAACAAATGCAGATATTTCGTCTATATCTCATTCTCTCTTTTAGAATTTTCACAATCAAGTACAAAATATAATAAGTCCAACATATTTTCATTTCTCAAGTTTCTTCAATAAAAGAATAACCTCAACAAAAAAAATCAAATACTAAAATTTTATTTCTAGTACATAAGTTACAGGCAACAAGCTTAACTTGATTTACAAAACAGATAATTTTAATACGTGAAGCTTAGATCAAACATCAGCTTTAGGTACAAATAAAAAAAAAAGAATAAATTAAGGACGATGAGGCTTTTGAGATGTAGAAGATGCTCCAGGTCTAAAAGAGGAAGGTGCTTCAGATCTTAAGGAGGAAGTTAATCGTTGCAGCCTAGAAAGGGTTTCTGGAGGAAGCGTCTGGGAAATTTGGTGAAGAGTAGAAGTCACTCCATTCATGCAGTCAATACACCTCGCTTGTTGGTCACGAAAATTTTGAGTTGCAAACATCGAATGTCTATCAACTCTATTTGCCAATTCCCTAAAATGATGATTCAAGAGCTTCTCTTGTTCTGCAAAGAGACAATTTATCAACCTCCCATGGTCCTCAAAGTGGTGGTTTATCAACCTTTCCAATTCCTCTATCTATTGTCTCATAAACGCAAGCTCATTATTAGAAGATGTTGCTGTACTAACATCCTCTAACTCTACTATATCCCTTTTTCTTTTGTTAGCCTCTGGTGACTCTTCTATAGATCTCTTATTCTTATAATTCTCCAAGCTAAGATTTAGATCCAGCTCTACCTTGCTAGCCTCAAAGTTTAAATTGAAAGATTTATTGCCGGCCATACTTTCTGAGCTACAAGGGTTGTACGGAAGGAGAAATTTGATACTAGAAAGCTTATAGGTAATGAACTCTTAGTGTAGTGAGCAGTGTAATGGGGCATCCATTATTTATAAACGAAATTTAGGGCTACAAAAACCTCTACATCATATTCTAAAGATGGCCTACAGACCTTATCCACCTCAATGCCAACGGTTTATGACAAGCATGCCAGAAAATAATAAACATAATCTAATGCAAAAGATTTCCTCAAAAATTTTGACTGACTTTTGACTCTTGCTCAAATTATTTAACTAATCACCGCTTCAATTTATGACTTCCTGACTCTGTATTTGTCTTATCCAATAATCCTAGATCGCGATATTACTCCATGAATGGGTAGCTTCATACTAGCCTTATCTAGGTTTCTAATCTGTGGCTTTGCTTTAGGCTTACACATTTTCAAAAATACATATTAAAATAAAAACTTCTCACATTTACACATATCAAGCGTTACCATAAAGTGAGAAAAATTTTTACCTTTCACTTGCCTCTACGAGCATATATGTATATATGTATAAACATGGAGATTCATCATCATCTATATATTTTCATCTATTCAAGTCTTTTTAAATTTCTGTCTTCTCATTCTCTGAATGCATGTGGAATCATTACATATTATTCCTGGCCATAACAAATAGCCTTCACTCACTATGCATAAATAGCATACATATCATATGTTTTTAGATACATGTAATCACAACATGATTTAATTAATTATGTACATTATACTCAACTGAAGGCTTTCAAGAACAACACAATAAAGCAGAGAAATACATTTCAATTCATCATAAAAGCATCTAAGGCAATCTTTAATGGCTACATTGTCAACTTCTTTGAATTTCAGAAAATGCCAACAGGAGAAATGGGAAAAACCAAGTATAAATGGGCCGCAAATCCATCGAATATTGACTTTCGTGGTTTTGGCATTAATGCGACACACTATTGGTGTGCATGCCTACCCTAGACCTCTAGCTTCCAACTTGCAGAAATCCATAGGTTGAGCGTATAGGGATGCGGTGAAGAGATATCTTCTTTGGCTCTAAGTCTAAATTTTCTCTATAAAAACTACCCTAAAGTTCTCAGTTACCACACAATAAAGAGTAATCATCTCTGAGCCTACAATTTCCCAGCATTCCTCTCTCCTCATACTCCTGTAAAAACTTCTAAATTTTCAAAACCAAGGCCACAAGGAAGTTCATTGATCTCACGATGGAGGCCAAGGAGGAAGAGCTTGACTTAAACTTAAGTTTAGGCAAGGACAAGGGCAAAAGACCTTTTGAGAGATCTCAAGAGAATCAAAAGGAGAAGAAGATAAAGAATGACGAACCTGAGGAGATTAGTACAGGCCATACATCAGAAGACAAAATCACTTATTTAGAGCAAGAGGTGAAAAACCTGAAGAAGATGATAGAGGACCTGGAGAAGTTAACTAAACGCAATAATGCGACAATGACTTCAAGAATAAAAAGGTTCTTCTATTGGTCTACCCAATGCTTATGCAATCAACAACAAAGAAGTGTTGATTGTATGAATGAAATTTACACTACCCTCTGTGACATTGCTCTGTCTCTCACTCCAAGGAATGACCGAGGGGTGATGATACAATATAACCCTCCTAATCCGAGACCACCGTGCCTGTAGATTACTCATGAATGAGTAAACTTTTTTTTTTTAAAATGTAATCCTTCAGTTTTTTTATCAATGGTTTCTTTTATTAGATGGTACTCTAAATAATAATAATAATAATAATAATAATAATAAAATACATAAATATAAAGGAAATCAGCCACACAAAATCAATCACGTAAAAAAATTAGTGACCCATAAGCTGACACAAAGACAAACAAAAGCTGTATACAAGTCTTGTTGTCTTCCCTCTTATCATACGGGAGTAGACAAAGGCATTCCGTGTAAATCGATTAAACTCGATATTATACCCTCGAATTGTCATGAACTCTTGCTTGAGAGCCTCGAACTCACAAGCTTTCCTTAAACTAACACTTTGAGGCACAAACTACTATAAGAATGTCTTTCTAAACCATTCTAATCATACATCACGTTTAACAATTATGAATGTTTATACGCCAACAGCCCACCTATAACATGCCCTAATTGTTCCAATGTTACAAAACTTCTACATTTTTTTTGAAACACTTCTATCACATAGTACCATCATGTCAATCCTTAACTAAACAAGTGTAACTTAGGCGATTCGCCCTTAGAGAAGACTTATAGCGTGCCCCAACATCTCTTATGTTGGGTCCTATTTTACTGTAGTGTCTCCCTTAGGAAAAACTACATAGCCCACATCGATTTTCTCAATCAAGCTTTTATCAAGGAATATATTGTTTAGGCACTAACAGCCTCTTCCATAAATCATATTTTTCTGCCATCTATCAAAAACCAAATCTTTGATCTGCCCCTCAAAGGTTCTTTCTCATTCCTACATCGGTAATCTGCGCTATATACTTTGGGAAAATCTTTCTTGAACTCTAGCCCATGCCTCATAATCAACTTTACCACATTTGGTACATCACTCTTGGCCCAGCCCTCAAGCCATATTCTAGCAACTACTGATCCTCAGCATCAAGAGTACACTACAGAGTTATGTTCTCAATTTCTCAAAAAAAAAAAAATTTAACACAGAGGTCATACTTCTTCTATCGGTATAAGGATTATGCCTCATACAAGATCCAAAGTTCTACACATGAAATCAATTACTTCTTATTGTAACAAAATTATCTCTAACTAACTCCATCGAAGGGTAATGTAATACCCATGAAAAAATAAAATATAAATATTTGTTTACAAACTACTGTTACTATTTCAGTATATGGTATTGTTCACCTGTATAATACTATTTACGTATATGATACTGTTCACTTATACAATTGAAATATCAAGTACTAGATGTGGTTTGGTCATAAGAGAAAACTAGAAAGAAGTTCGTGGGAGAAAATGACGTTTTATGTGTAAAAATACCCTCAGGGACTAAAGTGAAAGGACTGAATTGAAAAGAAACTTAAAGGTTTAAGGTGAAATGATAGTTTTCCCCTTAAGTTTTCAATAGTAAGCCGCCTGCGACTTTTCCGCAGTTGCACAATAACTGTAAATGATTAACGTGGATTATTTTATTAGAAATGTCATTTTCATAAATAGTAAATTGAATATTTTATTAGCGCATAGTGTCAAATAGTACCCTTGACTGCCCTTCCATTTCACTTCTAAACTCACACCTTCAACTTCTCTTCTTCTCTCCTTAAGTTTCTCTTGCTCTAATGCTGGGCCTCTGAGATTTTGGGCCTTTCCTTTTCAGCTTAGGTAAGGATACTATGCCCTTTCTATGTCTTTCAAATTTTAGAAGTTAATCTCTTAAGTATGCTATGTGGTTGCGGTTTTGGCCGATCTTCCACATCAGAAAAACTGTCCTTAGCTATTTATATGTTATTTTGATTCTCTGATTACCGAAATAGAATGTAAACTGTGAAGAATACATGTCTAGGAAAGTTCTGGCTAAGGAAAGACCTGGTTTTTAAGTGTGTCCACTGTGACCCTCCACTATTTCCTGAGAACTTACCTGGTGTACTCTTTTACAGATTGTATTCTCTATTTCTGGTATAAATAGTACCCGTACGTATGAATAGTACTGTACATATGAATAGTATCCGTACGTAAAAATAGTATTTATACGTATGAATAGTGACTGTATGTACGAATATTATCCGTATGTATAAATAGTATCCGTACGTATGAATAGTACCGTATATATGAATAGTACCGTATATATGAATAGTACCGTATATATGAATAGTACCGTATATATGAACAGTATCTGTATGAAAACAATCCTAACTTGTTTTCTCTAATCTTTCATGAAAATCTCCGTAGCGGAATACTGAAATTCATCTGTGTACTCTTGTCTGTAACGACTTAGAGAAGCGATATTCGTACGGAATCCAGGTGAGTGAAACGACCCCGTTTTAATAGAGTTTTAGCATTACTGGTTATAAAAAGTATGTCGTAGGACACTCCCAAGATTCATAGGGGGAAATTGGATTCAGAATGACGAATATAATGAGATAATTAATCCAGAAGTATGGATAAGAAAAAGCAAGTATCTCATGATGATGTGAAGATTGAATCTCTTGAATTGTGGTTTATAAAGCTATAATATAGTTATATACTATACCTGTTATATGGATGAATATTATATTAAGCTTCTGATTATGATATGAAATGCTATTGATTGTGATTGAGCGGGACAGTACCCCCTCTCACGGCAAGGCGGAAAACCCGGTTGACAGGGTGTCTTGACCAATGAGTGTGGAGACAACGATTCCCTCAGTAGGGATATAGCCCGGATTGGTGATAAATCCGTGAGGCGCCCTAGCTAAGAGGATGAGGTTGTGCGTCATGGCGGAAATATACATAATTGGTGAGCCGGCCTGTGTGCGCTCTCCGGGATATATTGCCATTGACGAGTACTAGTAACGTTTGTTGAATTGGATGAATTTTTATCTTCTGTCTATTGGTTGAGTATGAGCCTTTGGATATGCTTGCATGACTGGTAATGTATTTGAATTTTATTAACGCGAGGCCGATTCGCTCATTGAGTTTAAAAGCTCACACTGTTTGTACAACCTTTTTGTTCAGATCAGATTGCCAGCGAAGAATATCTGCTAGAGGAGTAGATCACTTTGAACCTTCCCGTTGTCGGGTAGACCCCTCTTTTGTTATAGATTATGTTGCTCTGTAATCGTGTAGGACATCTAGGTCAGGGGTTTGGTATTTGGTTTGTATGTCAGCATAATAATGTATTTTATGTTGAGGATCTATTATTATATGCAAATAATCTCTATGAATTTCAAATAAAGAAAATTTGATATATTTTCTTCAGGAATGGTTATTTTGATAATATATAGAGATAATGACTAAACTCATGGGTAGAATTTATCGAAAGGCTTACAGTGATGGGATATTCATCATTGTGCCAGTCATGTGCCCAAAAAATAGGTCGTGACAAGTAAGGTACAAAAAGAACACTCAACTCTACAAGGTTTTTTATAGAACCTAATCTCATGGTCATGCCGCGGTTCATGACAATGGGAAAGGGCCCACAAAGAACACTTTACTCTGTAATCTATAGGGGACCTAAAAACCAGCTCTGATACCAATTTGTTACATCCCAAAATTTACATGTGAGATAAACATAAAATACCTAGGGTGTATTTCCGTGGTATCCCTTAATCTCTATGAACATTCTTAATATCCATAACTATTTGAATCATAAATTTTCCAAGAAAGATATTTTGCATACATATTCAGAAAATGTTCAACATTCATACACTACACAGTACTATACAACCTCCCAACCTAGGTGACCTACTAGATTACAGAGCATGTCCTAATCCTTTATCAAAATTACATCCAAAAGTGTAACAAACAAAAATGGAGTATAACCTTAAAGGCTATAAATTCTCCTCCTCAACCACTGTATCTGAAAAGATAATCATAGAGAGTGTGAGTTAATCAAAACTCAGTGAGTAAATAACTATACATAAAAATATCACAAGCACAAATACCACATTTACTAACACAATCAATCTATCATTCATTTTAAATAATTATAATATTACGTTTGTCTGAATTTAACCCTCAATCACTCTGCATAATGTACCATAAATACTTGCATCGAGTAACCTGGGAATTTAACCCTCAAACTCTTTGTGCATATGTTTTCACAGTTATACACTGAGTAACATGAGACTCTAACCCTTTCAAACTTGTGCATAGGTTTTCATCTATATACATCGAGCAATATGAGACTCTAACCCTTTCAAACTAGTGCATAGGTTTTCATAGTTATACACTGAATAGTATGAGACTCTAACCCTTTCAAAGTCGTGTATTAGATCCCGTAGATCTTTTGCTTATCAATAAAATAGTGAGAATTTATCACAATATAATTACTATAAAATAAATTAATTTCACATACTTTTATTCCTTTAAATTTCTATCATCAATCATAGCAATCATCATATATTATCAATTGAAAGATTGATTGTTTAACATTTCAATAATATTGTAAATGAGACTTATATTGTACTTTGTCTAATGATATCAAATTAGTTTAGTAAGGTTATTCACTTACAAAATGTTCCAATTTATTCAAGGAACTACCACATCTAGTTATTTAATCAACTAGAGAGATCAATTCACAAAAGGTAATAAAATAATTCCCAATGATATTGTGATTTTTCTCAACTTGAACATACACTGGTAATCTTCTCAATTTCACAAATAATACAAATGAGATTTATATTGTGCTTTGACTAATTTAGTAAATTAATTTTGCAAGGTTGCCTACTCACTTGGATTTCATGCTCTCGATGCTCCCACCTTGTGCCTCGACCATCTCTATTGTAACCAGGTAAAAATCATCAAGGTTACGAAATAGATAAATTTTCTACCATAACTCCTGACCTTCACCCACATCTCAAGTCATAAATCCTAGCCAGTAATGAATATCTAAATGAAAATTATACCATTGGAAACTAGATTCAAAGAGCTTTCCAACGATATAAAGTTCACATAAAACAGAGTCCAGATGTAGGAGTTATGGCCAATTGAAAATAGGGCAAGGTTTCCTGGCATAACTGACGCCTGGGCGCCCACCACAAGTCTAGCGCCTAAGCGCCAAGCCCTTCTTCCTCCCCAAAACCCTCTAAACCTTGGGGCCTAGGCGCCATAGCTGGAGCCTGGGCGCCACGATCGCGACCTTCCGCAATTCCTCTCAGATTTAGCCCAGATCTGGCCAAATCTCCACCGCTTTTCATGATTTCTTCCATGAGATTTCACCCTTGATGTCTAAGGAGCATTTAGACACCAAAAGCACCAATTTTAATCGAGAAACGAAGCCGGAATCTCAACTTTACCCCAAACACCCTTAAAACTAGAAAATAGGGAAAAGCTTGAGAAATAGAAATTTCTATCTCGATTCCTTGCTTTCCCTACGTTGCTTGGTTCCTAGAGGCTCACCCCGTAGCCTGAGATCCACCCTCCAAAGCTTGGTTATGGAGTTGGAGTGTAGAGAGAGAAAGTAGAGAGAAGAAAGAGAGGAGAGAAGGTGAAGAGAGAGAGAGGAAAGGAGAAAACGAAGAAAAAGATGTGAGGTTACCTATATACTCGCACGAGGTGAAATTATCACTTGCTCTCCAGTTGACCCTCAGTCAAGACTAGTAAAAGCAAATCCGTAAAATCTCATGTCGGGTGTTTCTAAATCCTAGGTGCCCCAAAGTTTTCCTTATTTCACTTTAGTCCCTCTCGATGTCTCAAACTTCACTTTAACCTCGAATCCATCATCCTTTCGGTACCAGACTCATAATTCATTCTCATAAGCTCTATTCTTCTTCTCGGGTTCCTATTTGGTCATTTCTCAAAAGTACTCCATATTTTCTTTTCCTTACACTTTAGTCCTTGAGAATTTGTAAAAATTTCCCAAATTAAAATTTTGAAATTTCTATTTCCAAATTTCCTTCACTAATTCAAAAAGAACATTTTTCATGTAACTAAATTTTTCAATAAACTTCAAATAGATTTTAAATATTCATATAAATTCTTGGGATATTACACTTTTCTTTATCTTCTCCTTGGTATTGGAGAGGTAAGTTTTGTTAGGTTTTTACTTATCTATGGTTTCAGAAGGGTTTCTATAGTTTCCTTGAACTCAGAATAGTTAGAATTGGGCAAGGATTGAAGGGTTATGGCTGAGACATGAGCAAAACTTTATAAACCCTAACTTGTGTCATATTGAGGGATTCTTAGGTTATTGCAATTTATGGTTGATTTTGATGTCAATTGATGGTTGTTTATAGATTAAATGGTGGTTGAAAACATTTATGATGTACCCTTGATGCGTTAAATGGAGTTAGGTGAATGGGTGCCAGATTAGGGTGAAAAAAGGGGTGATTTTCGAAGCAACCACTTCTAGTGTGGGTGATATATATAGTTAACTACTTTTGTGGGTATCTTGCAACTTCAATTGTGAGATATATAGAATATGATTGTATTTTCATGGTGCAGATTTATTTTAATGCTTTGAGTAAGGATATAGTTTAACTTGCATAATAAACTAAATTTTACTTGTGTGTTGTTATGTGATTTTATGATTGAATGCGATTATGAGCTGATATACCAGATTGTGCTTGTGCTTGCCAACACGAGAGGATGGCATTGGTTCGAGTTCGATAGTGTGGGGCAATAAGGGAAGCCTTACAAGAAACATTTATGTGCACACATGACTAATATGGTGAAATAAGGGAGGATACTCATATAAAAAGCGGAGCGATAATAGAGGATGAGGTGGGATCCACAAGGCAACAAACACAAAAACGTGGATGAGACTTGAAAAATGTCGAGGAATTATGTTTTAATACTTCTTTGATTTATTATTGCACTTATGTGAGTAATTTGAATGGCTATGTCTTCTCTTATAGTATTATTAAACTTATTACTTGTTGATTCTTGTAGATTCTATGATAACAGATGAATCTTTGGGTGAGGAGTAGCGGAGTCTTCGAGTCCACTACTCTTTTGCTCTTCGGGGTTGGTGGTCTTTGTTTTGGCATCTTTTTGGAAATTGTTGCATCGCTCTATAATTAAATAGAACTCATAGGTTGTAATGTGAACGATGAATACTGAGATGATAATTACAGATAATTCTTTTGATTATTTTGACAACATGTTTCAGAATAGTCCTTCCTAAGGATGATATTGTGTATGGAGGGGAAAATTGTCAAACATTAGTGATTGTGAACTATGAAATGATGACATTATGAATGATCAAATGCTATTTCGGAAACACTCATATTACTTATTTGTCTTTAAATTGTGTTAATTGATGTGATGAGTTAGGATTACAGTGGTGTAGGATTCATGTGTCAGTTATGGGTCTGGTTTGGGACGTGACATATGATGTGTACTAAGAAGATGATATGAGTCATATTATGTCTGTAATGGTCCAAAATGACGAACTTCAAACCTTACGATACGAAGGACACTATGAAAAAGTTGATAGGGTATCAACTAGTCAACCCTTCATTAATGACAAAGAGGAAGAGGGAGAAGAGGAAATTGAAGAGGAGGAGAATCGGGAGGCGTCAGATGACAATATAGAGGAAGAAGACTCCTCTACTAATGACATGGAAGATGAAAATTAGTGCTTAGTTCGTGGTATGAATTATTGATTTTAATATGTTTTTTTTTAGAATTTGATTAGCATGCTATAAAAATTAGTCCTTCTCGTGTTATACATGCATAAATACAATTACATCACTCATTTTGAAACTTCTCATAGAGCAACACAATGTCCCAAAATTATTATATGTCATACAAGAGCATATCAATTTCCATTTCTAAAAAAATACATAATTTTTTTATTTAATTCAATTTAGTCCTTCTCATGTCATACATTCACACATAGTTCACATAACATGTACTATCTCAAACGCAAAATTTATAGGTATTACAAAAGCCAAATTCTTTCAAAGGTCCATCCACATCATACCATACAACATTCCCTGTTCAAAGACCATAGCATATTTCGGAGATCCATTCAAACCATTGCTTTTTGCACACCTATATCTATAGAATCTCATATCACGTAGCACATAATCATGTAAAATTTATCCCACAATTCAACATGTAGGCATCGAACACAAATCAAAATAACCAAAGGGGAACCACCGGTTAATTCATGCTTGTTCCAAGTACACAGAAGTATTGAAAATGGTTTGGAGTTTATTGAATTGTAGAAAAGAAGTTAAAATGGCTCCATATATATATATATATATATATATATATGTATGTATGTATGAATGTAAGTTCTATAGATAATTATAAAATAAAGGATCAAGGAAAAATTATGACAAGAAAAGGAATTAAATGGCACCATAATATTTAATGCGGTCTCATGCATCTTAGTAAATCAGATTTTATGGAAAGTCTGAAAATTTTCATACATCAATTGTTCTAAATACTTTTTTTTACTGATATATATTTAATGTCTATAGATTTTGAAAAAACAAATAATCTTAATTATTTTGTATTCATATTTAGGAATGATATCTTAATATTTTGATATGTATTCAAAATCCATTTTTATAAATGAAAACCCATTTTTACTGTAATTTTATTACGATTTTATATTTTTATAAATTAATTTGTATATTTATTTTAATTTTATTATATTTTTATATTTTTATAAATTAAATTTCATTTTTACTATAATTTTATAGTAATATTCTATTTTTATAAATTAAATTATATTTTTTAAGTCATTTTATTGTATTTTTAAATTTTTATAAATTAAATAGAACATTTTTTGTTACTTTATTGTAGACAATTGAATGAATTGACTGTTAACCTAATCTAATCTGACGATTGCGGGTGGTTTTCCACATTTATACTCTCTTGCATGCTCCTAGCCGTTAGATCTAATTATTACTGACTTTGATCGAACGGATAAAAATTTTCACTTGCAATTTTAAAAAAAAATAAAATAAAATAAAAGATTAGCAGTGATCATTGGATAAGTGTATGTTTGGAAACTCGTTAAGTAAACATAAGTTTAAACAGAATTAATTTTCAAAATTGATTTTGAACAGAATTGATTTTGCATGAATATGATTTATGTTTGAAAACTGTTATCATAATAGTGATTCTGAAAAATAAATTTTGTTTAGATATTAGTTAATAAAAGTACTTTTGAATGTGTAATTATCGGAAAAGGTATGAATATTATATTATTTTATGTTATTTATTTTTGTTTAATTTTTATCATATGAAAATGTAATAAAATAAATTATATTAGTGTTTTGATGATAAATGTTTAACTATTAATATTAATATTTGATTAAATTAATAAAAGTAAAAAGATCTAAGATATTATAAAATAAAAATGTAATTTTAAAACTATTGAATATTTTTACAAAATAAAAATGTAATTTTAAAAAATTACAAGAAGAAAAGCGTAATTTACTCTTATTTTTTTAATTTTTGCAAAAAAAACATAATGTCCACTCTTGTAGGCCATTTTCATATCCCTAACCATTTCTTTGTCTCCACTAGTCACTAAGCAAAATAAAACGCATAAAACACACATTCATAATAAATAAAACGCACTTGGAGTCCACTTATAATAAATAAAACGCGCACATAGTTTTCACACACAGATTTAGCACTTCCCCCCATCTCCAACTCCACACACACCAAGAGAATCGCAAGGACAGGGGTATAGTAGAGCACTGGTGACGGCAACAAGGAGGACGACAGTGTCAAGGATGATGACAACAACAACAACAACAACAGGCACTCTCCACGGGCAAGTTTCTCGATTTTCTCTCTCTCTCTCTCTCTCTCTATTATTTTCTTTGCGCAGAGAAGAAATACTGGGAAGGGTAAAACCTGAAAAATTTAGTTGCAGTAATCACTAAGCAAAATCAATTCTCTCCAGAAGCTATATGGTTCCGCTTCATACAAAATCATTCTTACACAACAATCAATTTTGCTCCAATAACTCAGCCGCTCAACCAAACATGTCAAAATGAAGATGAACGCTATTGTAACCAGTCAAATGTGCCTTGAAGCCTCGTGAAGGCTAAACCAAACATGTATTAATTCTCGTTTAACAGTCAAGATCCAATACTATGTGAATCCAAACGCTAGGAACATAGGGCTTGAACGTAAACTCTTTCCCTACTTCCTTTTACAATTGGACATCGGTTTTGCTTCCAAGCAAACGTAGCAACATTGAATACCAAATATTGCCAATTGGCCTCGATTTCAGTATCTGTTCTTTTTGTCAACGGGTCTCTGTAGTCATGTTATTCGTGTTCCTTATAAGATTTGGTGTTATCGTTACCTACTCTTAGATTTAACCAACAATTGTACCTAGTTTAATAAATAAAACATACTAGAGGCACAGGATCTTTAACTCTCTCTTCTATGACTAAGATTCCAATAAAGCTATTTTTAAAAAAGCAAAAGGACCAAACTTAATGGAGTGTATGGTGCCACAATTAAGCTCCTACCATCTTGCTTATAATTTTTAATCATTTTCCTCACCGATTCTTTTGATGTTATAAATAGTATTGTTTAGTTTCATTGGGATTCGAATGGGACAATGCAGAAAATCAGTATTGGGAAAGCAGTAATAGTTCGGACTTTCCCAAGGAGGCAGTAGGAGAGTGACACAAGTTCGCATAATCACACTCACTATATTACAATTCATTTTAAAACCTAGTTCAAGAATTTTAGTTTTGATGTTTAAGTTTGTTCGTTTCCCTGTATTAGTGTCTATTCTATAGAATATTTGCTTGATTCTCATCATAGTATCAATTTCTTTTTTTTTAATCCAAAAGAAGATTTGTAAGAAAATGTTCTCTAGATGATTATATTAAAGCAGTATAATGAATTGAGATTCAAGTGTATACCAACCACTTACGGATTCAAAAGAGTATTTTGATCTCTATTATGCGTACGTGATACAGTGTTTCAGTTCCAATAGGATTTGATTAACTAATCACATTTTTGTCTACCCAAAATTTGGTTATCTGAGACAACTTTAGCATCATAATTCGGTTTTAGAATTCAATATAATATCAGACGTTTGCCACATAGGTATGAATGTTAGCTCTTACTGTATCAGAACAGTGTTCTTTCTTATAATGTAGTTTATTTTAGACTATATTAATTTAATCCCTCAAACATATATAAGCTGATTGTTTAGTTCTTGAAAATTTGATTCTACACAATTTAGTTTTTAAATATTATTAACCCCTCAAAAATAAATGAACATATAATTTAATCCTTTAGAAGGACTAAAATATGTATTGAATTTGTAATTTATAGCAACTAACTCATGTAACACATAATTTTTAGGAACCAAACAATAAAAAAATGTATCTTTTGAAAATCAAATTATATGTTTATTATTTAGTTTCTTTTATGACTAAACACACTTTTTGGTCCCTGAAATATGCAATTTTGGACTAGTTGGTCTTTAAAAGGTTACAACTATATAGTTTGGTCCCAAAAAAATAAATCATTATACTTTTTGGTCCCTCTGTTAGTGTCACCCATTTCTTGCTAACGAAAATGCTAACGTGTCTTCCTATCATCAAACGTGTCCGTCAAGTGTCACTTAGCCAATTTGATACACAATAAAACGATGTCGTTTGATTGGGTGCCAAAATGTCTTGTCATGTGGATGTATGAAGATGATGTGGTGTGCATTAGCAGTTAGTCAACAAGCCACGTGAACACTTGACGAACACGTTAGATGATAAGTAGACACATCAACATGACACTGATAGAAGAACCAAAAAATTTAACAACTTAATCTTTTTGAGATCGAATTATATAGTGGTAACTTTTTTGGGACCAACGAGTTAAAAGTTGCATCTTTTATGGACAAAAAAGTGTATTTAGTCTTTTTTTTCTTTATTCTATAACCTTGTATTTCAATTACCATAAAGTTTGTCATATCCTTTTTTTTTTATTTAAGTTGTCTAATAAAAATATAACATCTTTAAAAAAATTTAAAAAATTCAATCATATAATGTTTAACTCTAAAAAGCATACACTTATTATATTTTAATTAAAAAATCTGAAATAAAATATAAAAACAGTATCAAAATTTTATCTAAATAGATATGGGAGGGGGCACACACCATTGGGTGAATGAAAGACGAAGAAAAGGCCATGCCAGTGAGACTCCGTAACGAATAAATAATTTTAAGGTGATTTTTTCGGAACTGTAGTACTAAAAATATCAAATATTATCTTTTGATAAGTAAATAATTATTTCCTAGAATTTAATATTTTAATTCAACTATAAGTTAAAATTAAATTGTATACAATTATCTTTACTGTTTAATAATTATAGAAATACTGAAAATAAACTCCTAATTGTCAAGTCAGAAATCAAATGTTCTTGTTGTCAATAGTTCAATTATTCCTTTGGTTGTGTTTGGTATGCACAAAAAACTAGTTTATAATTTGTTTGACTAACTTATAAATTTATTAAAAGTATTTGATAATTAAACTTATTTGAATAGTTTTTAGTTTTTATATATTTTTTTTACCCTTATTATTTTATTAAAATTTTTATTTTACCTTTATTTCTCATATGCATATAAAAAATATAATATATAAAAAATATATATTATAAAATATAATATATATATATATAAAACAAAAAATAATAAGTTTATTTTGTATTATTTTGAGATTATAAAATATCATATAAGAATATTATTTTATGTTATTTTACATCTATTAACTAATTCAATAATTATTTTTACCAAATATTTCTAAGATCACTCTTATTTTATAACAAGTTCATCTCTAAGGACACAACAAAGGGTTCATGCCTCTTATTCCAATAATTTTTTTTTTTTGGGTCAAGGAACACAATATCAAGACTTATTTGTCTATAACTATGATTTGAATAAATATGAATATGAGATCTCACTTTTATCAAATATTTTTAATTTAATAAGTTAACTTAACAATTTTTAACTTTTAACTAAAAATTAATTTTTAAACTTTATCAACTATTTTTGTTAAACTAATAATGTTAATTATTGCGTTATCGTCTCTCTAATCATGTATCTTACAACTCATTCGGAGTCGCTAATAAATTTTAAATAATTTACGATTCCCATTTCAAAATATGTTACCACATGCATGATGAAGTATATTTGTTTTGCCCAGCTGTCACCCTCGAAGGCTACCCACCGACATATAAATCGCAAAGTTCGTAATTACGTAAAGAATTCATTCGTTGTCGTTCGCACGGACACGGACTTGAACGAATCTTTAAAAACTCGTAATTAAATTGATTAGATGAAATTTTAAAAAAATCAATTTTATTAAATAAATGGTTTTAAATGGTCATATAACAGTTATTCAATTTAAACTTAATACATTAAATATATTATATATTTTATAAATAATATATATTTAATATATCTTTTACCTTTAATAAAACACTGAAAAATAAAAAGAGTTTTGAAAATGTTAATTTTATTATTGAAATTTGACAAAAAAATTAATGTTCAATTTTAAAATTTTTTAAACACCTTTTTTAAGTGAAAAAATTGACCATATAATCTAATCTAAATTAATTATGATTAAATTGAATTAGTTTGAATTTATGTAAAATGATTAAATAAATTAGATGAGATTTCTTTATATTTAATTAGGTCAAATCAATGAATTAAAATGGATTCAATACAAATCGATGAACTCTTCTCTCTAGAAAAAGCCAAAGACAGAATGCAGTAGGCTAGTTTTTCTTTTTAAGTAAAATCATTAAAGATGGGCCTTGAATAGTTCAATTTTTAAGAGTAAATCATTAATTTGGTTCTAAAAATATTTGACTCAATTTGGTGATTTAAAGATAAAACATCTCAATAATTTAGTGCCAAAAATTATATTTTTCAAAAATTAGTCTCTCAATGATGCGTTTCTCTATCTATCAAAGCGATACATGTGTAATGTTTTTGTTGATCTGACGGTTGTGTACATGAGGTCATTATTTAATATGAAGCAAGTTCATTTATTTCAATTTAGAACTAAAAATATTATATTTGTTTCAGTTTAATTTTTAAAAAATAAAACTCTTAAATTAGACTTCGAAATATTACATTTATGTTAATTTAATCTTTCAATTTGATAAAGCCATTCAATAATTTTGTTTTTGTTAAAAAAGGCTAATGACATGTATACATAATGTTTGTTCTTGTTTTATATATATATATGGATATAGATTTGCTTTTAATACCGATAAAGGTCGAAGACTTTTCAATCGTTGTAGATTAACTTTGTTGAAGCCTCCTTCGGCTTCGCTTTTTGACGGGGGAGATCAGATTAGGCTTCTTTCAATGAAATCTTAGGTCAATGCTTGTGTTTGCGCGATACATGTTACCGAAAATGCTAAGCTCATGTAAACTAATAGGTGAACAACTAAACTGAAACTAATTTTTTTCATTGCTAAAATAGAAACGTTTTACTTTTTAAAGATTCAATTAAAAAAGAAATCATTTGAAAATATAAAAAGTAATTTATTCATTTTCCATCTAATTATATTTCTTTCAAGGAAAAGCATTTAAGTAAATTAAATTATATAATATTTATATTTCCTTAACTATGGCTATCAAACAAAACAATCACACGAAGGGGCAATTACTTCCTAACTTAAACTAATCGTCCCATGCTATATATGTAGTTTAAAATTAAATTATATAATAATTATAAAAAATATATTAAATTACATGAAAATATTAAGGACAATTCTTTTTATTGGTCGAATATTAGGGACAAATCAACTAAATGTTGAACAGTCCATGAGGTAGTTGAAGGATTCATTCCATTGAACAGAACCTGAAGATTTTTCCATAATTTTCATAGCCGCCACTCCGATTATGCTGTCCTAAATGTCAGGCAGAAAATGCTGGTTTTTTTTTAAAAGCACAAATATAAAATAAAAATACAGCTGCAAAAATACGAGAAAAAGATAATTGTTACTTGGGATAACGTTTACTTTTCAGAGCCCATTGTTTACGCAATTCCATAGCGAGAATTCCCGTTGCCAAAATCTGTACCCAAAAAAAAAAAAAATTCTGGTACCGTATTTTTTCTAAATTATTACTTAAATTTAAATTTAAATTTCAAATTCAATAATTTATAGAAAAACAAACATATTATTTATCTTTAAAAATAAGTATTAGATCCACTTTGCATTTTTGTATGTTTCATTTCTCATATTTTGTTTCTGCCCAGCCATTATATGTGCTCTTGTCTAAACCAAATTATATATATATATATATATATATATTTGTGCTATGGATTTTTTCAGTGACCATATTCAATTTTAAGTGAAAACATAACTTATGCAATATTTGTTTTCAGTCCAATCCAACAATTTTTTAACCTCGTTTATAATTTTTAAAATAAATTTGACAATTTTGTTTTCTCCTGAACATTGTTTGGTAGGACGAATTAAAAAGTAATAAATGGTAAGTTTTATTAATTAAATTGAATAAAATAAAAAAATAGTAAACAAGAAAATAGTGAGATATTGAAAGATTTAAAAAAGAGAAAACGATTATATAATGAATAAAAATGAACAAGAATCAAGTAAAGTTATTAACTGAAACTATAATACGTGACTGTATTCATTATTCAACTCCACATTCTTTAACTCTGCATTGTTAAAATTTTTAAAAAAGTTGTTTATGTTTAAAAATCTATTAAAAATTAGATATGAAATATTTAAAAAGTGCACTTAAAAAAGTTTTTTCTAGTACGAAAAGAAAACAGGAGGCGGGCGAGAGGTTTAGAAAAAGGTAACAGACTTGGAAAAGCTGCGAGCCTGTGAATGATTGAAGAATATAAAATAGGGAAAAATAAAATAGAAAAATAAAATTATGAATATCAATTTTTCTTTCTCTGGTTCTACCTCGGCGGTCCTCCTTGTTGATTTTCTTACAGTCACCTTCTTCAACAATATTATATACTCTTAGGATCAACCCATTCCGCTTCTACTTTCTTTCACCTTCCTCCTACTTGCTTCTCTTCTCTATATATCGCCCTCAAATTTGCCTCTTCTTCTCTCTCTTCAGTACTCTGTTACTTGGTTCAATCTTACACACCCATTACGTAAATGGCTCGGCCTACAGCTTCAGGTTTTTCATCTTTCTTCTTTTGTCTCTTTGCTCGCATGTTTAATTTTTGTGTTTTTGTGTGAGATTTATTCGTTTATCTTTCATTGAAACAATTCATGTCTCCGCTGAAACTCAATTTTCTGAGCTAAAGACTGTTTCTTTGCGATCTTGTTATGTGGGTTTTCTTCTAGTCGGCTGAATGCTTGTGTACTAGAATTTGTTTTCTGAATCATATTGTAGATCTTATTCAGTGTGTTTGTTTAAAGTTTTGGTTCTCTGAATTGATTGCGTCATGTTTTCATTTGTTAGTATTTGACATTCTTTTTTTGAATAAGAAGGGTTATGTCCCCTCGCTAACACCTGCTTTTGGCCTGTGATTTTCATCCCTGCATGAAGACAAACAAAATCATTTGTTGATGCCAAAATCAGATTAGATTGAGATAATAAAAATTCTTTTCTTATTAGATAGGGATAATAATTCATTTCTGATTAGAGTTGGATGGTAAAAATTCATTTCTACTCATACATGAGATCTATCATTAAGTGAGAGAATATAATTGCAATGCATTTGGGGGCAGGATGGGTAAATTGGAATGAAAACAAGTTGAATGACCAAATTCGTATGCAGTAGAATTGGAAGGTAATGTTTGATAACGGCTTAGAAAGGTTGCTTACATATAATAGTGGTAAAAATCAGAAGTTACTGTGAATAGGATGCCGATGCCGTGTTTTATGTTTGAAATGATTTCTCTACTTCATATTACATTGGTAATTGATGCACAGATGTTTTTGGGATTTCTGGATATAAATACACTTCATACAGTCATCCAATCATGAAGATCAAAACAGCGTGATAGTGACTTTTTTGTTCTATGGAAAACAGCATGATTGCAGAAAGTTTCTTATGTAGAAAGTTTTATTCAAAACATTTCCAGTTGGTAGCGTTTTTTAAGAACTTCTAAATGTAAGATAATTTTGTGACTTGACTTAAAAACGAATTTTGTTTCTCTTATAAGTTTCCTATGTTTGATTTGCTAAAAAAATCGACTTCTTCTTCTCTAAAGGGGAAGTCATTTTTCTGTTATTGAATTTGGCTAATTAAGAACGTATTTTCTGTTACCTTGTATGCCAAACACTTGAAAATAGACAATCTCTGCAATCAACACCATATAATGCAGAAAACATATTACTCTATGGTGTCTTCTGTAAAACAAATGGAGCCATAGTTGTGGCATAATTACCTAGTGACAGTGTCTTGAAATGTCTGTTTTTGACTCTTCCGCTATCATTTATAATGAAATTGTTCAACCTATGGTTCCAGTGGGTTTGACAGTACTGTTTTTTTGCAGATAACTCAAATGGAGAGTGCAACAGCACCAGATCACTGGTTGTCTGCTTTGGAGAAATGTTGATTGACTTTGTACCAACAGTGGCTGGAGTGTCACTTGCTGAAGCACCTGCTTTTCAAAAAGCTCCTGGTGGTGCTCCTGCCAATGTGTCTGTCGGCATATCTAGACTTGGGGGTTCATCTGCTTTTATAGGCAAGGTGTAGTTAAAGTCCATGCCTGTTTATCCAGTCGGTTACAGTCTCTTTTTACTATCCGCAGTCCTTTGCGGAAGATCTTGTATGTATCTTCCTAGTAATGACATCTTTGTCATAGGTTACATTTCAAACTGAAGATTATTTTCTTAGAGAACTGTGTTTGTATAGCAAGGTGAAAAGAGAGGTGTGAAGAGCTACATGTATTATTGCCAAATCTAAGTTTCTTGCTAACATTTGTAGGTTGGAAAGGATGAATTTGGGTACATGTTAGCTGACATTTTAAAGCAGAACAATGTTGATATAGCTGGCGTGAGGTTTGACTCTAATGCAAGAACTGCACTAGCTTTTGTTACACTTAGAGCTGATGGTGAGCGTGAGTTCTTGTTTTTCCGGCATCCAAGTGCTGATATGCTTCTCCATGAGTCAGAACTAGATAAAAATCTGATAAAGCAGGTTTTTTTTTTTTAAAAAAAAATTGTTTTTCAAGTTTTCCGCTTGTCCCTTGAATTTTTTGTTTTGATATCTACCATATTGTTTATAGGCTAGAATATTCCATTATGGATCCATCAGCTTGATTGATGAGCCATGCAAGTCAGCTCATCTTGCTGCTATTAGTATGGCCAAAATGTCTGGAGCTATTCTCTCTTACGATCCAAACTTGAGACTGGCCCTGTGGCCATCAGCTGAAGCTGCTCGAAATGGCATAATGAGTATATGGGATCAAGCAGATATAATTAAGGTATAGTCTATGTGAATACGACATGCTTCATAAATGTAATATTTTACTTCTCCCCTCCAATCCTCCCCCCCCCCTTTCCCATCAAAATTAAAATAAGAAAGAAAAAGAAAGAATAGAGCTGATTTGGGTTTTTTTTGTGTCTCCAGATAAGTGAGGACGAGATCACATTCTTGACTGGCGGAGATGATCCTTATGATGATAATGTTGTGTTGAATAAGCTTTTCCATCCTAATCTTAAGCTTCTAATAGTAACTGAAGGTTCCGAGGGTTGTAGATATTATACCAAGGTAAGCAGTCAAGTGTCTCATAAGGGAAACAAATAGTCATTCATTTCTTCTTTTGCTTTATTGTGCAGCTGTGTATGCTTGTATCTACATTTTGTTGACACATTTCATGATATATGAAGTTACCAACATGCTGTTTTTATGTACAACGGTTGAGTGTTGATGTACTTCTACCCAAATAATGTTTTGTAAAATGTAAAGTCATCTTGTAGTGATATGTTTGACGGCCACTGGGAGCTGGTAAAACTGATGCGAAGTCTGCTCTTAGTTCAACCACCATTTTTTAACTATTCTGATTGCTAAACCTGATCTGTTGTTTTTGTCCTTTAATAAAACCATTCTTTTTCTATCAGAAAAGAAAAAGAATTAAAAACTATTCTGATCACTAAATTTTGTGCAGGAATTTAGGGGCAGAGTCCCTGGTGTTAAAGTTAAGCCTGTAGATACAACTGGTGCTGGTGATGCATTTGTTAGTGGGATGCTGTACAATGTAGCTTCTGACCCAAGCATTTTTCAGGTATCTCGGAATTTTAACCCTAACTGATTGTTGAAATGTTTTAGCTTGATTAGTCTCTCGTAATACAAAATCACGTTTCTTGTCACAAATTGGTTCTGTCTAATTCCTGCTAACGGAGCTGTAGAAAGCAGTGTAATAGTTTTAGTCAAGAACTTTATTTTTGTCATTGATGATTTAGTGTTGCAGGGTCGAAGAAAGCTGCAATTGTTTTTATTTTAAATATTCAAACGTTATTCATTCATTCCCTTCTCTTTCCCTGTCTGCCTTCCCCCTTCCCTCTTATTTCACTGGGAAACCAGGGTTTGATGAAGGAACCCAAAACAATGAGTTGGAGAGAAGCTTTTGTCAATGATATTGAAATTTAACAATTAAAAACTCATATAAATTATCATTATCTATTGATTGTTATATGTTCACAACTGTGACGTGCATACTAGTTGGAAAATCTACTTAAACTAAACACTTGATTCATGATTCAGTGACATACTGTTTTCACGCCTTGTGCAAGTTAGAACTTGTGCACAATTTGTCAGTTGACAACTCTAAACATGGTTCTGTCATGTTTTGAAAAGGCGAGTTAGTCTCGTCTAATCTATTTTAAATTTTAGAGTAAATTATGGATCTAGTCTTTGAAAAATTATAATTTTTTTAATTTGGTTCTTAAAAGATTAATTGTCTTAATTTTTTCTTTGAAATATTGCATTTATCTCATTTTGATCCTTTTTGTTAAACACAAAACTTATTGTTGCTAAATCAAAATTTCCATTGCTAAAAGTCAGTTTCACAAAAAGAGGAATCAAATTGAAATAAACACAAATTTTTAGTGATTAAATTGAGACGTTTTATCATTTAAGGACGAAATTGTGACAACTTAATCTTTTAGAAACCAAATTAGTAATTCACTTTAAATTTTATAGCAATACACATAATCTGGACTTGTCTGGTCATTAACGAGATAGTAGACGATGCAGTTAGTTACCTAAGCTGTCATACCCCAGAAGAAGTTTGTAGGATCTAGTATTGGAAGTAGGGAAAGTTTATAGAGAATTTAACCTCTTGAGAGGTTAAACTTTTTACCGTTAGATCATACTTCGAGATATGTGTAAAAGTTTAATCTCCTGAGTGGTTGAGCTTCCAATAGATTTACCCTTGCAAATAAATGACTTTGTTTCTTTTCTTAGCCTTTTCTTTTTAAAACACAGCTCTGACGAATTTAAATATTTATTTTGTTGTATTTGTGTGGCAGGATGAGAAGCGTTTAAAGAAGGCTTTGTACTTTGCGAACGTATGCGGTGCCCTGACTGTAACAGAGAGGGGGGCAATTCCTGCACTTCCCACCAAAGAAGCTGTTCTTCAATTCTTACTTGAAGCGGCTACAATTTGACATCAGGGAGAGCTTTAGTAATAACATGTACTGTTTTTTGTTCTTTAGCTGTAGCTTAGTTAATGCTGGTAAAGCTGAATGCTGAGTGCTGAGCGTCTTATATTTCCTTTTGTCCTTCAATCTGCATTTCTGTTATATAAGTTCTATTTCGCCAATATTTGCAAATTTATCAATTCTTTGTCTTAACTTCCAACACATAATATATAGCGGGACATGCCTTTTATTTGAGTAAATTACACTTCCGTTGCTTACAGATATTCAAAATTGTACTCTCCTTTCTGATTTTAAAATTTTTCAAATGTAAACTCTCCTAAACTTTATAATTATAGAATTATTACACTAGTTCAATTTTATATTCTTTGTTCAAGGAGGTTCGTTACAGTCTGTTTTTTCATATTTGGTAATCTAATGCCAAATATTTTTTTGGAATTAAAATACTAACAATTAACCTAAGAATATAGTGGATTTTTTTTTACAAGAAGATAGAATATTGATAACATCAAGCAAAAATAGGTGAACACATTATGTAAATATTTAGGTTTTTAGGTTGATAAAATGTATTTTAATCAAAATATGTATGGCATTAGGTTTTCAATTGTTAAAAAATATATTGTATAAGAGAAAAAGACAGGAAAATTGGGCTGAAATGTAATATAATTTAAAGTTCTTATAAAAGTGAAGGAGAGGGGAGTGTAAATTTGATAACAGTGTAATTTAATCTTTTATTAATTTATAACCTTCCAGTGATTTTGGTTTTTTCTAATCAAAATCAAATGACGCATCTGGTCTGCAGGGCTGGTCCCTGTTCCTGAATGAGCTCGAGAAGTTGGAATTTCAATATAAATACATACATGCTAGTCATGAATCACGACATAGCTTCTTTTCCATAATGACAATGAGTATTGACACACTTAAGTATCTGCAAATTGATGCAGCCTTAGGATAGATATCCTGTTTTCCAAGTGTGGTATCGTATTTCTATCATTCCATGTTGCAATAAACTGAATCTCATTCTCGTCCAAAATAAAAATGCTTCTTCAATTTTCAAGTTTGATCACCATGTAAAATGATTCTTTTTAATTGACAAATGAGTGTGGCTTGTTACTACAAAAAGTCCAATCCATTTAGATCTTAATTTACCTGGGTATAGTATCAATCTTGAATAATAAAAGAGAAATTTCTGTCCAACTTTGTATTGTTTTTTGGAAATTATATTATCATGAAAATTCTTTGTTTTTTCTTTATAAATCCTCGAGCTCTCATATTCTTCATTCCTTAATTCCTCAAGCTCTTGCAATTGCAATTTCCTTTTTTCACTTGCTGCATCCATGCTAAAGTTATACTATTTTATTGCCCAAAAAGCTGTGTGTTCTAATTCTACAGGATGGTGACAAGGTTTACCAGACACTATCCTATAGGGTGACATGCCTATTGGAGTTTTATAGGTTGTTGTATATGCTCATAAAAGCATCATTTAGCTTAAGACTCCAATCTTTCCTATTGGGGTTAATAGTCTTTTCCAGAAAAGATTATATTTCCCTATTTGATACTTCATCTTGGCCATTTAATTTGTGGATGATAAGCTGTGGATGCTTTGAGTAATTCCATGTTTCTTCAAAGTTGATCCTACAACCTTATTACAAAAATGAGTACTCCTATCACTAAGGAACTCTAAACCTCGAGAAAATGTGGGATCTCAGAAAATTCATTACTGCTTTTGCATCAACTGTTTTTGTAGCCTTTGCTTGTACCCATTTACAGACAGAGTTTACTGCTAAAAGAATGTAAACATTACCACTGGACGAGGGAAAAGGTCCCATAAAATCTATACCCCATATGTCAAAGATTTCACAATTAAGAATTGAATTTAAAGGCATTTGATTCCTTTGGTTTATGTTACCTGTTAGCTGACAATTCGGACAAGATTTACAGAATAGATAGGAATCGTTGAAGATGGAAGGCCAATATAACCCACAATCCAAAACTTTCTTTGCTATTCTTCTTGGTCCAAAGTGTCCTCCACAAGCTTCGTCATGGAAAAGTTTTTATCACACCACAAAATTCGGGCACGTGACTAGTGCGGTACATAGAGAAATGCCCTCCCGAATACCGTAGGCCAAACTTAACATCATTATCAGAATTAACATACCAAGCAATGTCTTAACAAGAAAGATGTAACAACTTGTTTTCAAAACAATGTAAGTACCCATACATTCATTATAAAAATTATCACGTTCTAAAATATCCCTTCAATATCAAAAGGGGATGAAATATTTGAGAACATGAACTTACAAAAGAGATCATGTTCATAAAATATTCATGTATCTTTACAAAATCAACCATACATTTCTTAAGCGACCTATGTGACTACATAGCACTCTAGGTGCAATTTACTAAAATACAACCAAAAGACGCACCCCAAGGCAAGAGGGGTCAACATTAAAGCTTTGCTGCTCCTCAAGCTTATACTTTTCTTCCACAGTGGACTCTAAAAGGTTTAAACAACAAAAGAATGAGTTTGAAACTTAGTGAGCATATAACTCTACATATAATATAAAGCAACTAGCATCGGCATAATACATGCAAATATGGATACTGGGTGGTTTACCAATTAATACCAGGAAATGCCACATCCAAGCACTCAACCAAGTTCATGTACCAACTCAATCACTCAACCAAGTTCATATACCACATCCAGATTTTAAGGTGAATTTTTAGCTTCTTTGAATTATATCCTCAAAACAAGTTAGTAGAAACTCCGTTTTTTTTTGGTAGAGGGAACTGTGTGATGAATGTATGATAAATGCATGGTTTAGAAAAATCAGATCAAACTGACCAATTCGTCAGAAAATTGGTGAACTAGCCAGGTCTCCTGTCCAGTTTAGACTTGAGAATTGGTGAATGTTAAAATCGGTAAAACTAGCCGGTTCCACGGTTCAACTGGTTCTTTTTTTTTTGAATTTTTACTGAATATTTTTATGTATTTTTAAAAAATCTCAAAATTTAAGTTACTAGGAAAAGATCTACGACTAGTATATGTATATATATATATATATCTATAATATGCCTTAAATATTTTAATATTTTAATATCTGTAACATATATATTAATTATATATGTTAATATATTAAGTATCACTAGTTTGACCACTATCCAACTATTGATCCTTCAATGACTTGTCCGGTTTTTTCAACCATGAAAAAACATGAAGTTGACTATTAATTTGCTAGTTTGTCTCATCATACTTCTTTGGTGATTCATAATTTAAATTTCCACATTTTTTCGGTGAATAAATTTCCACTTAGCTTGATAAGTTTTTTTTTGGGCAAATGAAAATCATTTCTATTAAAATGGCAAAAGTCAAAGATAAATAAGATTTTACAGGGCCTAAAAGTAAACTATTACAGCACAAGCTTGAACTTATAGGAAAAAGATACAAATTTACAGCAATACCTTAAAAAGTAGGAGCAACACACCTCATCTAAGTAATAATATTAGAAGATTAAAAAGTAGGGACAACATATCCCATCTCAACACTCTTATTATAGAGAGAAATCAGTACAGGTCTACTAGCTTTCTATTTTGATGATTGTGATCGGGCATAGCACCATCTTCTACATAAGCTCCTTTGATGGCTACACCAGCTTTTTGCCTTCTACGGTACACGTTCTACTGAAAGCCGCTGCTGCTTTCCAAAACAGTAAGCTCAATGTCATTGCCGCAACCGGCCAATCCCACGAGAGCGAGGACAAAATACATCCATCAAAATCAGAATCTGGAACTTCAAAAAATCCTCTTACAAAGAAGAGGAGAAGACTTCTACTAAAAGAATAGGAAAAACTCTCCTAAAAGAGAGAGAAAAATAACAAAAAGGAGAGAAGAAGAAAAAAGTGAAGAAGGAAGAAAGTAGGTGGAGGGCTGCTAGGATTTTCTCTAAGCTTTTCTCTGGTGTGACTCCTAGGGCTTTCGAGAGAACGATGCTTCTGTTAACGCTGATGCACACCACATGAAATCTCTATATGGTGACTATAGCTTTGTGAGTTGGGTTCGGCTTAGGCCCTGACTTAGATCTACAATTATAGATTAATTAGTGTTCTAAGGTCGGGCCATGCCCAATAGGCTTAATATTTTAATGGTTAGGCTAAATTTAAAAGAAAAAAAAGACAAGGATTTTTTTTAAATGAAGTTATATGGTAATGGAATTTTGTACACTAAGGAGAAAAAGTGTGGAGCAAGATTCTTCTGCATACTACATTTTTACCTTGTTTGGATTTCACCGTTGAAGGAGTGAGCAAAAGGGATTAACCTTAAATGTATGATTTTTCTGATAATTCTCATTATATATTTTTTTATTACTATTTTTAGCTAATCTCACTTAGTGTTTGAAGAAAAGTTGGGTAAAATTTTTTTTTTTGGGAAAGAAAAATAATAAGTTTCACACTTGAGGCCAAAGGGTCATTTTTTCCAAAATTAAAAACACCTTCTTTACCTTGTTTTGAGCTTGGAAAATGAGACGGAGGGAAGAGAGACACACAGAAAATGGGGAGAGGGGATAAAAAGTGAGGGTAGAAGAGAAAAAAAAATGTCAGTTGACAAAATCACTGCAAACCTTAATTTGAGGCAAAAATAAGATCAGATCCCTTTAAAACAAATTTTGATTTGAGGCAAAATTAATTTTACAAGCTTTTTTCTAACATGTTTCTGAATCAAACAATTTTCTTGTAAAATTACATTTAAACCAACAAAACTTAGTTCAAACTATGCTAATGCGTTTCCAAAACACATACTCAAACCAATAGATGGCTTGCAAGTCTTAGACTAAAACTTCATTTGCAATGCCTTCATTTATTGTACCCAAAAAAAATAATTTGCAATTTAAAATGCATAAATCAATAAGTAACAAATAAATAAATTTATGACCAAAAAAAGCAAATAATTACATTTAAAAATATTATGTAGAAGGATTGTTGTTATGCCACTAATATCACGTGCAAGAACATGTGTTTCTGCAAATTTCATAAAATGAATCTGTAAACATGTAAATAAAAATTGTTATCCTTAGCAAAACACACTGTCACTCGGCAAGCAGCTCTGTCACACCCTATTTTTGGTTAGCGAAAATAAAGTAACTCACATCCTCTCCCCTGAGAGACTTAACAGATGCACGCAGAGAGCAGTGTCATCATCTCTCACTATCCAATGCACACACCGACACATCTGTTTTGGAGGCAAAAAACAGGGGAGAAGGGGATCTAGGTCAACACAAACACGCACAGAGTGCCACACGGTGCAAAAGAGAGTACTGAGAGAGAGGGAAAGAGACCTTGAGAGGGTTAGAGAGAAAGAGTGAGGAGGAAAGAGAAAAGGAAGGGAAGAAGGGAAAAGAAGAGAGAAAGAGAAGAAAGGAGGGAAGAACGAGCTGATAAGGAGGAGAAACCAAGCTTGGGAGGAGCAGAGGTCGAAGATGGTGCGAAACCGAGGGGGAACTGTGCAAAATGAAGCTTTGATTCTTTCAGGAAAATTGCGGATTTGTGCCCAATATTCTGCAAAATTGCTCTTGAACCCTAGTGAGAAACTTTATTTTCATTTTGGCCCCTTATTTCTTTGCAGTTTGATCCCTTTGTGTTTTATTTTCATTTCTCTTCTAGTTTAGTCCCTAGCTCTTATTGTTTTAATTTGTCAATGAAGCATCGAATTTTAAAATTTCTCATAATCAGGTCCCTCTATTGTGTTGTTTGCAATTAGGTCCTTTTTGTATTTACTATTACATCCCCTCTTACTGTATTATTCTTGTTCATTTTTGTGGGTTTGCTGATACTTGCTTTGTGACAATATTGCATGAATCACTCCATATTATTTTAAAATATAAAATTGCAACAAAAATATAAATTTTAAAAAAGTTAAGTTAGATTTTGTTTAGACTGGCCGTGTGGGACATTGTATCTCCCCACGTATGTAATACTCAGGATATTACGTGGTGGGTGAGGGAGTGTAATTTTTGCAAGTGTGAAAAATTTTCTTTCATGCATATAAGTGTATAAAGGAGTATTTGTATGACAACCTCTTGGATGAGGGGTGATGAAGGTGATTAGAGGCATAGTTTAGAGTGCTTGTCTATGCACTCAAGTGGGTTTGGTGCATAGTGATTAAACAAAGTGGGATTTGTGCAGATAAGTACTTGAGTAAGGACTAGATTGAAAATGGAAAGAGAAAGATGGGTTTTGATGGGAAAGTGACGTGGTGCTTTGAGGTGTGAGGGTAATATGAACAATCTCTATTAGAAGGTTAGAGGGAGCTTGTTTGTGTACATGAGCTTGTGAGAAGGCCTAAAGTGAATAAGACTTATTATCTTATGCTTAACGAAAATGCGTGGTGAAATGGAAAACTTGAAATTGTGTTGTAGGTGTATTTGTGATGTGGTAGTTTTATTGAAGTGTGGTTTGGGTCAATGTAAATTGTTTCTAAAAGGAATTCCAAGATTGCCCTTGGATCCAAAAAAATCCTTAATTTTTATATCAAAGACCAAAAGAGTAATTATGACACCTACACACTCACATGACTCATTTATACGTTAGCCCTTTCATTTTACACACTGCATACTTTGCCTTTCATGAGTCTCTCCTTTTCCAAGCTCCTCACACCATCTCCACCACAAAGCCCCAATTCCACGACCATCTCCAGCAGGATTCTAGTTTTTGGTGACCCTCCCCACGTCAGAAAACATCAAGGGGCAAGATAAGGGCAAGATTTTCTTCACATTTCCCTCATTTTCGCACCTAGGTGTCCTAGTTTGTGAATCTGAAAAGTTTTTGTGATTTAGGTGTGTTTTATGGTTCAAAACTTGTGTCTCTTGCTTCCAAACATCCCTACCTACATTCATTAACATTTAGGGTGATTGAAAGAAACTTGATTTTCATAATGAAATATGACCTAGAAAGGTAGAACACGAAAACATGGTGCATTTGGGGAAAAAACATGGTTTGACTCGTGAACCCAACTTGTAATCTAATTTTTAAGTTGTTTTTGGTTGATGAAAACTTGCATTTTATGACCCAAAAATGTTGAGGGTAAGGTTTGCTTTGAATGTTAGTTGAAAGGGGGAGGTTTAGGAGCAAAACAAACAAGAAATCGCGAGTTTCACATTTTACTACTGTTCCCTAGCATGGCTACATATATGCATATATACACACATTCTCATAGTTATGATTAATACTTAGAATAATACATATAGGTGTGTGTAAAGCATGGACTTATATTCAAGCCACTCACATAGCACAAATATGCAACATTTACCATCCATACTCGAGTCATCTAACATATAACATCATTGACATGTTATTTATAACCCACATTTAACATTACACAATCATGGGTACATTTCACATTACAAGCACTTTCCAAAGATGCCATAAGTTCACATCATATCACCCAAGCCTCGTGAAACTAGGGATAGCAAGCATATACATTTTAATTCAAGTCATAAATTATGCTCGTAGGCTATCCTGACAATCCCCTACACATGTCGTTGGCTAATCGAGCACGTCCATCCTTATTGACTCCATAGCCACCCTTATTGACTCCAAGTCATGGGACTCTAACCCATGTCATCCTCCTTTATATTAAGCACAAACACATACAATCACTCACAAGCACAAATGCAATGGGAATAACAATCCACAACTCAAACCATCATAAATCCCTCATATTTTACAATTTATGGTATGTTAGATACAACATTCTCAGCCTTATATTATACACATAATAATCATATATCCTCCATTCTAATTCGTCTCAAATAGAATCTTTCAAATGCCAAGCATATATATCTACTCATTACCATAAATTGGCACTCATGATAAGGAGCAAATCATCCTCTTTTAATTACTGAGAGTATATGTATACATATATCTATACTTACATCTCTAGGTGAATGTAATACCCATAAAAAAAATAATAAAATATAAATGCGTGTTTACAAATCACTATTACTATTTCAGTATATAATACTATTTACGTATATGGTACTGTTCATCTGTACAATCAAAATGTCAAGTACTAGATGTGGTTTGATCATAAGAGAAAATTAGAAAGAAATTTGTAGGAGAAAATGACATTTTATATGAGAGAATTCCCTGAGGGACTAAATTAAAAGGAAACTAAATTAGCAAATTGATTATACTAGTAGATGAGACTAGTAAGTGAGACTAGTAGATGAGACTAGTATGTGAAACTAGTAGATGAGACTAGTAAGTGAAATTGGTAGATGAGACTAGTATGTGAAACTAGTAGATGAGACTAGTAAGTGAAATTGGTAGATGAGACTAACTAGTAGATGAGACTAGTAAGTGAAATTGGTAGGTGAGACGGGGTAGATGGAATAGTACCCTTAAATTTTCCTATAAATAGACCCTTCCATTTCACTTTCAAAATCACACCTTCAACTTCTCTTCTTCTCTCCTTAAGATTTCTTGGTCCGACGCTAGACCTCTGAGATTTTGGGCCTTTCCTTTTCAGCTTAGGTAATGATACTATACCCTTTCTATGTCTTTCAAATTCTAGAAGTTATTTTCTTAAGTATGCTCTGTGGTTGCGGCTTTGGCCGATCTTCCACATCAGAAAAACTGTCCTTAGCTGTTATTTTGATTCTCTGATTACCGAAATAGAATGTAAACTGTGAAGAATACATGTCTAGGAAAGTTCTGACTAAGGAAAGACCTGGTTTTTAAGTGTGTCCAGTGTGACCCTCCACTCTTTCCTGGGAACTTACCTGGTGTACTCTTTTACAGATTGTATTCTCTATTTCTGGTATGAATAGTACCCCCATACGTATAAATAGTAACTGTATGAATAGTAACTATACGTATGAACAGTATCCATACGAAAACAATCTTAACGTACTTTCTCTAATCTTTCATGAAAATCTCCGTAGCAGAACACTGGAATTCACCTGTGTACTCTTGTCCATAACGACTTAAAGAAGTGATACTCGTACGGAATCTAGATGAGTGAAACGACCCCGTTTTAATAGAGTTTTAGCATTACTGGTGATAAAAAGTATGTCGTAGGACACTCCCAAGATTCATAGGGGAAATTGGTTTCAAAATGACGAATCTAGTGAGATAATTAATTCAGAAGTATGGATAAGACGAAGCAAATATCTCCTGATGATGTGGAGTTTGAATCCTTTAAAAAAAAAATCGTTTATTTGTTATCTTGATTTGTGGTTTAATATAGTTATATATCATACCTGTTATATAAATGAATATTACATCGTACTTCTGATTATGATATGAAATGTTGTATTATTGATTGTGATTGAGCGGGACAGTACCCCATCTCACGGCAAGGCGGAAAACCCGGTTGAAAGGGTGTCTTGACCAATGAGTGTGGAGACAACGATTCCCTCGGTAGGGATATAGCCCGGATTGGTGATAAATCCGTGAGGCGCCCTAGCTATGAGGATGGGGTTGTGCGTCATGGCGGAAATATACAAAATTGGTGAGCCGGCCTGTGTGCGCTCTCCGAAATATGTTGCCATTGATGAGTACTAGTAACGTTTGTTGAATTGGATGAATTTTTATCTTCTTGTATATAATTGCTAACTATGTCTATTGGTTGAGTTTGAGCCTTCGGATATACTTGCATGACTGGCGATGTATTTGAATTTTATTAACGCGAGGCCGATTCGCTCATTGAGTTTAAAAACTCACACTCTTTGTGAAATTTTTTTTTCAGATCAAGCTACCGGCGAAGAATATCCACTAGAGGAATAAATCACCTTGGACCTTCCCGCTGTCGGGTAGGCCCCTCTTTTGTCATAGATTATGGTGCTCTGTAATCGTCTAGGACATCTAGGTCAGGGGTTTGGAATTTGGCTTGTATTTCAGTATGATAATGTATTTTGTATTGAGAATCGATTATTTTTAATTAAGAAAAATTTGATATATTTTCTTCGTATTTATTAAGGAATGGTATTTTGAGAATATAGAGATAATGACTAATAAATTAACTCATGGGTAAGAATATGTCGAAAGGCTTACAGTGATGGGATATTCATCATTGTGCCGGTCATGTGCCCAGAAAACGGGTCGTGACAGTGAACCACTTATGATAGGGTACTATGTATATATGTGTGTATATAGCTGTCACAACCCACTACTCGGGCCCGTGACCAGCATAGTAACAACATTTCCCTTTATTGTAAGCTTAATCTATCTCTGAAATACCCTACAGTTCTCGTCGTAGTTATGTAAATTTTTAAAATCAATTAAATACATATTATCTAAATTAATGTTAACCAAATAAATTAACGGTGTTTGATGTCACCTTATATCAAAATTTTTCTTTTGAAATATTTAAAATTTCAAATGAAATAAATATTCTTTTAAAATAAATAAGTCTCAGTGGAAACTCTCATTTGAAATAAAACATTTTTAGAATAAAAATTTATTTTTTGAAATAAACTCAACGTCAATTCCTTTTTTGAAAAATGTTTGAAATAAAACAGAAGCAAAAATTATATAACGAATCGTCCCAAAGCCCCCCTAAGTGTCATATGTAGCTATAGAGCAAACATATGACTCAAAATCAATTAAACCATTGGACCTACCTGACAACGAGAATGTTCTCTGTCAAAAACCCTTACTACTCCTCAAATGGGGGTTCCTTGTCTGTAACCAGATTTGAAAAAGGGAAAGAGAAAGCATGAGTTACAAGAACTCAGTGAATGTAATGACAACTCGATAATACAATCTAATTACATAAATAATCATACTAATATACCTAAAGGTCATGAATAGTAAGAAAGCATACCAAATTCAACAACACAACAATTACAACACAGGGTATGGTATTAATCACAAGACAGGTTCATCTCGGGAGCACTTGCTCAACCTCTGACCTTACTTAACGCCCATGTGATGCACTACCTATCTGTCTCAATAGTGGGGTATCACACAAGTCCGACCGAGCCACCTAGGCTCCTTTCTCTCATTATGAGGAAAGCGTTGTCCCAATGGCTTATCGAGTCTATCTTTTGACTGGTTATAGCTCACCGCACAAATGGGGATAACAACACACTACCATAATCAAGCATCGAAGGCTACAAGTATGTTTACACGACAGAATAGCAAAACTTAGATGTATAATATATAGCATACATTTTGATATTCTAAAATACTTTCTAGATTTAATTATCACTACGGAGGTCTTATTTACTCAATTAGATAATAATAATATTCCCGTCAATTTCATCATTCTTAACCTATGTTACTTGGGATTCTACCCGATATACTAACATGATTAATCATGCTAAGGCCATATTATAAAGGTGTCATTTCACTCAATTGGATTCGATCGTCATTTTTACCAGGTTTCACATGTTGTCCAGAGAGAGAGAGAAGATGTATGCAAGATTCCAAGATGAAATTCTAATAATTTCAATAAAGGGTTGCGAAAAGAAATAAAAAACATTTCTCATTTTTCTTCTAACCTTTGGTCACTGTTTTGGTCATGGTAAGGAATATTTTGATGAAACTTGTTGCGTTAGAAACTAAATTCAAAGGACTTTCCATTGATATCTAATTTGTTAAAACGAAGCCCGATTAAGGGAGTTATTATCAATTTAATTTTCATAAAAATAAAAACGTGTTAAATTAGGTTTTTTAGTTTTTACTTTTATTTCTTTGAAATTTTTCGATATTGGGAATGACCACCAAAGACATGTTCCTTGAGGTTTTATGTGTGGAAGTGTGACGTCTAAGGTTCTTGTGTTTTTGAGAGAGAGAGAGAGAGAGAGAGAGAGAGAGAGAGAGAGAGAGA
Organism: Biancaea sappan; assembly: GCA_037074585.1. Lineage (NCBI taxonomy): Eukaryota > Viridiplantae > Streptophyta > Magnoliopsida > Fabales > Fabaceae > Biancaea > Biancaea sappan. The sequence goes on along the minus strand of CM073492.1, from coordinate 72,504,850 downwards.
GAGAGAGAGAGAGAGAGAGAGAGAGAGAGAGAGAGAGAGAGAGAGAGAGAGAAAAGTGAGAAGAGAAAAGTCGTCTAGGTTTTCCTAGTGGGAGAGATGTAAGAGGCATATTGGGTTGCTAGGTGTTAAGGGCTTATGTGGTATTTATAGAGGAATTATAGTGACTACCCACTAGCTTAGGTTAAATAGGACTAGAATTTGTATTTTATTTATTATTTAGTTATCCATTTAATAATATTATTATATTACTATGTAATCACTTATCCACTTTATTTATTATAATATATTCTTATACAATTTATCTATTCATTATATTATATTTTTATATAGATTATCCATTTATTTATTATGTTATTTGGTAGATAATTCATTAATTCATAATATTATATTATTTATTTATTTACCTAATCCTAATCTAAAATCATCTATGTCTTCTAGATGAAGTATTTCTATTAATTGAAATAATAATATATAATCTTAACTCTATCTTAATCCTAATTGGATTATCTCTTAATTAATCCTTAATTAATGAACAATATGTTATTCTTAACTCCATCTTCTAGAAGGCTTATCCCTTGCTTAGATTAATTTATTTAATATATATATATATATATATATATATATATGTTTTATTCTCTATCTTATCTTTAATTAAACTTCATTTTATCATATTATTTATTATTTTTTTATTGTCTTAATTTATATTATCCTTTTGATGTGCATATTTTTTTTTATCTATTATTAGGTTTATTATTATGGCCCTACGCCATATATATTGTGAGCTTCACACTACACTTATTTATATTGGACTAGATTCACTAATTAATTTATTTTAATTACATCTTAGCTTGTTTAGGCTTTTAAAGTATTTAACTTGTTTTTTGTTCACTATTCTTTTTCCTGAAGCCTCACATTATTTTTATTAAATAAATCCTTATCTAGTGGTGCCATTTTGTGTAATCTTGTCCAACCCCCACATACGTTTTATTTTTCATTTTAGTCCTTCACTTTCATTTTTCATTTTAGTTTTTCATTAGCCCGAATCACATTTCACTCATAGGATAAATATCACATTATATATTATCCATCATACCATAGATTTCATGCAAACTAAATGTGTAACCCATGCTTTTAACTAGCACATACAGACAAGATAACGTATACTTCACAATCATATAGAATAAAATTAATAGACATGGAAAAAAATTTACCCACGAGTATCTGTCTATTAATGAAAAATTTTCACATGCATGAACTTACACTTTTTTACGACATAGTAATACCCGGGGTATTACAATAGCCTTCCACAAGAAATTTATGGGTTGTTACATACATACATACATATACATATATATATATATATATATATATATATATATATATATGCATATCCCCTTGAGGTTAAACCATGAGATTGCATGTATATCTATATGTACGCATCTCTCTACTTACAATTCATAAAGTGGCCTGACCAGTACACACATGCACACACCTCTAAAATTTCTTTTGCAACTTGTATATGTATATGTGTGTATATATAGGTACACACACACACACACACATATTTGGTTGCTCCCAACTAAGTATAAGAGTTAATACAATGAGTTATATATATATATACACACACATTTATCACATAACATTTTCTCTTGGCTAAAACCTTTAATCATCACTCGAGGTCATAGTCTCAAGCAATCGAACATGTCAATCAAGTATATATCTTTCCACACACATGCAAAACTTCCTCTTAATCTAGCACACAAGGAATATACATAGGTTTCAATCCCATTTTAATATAATTTTATATGGGAAATATAAACAAGGTAAGATAGAAATTCTCTCACCTTGTATCTATGCTAACTCTATTTGATTTGCTCAATTGGGGATGAAAGATGTGGAGATGAATGGTTTCCACAACTTCACACTTTTTTGGTGAGGGTTGGTCACCAGAGAGTTGTAGTCATGCCAAGGATGGGGGTTGGGAAGCTTGAGGAAGGCAACTTGGTGAAATGAAGATGAGAAGCGAAGAGGGAGCTAGGGCACAAAGGAGATGAGCATATAAGAGAGAAAAATTGGTCTGAGGGTGTGTGAGTGTGAATCATTTATATATATATATATATATATGTGTGTGTGTGTGTGTGTGTGTGCATGTGTGTGTATGTGTATGTGCACGCGCGCACGCAAGGAGAAAAATTACCAAATTGTCCTTGGATAAACTTCAAGGTCAATTTTTAATTGAGGGTTGTAACACCTACTATTTTCGGGTGTTAATGTATTTGAATTTTATTAAGTAATCAAAATGCGGGAAAAATTTTTCGTTGATTAATAAAGAAATATGAGATTAAGAAATAACAAAATGTATAAAATAATGAGTGATAAGGACTTGAGGGAACAAACACATGGCAATGAGGGAGTCAAATAATTACTACATCCAATGAAGGACTAAAGTGTAATAAATAAAGCTGTGTGGTGCTTAGGATATGAGGAATACCAGAGTTGGAGAAATTACGGATTTCCCATTACTAAAGTTGACTAGGGGTTAACCGGAGGGCAAAATAGAATTTTCACCATGGAGGAATATCTATAGTTGGCCTACCCATTTTCTTTTTCATTTCCTTTCCTACCCTCAAACTCTCATTCTCTATTCTCTCCACTCATCTCAACTCTCTCCACTCAAGTTCAAGACCCAAACTTCTAGCAACCATTCTTTGGTGGCGGGGTGAGTCTCTAGCAAAACTACCATTGAAAGAGCAAGGAATCAAGGTAGATATCTCTTTCCCAAATATCTTCCCATTTTTCAGATCTAAGAGCAAATAGGGTGAGATTGAGTTTGTTTGGGATCTTTTAAGCTTGGGTAATATTCTAAAACCTTCAGGTGATAGATGATGGAACTAGAACAAATAATTGAAGGAATAAACATGATTAGGAATGGAAATTAAGAGTAGGAAAGAATAGAAAGAAAAGTTAGGTTTCAAAGAGAAAATTGGTGATTGGAGCATGGATACTTTAAATTAATTAGGAGGTTTTGGTGTCAAAACACTCCATAAATATCAAAGATGAAAACCCATGGAAAGAATTGAGAGAAATGGTGAATTTTAGACCAAAATCGAGCAAGAATCGAGGGCATGTTTGTGCTCTCAATTTGTGGGCCTAAGTGCCACCACCTGAATATGGCTTCAGGATGCTGGCACCCAAGGTGCCACCACCTGATGCCTTGGTGGCAAGAGAGGGAGATGGGGCTCTTTAGGCACTAGGTTGGGCACTCAGGCACCCATGGCTGAAACAAAGGAGGAGGGGTAGGGAAGGTTGGCGCCCAAGGCACCACGGCCTGGGCAGCTTTGTTTTCCTCGAGTTTAAGGGTTGAGGCAATTTTGTGGTGTCTCGCAGGTCTCGTGATGGTAGAGGCTTCTCAAAGGGGACCAGAAGGGCTTCAATTTCAGGTGAGAGATCTAGCTCTTCTTTGTGTTTATATATATATATATATATATATATATATTTATTTATTTATTTTATTACTATCTTCCTAATTGTAATTTAAATACATTTATGTGATTGGGTAACAATATGTCTGGTGTATATATTATAAATGATCGATAGTCGTGGGGCACAAATGGGAATGGTATAGGTGCTACCATTTTGCATTGAGTACTATATATAAAATTCTAATACATACTACAATAGGTAGTTATGCAAACAACATAGTTAGAACTAACATAAAAGTGTTGTAATTGTTTTTATCTGTGTTTGTGATATGGATGTGCTTGGTGGGAAAATTAGTCCGTGGGTACGTAGACCTATGTGACAACTCTTGAATGATGAATCCATGGAAATGTAGACTCATATTGATGAAACTCTCGAGTACTAAATGGTATTTTGACGACAAATCCATGGGGACGTAGACCCACGTTGATGAAGCTTTGAGAAATAGAAATGTGGAGATGCATACCTATATAATAGTACTTCTGAATGGTACATCTGAGGGAAAGTAGACCCTTGATAAGTAGCTCTTGAGTGAGTTCCCTATAGGGACCTAGACCTACGTGGGAGGTAGGATGAGTTATGATTGTGGTAATGTATATATATAGGTGTATGTGTGCAGATAACCTGATATGTGTTAGGGTTGTATTATGTGTGCTTGAGGCTGTCACAACCCAAAATCCAAGCATGTAACTGGTGCCGACGGTGCCTAAGCCACACCACCACAAGCCTATCTTTATTCCAACCCATATACACTCACTAACTCATTAAGCTTTTGATTTGAACAAATTAAACCATTATACACTAATAATGAATTACATAAGGGGATTATCCCTTTTTTCGTAAATACACACATAACATGAAACATCTTTCATAAAATCTCAATTTTGCTTATTACATTTCCATTATTTCTTATACACACACCACAATCATCCATACAACATAGCATAACCATGACCTACTCAATTAAAGAGCTTTCTAGATTATCCTATTCAAAATACAAAATTACACCTTACCACACCCTGAACAAGAAGGGAGGTATTCTCGGCAAGAACGTCCTTGAACGCTAGGCTTTTCTTCACCTGAAACTGTGAGAGTGTGAGTCTGGTCCACTTGACTAACCATAAATAGCCTAACCTACCATGAATATACAAGTATCCATGCCAACTGAAATATGTACAAAATAGAAAAGCATAAATGTATCGCTAAAATGTTTATGAGAGGGTAAACTTTTATCAAATTAAGATAAAAAAGATAGTAACCCAAATCTCCATATGATTAATCTTGTATTATATGCATCATAAACCCAAAAGAATGATGAACAATATTACGTGCATTGTCATAATACTAGTACACATCCAACATGGGTCAAGCTCATGTTCTTAGTCTCATTCCAATTAACTATGTATACATGAAGTTGTAATATATCATTTAGTGTTACTTGTATGGAAAATAGGTACCTCATCCAGTACTACATAGCATCAATTCCCATCAATTCACCTATTTGGCACATACAGTGCTTCACAAGCAATGTTATATAGACAACACAAAGATTGGCCTATAATAGTCTCCTTCACTAGGATATGTGTATGTGTGTATATATATATATATATATATATATAAGGATCCATCCAATTGAGTTTTCCAAAACATGCTAAGAGGGTTTCATTATTATTAGAATTAGTAAGGCTATACAAGTAGCATAAAAGGGTGTTCATGTAATACCCATGAAAAATAAAATATACATGCGTATTTGCAAACTATGGTTACTATGCTAGTATACGGTACTGTTTACCTATATAATACTATTTACGTATACGATACTATTTACTTATACAATCGAAATGTCAAGTACTAGATATGGTTTGATCATTAGAGAAAACTAGAAAGAAGTTCGTAGGAGAAAATGACGTTTTATATGTGAAAATACCCTCAGGGACTAAAGTGAAAGGACTGAATTGAAAAGAAACTTAAAAGTTTAAGGTGAAAGGATAGTTTTTCCTTTAAGTTCCAATAGTAATAAAATTCAAAGTCGCCGTGTCTTTCCACTTTTTGCACAGTAAGTCGAATTATTAAGGTGCACAGTAAATTGCATTATTAGAAATGTCATTTTCATGAATAGTAAATTAAATATTTTATTAGTGTATAGTGACAAATAGTATCCGTATGTATGAACAATATCTGTATATATAAATAGTATCCATATATAAATAGTGACCGTATGTATGAATAGTATCCGTACATATGAACAGTAACCGTACGTATGAACAGTATCTGTAAGAAAACAATCCTAACGTATTTTCTCTAATCTTTTATGAAAATCTCCGTAGCGGAACACTAAAATTCACCTGAGTACTCTTGTCTGTAACGACTTAGAGAAGCGATACTCGTACGGAATACAGGTGAGTGGAATGACCCCGTTTTAATAGAGTTTTAGCATTACTGGTGATAAAAAGTATGTCGTAGGACACTCCCAAGATTCATAGGGGGAAATTGGATTCAGAATGACGAATCTAATGAGATAATTAATCCAGAAGTATGGATAAGACGAAGCAAGTATTTCATGATGATGTGAAGTTTGAATCTTTTCAAAAATAGATTAATTGTTATCTTGATTTGTGGTTTATAAATCTATAATATAGTTATATACTATACCTGTTATATGGATGAATATTATATTGTGCTTCTGATTATGATATGAAATACTGTACTATTGATTGTGATTGAGCGGGACAGTACCCCTTCTCAAGGCAAGGCAGAAAACCCGGTTGAAAGGGTGTTTTGACCAATGAGTGTGGAGACAACGATTCCCTCAGTAGGGATATTGCCCGGATTGGTGATAAATCCGTGAGGCGCCCTAGCTAAGAGGATGAGGTTGTGCGTCATGGCGAAAATATACAAAATTGGTGAGCCGGCCTGTGTGCGCTCTCCGGGATATATTGCCATTAATGAGTACTAGTAACGTTTGTTAAATTGGATAAATTTTTATCTTCTTGTATGTAATTTCTAACTATGTCTATTGGTTGAGTATGAGCCTTCAGATATACTTGCATGACTGGTAATGTATTTGAATTTTATTAACGCAAGGCCGATTCGCTCATGGAGCTTAAAAGCTCACACTCTCTGTGAAACCTTTTTGTTCAGATCAGGTTGCCGATGAAGAATATCCGCTAGAAGAGTAGATCACTTTGGACATTCTCGCTATCGGGTAGGCCCCTCTATTGTTGTAGATTATGTTGCTCTGTAATCGTCTAGGACATCTAAGTAAGGGGTTTGGCATTTGGCTTGTATGTCAGTATAATAATGTATTTTAAATTGATAATTTATTATTACATGCAAATCATCTCTATGATTTTCAGATAAGAAAATTTGATATATTTTCTTCATATTTATTAAGGAATTGTTATTTTGATAACATAGATAATTTAATCTCATGGGTAGAATTTATCGAAGGGCTTACAGTGATCAGAGATGCATCATTGTGCCGGTCATGTGCCTAGAAAATGGGTCGTGACAGTTCAACTCACACATAACATTGCAAACATACACAGGCTTAGGATGCCAACACAATACGAACACTGTAGCTTGATAAAACCCCCACAGTTGTACATAATCCCATTGGATACATATAACAAACCATCACAAAAATCTATATAAGGTTTTTTTAATCTACACAATAAGTATTCGTCGTATTACATCGATTTTCTCATTTTCTTATACAAGGGTGTCATACTAGGCAACATAGGCCATCATATACCCTACACAAGGGTTTACCTTAGGCCACATAGGGCTTCTCGTAAGCCTACACAAAGCTTCACGCTGGGCCACACATGCCTCTTCATAACCCTTCACAAGGGTTCATATTAAGCCACACAGGCTGTCTCATTAGGTTCTCTTTATTTTCAATTGAGGGGAGCCACACAGGCTTCCCAATATCATTATTAATCATCTTTGGGAGAACCACACGGGTTTCCCATAATGGCAGAACTAATCATCTTTGGGAGAACCACACATGTTTCCCATAATGACATCACTAACCATCACTGGGAGAACCACACATATTTCCCATAATATCATCATTAATTATCTCAAGGAGAACCACACAGGTTTTCCATAATATCCTTAGTCATAGTCTGAGAGGGCCACACAATTCTTTGTACTACCATTAATTCATCTCTATCAAGAGAGCCATGCAAGATTCTCATATAATACACAACATTCATTTCACACATATATGTAGACCAATGTTGTTGGATCAAGAAATTACAAAATTATAAGGTAGTTACTTCCAAATGTATGTAAATAATCATACAAATGGTACTACCTTATGGGATACTCACCATAGGTTCCCATGACTCCTTAATGTGTCTATCACACCTTCTTGGTGTTATATATGTTTCCAATTATATGTTCATACATTTACAATTAAGCACCAATTATGCATCCACATTTGCATATCTATACATTTTAGGCAAACTATGTACAAGCCACTCTACGGCTTTAACATGCACTTATAACCCGTGACAATATTGTAGTTCACATACAACCAATTTTTTAAAAATCGAACAACTCATTGAACCGGTGAAAGCATCGGTTCAAGGTTTAATGGTCAGATCGTAGTCTAATCGAGGTAGAACCGCTAATATTTAAAAATATTAAAAAATAAAATATATACTTAAAAATATTAAAATATTTTTTATAAATACAAAATTTATGAAAAAATTCTTATTTTTTTTTATTAATCTTATCACTCATTTTTTAATGATATTTGTCTACATCTCCATGCCTAACAAAAAAACAAAAAAGGACACACATGATTCGAAGCTTATCATGCCTAAGTACCCATTTTCTCATACTTTTCTATCCTTTATTTATTTATTTTTTTCCCAATGCAATGTTTCACTTTACAGGCTGTCTGATATACATTATTAGTAATTCTCTCAATCACTCACGCTACACGAAGAACTCCAGACTGCACTTTCTCTCTCTCTTTTTTTTTTTGGAGCTTGGACGAATTCTTTCTCTCTCTCTATAGTATGTTTAGAGCTTTCTCCGGCGAGCCTGAATGAGAAGACAATCGAAAGGAGCATGAAGATCAGGAGCTTTGATGGAGGGGCAGAAACTGATCAACTTTCTCTCTCCGTCCATATATATCATTTTCTCTTTTCTTAGCTTCTTTCTCCATTTTTTTTGTCATCTACATCAGTGTTCGCCAGTAGTTCTTCTCAGCTTCTTTCTCTATTTTTTTAGTCTTCACCGGTGGTTAAAAAAAAGCAAAGATGAATCCGGTGGAATTGCTCACCCGGTTGGTTCCCCTAGTTTTATCAATTTGGGACCATTTTAACCTGTTCCGTACCGATTTTATATTTTTTCAGTTCAAATGTTTAACCGGATTGGACATCTCATTGGTCATCGGTCAGACCGATCTGGTCTGATTTTTTGATTAATGCATACAACAATTACATGCAACCATCCTTAGTCAATCTCTAGCCATATAGAGATTCGTCTGTATGTATGCCAAACCTCCCATTGAATAACAGCATGCATCTTCATGAAATCATACTAGAAAAGTAATTTCTTTTAAAAAAATAAAAAATAAAAACCATTCAAGCAAGGCTAGTGCCTAGAAATCCAAACATGTGATTGGCACAGTAACTAGGGATATGCCCCTAGACCATAAGCTTGCTAGAGATTATTACTATAATTCAAATGAATCATATAATAAATATGTTCACAAACAAAATAAAACTGGACCTAGGAGTCCCATGTAACTACAAAGAATATAGAAGCTAACTAGAAGAGGAAAAAGATGACTAACCCAAAGGTTTCACCTAGAACCTAAGACGTACACCAACATACTCCTCAGGCAGGTCAATGCTAGAACTTGCATAGAAAGCATTGAGAAAGAAACGTAAGTATATACAATACTCAGTAAGAATCAACTTGCTTACCCATAGCTTGCTTGTAAGCAGTTTTCTTTTCTATTAACACAGGGCGACACTGAGCACAAGTCATTCAAATCCCTTGATCTTACCACATGGGTCATGGGTAGGAATCCTATTCCACCAATCCCTCACTAAGCCTACTGGGTTTTTGAAGCAAAAACATCATGGGATCCATAGGTCTCATGGACCACATACCACCTAGCCTCATGAGTGGGAACGATGTTCTACCAACCCTCATAGGCTTCATGGACTACGTGCCACCGAGCCTATCAAATTTTCCAAACAAACACATACAATGGAGGTGCATCGCATAATTCACAGAACTCCCAATATGTTCCAAGGTAATTAACCATAACCACATAGTAACAACGACTACATATACCAATATCAGGCTTTCATATTCATCCATGTCATTCAATATTTTATTATAACAAAGTCTCAACTTAGCCAACCAAGGCTCACACAACAAGTTACATTAGCACTTATAAATATATAAAAATATGGTCTGCTATAGTGATAACTGTACAGTAGGGTTAACCACTTACCACAATGTTAAGTTATAGATACTCTCCCTCATAATGAATTTGGAGCAAGTTCCTAGATGATTTAGAAGCAATTCCTCAAGAAACATAATAAAGAGTTTTCCAACGTCTCACTTTAGTCCTTGATTTTCATTAGGTAAAAATCATCTAACCAAATACACGAAATCTTTGTCTTGGGTCATTATGTTCATATAAGTATAAAATACTTAGTTTAGAGGTAATCCCTCTTAATACCATTTAAGTTCCTGGGAAAGACTATGTATATTCCACTGAGGACTGAATTTCAGAATCCCACCTTCCCGAATTTTCTGGGAAAAATTCACAACTCCAAAATTTATGAATTTTGGTAGTAAACATTCTAACATGTCTAGAATCTTAGATAAAAATTTCAGAAAGAAATAACAACATTTGCCTCTTCAAAACTGTACTTTTGTAACTACTGCTTAGACCTTTTTTGCAGCAATGATATCTCGATTTTTCAAGTATTTGACCTACTAATTCAACCCCAAATCCCATGGGACTTGGTAGACATATACTTTAATGTTATGAAATCCTACCATAAAATTTTAGGGGCAAAACATGACCAATAGGACATTAAAACATAGCTTTAATTAAAACTAGCCAGATTACTCTAAATTTTGAGGTAGGTTCCATTCTTTTAATATTTGACATAGTAATTGTCCCCCAATCACTATGAAACCATCCAGATCTTATCTAGACATATCAAGGAATACCTCATAAAAATTTCAAGACCATATGAGCTCATTGTGTACTACAATCAACTCAGAACATTATCAACAGTAATCGCTAGCAAACATGCTTCCACTTTTAATTTCTCATGCATATATCTTTCCTATTGTCTACTCTTGTGCTTCTCCAAGCTTTGATAAAATCTTCAAGGTTTAGAATTCATCACAAGGTAAGAGGATTCAATAAGTACTTCAGCATTTAACATGTAATACCAATGAACCCACTTTTACCAAGATATGGATAACTCCTTATCTTAAACAATTCTTATAATGCTTCCAAAAATTTCTGACCTTCAGTCATTCTATTGATCATAAAACATAAATGGTAAAAAAATTTTAAATGAAACTTATTCTATTTAAAACTAGACTTATAGATCTTTCCAAAAATATATAGTTTGCTAGAAATAGAGCTCAAATGAGAGAGTTATGACAATTTTAATCATGCTAATGTTTACAGCCTGAGGCTGGCGCCAAGGCGTGTTCCTCTTGGCCTCATGGGCACCCTTAGGCGCTCAGATTACCACCTTGGGCACCCATGGTTGGGCAAATAGCCATGGCTACAGGTAGTGATAAACCTCTACTAGTCATACTTTTCCATAGGAAATTTGGATGGAATCACTGCATTTTTAGACCAATTATGTGTTTTACTGTGTGAATTATTATAAATTATGTTCTGAGTAGACATAACCATTTATTGACACAAAATAGCATGATTTAGACTTCAAATCAGTAATCTTTTTCTATTTTTGTGTTTTGATAGGTCTAAATGAAGAGAAACATTAAAAAGAATATTTAGGTGTGAAGGAATTTGAGATCAGAAACCGAAAGAACTAATCTACTATGTAAAATGCCAGAGAAGAAGAAAGCCTCTGCAATCCATCGCCTAAGCAATAGATACCATCGCTTAAGCAATGGAACACTAATTTGGATTTAATCTACTACTTCCATCGCTCATTTATGATGCATTCTGCCAAATCACATCACTTAGGCGATGGAACTCATCGCTTAGGTGATGGGAATTATATCTTCGAGCCTCTTTGTCTGGTCCATTGCTATAGTGATGGTATGTGTTGCTGCAGCAATGGGTCAATAACTATCACACGTTTGCTACTATAAATAGGTTTAAGTCAGATTTTTAGGTTAGAGTTTTTGCTGGGGAAAAATCAGAAGAGCTGTGGCTGAAGCTACACAAGCTAGAGGGATACCTTTCCTCTTGGTTTTGGGTGCCTTTCTTCCATTCTTCTCTCTATTTCCTCCATAAACTCCATATTTGCTACTATAGTTTATGTTTTTGCTATTTTCTTCTTGCTTTCTATAGATAGATGAACCCTAGATTTTAGGGGATTGATGTAGTTTGATTTTTATGAAGCTTTGAATATATTTAATTTGAGCACAATTTCGTTTCATGGAGTGGTTTTAACTGATTATTTTGCTCTAAAATGCTTGATCACCATTTAATGAGTTTGGGTTTTTATTTATGCTAAGGATAGCTGGATATTAAGCTTGCCCTTGTAATTTTTACCATAAATCATATTAATTGAGGGATAGATAATCTTATTTATATAGCTCTTATGATGTCTTGAGCTTAATTACTTAATTGAATAGTTGTACTAAGCAATTAGGCAATTATTCTAATTAGGTCGGATTGTTCTACCAAGGAATTGGGATTCAATCAATTTAGGAAAATTAACCAATATTAAAGGAATTATAATTAAATTGAATTGTTCTCCAGTAACTTAAAGATTAATTTGTCTATGAATTAATCGAATTAAGAACCAAATAAAATCAATCCCATTTTCTTTAGGTCTTAGTTAATAGAATTAATTTAATTTACATAGTTTTTAAAATTAGACTTTTGTTTAAGTTTACTATTAAGCTTTTTTCAATTTAAAGGACCATCTAGATAGTATTTTACTTTAATTTCGCAGGTACTTGGCACCTCAATCCCTATGGAAACAATACTTGATTCATCACTTTATTACTTGTGTAACTAGTACACTTGCCAAATCACCAACAAGTAGCACCTCAAAAACCACCATTTTGCCTCTTTTTTCATTCTAGAGTTCATCCAAATCAATTGGGGTCACTATTACTTGTTTCTAACACTCAAAATAATTCTAAAGGAGCAATTTCAAACATTGATTCAAGATTATAACAAAACCATTCAAGATTTTCCCATATTCTTTCTTAATTACATTCTTCCTTTACATATGCTCCCAACCATAGTTTTCTCAAGTTCATTAGTTCTAATTTCGTTTAGAAGTATGGAGAAGCAAATTCCTTTAGAACCCAAGCTCAATTTCAAGGTTCCCTAAATTTCAACCTAGGGTTTTCTTGCAAGAATCCAAGAAGAAGAAAAGATAACTTGGTTCTTACCTTAAGGAAAGGAATCCGGTGGCCGGAGGAGGTAGCTGGTAGAGGAGGCTGTCGAAAGTGATGGGGGAAGTGCACAAAGTCTCCTTGGCTGTAGGTAAGAGCGAAAGATGCATGGAGAGAAGAGGGATGGAGGATGAAATATGAGATGTGTATATGTGGGTGCTGATGGGTATGTTTGGGGATTTTAATGGGTGTGTGGGTCCCACTTTATTTCAAATTGGTCCCTCCTTATAAAGCAATTCAATTAGGTACCAAGAGGGATTTTAGAAATACTTTTTGAAAAATAAGTAGGGTACCAACACCATATCTCAGTAAAACACAACACATACATCAAATTTCTATTTCACCATACATTTTCTAAAGGATACTAAACTTTATATTTTGTTCACTTGAGTCCCTCTAGCGTCTTGGGTCCCTTTTTAGCTCCACTACCACCATCATTGTGGCACCAACCACACCTTGAATATTTCCGAAGGTCTAGTCACCTTAAAAGCTTCTCATCAATCTCCTCACACAAAACTCATACCTATTTTCTCTCCTTTCACTTTGGTCCTTCAAGCTCTTTCTTATCCTACACAAGCATCCATATAAGCATACATGTGTAAGGTTTAATATTAACTAGGGTATCTAATACCTCGGGTATTATATCTAAATCCCTCACCTTAGCTAATCCTCCTCAAAAGATGTGGAAAAAGCCTCAAATAATCCATCCCTATAATGTAACCATGTAAAAACACGTTGAGGTCACAAAATATGGAACTCTTTATCATTAATTTGGACCATTAATCACTCTTTTGGTCATAACTTCTAAACTATAATGAATTTTTAAATTGAATCTTGTTTCATTAAAAATTAGACTTAAATATCTTTCCAACGATATAAAGTTTACTAAAAATGAAGTCCGAACGAGAGAGTTATGACCATTTGAAAATTGGTCAAAAACTGCTTCTGCCTCCTGTGCGCCTAAGTGGGTAATTTGCCCTCTTAAGTAGGTAAAGGGCTACCTCCTCTGCCTCTTTCTTGATTAAGCGTGTGTATGCATGTTTAAGTGGATAAAGGATAATATATTCACTCTGTTTCACAATTTTTGACTCCTCTAAGGTTTCTCCTTCATTCTAAATCAATTCTCCACCAAAAACTCAAGATTCTTTCTATGGTTTTACTCTAGGAATGATAATAAAACATCTAAACACTCAAATCCTAAATTAAATCTAAGAATCAAGACTCAAATTCATCAATCTTTCCTCAAGAACCCTAACTTCTATTATTTTTCTGTCATAAATTCAAAATCATAATTTTAAGTTTTAATCCAAGGATTCCACAAATTTCTTGTTCTAATTTGATCAACAAACACCTAAGAAGAGTTTTTGGGTCATCAATCTAGCTTAAACTCTCAAGAACACTCTTCCTCACTCCTATTTCTTCAAATCTAAAAATGTGACAGCAAGAAGAAGGTTGGGAATTTACCTCATTTCTTCCTCTTTCTGGTGATGGTGGGTTGCCAGGGACTCCAACTTTTGCCAGAGATTGATGGCCAGTGGATTGGATGAGGCTCTTGGGTGAAGGAGATAGAGATGAGGGAGAGCTAGGGCTTAGGGAAAAATGGTTCTACATGAGAGAAGAAAGAATGGAGGCTAATGTGTGTGTGTATTGAATATATATATATATATATAAAATATTCTCTTCTATAGAAATTACCAAGTTACCCTTCTTGCTTAAGCTCTAGTCAAGTTAATTTCCGATTCGGGTATTCTTCAACACACACAAGACACTATACATTCCAAGCTTACATTTTCCAACTCTTAACACACCACTATCCTTATTTATCATTTTCATAAAAGAGTATTACTCAATTATTTTTATTTCACCCTAGTCTCTCCATGATCTCATTATCCGTCTGCCTTTCCTGAGTTACACGTTTACCTCTGTCCTCGACTACTTATCACTCCACACGCCACACCCTTAACCATGAGTTTCCTTTCTAAAAAAAAAATTTCCTTGCCCAAATATTCATCTGAAAACCAAACATATTGATATAGAGGGCCTCGGGTATCACAAAGGCACTAGGGACATGAGGGAGTGTATATATATATATATATATATATAATTATCTATATTAAGTGCATGCTTATGTAAAGTAGGGCTAGTTTGTGAGTCTATAGATTCGACTCACCTCCTCACAGTTACAAGTACGGAAGACCGACTAGTTTGTGGACTCACGGATTAAGGATACCTCCTCATTGCTTGGGACAAGGTAATTTTATTTATTTGGTTAATTTCTCTAGTATACTATGTAATTAGATAGGCCATCTATGACATAGTGTATATTGTTAGGGTTAATTTGAGAAAAAATCTAGGCTTACGGTGGTGTGGTGACACACTGTCCGCATCGATCATGACTATGGTGTAGGGAGCGGTAAAACTCCTAGCTGCCGATTCAGGGATGTGACAAAGGCAAAATTGTAGTTTTTCTAACTTAGATATTTTTTCACATACCCAGAGCACCACACATTCCCATCATCCCTTTGCCATCTTTAGCACATAGAATTCCAAGTTCTCAATTACCCTCTTTTTTTGCTCAAGGGTTCCATATAAAAAGTTTTATAGCAGTTTAATCCCTCCATGGACTTATTGTGCACTCAATCTTCCTTGTGCCTTGCAAACTCCCTTACCCCTTGCCACTTATCGATTTACATATGATGCCACAAATGACCACACACTTTCCTTCCATTAAAACGAAACAATTTTTCCCCTTACCGGTACGCATATATCGTTACTCTAACAAAACTAATACTCAAGATCCTCGAGTATCACATTGCATACAAATTTTAATCTCATGAAGCTCCAGTTCATATTTATGTCCATCACAATCTCCATTTTACTTGATTTAATCTTTCCAAATCCTCTTGTAAATAAAACGTAAGCCATAATTTAAGAAGTAATAATATTAATTAGAATATGAAAAAGTTTCTTTATAAAAGAGACATGATTAGATTAATTCAAATTAAGAAACTTTATTTTTTAAGCATTTTAAGACGTGATTAATATATTTTTGGTCAATCAATGAATAATTTTTATAATCTTGAAAACTTTTTCAAAATAATGTTTCATAAATAAAATATTAACATTTTAAAATATTTTTGTTATTATCATTAAAGTCAATTGCCAACTTTTAGGCCAATACTTTCAACATTCAACTTGGCTACTACCGGTAAGGAATTGTTCAACCTGTTGACCGCGGCTGTCAAACCTCACTTTAAAGAAGAGATAACCATGAGGGGGTGTTTAGTAGGCGGCTGTATGCAGGAAAGGAAAACGCCTTTCCAACACTGTAGCATTTTTCCGTTGTTTGATATGCCATACTGTATCAGTTGTAAACCGAAGTCGGATTTCTCTCTTCCTTCAAAATCAACTTTTTGGCTTCCATCGCATTTTGAATGAAAAACCGACTATTTTGATGGAAAGCAAAGTAAAATTTCTTATTTGCCCACGCTATGTTCAGTCATAGTTGGAGCTTCCAAATTTTGTGGCATTCGTCTCGCTAGTCGCTGGTCAAACCAGGGGCCACCAGGCGCCTGACAGGAGTTTGGCAGCCGCAGGTCGACTGAGCGACTGCCAAGCACTTGGCAGCTATGGTAGTTGCCCGACCGGCGACTGCCAGCCGCCTGACAGTCGGTCGACCAGGTGCTACCAAAGCCTGCAGCCGGTAGACCTATTGCTGCAGGGCTAGCAGCCGGTCGACCGATTCATTCTGGGCTTTGAGGTTAGGGCTTTAATCAATTTTTAAGGGCAAAATAGTAAATTACTTTTACATTTATTTTCTATTATCTTTAAAACATATATAATAATCATATTTTCTTCCATTCTTTTTCAGTGCATACTAAACAAGTTTTTTTTTTTTCATTTTCCTTATCCTTTTTCCACTTTCTTTTCCTTTCCATTTTTCTATTTCCTTTCCATTCATACTCTTTCTTGGATACCAAACAACTCAGTTTGTTTGGGATGACATCTTTTTTGCATAATTGTAATATAGACATATGTTAGGGATGCATTTAGTTTGTTTGCCCCTCCCCTTATGTAATGGCTGGTTCGTTGCGGGTTTTGTTTCACTGTCTTGAACACAGATTCTCTGTTTGTAAGATGTGTATTTAGTGCACGAGAACTGTCTGATCAACGTGAGTCTTACTGATTCACGTGGGATCCACACCAATCAACAACTCTCGTGAGTTATACATAGTGTTTGGTGAGCAAATAACTTATGCGTCACTTTCTTCTTCCATTGCACTGAAAAAAAATTCAAAATCGATTCAAACATGTTTTTATTTTTGGCACTATATGGACTCTTTAATTTTAACCATTAGGTATGTAGGTCTTAGACCCCAATCTTATGTCAAGTGGCCCTTGTAAATAATTTACTTTTCCTTTTAGTTTATTTTCTTTGTTATGTGTTTAATTAATGCTAGTTTAAATAAATTCATGTTCATATTATACAATTTTGCACAACAATTTTAAGGCAACGGGCCTTAGAAACAGCGGTGTTACAGTGCCTAAACACCTTTCCGCTTTTACCACGCTTAATTGACTCTCAAACTATTTTAATTATGCAGATTGAACATTATATTTTTAAAAAAGATTTTTTAAAATTCAAAATCTTAAAAACTAAAATTTTTGATAATGACTCCTTTTAAAATTGATTTTCATTTTGAAGACTGGATTTTCTTTTCTAATGGGGGACGCATTGTACTTTAGGGTGCAAAACTTACAATTAGTAATAATTAACATTGATGTCAGTCATAATATTATATGATAGTAAATGATAAGGATAAATCAAATACTAAGAATAAAAAGCTTTACAATTTTACCATAACTCAGAAGAAATACATTAGGATTTTTTTGCCATCATCTAAAGTCCTTGCACTGGAAACATGTAAATGGAAATTAAATTATCACATAAAAGCTGGTTTGAAATAATGATGGAATATAGAAAGAAGAAAAAAATTTAGATTAAAGCTACAAATGAGTTATACCTTATTACTAGAATAAATTATATTTGTTTCTCCCCTGAAAGATAATTAAATTGCATCATCGTGCTCACTATTTTAAAAATATATACAATTTTTTTGGAGCTTAAAATGATAATATTTATTTTTTTTATCAAACATAAAAACTGGAAAAATATTTTTTAAAATTTTCATTTCAAAATATTTATTATAAATTTTAAAATTGATTATTTTTACATTAATCAAACATATATTTAAAAGAATTTAGGTCAAAAAATATTTAGCTTTAAATTATTTTATTATATGAAAACTTAATGTAGTAGCATATTTTAATTTAAAAAATAAGAGTATATATTTTCAAAATATAAAAGAGTGTTGACTTTGAACATCTTATTAAAAAAAGAATTTAATTTATTTAAAATATTGATATTCAATGGAAATATCCCGATTCGAGGCAGTTCATTGAACAGGATTATCTCCAGATTGAAAGTCTCTCAGTTATTAATATTACTATTATTATTTTTTTTTAAAAGAAAGATGCTGTGCCCACATGCGGTCCTAGAGATACAGACCCTATCATGCAGGTATATGACCACTTCTATTAAATGAGAAATTTATGCGCCAAATAATACATAATTTCTATTAAATGAGGAATTTATGCGCCAAATAATATATAATTTTTAGATATTTTAATGATAATTGAGGGTCTCTATCATAGCTCTCATCTCTTTAGCTTCCCACATCTCACAGCCTTCCAACGTTGTGCGATCTGGATTTGCTGTTGTCGAAGGCGATACCTTTTCTTTTAGCAACGATTTTTATCGTTGCTAAAACTTTTGACAGCAAAAACAATTGTTGCTGAAATTATTTTTAACATTAAAAATAATTTCAGCAACAATTTTTTTCGCTGCTAAAAGGAAAGGTAATGTGCCTTTAAAGGCAACAAATCCGGATCCGTGAGCTGCTAAAGAGAGCTAAGGACAAGGAGAGATCCCGATAATTAATTAGATTTTTAAAATTAGATCAATCATTGAACCGGTAAAGATATTGGTTCAAAAGATAATGATAAGATCGTGATCTAACCAGTAATATTTTAAAAATATTAAAAATAAAATATAAAGTAAAAATATTAAAATACTATATATAATGACATATCATAAACATAAATTTGCAATCTCAATTAAAAATAATATAATATTCAATTATACAAAAGTTTTAACAAAACAATATTCTCAATAAAAAATAACAAGAAATTATTATTAATCATCATATAATTCATGCATATCAATTTTATCAAATAATTAAAAAAAAATTCTTGAACCGGTCCAACCAATAAATTAGTCGATTTAAAACTGGTCTGACCAATTTTTTACCAATCTAATTCCTCAATAGTTCAAACGATCGGTCTGATTTTAACTACCTAGAATTAACCATAAATATTTAAACGGAAAACAAAATGTGATGATTAGGACAATTAATTAAAAAAAGGGTGACGTGAACGACTTTATATAAACAGCTTACTTATGGAAAAGGAAACTCGGGAAATAAATATTTGAATTATTTTAAAGGAGGAGTAAATTGACTTAAAATTAAGAAAGGCAACTAGAGATTTGCCGTCAATATCACAAGACAATTTGGTATTTACAAAGTCAAATCTACCAAATGGAAGCCAACTAATGCTTTTTACGCGTAAAACAAAATTACCTGCTCCACTTGCTAAGCATTTTGTATTGGATTCTCTTTGCTTTGAGCCATGTTCAGACTTCAGAGAATGGAATTGGAACCATCAATTTGATTGAAAAACTAGTAAGTCCACTAGTTTTTTTTGTCTGAATTAATCTTCAAAATTAGTGAGAAAAATTTGATTAACAACTAATTAAACTCAACTTGAATTAGTAAAATTGATAAGAGAAAAAACTGGTTGACTTTAAAAGAATTTTTTTTGGCAAGCTGGTATTGCATGCAATGCCGCGTCTATATACAGTAGAGTATTATGATATATTTTTTATTTAGTTTTTAGATTCAACTTTTACGATATTTTTAATTGCTAATTTTTATCTTTTACTTATTTTTCAATTTTTAAAAATAATAAATATAATTATTTAGTGAATAGTTATGAGTTTAATTATCATGTATGAGTAACTTTATATATATATATATATATATATATATATATATATATATATTATATTTTAATATATTTTAATTTATACTAGTTTAACTTCAATTCAATCATAATTTGACTCATTAATCCATAAATCGATGTTTTTATAAGTTCAATAATCAGTTTTGATTTTTAGAATCTTAGTTTTGAGTGTCAAATAAAAAATTCATTTGGAAATCATAGTATTTTATTATAAAATGGATAGTCATAACTAAAGAAAAGAAATTTTAAAAATGACAATTATTTTTTTTTTATTTTTATTTTTTAATCATATAAAAATGACTATAAAATTATGACCGTCCATTTCAAAATAAAATATCCCAATTTATAAAATAAATTATCCAATTAATGCCTAAAATGAAGAGAATCCAACGTTGTTTTATTGGGTATTTATCATACACTACCCAACCTCTCATTTTCCCATCTTCTATTTGAAGTTGAAAAATTCTTAAATTCTAAACCTTTCATCTCTTAATGCTTCTTAGCATAACATTACAAGAGTAGTAGGTTTCATATTGACAACCCTTAATGTAGTTTATTTACAACATTACATATTTCTAAATTAATTTAATAAGTATATTCATGAATTACCTCAAAGAAAGTTATTTACTCATGGGCAATGATTTTTTTTAAATGGAATATAATCAATGAAATGGAAGAGTCTGTAATAATTATCTTTTCTATCAGCCTTGTTATATAAGAAAAGTGTTACAAAACCTTTATGAACATATATATATATATATATATATATATGTGCAATTATGAAATATAGGTAATGATGAAGGTGAGGAAAGTATGATTGATTGCACTTTGCACACCTCAGAAGTGCCACATTTACAGATACAAAAGGGTCATTGCTTGTGACATGAGCCACAGGTTCCTGTCTTTGTGCATTACAATGGATTTACATCACACATAGGGAAGGATGAAGATAGGTGAGAGAATAAATATTAAAAAAAGAGAGTATAATAATGTTTTAATTCCTAAAAAAAATTATTATTATTATTTTTCATAATTCGGTCTCTAAATTTTATTTTAATTCGGTCGTTAAAATATCATTTCTTAATAACTTAGTTATTGTATAAGAAAAATTAACACTCAATTAAACTTTGTTAATGACATAGCATCTCATGTCAATATATTCAATCAACAAAAATAAATAAATAAAATCACATCTGTATTAAAATGCCATATCATTAATAGAGTGTATTTGGGGGGGGGGGGGATTTTCAAACATAAGAGCTAAATTGATTGGAAAATAATTTTTCTGAAATTAAATTGAGACAAAATCTCTCAAACCAAATTAATTTTTAAATTATTAATTTAGTCTTTATAATATTATAATTTTTTTAATTTAATTTTAAAAAAATAAGTGTCTCATTTTAAACTTTAGAAGTATTTGTATTAATTTAATTATTTTTATTATTAAATTATAAAATTTATTATTGTCAAATTTCAAAATTTCAATTACCAAACATTACTTAAGAAAATCAAAGTGAAATAAAAATAATTTTTAAAGAAAAATTAAATTTAAATAATTGAAATATTTTTAAAATGAAATTAATAATTTATTAAAATAAAAAAGTGTACTTGGTTAGTGATGGAATAGTTTAATCCCAATGTCCAACCTCAGCAGGAGCCCACCAAGAAACAGTTAGCTTCGGAAAACAAGCAAGCGCAGAGGGAGTCCTTCATCTTCATCTCTGCTTCTCTGCTATTTTTTGCAGACATCAAACGTCACCCTTTTCTCAGTTTCTTTCTCTATCTATCTTTCTCATCTCTGCTGTGTTATTCCCAAATCATGAAATGAAGAACCCATTTTCTTAATAATTTAATCTCACTTCCCAATCCCAAATCATGCCTTCTCGGCAACCCTCCATATCTCCGCCGTCTGCGGTTGTTATCGACCTCTATCCGCCTGCTCCTCCTCCAAATCAATCCCGTTTGCCTCATTTTGTTGCTTCCACCACCTCTCTGTGCTCCCTCCTCCTTCTCGTCCTCCTCTGTTTTCGCAGGAAGCGAACCACCCCTTCTTCCGATTCCGAGTCCAAGCCTCCTTACCGCTTCTCGTACCCCCTTCTCCGCCGTGCCACGTCATCCTTCTCCACCCTCCTCGGCCATGGCGGCTTCGGCCCCGTATTCTCCGGCACTCTGCCTTCGACCCGACAACCCATCGCCGTCAAGCTCATGGACTCTGCATCTCTCCAGGGCGAGCGCGAGTTCCACAACGAGCTTTTCTTCGCTTCCAGGCTTCGTTCCCAATACGTTGTCTCCGCCATGGGATTTTCCTCCGACAGAAAGCGCCGGCGATTCCTGCTCGTATACGAGTTGATGCACACCGGAAATCTCCAAGATGCGCTCTTGCACCGTAAGTGCCCCGAGCTGTTGGATTGGAAGAAGCGGTTTTCTGTTATCGTTGACATAGCCAAAGGGATTCAGTACCTTCACTCTTGCGACCCACCTGTGATTCATGGCGATATCAAGCCCAGTAACATTCTGTTGGACCGTAATTTATCGGCGAAGATCGGGGATTTGGGGCTTGCTCGGTTGAAATCGGAATCCCATTATGAAATAGGAATTTTGGGCGTTGACGGTGTTGAAAAGAACAATGATGGATTAGAGATGGAGGAGAATAAGAGAAAGGAGGAAGAGTTAGAGAGTAGTAGTGGTTCTCTGCTTGAGGAAACACAGAGCGTGACTACTGCTGAGCAATCACCAGAAGGTTCTGTCAAAATACCCATATCAGAAACATCGCCGGAGACGATTGAGGCGACGCCGGCATCGCCTATGGAGGCAAATTTTGATAAGGTTAGCATTCAGAGTGAGAAAGACATAAGCAGGGGTGCTAAGAAAAACGGGAAATGGTTGAAGAGCAATTCCGTGAAGGATTGGTGGTGGAAGCACGATAATGAGGCAGCAATAGCGTCATCCCCAATGGGTGAGAATAAGAAAGTGAAGGACTACGTGATGGAGTGGCTGGGCAAGGAGATAAACAAGGAAACACCAAAAAGCGAATGGGTAGCAAAAGCAGATACCTCGATGGAAAAGGCAGAGAAAAAGAGGAGCAAGAGGCGATTGGAGTGGTGGGCATCAATGGACGAGGAAAACAATGGTAAAGCGTCGAAGAAGAAAAGGCCAGCGAGGGAATGGTGGAAGGAGGAGTATTGTAAAGAGCTCGAGAAGAAAAAGAAGAAGAAACAACATCGGCAGAAGAGAAACGGAGAAAACAGTAGGATTAGGAATATAGATTGGTGGTTAGATGGGATTAGCGGTGAGCCATTCAGAGCTCGCAGAAATAGCTATGATTCTGGAAGCGGAGAAATTCCAAAGAGTGGGGCTATCAGTATCAGTAGTACACCAAGCATGAGGGGAACAGTCTGTTATGTTGCTCCTGAGTATGGTCATGGCCAAGATGTATCAGAGAAGTGCGATGTGTATAGTTTTGGGGTTCTGTTGCTTGTTATCGTTTCTGGGCGACGCCCACTTCAGGTGACTGGTTCACCATTGTCGGAGTTTCACAGAGCGAATCTATTGTCTTGGGCACGCCGTTGTGCACGCAATGGGAAGTTGCTTGATCTGGTTGATCACTCTATTAAGTCACTGGACAAAGAGCAGGCTCTTCTCTGCATCCACATTGCTCTGCTCTGTCTGCTGAAAACACCTTCTCGTCGACCTTCAATGAAAGAAGTTGTGGCAATGCTTAGTGGTGAATTGGAGCCACCACAACTGCCGGTTGAGTATTCACCGTCGCCGCCGTCTCGCGTCCTATTCAAATCTCGGTGAGTTGTTTCTTTCTAATTTCTAGAAATTAGAAAGAAGACTTTCCTGATTTTAATCGCAACCGATTATAATAGATCAGATGGATTCAATTAAAAAAATAATTTATGAGGTCTTTTTTTATTTGTTTTTTTCTTTAATCTGTGAGGTCTAATTTAGAATGAACATAGGCGTACCATGGGGATTAATCTGTGAGGTCTAATTTATCTATCTCTAGAAACATGAGAGGATCGTGTAAAGATTAATGTAAAGGAGGGACTTGGGGGTGAAAGCTATAATCTTACTAATTAAACTTGACTTCTTTTTTCTTTTTTTCCCCCTTACACTCTGTTTGATTTGATACGTTATGGTTAATCATGGATGTGGTTCTCTGTTTTTCTTAACAACAAGCACCTCTATTTGGTGTACGGGAGCGAGCCCACATCGATCAACAATTCTAGTGTGTCTGGCGAGCAGAAAACTTGTACCCCCCTACCATTTAGAGGTTGATGTGTAATGTACTCCCACCGGGTCAAAGGGCAATGGCGTCATTTGAGAAATTAGTAAATACAATATAAATATGAATATCAGGTATTTTTTTTGTTTTACTAATTCTACGTTATCTAGATGAACTGGGATGACAACAGGGTGAGGATTGCTTGCCCTGTCTTTGTCCTTGCCCTCGATCTCTGTTGGGAGGAAAAAATTTTTCCTATCTTCGTTTTCCATCAAGTTATTTAAAAATTTTAAAAAAATAAATAATATATATTTAAATAACCAATCGAAAAAAAATTGACTCTATTAAGAGGTTAGCAATGGGTGTGGGTTCTTTATTTTTTCTAGTGACAAACAACTTTGTTTGGCATACGTGAAACTTACACAGATCAAATGACTTTCGTATGTTAAACAAGTGCTTGACAAGCTTGTTTACCATTTGTAGATTGATTACTCCCACCACATCAAAGAGCAATATCATCATTTGGAAAATTAGTAAATATAATATAAATATGAATGTCAGTTTTTTTTTTGTTTTAGCTAATTCTATGCATTCTAAATGATACTTGAGTGTTTTAAATAAGAATCTAAACTAAAAATTTATAAAATCAAAAAGCAACCAAAATTCAACGAAAAACAATTTAAAATCAGCAAAGCAAAAATAAATTGAGAAACCTTAGTTATAAGAGCGTTTGAGATTTGACTTTACTAATTTATCTGACTATGACTTAAATTTATATGTAATTTAAATTTCATGATATTTAATTGATGGTTAACTCCAAAAATTATTAAGATCAAATTCCTTGGCAAACTCTCTCTCTTATACTTAATTTAATCCTGTAATTCCTTAAATAAATTAAAAAAAGGCAAAGGCATGAAACACATGAATTCTTGAACAAGTACACAAGTAATTTATCTATTCCTAAAAAATAAAAATACTTATGGCAATTGTTCTAATAGGCTAATATTCATATTTAAATTTTTTAATTTTAATTATGAAATTGAGAAAACATAAATGATAGAAACAATTACTCAATCAACAAAGTTATCTTAGATAAACATGAAATTGAATCACATAATCTCCAATGAGAACTATATGATCACCCTAACCAAAGGGGCTTAGCAAATCATGGAGAAGGAGTGATCCACGTAATAAAAGAAATATAGGAATCTATCATAAAAATTAAAGAAGAGATGACAGAATGAAGAAAAGATGGAAGAACTCGTGATCCAGCTCCTGTGTCGTTTTCAAGTGTTCTGCGGCGTTCTCCCCATGATGAAACCTAAAATTGATCCTTTTATATGCCCCTTGGGCTGAAATTTCGAAATTACCCATTATTAATTTGGTGGCTCTTATGTCTCACCATTTTATCCAAAGTGAAGCACAGAAGTCTCCTATTCCAATGACGATTGTTAGATTAATTAATCTAACAACTATCATTTTTCTAACTATTATTGAATCAATTGACAATCATAAAATTTTTTCAAAAAAAAGAGACAAGAGAAACGACGGAGAAATATAACTGATCCAACGGTCTTAGAGCAAGAGGCAAGAATACACCCTGAATTTTATCTAGATACTTTAGCATTGAGTTACTGGAGTTTGTACTGCACCAAAGGACTAGTCTAATGTCTTGGCATTGTGATTAAGTGTCGAAGCTTTGAGTTGCTGGAATTTCTGTGTTAGCATCACCTCTCAGTGCCTCAAATTCAGATGTGATGCTAAGAGTCCAAACTCTTCTATACTCCTTGCATCTTTTTCTTTCACTTTAGTCCCTGTGACCACAATAAATTCTAAAATCTAAGAATTGCCCTAAGAAGCTCTAAACATAAATTAAAACAAGAAAAATCCTAACGAAAAACTAACAAACTGTGAAATTAAACTGAGCAAAATAAAAGACTCAATTATCACACAAAAATATTCTAAACACTAATTTTTCTTCAACACAAATCATGGTTAATTAACTTTATGTCACTGACCCACTTCGAATCTTCTTCAACACTGACTTTCAGGCATGACTCGAGTGGTTTGCTTTTTTTCTTTGCTAAGTTATGGCACATGCTTTTTGTGGTATACTGTCTTTGTAATAGGCATCATCATCTTACTTCAGGAAAATGAATTAGCAGCTTATACCTTCGTGGCCATCCATTACTATGTGCAACTTTTTTTGTGAATTGACCAGGCTTTGGAGTTTGCATTTAAAAATTTTCTCATTAGGTGCAAAATAAGTGTTATTCACGCCTCTTTTAGATTCTGCTTCTGTCCAAGATTTAATCATTTTACTTATTACTATATATATATATTGTTTTGGTTGAAGTACATTGACTACGTGTTTCAAATTCTACTGGTCGTTGAAAATTTTGCACCCTTTTAAGATTCGTAATTGTCTTGAACACTCGTCTTCTGAGGCCTCACGCTTATATATCTCTGTTTTTTCCTCTCCCGTGAGATATTTTATGGCCTAGCAACGACTGAAAGCTTCCAATTTTTTTTTGCACTCATGGCCTATGATTACAGACGTGCTGGATGATGTTTGTCCTTGAAGCCTATAATGACGGGAAATTAATCCAAAAATGGATAATGTCAGGCTAAACTCACGATTAATGATAATTGCTCGTCACTTTTGCTTTAAATCGCCTCAGCCTGCATGGGTATTACTTTCTTTTTCATGTGCAACTGAACCTTCACACACAAGTTAACAACACTATTATAAAAATTTAAATATATGACGAAATTTTAGTGATGGATTTTAATCTATCACCTTGTCATTTATTAAGGCTTTTAGTTACGGAATTTGACTGTCACTAATTTTTCGAAACTCTAAAATTTATTGATGGATTGGAATTTAGTGACAAATTTCAATCCATCACCAATTTTTGTCAAAAAATGTGAGATTTAGTGGTAAATTTTTTTCATCACTAATTTTTGTATTTTGTGACAGATTTGTGACAAAAAATTCCATCACAAATTTGTCACAATATCCCACAATTTGTGATAGATTCTTTCATCATTAAATTTTGTCATTACTTTAGTAACTAACTTTTTCTGTCATTAAAATCTGTCACTAATTTCTAATTTTGTGATGGACTTTGTGACGAAATTTTCCATCACAAATTTGTCATTAATATATATATATATATATATATATATATTAATTTTTGAATATGTAATTGATGTTCTAATAATAATATAACCTTAATTTGATAGTACACATATATTGTTTTAAATAGTTTTACAAAATGTTCATGAAGGTTGTGAGGTTATGGTAGTAAATCCTAATGTTTTAAAAGTCGGACTGGTAAAGGCACTGATTTAAGGTTCACTGGTTCAACTGTAGTCAAACTGGTAGTAAATAAATAAATAAATTTTAATTTTATATTAATAAATTAAGAATTAATCTTTATTTTTATTAAAAAATATTATTACATATATTTTTATTAAATATAAAAATTAAAAAAAATCATTTTTTAATTCTAAATTTCAAATATTGAGTAACTCAGTATCTCAATATGCTTTCTCTTTCTCGTTTCCCCACAAACCACATATACACATGTTCTGAGGCACAACAGACGGTACAAGCTCTTTTATCTTCCCTCTTCCCTCTTTCCTCTTCCATCTTAGGCATAACAGGGATGGTTTCAATGAGCTCTTCTATCGTTCCTCTTTTCTCTTATCTCTTCTCTCTTCCATCTATAGATGTCCTCTTCTCTTCATGTGTAACCTTCTCTTTGCAAGTCCAGCAAGAAGTCAGTCCAGGAAGGTGAGGGGCTAAGGATCAGGAGCTGTTGTCGAAGGCACCAAATAGAACAAACTCCTTCTCTCTCTTCTCAGTTTCTCTAGCTTCTTCTTCTTTGTTGATTCCACCAATTTAACCGATTTTCTTCTTTGGCAGTTCAATGGAGTGTCTAGACCGGTTTCTGGTCCAATCAGTTGAATTGGCTAGTTAATTCTGATTTTTTAAATCATGCTAAATCTCGATGGAATGGGTAGTTAGTCCACAGTTGGATAGAAACTCGCAAAAGATTGGTCATCTTTGTATCACTATTTAAACATTGTTTAGTTAGTGGCTAGGATTAAGTGTTGTATTAACTATGTTATAACATTAATAATTGATTCATTAATATATTTAGACTTTTGTTCATTCTATACATTCTTGAGGAACCTAACAATAATGATATCAAATAAGGGAGATCATTTCATTATGTTTAGGTCTTTTACTTTTATACGTTGCTTTTCCATCTCTAGCTCTTTTTCAGTCTCTGAAAGAGGATTATCCTCTTTCTTAACCAACATCTTTAACGAAGAAATTCACTTTAAAAACATCAACCAAGAAATTGATGATTTGGAAATTCCACCTATCCTAAAAAAATGAACTTTACAAACTTGAAGGAAAATTCTTCCAGAGTTTTGATTATGTTATCAAATTTATTGAAGATGTAATCCCAGTTAACTTAGATGTAGAAGAATTTCACTTCTGTTAGAAAAATCTTTAAAAAGTCACAAAAAAAATTATAAGTTTTTATACATAGGATGTGCCCAAGTTGCTATTAAACTCCTTGTAAGAGAAGGTCTAAACATTTCCTGCCTCATGTGCCTTAGAGATACTAGGCACAACCAATTCACCGATTCCTTATTAGGAACTGTAGAGGCTGGCTTACATGCTAGACCTATTTATTTTAATTGTTACCCAAACAGAACCATAAGTCTATTTGATCAAAATATTATGGATGTCCTCAAACTGAATATCAAGCTCCATGATTTTGATATGAAACTTGGGTTTATTATTGTAGCTCTACTATATAGGATCTAATACAAGTTCATGAACTCTTCCCACTCTAGGGTCCTTATACCAAAAGAAACGGGCCAAATCATATTATTCCTGATAGACACTTCTCAGGCAAATGTAGATATCCCTAAAAAATACTATGGGAAGATGTGGCCTTACTAGATGAATGGATCATGGAAAAAGCAACCTAGGTCCACTTTATAATTTAGCAAAATTAGCAAACTCAAACAAGAACTGTGGGAATAACTTTTAACAGAAGATTCCTTTAGTCATCCTAGAACTAGATCTAGTAGATCTAAAGAAGATTTTAGTCATTCCAAACCCCATATGAAATCTTGTTCTTCTTTACCATCAATAGTTCCTCAATCTATACAAGAATCAAATATGCCTTTAAATTAGGCTAGCCCTTCCACTATCCACCTACAAGGCTTAGATACCACTTCAACTTTACTCTGACTAACTTATCAAGAGATGAGGAAGATGAAAAATCTTTCCAATCTCGAACCTTTTCTTTAATGAATGAATTTTATGAAATAAACATCATCCAAAAGGAATTCCATATTGATAAAGAAATTTTACAAAAAAGATTTCTACTTAGAAAGCCATGTCCAAAAAAGAGAATGGTTTCTAAAAACCTTCCAAGGACAAAATTACAAACAAATCCAAGAAAGATTTTATAAATTTTTAGAAAGGGTTCAAATGAATATTTCATTTTTCAAATGGTTTAAGGCATATGCTTTAGACTAGAAGATTGAATATCCTTTTGTCGACCCAATAAACATTAATGTTACTTGGCATACTATAAAAAAGGGAAATAATTAGTTTTGAATTGCCCCCATCAAAACCTTTTTAGATCCCAAATATTAGGGACAACAAAAAAAAAACCCTTTAGTTGGTTAACAATTTGTAGACCTTGATATCCTGCTTCATTTTGTAATGGTTAATGATTTGCAAGCCAGGGAGGGGACGGAGGTGAAAATGGAGACGTTGACGATGAGACGTCAATGTCGGAGGCAGTGACATGGGATCAGGATAGGACGTACGCGATGAGGTCTTCTCTGTTGGAATTTTCTGTTACTCTAAATTCCAAATATTATAAAAAATAAAAGAGGGAAAAGTTTAAAAAATAAAAACTTTGATGATGTGGCGCCAAGTCAGCATATTTATTTGACATGTGTGTATTCTGACTTGGCACCACATCATCAAAGTTTCTATCATTTGACATACATGTATGATGATGTGGACATAATATACTGCTAGAAGCTTCTTAGTCAGCTTCATGCGTACTGGTCTAACTGTTGATTGACAGTTGATTAACCTCAGAGATCAATCTTTGTCTATTTCAGAAATTATAGGGACTAAATCCATTGGTTTTAAAGTATATCGATTAAATTCATTGTTGGGTGAAACTAGAGGGACTTTAGGTATATTTTTACCTTGTATTTAACAAAAACAAAACCATATTTGCAATGGTTACAGATATTAGCTCATCTAATTTTTGCATCAAGCTTGATTTTTTAGTTTTGACTCTTTAGATTCATGACTTCTATGGTTGTCAATTTAGTTCTGGTGGTTTTTCATGCATGTTTCATGTCATTTCTTTTTATCAATTGCACTACACATTTGTTGCTTAGACCTTTATTAGAAAATTCTTCCTGCAACTTTT
Organism: Biancaea sappan; assembly: GCA_037074585.1. Lineage (NCBI taxonomy): Eukaryota > Viridiplantae > Streptophyta > Magnoliopsida > Fabales > Fabaceae > Biancaea > Biancaea sappan. Next base: position 72,473,893 of record CM073492.1, on the reverse strand, counting down.
GATTTTTAAAATCCTTCAACAAAAGAAGAATTTGTTAAAGCATGTTGAGATATGTCAGTGTGTTCTATACTTTTAATGCTTCGTGATGCCATTAGCATGTTGGGATTATGAGTAAATCACACTAATCTTAAAGTATTTTGTTGTATCTTATTAATATCACTTAGTCAAAATGCTTTGTTAGTTTCATTTAAAGCTTATTAATAACCTTGATATGGTAAACAAAAACAAGTTCAAGATATGAATTATCATTATACTTTACCTCTGCTATATGTAGAAGCATTTTCAGTGGTACATATTTTGCAGGAAAAAAAGTAATTCCAAGATATGGTAAATATTTGGCTTTGGATTTAAGTATATGCTCTATGATTTTAGTACATGCTCTATGCTTTTGGGGTTTCTATTCTTTTTTCCCCTTTGCTTGTTGAGGGTTTCTTTTGGTTATGGGTTGATTAATTCAAATAATTTGTTGTTTATAGGAATAGGTTGATTTATTCAAATAATTTGTTTTGCTTTATTGTGTTTATATCTTTGCTTGTGTTTGCCTTGTGCAAGAACAAAGAGATTTAGGTGTTCTTGCTTCTCGATGGCTGGGTTGTGATTGAATGGGTTAATTTTAAATCAGATGGATAAAGTCATATTACTGGTTGAAGTTGTCAGACAAGTGAAGGCGCTGAAGAAGAATGCAGTTGAAGCAAGCAAAGATATTATGAAAATGACTCAAAGAAATTTTGAGAAAGAGGCATCCTGTGATTCTTGACTTGTGTTCCTCTGAACAAGTTCTGCTTCTCTTATCATTTTATGTTAGTTAACTCTTGTGCTTGTGCAATATTATATATCTGGGGTTTGTGTTATCATTTATTGATAATGAGTTGCTATTCTGTTTTTGGTTTTGGTTATGGTTTCTGAATAACGTGTAATTGCTGAAGTTTTAGATTGCTTTCAAATCCTTTGAGCCTAAGCTTTGCTCTGTGAATTTCCTATTTTCGGTAGCAAGTTGCCTTAGTTTGATCTATAGTTCATCAATTGATTCATTCGTGTGGAGCATGTAAGGTGAACAGTTTAGCTAGAGAGTTGAGAGAACCAAATTTTTATATTTTAATAGATATGTTCAATATATTTCTAATTTTATAATTCCTCAAGGTTCAAATTCTGGTAATTCACTTTGAAGTTTGAATAGAACAGAAGTGTAAAGGAGTAAGTTGAAACATAAAATAATTGATGCGTCAAATGGGAATAATGTAAAACAGTCAATAGTCAGAAATGTATCTTTAAAGGTAGTTTACTAAATTTTCTGTTGCTGTTCATTCAGATGTGAAAGTAATGGTTGGAACCCAAGAGGGGGGGTGAATTGGGTTTTATAAATTTTTCACAAGAATTAATTGGAAGTTAAAATGATTTTCTGTAAAAGTACAATGCTTAGGATAATAAATACAATACAGAAAATCAATGTGCTGTTAAGATAAATAATTATAAAGATCAAGGAATTAAAGAATAGATATCAATATGCACAAATTAAAGAGTAAGGGATAGAGAAAGCAAACTCGGAGATTTATACTGGTTCGGCTAATCCAAGCCTACATCCAGTCCTCAAGAGACCACTTGAGTATTTCCACTATAATTGCAAGTTTAATCCGGGTACTTGCAAACCACTACAACCACGCAAATTCGATCTGGGTATTTGCGAAACCACAATGAAGAATTTATGAATCCGGGCTCCTCCTTAACCCAAAGCAAGTTCTTCCAACACCGGTACTTGCAAACCTCAACTCAGAATAATATATGTGTTGATCAAAATCAACAATACAAAGAAACTCTCTCTAAAGAGTAGATAAAAACAAATGAAGCTCTAATAACTCTAATGATAAAGAATATGCAAGATTTGGCTCAAGAATGCTTTCCTTTCTCTCAAAGATGATAGAAGAAGTTAATATCACATTGTAGGACTTTGTTCTTGCTCAAAATCGTGTATCTAAGGTCATATATATAAGATTTTACAAAACTAGCCGTTATATAGCCGTTATATAGCCGTTACAGCACTTATAGTGCAGTCCAAATTTTGAGCTTTCTTTAAAAATTCATAACTCCCTCATTTGAACTCCGTTTTAAACAAATAATATACCGTTGGAAAGCTCTTGGAGTCTAGTTTCAAATGAGCTAAGTTTTACTCAAAAATTATTTTTTTTTAAAATATATAATCAAAATACTGACTATAGGTCAGAACAGAATAATCAACTTTCAGTTTTTCAAACTATATTTTAAATAGTCATATATTTCTCATTTGGACTCCGTTTTCAATAAATAATATACCTTTGGAAAGATCTTTGAGTCTACTATCAAATGAGATTAAGATACTTGAAAAAATGATTTTTAGTTTATGAGATATGATATAAAGAGTGACCAAAGGTCAAAAACTAACTTTTGTAAAATTTCATATCTCACTATCTTTTTGTTCAAAATAATTGAGCCAATGTATGCAAATCTAAATCATTGAGTTGCACAAGTATACTAGCCTATATAAAATATACCTAATGTAAACACATAGGCTATCTTGATGCATATAAGCTTCCAAGACTTCAAATCTTCTAATTCTTCATTTCTTGGAGCTTCATCCTTGCATGTTGTTTTCCTTGAGTGAAGCATGATATTGCTTTTCCTTGTTATTCAATACAATGCTCACTCTTCTTCTTTTGAACCAACCTATAAAATATATCTTACTTGCAAACCCAATGGTTAGTTTAATAGCATGATTCAATATATGCAACATACATATTAAATAACATAATCATGCTTAAGTACTTGTAGCATATATATGATAATTAATCTTTATATATATTAATGCTACTATTCAAATACATTTGTCATCATCAAAACTTATGGCATATAGCCTTAGGGTCAACAAGATGAATGTGTGAATTAGATTCTGCTTTTTGTTTGGACAATGCTTTTAAAACTAATACGAAAAATAGAGTTTTAGAAATGCTATGTATCGTGTTGGTTGTAAAACTCATTTAACAAAATTGAAGTTGATTGCTTTTCTTTGTTTCTTTTCTTTCGGTCATTAGTTGATTGCATAGTGAGGGCAACGCCAACACTAAAGTTTTACAGAAAATTATCTAACGTTCGGCCCACGGTCTGGTCTAAATTCAATTTTCCAAAAGGCCCAAACTCTTGTGTACTTTAATCCCTACAATGATCATGTCCATGTACAAGAATCTTCTGGGTGTGAACAGATTTTATATATATATATATATATATATATATATAACATGACCTTTTATGATAATACATCGAGGGAGGGATGTAAGTTTCTGATGGCAATAGCTTAGTACATAAACCATGTCTCTTCTACGTGGTCTATTTTCTAGAAAGCTAAATTACTAAGAAAAATTCTACTGTTTGCTTGAAAACTCCGTCATGATTCACTTTCTCCAAGTGCTAATCTTTTGAGAAAAAGGCTTTAAAAATCAAGAAAAATTGTGTTTTTGGGTGTGAATATATTGAGGAAGTGGATCATATATTTCTCTCATGCCCCTTAAATATGGACTAGGATGATATAGATGCATATGACCCTGAACTTTAGGTTGTGTTTGGTAGTCATTTATAGAGAGGAATTCCCATTCCATGATGCTAAATTAAGTGTTTGGTATTCATTTAATATCATGGAAAGATAATCCATTGGCTTCACAACATGTACGGCTTCTTTCCATCATTAATTGCATGGAATAGGATTCCTTTTCCTTGGAATTGTTCTGAAAGTTTTGAATTGCCCCTATGAGAATCTATCATTTTCAAATTTGCCCCTTTGTTCTGCTATGTCGCTAATGTATTGCTTTTAACGCCACTGTCGGTGAGATGCGTGGTTCTGCTATGTTGCTAATGCCCGCAAAGGAAAGGTTCATATAGGATACAAAGTAAGAGGAGATGAAGAAGGTTCTGCGGGGCCTAGCCGAGGCTAAGATAGAGAGGGTGAGAAGCATATGCAAACAGAGGAGTTGCGAAGTCCTGGAAGCCATGACACATGAAGGAAGAAGACAGTGCGAAGATGAATGGAGAAGAAAGTACTGAAACTTTTTATGAATATGTTGATTCTATTATATAAAGGTATTTAAGTAAAATCAATCTATATTTATTCTGTTCTCTCACTTTAAAATATCATACCAAACACTAACTTATTTCTTTTTATTTCTCTTTACATTATATCAAATACAATTTTTTCAGCCCTTTTTTTTTTTTCTATTTCTCATTTTTATTCACATTTCGTCTCTTTTAAGCTTAGGAATTTATACCAAACGGATCCTTATTATTCTCCATTACTCAAAGAAAAAAGAAAGTTTGGCTATCAAAATAAATAACATTGGGACTAGTTCAATTTCATCTTGGATTTCTGGGATGCTTGGAATGTTTGGGACAAACAATCTAGGAAAGGATTCATCTTTTATTTTGGTGCATTTACTATCGAAAAATGTTCTTTTTCAAGGTGTGAACCCCTGTGTAGAAGTCTTCAGACTTTTGAATAACTTTAGTACTGATATTATATTAACCAATTACAAAGGGTATAAAGCAGGTGGTCTGTGTCTCAACCCCTCTCATGACCAAAGGCTATGCCCTCTGATAGTCCTAACGAGGTTATATTCATCAACTAGAAAAAGTTAAAATTTTTATCCAAGACAATTTTGGGTACTTTGGTTGAGATTGACGATATTCTCCTTATTTATATTGCCTCAATTAGGGAAGCTATTATTGTAGCCGTCTTTAAAGGATTAAAAGAATGCCTGAAGGTATTCGGAATGTACACTAAAGAGCATTTTATGGCAAGTCCTCAAGCGTTTCATGCTCTAATAAAGAACAGTATTAATCCGATCAAGGAAGTGAGGCTTTTTTTTTTTTTTTTTCAGATATATACTTATTTTTTACTTTTTCAAATTGCATTTTTTAATTGCCTCTCTTCTGGAAGCCAATTGGGACTAAAATGAAAATAAAACAAAAAATTTGGGATTAGAATGTAATTTTAAAAACTATGGGGCTTTAATAAGTTCACTTTAGCTCCCTCTCCCAACTCTATCTCTTTTTTTTGTTCTACGAATTTCTGTATTGGTTTTTGACTGAAAGAGTGTGTGTATTTGTGATGAGTGCTATTTTGCTTTCATTTTACAGCGCGTCTAGTTCACGCATTTTCCATTATTCAGTGATGAAATTCCATCATCCAATGGAGTCTTGCATTTGGTTGGCCATGCGGTTTTCTATCCGGGATTCCATCGACGGAAAAGAGCATGTTGTTTTCCATTTTTTATGTACGGCAAATTCCTTCAGATGGATGATGGAAAACTGGCTAATGGAATTGAAGAAAAAAAATTTGCTGATTGATTTGCCCATGTGTTTCCCTACCCTTCATTCAGTCATCGTTGTCGTTGAGAAAGAAAAACGCGGGATGAGACTAGAGATAGAGGGAGACGAGAGAGATGAAGAAATTGAGAACATAAGTCTTATCGGATATGCTTAGCCTCCCACCACCGTGAGTTGCCTCTAGCTACTACTTGACCACCATCTTCGACATGTAGAGGAATCAGTGATGATAGCGAGAGAGTGGATCATAAAAACTAAATCAAAAAAGAAATTAGCAAAGAACAATGAAATCATAAATTAGAAATCAAAAAAAAAAACAAGAACAACGCGAAGAAGAACAACAATGCCGGAGATGGGTATGCTCCCTCTTCCATCGATGCTGGAGAAGAATTGATGCCACCGAAGAAAGAACGTTATTGAAGAAGAAGACAAAGAGAATGACTTGTGACTGGTGAGAGTGAGAGACAACGACTGAAGAGGATAGAGAGAAGACAAATATTTTTTTTAAAAAAATTGTTTTAATTGAGAGTTAATTTAGTAAATTTATCCACATATTCCTTTTTCTTACCATTAAATAATACATACTAAATAATTTTTTTCCCTTTCTTATTCCCTTTTCCATCCCATACCTAAAATTTTTTTTTTCTTTTTCCATTCCCTTTTCATTTTTCCTTTCTATTATTATTTTTTGCGAACCAAACGCACTATTAGTCTATGTGTAAATAAATAAATAAATAAAAAAGGCCACCAAAGTCCAAAAATGGAGGGAGGTATTTGGGAAAAACTACAATTTTTAGCTTGTCAAAATTATAGATTTAAGCCCCTATTTTTTAAAATTACATTTTGACCCCAAATGCTTATTTTGTTTTTATTTTAGTCCCAACAGAGGCTCCGGTTCTTTTATGAACGAACAGGAGCGAATCCGCTTTCTACAAAGTCCGTGGATGCCATAGTAATGTATACAACTTTTACCCTCCTTTCCCAGTTCCCACTTGTTCCTTAATTACTCGCAGTAAGCTGGATTTATAGGGTTTCACATAGGAAATTTCCTAGTTGACCCAGCCTTAGTTACTACACAAAGACACACTTCTCACATGTTTGAAGGTGAGTATACGATTGATGCGCATGTGACTTGTGTGATAAATGTTAAGATCAAATAGCACGTAATTTATAACAAATATACTAGTCGCTATCATGTAAAAAAGTAATGAAAAAGTATGGAATTTCATGCTTGCCAAATACCCTTTTTCACTTGGGTGACATATTTGGTTAATATTAAACCAAGTTTTGTAAAACGGAATAGTCTCATAGTTTTCATTAAAAAATAAAAAAATCCAAGAATTAAACTACTTATTATGTAAATTTTATAACTAATAAAACTTATTAATTGTGTGTGTATAAAGAGGGAGAGGGAGAGGGAGAGGGAGGGAAGAGAGCAAGAGAGAGAGAGAGAGATAAACATCACTTGTCAATTTGTAACAATGGAAGAGTTTGATTGGTTTGAATATTTTCTATTTTTATTTTTATTAAAAATAAAAAAATGAGCTTAAAAATAAATTTGGTTGAGTTTAATTAAAAAATAGACACAAATATGAAAATATCAAAAAACAATTTCAATGTTTTAGGAAAAGTATTTTAGAAAATAAAAATAAAAAATATTTTTACAAATTAAACAAACTCTAAGTGGTCATATTTGTCAGTCGCTTTTTTTTGTCCAGCCCTATCTTTCAGTTTTTGGTCGAAAGTCCAGCCCTATCAGTAACAATATTTCTAATTAGGCTTTTAGTTGTATGTAGTTTAGACTGACAAGTTGCGAGCCCAAATATGAGGCCTGGCTCGTAATTAAAACGGCCTTTTAGTAAAATATTGTTTAATCGATCTTGTTAAATAATAATAATATTTATGTAAGCCCTCATAATGCACAGTGATGCAGGTGCCAAATCAGTTGATTTTGTTTTAAAAAAAAAAAGTAAATCAAATAAGCTTAAGTTGTCCACTATTTGACGCTATAAATTTTTATAGTCAATAGTTCACTATTTTATTTGTGTGTGGGTATATATATATTCTAAATTTTTTAAATATTAACATTTCATAGATTGGGCACCTCAAGTAAATTTTTTTAATACTTTTCTTACAGCATGGGAAGTCATCATTATAGGGCCAGCAAGTTACCAATAATAGGAAGAATAGCAAACCTATAGAGCGCATACATAGTGGAAGTATCCAGTTCCATATGCATATAAAGATTTGAATATGATAGAGGTTCGTTTAGGCCATTTGATACCATAATGGAGACACAGATTACCCCACAAAGGATTGGTCTGATGCTTGCGAATCAGAATCCTGATTCCTATGTATTCTCATTTTCTCAGTACTTTTACATGGAAACAATATATATTTGTTGGACCACGTTTAGCTGTATGGCAATGGATTTGAGCATCTATAAAGCAAAGTTATGGCATTGGATATCTTTGAATTAGTAGCAGTTTCGATAACTGATCATGAGAATGAGAAGGGAAAAAATAACATGCCTGGGAGACTCTATAGGAGAGGCCCAGTTTGACATACAAAGATATGATGAAAAGGGAAAGTGGCATTGAGTTGATGAGAAAGCATACAATAATAGGGAAAGCGATGGTATGCCTCTATTGATGTGATGAAAAAGAGGCAGTGTGATCTATGACAATGACTTAAGATCTTCCAAGCACATGCCCAAACACAATTTCTTTTTGCCTCTAGAAGTGGAAAGAAGAAAGTGAGAAGCTTTGTATCCGACTTAACTCCCTTTATGTTAGTTCAAATTCTTTAACGTAATTGTCCTTTAACGTGGAATCAGAGCCATCCATATTCAAACATTTGCTAAAAGATTATTGTTTTGACATATGCAATATAATTAAGTTTTTAATTTTGTTCGTTAAAGTGTAATTTGTTTGATTTAGATTTTCAATATCTTTTCTATTAAATATGTTTCTTCATCTGTTAATTTTACAAATTTAATTTTGTTAATCTAGTTCTTTCTAAAAATTATTAAATAAAAATTCCTGTAATAATTTACATGTAAATAAATTGTCTATATTTGAAATAATATTTTAGCTAAGTAAATTTTTTAAGAACTTTTTTATTTAATTATTTTTACGAAGAACTAGATTAACAAAATTAAATTCGTAAAGTTAACCGATGAAGAAACAAAATTAATAGAAAATATAATGGAAATCCAAATCAAACAAATTACACTATAAAGAACCAAATTAAAAACTTATTTGTATCGCATATATCAAAACAATAACTTACTCTTGTACTCATGTAGCAAATGGTTAGATATAGATGGCTCTGATTCTACGTTAGAAGACTGTCATGTTTGAGAATCCAAACTGTAATATCTACAAATTTTGTATTTGTTATTATTTGACTTGTACGCATGTATACTCACGTAAAACCACATTTTTCAATGTGATAAATGATTATTTAATGAAATAAAACATGATGTATAACATGTTGATAATATAAGATTTTGTGATGACTAGATAAATTGTGTAAAAGAATGATGTTTTATGTGAAGGACTAAAATGAAAGGACTAAATAGAGATAAAACTTGAAACCTTATGAGACAAAAATAGCTTTCCCTTTTTCATTACAAATAGTACCAAGTAGTGACTTTTCGATGAACAAATAGTAGTGAACAATGCTAAATAGTATCTTTCATGTGAATGAATAATGAATAGTATTAAATAGTATCAAATAGTAACCATTCATTTTCCTATAAATACAGCATTTCCTTCCCTTCTTCATTACCTAAGAAAGAGAGAGAGAGAGAGAGAGAGAGGCTAAAGGGATGCACAACTTCTTTCTCTAAAAAACCCAAGGGTAGAATCATAGTTTAGATCCGAAGTGAGGAAAATATTCTACTTATTTCTTGTTGTAGCTTTCTAAGTTATTAAGCTATGCCTTAAACTTGGGCTAGATATTTGTTTATGTGTGTGTGTGTTGTTTGAGAAATGGTTTGGAGGAAATGTAAAATTCTTAGTATATTCTGTAGTTGTGACTTTGTCCGATCTTCCCCATTGTAAAAGATCTATTCCTGATTGCTTAAGAAGTATCCTTAGTTGCTTGGTTACTGAAACAAAGTGGGATAATGTAAAGGTACATGCCTAGGAAAGGTTCTGGCTAGAAAAGACTTAGTATTTAAGCGTGTCTATCGTAACCCACCTTTACAACTTGTGTTCACTATTATAGTATACAATTGAAATGTCAAATTTTTCCTGCACTATGAGATTTGACATAGAAAAAATGTGATGATCAAAAGTATGAAATAGAATTGTTATTGTGTATCCATGGTATATTCCTTTATGTATGAGATAATTATGATTGTGATTGTTCTAATTGGCGGATGAGTTGGAGTTAATACGGAAGGAGTTAGAGACAATTAAGAGTGGCAAATGAGCTCATATTGTATTGTACTATGGTTAATAATATGGCTATTAATTGTGCATGATTGAAAGGGTGGATCCTGGGGAGCTAAACATTTGTTTATGGCTTTTAATTGTTCATGATTGAAAGGTGTTCTATGATTAACGAAAAACTTATACTCCCTGGTTTTGGGATACTTATAAATATTTATTTAATCGTTATAAATATGATATTGTGTGTGTAAATGTTTACAATATGGGATATAATGGTTTAGGATCAGGCTTGCGGTGGAGCAATAACGCTTACCCATCGTGTTGGTCACGTGTCTGGTTTTGTGGCGTGACAAAGTTGGTACAAGAGCTTTGGATTTAGGTCTCCTACCGATTACTGGGCAAGGTGTCATTAGTGGGATTTTTCCTATCGTTATGAACCCAGGCATAGCTGTAGAAAGAATCTCCACTAAAGGCCATGTAGGGATGTCTCGTCATATTTCCTTCATGTCTTGTTTCTCCTTAGGGTTGTGTTGTTGTATGCATATTGCATGATTTGGCATATAAGAAAACTAGAGACTTGAACTCTTGGAAATCTTGGTCTTTGTCTAGGAAGTTGTCTTCTATTGCTGGAAGCAAAACTTGGGCATGGCCTATGTTGTGTGCATGCCATAAGAGTAGGCTAAGACTGATAATTCATTGGATTTGAAGACATTGTATTTCAAGCATTTGTGATGGAAATATGTAGACCAAACACAAGTATAAAAATGGTAATAGATTGTGAATAATGCTAGTGTTTTGCATCTTCATATGTGTGATGAATTTAAGGTGCTAAATGGCTTCTTTGTGGTTGTTATTTTTGGTGTGGTATTTGAATTGATCCAAGGCAATACATATATTAGACTTCATGAATTTTCAAGTTGATTATAAGCCTCTTTTGCTTCCAAGACCGTGACCAAAATCTAGGGTCACTAAGGACAGGACAGTTCTACCTAAGTTATATTTTTGGAGTGAAAACCTAATCAAACAAGTCCTTTTACCTTGAAATTTTTATGAGAGTTTCTTAACATGTTAAAGACGTAAACCAGAGGGTTTCATAGTTTTTAGACTTGATTAACTTGACCAAATGCCAAAAGAACAGGGCCCATTTTAAATTTCACTCTAAACTGATCTTGTGTCCTTAAAGGTACTGTTAGACAAATGGTTATCTTTTGTTCTAAAATTTTTATGGTTGTTATTAAAGACACTAATTTAAAACTTACCAAATTTCATTTCAATTGGAGTTGAAATAATAGGTTAGTCATCCTAAAAACTGCAGCTTTGTAATTCTGAGATAGTATGGAGGACAACCAAAAGAATGGTAGTTTTGAGGGGGAAATATTTAGAGTTAATTTTTGAAAATTTTACCCCAGATCCTAAATATATAATGAGACTTCAATACCAAAAGTTTGAATTTTGGAGCCGTGTATCACTCCCAGTAAAATAAGTAAAATTTGAGGTTTGAAACTATTATTAAAACATGGCACCTTGTGGTAATTTCACCAACTTCATCTTTAAGCTATGAATTGTAGCTTGGTTAGTTTTTAATAGTTTTGAATGTTTATTTATACATTATAATGTGTTTCTTCATAGCCAAATTCATGTAAATAGTTTGGGTTTGTTGTAGAGTTGAGGATAGGACCTTGTGTGCTATGAATAAATTGTGTATGTATAAGGAACATCTCCATGTGACTCTTCTTTGTTGTAAAAAAGAAGCATGCACATTTGAGGTTTCCCTTTTACTTAATATTGTAGTAAGATTATGGATGATTCCCATAGTCTATTGTAATATCTCAGGTATAACGTAGTAGGTAAGAGAAGGTATTTTCGAGCATGTGAAATTTTTTTTCATTTTAAAGAGTACTTGAGGGAAAATTTGAGGATCCAAAAAATTGAGCATGTTCAAAACATGTGGTCAGCTAAGTGAGTTCATGTCAGGTAAAGGAATGAAATGCCACATATAGTTGTCATCTATCAAGTGGCAAAAGGAAGCTATACATGGATCTAAGTAAGGGACCAAAGTGAAAGGTAGTGAAGTGTTCAGCAATCCCATGTAAAAGGGATAAGTAAGGATTTCTTGAGGAGAATTGGGTTTTGTGAGGTTAGGTTGTGTGGTTGGTGCCATAAGAATGGTGGATGTGGAGCCATTGTTGCATATGGGTACACGAGAGGGACTAGAATGAATGAATTTATGAAACTTACTTTAAAAGTGTTAAAATGTGAAAATTGAGGTTTTGGGGTGATGAACCATGCAAAAATAGGGTGACTTAAGTGTGTTAGATTTCAGGAGCACAGATAAATATTTTCATGAATTTCCATTGTTGTCCTTGAACTAGAAAAGCTTGTGCTTATGGTTGGAGGGAAAAATGGTCAAAGAAAGTCATAAAACCCTTCCTACACTTGGTCTTTCTCCTATTCATGCTACCTTAATGCCTCAGGACCCTTCCCTTTGTCTCTCTCAAGAACCACATGCACCTTCTATCTTCCTCACGGCTAGGAGGAGTTTCAAGGGCTTTCCACCACCATCTTCGATGAGATGCTGACCACCGGCGACCTCTATCCACCTTGGAAAGCTCTAGAATTCAAGGTGAACTGAGATTTCTCCTTCTTTTTCCTCATTTTCAGAGCTAGCAAACCATATGCAAAATGTGCTAAAATCTTTGGGTGAGATCTTCAATGATAAGATTCCTATGCCTTGGGTGAGATCTTTAAGAAGAGAATTTGAGAGTTAGAGTAGATTTGAACATGTTTTGGATAAGAAAAAAATTGGGGACAATGAGAGAAATCATCGACCCAAATTGAATGTTGATTCTTTTAAGATGTTTGTGGGAACTAAAAATGCTTTTGATGACCCATGATATATTTTTGGGTGATTGTTTGGTTTGGGAACAAAGAAGGGAAGTTTTGGCAAGTTTGGAGGTAGCTTTTTGCAGCATTTTCACTACAGATCTTTTGGCCATCGCTGCAACGATGTGAATTGCTGCTGCAGCGGCCATTTTGAGTGTTGCTGCTGTCTACCACAATTACAATGGTGGAAGGCAGAAAATAACACTGCCTCTATATTTTGGCGCTGCAGCTATCACACCCCAATTTAGAGACATGACCGGCATGGGGTGGACCCTATGCCACCACCATAAGCCTTTCATCTAGACCACTCATGTATTGACATAATATGATGTATAATCGAAACACAAGAGGAGTTTTGAAATATATTCATTGCATTCATACAGATATAGATAAGTATAATCATTCATTAAGATACATCCATATTTCCAAACCTTCCCCTTCTCCAAAATAAAGTATGACAACCAAGGTATCAAATTGCAACTGCAATATTATAGATGCGGTGGCCTTCGCATCCGCATCACCCTGCAATTGCAGGGTGATTCAAAATTGGCCTTTTGCTTCGCAACTGAAAGGCTTTGCGGCTGCAACTGAACGATGTTGCGGCTTTACGTCGTTCTTTTGTGTTTTATAGGAAAAAAAAATTTAGATCAGTCACTGAGATCAATATACAAGTTGAGAAGAGAGAGAGAAATCGAGTTGCCTACTTTGTCGCTGTCGCTACTTGCTGGATATCTCCTGTGGCTGTTTCCGTTCATGTCCATTTCTCCATAATCTACAGCCTTATATCAATTCATCTGTTTTCCTCTGTTGTGTGGTTCGTCTTTCTATTTCTCAGTCTCCCCCTCCCAATCTGTCTCTATGTCTCTTTGGTTCTCTCTGGCCGCTGTGGTCATGATTTCTTCACCTATTCACCCTCTGGAGAGAATGAGATTAGAGGCAAAGGAAAGAAGGAATGCTTTTTTTCGATGCTTATGGAGAGAATGAGATAGAAGGGAAGCATTAAAGAATGTCTTCTTTGGGAAGGGAAATCTTAGCCCTCCATCTCATCAGAATGGGTTGTTGTAATTTGGGGAAAGTAAAATCTTAACCTTCTGCATTTGCCATCTAATTAAACATACTCAATTTTAAACAATCTCATCTCCATTCACTAAATTTGACGCCTCCACTTTGTCCACGTTATTCTTGTTCTACCTTTTTATTAACTTATTCCAATTTCTTGAGAACCATAATACACACGTGACAGTGGCTGATTTTGTGAAGATAGAGAGAAAATATGAACTAATTATATTTTAGTTTTAATTTCAATTATAATTATTTTTGGTGTTTTAATTAAATTTTGAAAAAGATATATGAGAAAATATGAAAGTACTATTTTAATTTTAGTATACATTTAAAATATTTGAAGTGATATTAAGTAGTTATTTTTCTTAAATCTTTCAAATCATATTGATACGTTTGTCTAAAGTATATATTTATTAAATTAATATTGTCAAATATAATATGTTATATATATATATATATACACACACCCATATATATAAGTAACATTAAAATTACAACAATTATATACATTATTTTATATATGTTGTGCAACTTATAAAAAAATTCACAGTTGCAACAATCGCAACCGCATCGCAGCGTCCACAACACCCACAATCGCAGTAACTCGTAAATCAACCGCAACCACAATTTAAAAACCTTGATGACAAGAAAGAGGAACAAAACTAAACATATACTATCCAAAAATTTACAAAAGAATGAGTCATAAGATTTCACTTAGATCCAAATACAATCAAGTCCTAGATGATTTATTTAGCTACAGAGCTTGACATCAGCTCAAAACACCCCAAAAGAGACTAATTGTACTAACCCCTAAACAAGTGGGATTGGAAATGAGAGACCTCGTTACTCCTCGCGTGGAGACTCACCAACAAACTTGAAATATGCAAAGGTACACACAAGGAAGGAGTGAGTAAGGCATACTCAGTGAGGGAAAATAAACAAATAGTTAACCACTTACAGATTACCGTATGTGATTTACAACAATATCTGAGTGTATGCAATCACAACACCATTCTCACATTTATTAAATTCAACACAAAATTTTAGGAATAGGGGGTTCATCTCATGAAATAAATGAAGGACCACAACAATTTACACAATAGAAATATAATTTCAATTATAGAGAGTGGCCACACAAGTTCTTCGCTACCCTGCCATTTATTGACAAAGTGTGAAGGAGAGGGCCACATAGGCTTCTTGAATCAATTCACATGTACACTTTTATGGAACATCTCTTGGCATTTTTTCAATTTGCTCAAGACCACACCATTGAGAGAGCCACACAGGCTTTTTGTTTATTCCCTTATAGTGATATTAAAGCCATATCGACTTCCTATAGCATTGTTAATCATAGTGCGAGAAGACTCCAAGCCCTTCACACTTTCACTACCTCTACCCCATTTGATTGAATTCACCTTTCTCAATAGAATCTTCCATATAACAACTCATGATTCAAGATTCCTAGATGCAAGAATGTCCTAACTTATCAAATGAAGAATGAGATTGGCATTCATTATTCAACAGTACCTTACAAGACTTATTCATAAGCAATTAAGATGTTCATGAAGTAAATACATATAAAACAAGTCCACAAGAAAGGAATTAGTCCCTTACTTTAGAAGTAGTACAAAGTTGTAGTAAAATCACCGTAAGGTTGTTAAGAGAGTTTGGGAGTAGTGCCTAGGGACAAAAGACCACATTGTAAGAAAATGTAACAAAATTTCCAAGTGCAACCCAACCCCGTTGCCCGCCATAGTGAGCTGTTGCCCGTCTAGGCGAGCTAGACAACAGCTCTTGGCTAGGTGAGCATTGTAGCAGCCTGACCACTTGCCTAGGCAAGCACAGCTACAGCAACAGTTACGGTTCTATCTATCGTGTGTTGCAGCGGGTACTAGTAGCCGTTGTAGCAGGCGATGACAGAGCCTAAGCTCTATTCTTTGAAAATTCCCCTTTTTAGCTCTATAAATGCTACCCAACCATTTCTTCCCCCTCTCCAAAAAAAATAAATGCTTAAACTAACTTTAGACCTTTTTAGTTTCAAAAAAAGAACTCTTAAATTCCTAAGAAACCTCAACAAAAAAAGAATTCAACAAGATTCTACTTTTTTCCTCAAATCCTTCTATTTTTTTAGTGTAGAAGAAATCAACCAAGAACACGTATTTTTTAGCCCAATGTTCAGCCACTCCTCTTCCTATGATTCAAATATTAACTCAAGAGCAACTTAAAACTACACCCAAACTTTTAAAATCGAAAATCAACCCAACCCATACCTAGGGTTTCCCTTAATGCGAAAAATGGAGAAGGAAGAGGGAAAACACTTACATGCTTTGGAGAAAACCACCAAGGAAGGATGATCTACACATAAAAGATACCTTTGGGAAGAAAAGAAAGTAAGATGGATGGGAAGAAGGACAGTTGCAGGGAGAGAGATGGAGGAAGTGTTTGAATATGTTGGAGGGGAGTGAATGAAATGAATGAAGCAACATGGGGGGCATTTAGTCAGATTAAAAGAATTCCCCAAATTCCCTCCTTGTCCTTTATGGTCAACATCTCCCCAAGTCAACATTTGGACATTTAGAAACATTTTCAAAATTAAGTACATTATTCCACATCATTTTAACAAATTAAAGCCCATCACTAATAACATAGGGTTATAATCACACATACACTCCTCTTGTTCTTTTATTACACTTTAGGCAAATGTAAATATTTCATCCAAGTCCCTCTATAAGACTAGATTATGCACCTTTTCTTCCATAAAATGATTCCATTTTACAACAAATTTAAGATTAACCATGATCAATCCATTACACACACAATATCATCAGTTGACATACCCAAGGATGCAATAATTAGAGAAAATAAATTACTCAAACTCCTCAGGAATTACAATTATATCCACACATAAGAATGGAAATTCATTCACAAACATAGTCTCATGAGCACATATTTCATTTTAATCCATGCAAAAATCTCGAGTATTACAGCAGTGATCGGATTTTCACTGTAGCAGTTGGTGAACTTCTTTCCTTCAAAATTTAACATCTTTTTGTCCTCTTTTCATGATGAAATGATTAGGGATTGCTCTAAAACATATTGGATCATCTTTTGATCAAGAAAGCTCCTGGGAAATGATAGAATTAGCTAGGAATTGAGGTAAGTAGCTGGCTCTACTTAAGTTGAGATTTGACTTGTTGTATGTAGTACAGTAATTGCATGATACATGATAGCATATGAGACCTTGGGAAAGAGGGAGTAAATTCCTTCTTAGTAATTCAAGTTAGAACTTCAAAAGTGTAGCAAACTAGCATGATGCATGTGCATATGTCATGATTAAAATTGCATGAATGTACATTGAAAACCCATAGGAGAAGGGTTAAATATATAGTGATGAGAAAGGCATGAGTTTAAATCATGATTGATAGTTTTTCATACCTAAAGGTAAAAAACAATAGAAACAAGTGTCACCTAGGAAAATTAACTGGTAAGGCAAGAGAAAACACAAGTATAACAACATGGCCATTATGTTGTCTAGAAAGAAAGGAAAAGAGGTGAGATACATGCGAACATCATGTCATTTACAACACGGGCATGTTGAGTAAAAGTGTGAGTCTGGGTAAGTGTTACTTAAAAAGAACATTACTTTGCACCGAGGGCCAGGGACCAACAGACCCTAGAGTAAGGGTATGGTTGAGTGCTAGAGCTAGCAAGAGCTAAAGACCAAAAGGCCCTAGAGAAAGGGTGTGGTCAGGAGTTTGAGTTACCAATAGCATGAGACAAAGAGGCCCTAGAAGCAAAGGTGTAGTCTAGGTGAAAGACACAAAAGATTGAGGTTGTAGGACCCAAGAGTAAGAGTGTGGCCTAAAGACAGTAAATGCATGAGTATGAGACCATAGCATAATCTTGGTTTAGTATTAGGAGTATTGATTTGTTGTACCTATATGAATATATATATATATATATATATGTTTGTAGATGCATGCTTTGACATAATGTGTTGAATTGTATGTAATGCCATGCAATGTAGACATGTAGCATAATCGGTGTTGTATGTTGGAAGATATTATACTTGTGCATTGTTGATTGCCATTATAATTTTGTGAGTTGCTGTTGAATGGGAATCTACCCCGTGATCATGGTAGTAAGCTTGAGAGGCTTAGCAGTCACAAGGGACTAGGGTGCCAAGAGACCATAGAGGCCTAGCTTCCAAAGACATCCCCATAAAGGCATTGGGCTTGTTGGGTGAAGTGATATAAAAGACTAGTGGGGAACATAGAGACCTTTGGGGTTTGGTGTACCCTAGCCACCTGAGGATATCCTAGGACTCATAGAGACCTTTGGGGTTCAATGAGCCCTAAGAACTTGAGGTCCATTGACACATAGAGGCCTTGGGCTTGGTGAGTCACAAAGACCTAGATATGGAAGCTCGGTAAACTTAAGCCTTCTTAGCTAAGTGATCATAGAGGCCTAGAGATAAAAAGAATTAATTGTTGATGATATGTTTACAATTTGGCATGGATAAAGAATTAAGAATGGCATAAGATGGGTAAGGTAATTTATGCTATTCTGGCATGTATGCATACGTTGTATGTTATGTTGTGTTGGTATATAATTAGAATGGGTTTAGTGAACCTTTATCCACAACGACCTAAGTAGCGAAAGGGCTTGGTGGATCAATGAATCACAACAACACAGATTATTCTAGCTTCAGCTAAAGGCCTTCAGGCATATTATTCTAGCTTTGGTCGAGGGCCTACAAGCATATGATTTTGGCTATGACTAAGGGCCTTGGCTTGAGGAGGTTTAATGGTCCAAAGAGCTGAGAGGCTAGATGACCATAGAAACCTAGACTGCCTGAAGAGGTTCAATGTTCCAAAAAGCTGAGAGTTTAAACAACCATAGAGACCTAGACGGCTTGAGGAGGTTTGATGGTCCAAAAACCCGAGAGGCTAGACGACCTGAGGAGGTTCGGTGGTCCAATGAGCCAAGAGGCTAGATGACCATAGAGACCTAGATGGCCTAAAGAGGTTTGGTGTCAAGAGAGTTGAAAAGCTAGATAACCACAAAGACCTAGAGGCTTGAAAGATTTGGGGGTCATGAGAGTTGTGAGGCTAGATGAACATAGAGACCTATATACTCGAGGAGGTTCATTAAACCAGAGGCATCTTCAGGTGAGGGTTCAAAGAGACCAATATAAATCAAAGAATATGGAAGCAAAGTGTACAAGTGTGCAGTATGCTTATGACACAGGAGTTTGTGTAGTAAATGTACACTTACACATGAGTTATGTAGATAAGCCAACTACAATTATTGCATGAGTAACCAGTTGTCCATAAATACTATGGGCAATTGCATGATTAGTTATACATCTTACATAGTAGGATGGGACCTACAGGCGCAATGGGTAATCCTATAATGTGATAAGTGGGGAGTAAGGGAAAGGCTTAACCAAGAGAACTAGGCTAGTGTGCTTGAGCCTGCGAGATATGACTATATAGAGCAAAAGGAGCCGAGTAGTATCCCACTTGAGCTCGTCACTTGCAGTGTTAGACATCGCAGTCACCCACAATTTATTTGATATTAAGGTTATCTACTTACTGAGTTTTATACTCACCCAATAGTTAATGTTTTCATTGCAGCCTAGAAGAGGAGAAATTGCGTGAGGAGCGACAGAAGTCCAACGACTCCTTTCCTCCACAGTAAGTCTTTAGCTTTATGTGTATTGTAAGTTTACCATGCTCTGTAGTCGCATAGGTCACCTAGGTCCTGATGTTTGTTTGTCAGTGAAAGATTAGTGATGCTAGTAAACATAGCATAGTAGGATTACGACCTAGGGAGGACATATCCCTAGTACGATGCTAGTCACGTTCTCATATTTCAAGGCGTGACATCTATGGTTGTGATTAAAATGAAGTTTATTCATTAATTGTGATTAACATGGGTATGAATCCCATGAACCCTACAATATAGCCTACGGGCAGACGATATTAGCTAAAAGCCGATGATAAAGCTTACAGGTGAATGAAATGCCTAGATGGTAAATTACATGCCTGTGAAGCATGATAAGACTCTTTCTATTGCATCATGAATAACATGCTTACATGTATTAATTAATAATTATATGCCTTGGATGCAGTTGAAGATACATAATCAATAAGTTGATAATGGCTAAAATTGTAATGAGCAGAAGTTTGAGAATTTAAAATATAAATGTAATATATGAATGCTTAAGATGAGTAGATGGCTATGAAGCATTAAGGTTGAGTGAATGTGTATGAGAATCCCATAGGGAACTTATTAACTTATTATAAAATGCTTGCTTGGTCTAATTTATATATACATATGTGCATGGCAATAAGATTGCTGCCATAATCTTTGTGACAATTGTGATAAGAGTGAGGCAACGAACAACTTGATATTCGTGATAGGTACACAAAGGCTTTAGAGAAAAGGATGCCACAGAGTGAAAAAAAAAAGTAGTATGATCAAATGCCTATAGTAAGGGAATTTTCATATGTTTTTCCAGAACAATTACCTAACTTATGACCTGATAGGGAGATAGAGTCCAGTTGTCACGACTCGCTTCTTAGACACGTGGCTGGCACAGTAACGACACTTCTCGTTACTGTAAACCTAACCTTTCCTAAGTTATCCCACAGTTTTAAACTAACAGTGTAGAGGTTTCCATATATGAACATGAAACACATTAAGGAACATTCAATAATTGTGAATACCAACATCACCACACAAGCACACATACAGTCAGAATAAGGAGTTGGCTTCCACGCTACTCACAGTTTATACATAATATCCCATAATATCCATGCAATTTAAATGAAAACATCTTTTAGCACGAAAATGTTTCCAAACCAATTATCAAAGTCACTTTTAATAATCTGAAATAGTTAAAAAAGGTTTAGGATGGCTAACATACATCCCCTTTCAGTGAAAAAAAATTCATATCAAAATTTATCAGTTGAAAACCTTGAATATATAACATAAGTTCTTCTCTTTCATAATGAAAACCATTTTCATAGAAAATTCACCTTTTTATTTTCGAGATAATCTTATCATCAATTCCTTCTTTCAAATTAAACAAGTGTCCGTTGAAATCATTCTTTTCTTTAAAAATGGTAAACACTTCAAATGATAAATTCAGGATCATTTTAAATGGAACGAAAGTTCGATTACATGTTTCTCCAAATAAACTAATATGCATCGTAAAAGTATTCTGGTGGTTTTCCAAATATACTCCTCAAAGTTCAATCCAACTATTCGCATCTAGGGCACATATGTCATGATGCATTATAAACCAAGATTCCAAATATTTCATAATGAAACCCATCCAATTATTCCATAGTTATTTGAATCAATCAAGAAATCATCCAACACAAAAATAAACTAACATGTTTCAGGGTAGCCCTAACACAATCCATCATGAATTAAAATACAAAATTTATCTAAAATAATAGATGCTAAATAATATAACAAATCATCCCAAGATCTCACCTAAGTGTCCTACGTAACTACAGGGCAACCTATGAAGTCAACTGAAAATAAACGAAAATGCTTACCAGATAACAGGAAGGTCCATGGTAAGCCTGCTACTCCTTAGGCAAGTGCTCCTCGATGACAACTAGATCTTTAGAAAAATAAACTCACTGAGTAGTACGACTTATCCTTAACATAGTTCAAATATGTCAAACATCATATAAAATTTTCGTCGGGCCATAATCTTAAATATCAAAATCAATAGATAAGAAAACATACCAAATATGCAGCATCCAATCACAAATAACTAATGATACTCGTTAGTGGCAAGCCACCCAATGATAGTATCCACTCAACCTGGGTCCCCTCGTTACCATGACATGCAAACATCTCACAATCAAGGCGCCCAATTGGAGTCGGAAGCTGCTGTGGTATTTTATGCCATGTCAGTAGCTTATGTGGTCTCTTTTTGCTGACTGGGCATTGACCATTAGGTTGACTAACTGATTTTTAAAAGAAGGGGTAAATTGTACACATTGAAAAATTTATGTGGGTTCATTGTCAAGTTTTAAATTCATGAGGGTTTTTTGCACATTGGGTAACATTCATTGGGGTAAAATGCATTTTTCCTTTATTATATTATATTATTATATGATCTATCTATTCATTGTATTATATTTTTATATAGATTATCTATTCATTTACTATATTATTTGTGTGGGAAATTCCTTAATTCATAATATTATATTATTTATTTATTTTCCTAATCCTAATCTAATAACATCTATGTTTACTAGGTGGAGTATCTCCATTAATTAATATAAAATAATATATAATCTTAAGTCTATCCTAATCCTAATTGGATTATCTTTTAATTAATCCTTAATTAATTAATAATATATTTTTCTTTATTACATCTTTTAGAAGGCTTATTGCTTGCTTAGATTAATTTATTTAATATATATATATATATATATATAAGTCTTATCCTCTATCTTATCTTTAATTAAACTTTTATTTTATATTATTTATTATTTTATTATTGTCTTAATTTATGTTATCTTCTTGATGTGCATACTATTTATCCATTATTAAGTTAATTATTATGGACGCCATGCCACATATATTGTGCGTTTTACGCTACACTTATCTATATTGGGCTAGATTCACTAATTAAGCTACTTTAATAACATCATAACTTGTTTGGGCTTTTAAAGTACTTAACATGTTTTGGGCTTTTTAATCAAACCTAATCAAACACTAATTCACAATTGGGCTTTCTAATCAAACTTAATCAAGTGCTAATTCATAATTGGGCATTTTAATCAAACCTAACTAAATACTAATTTCAAAATTTTAAATTGTTCTTTTCTTGATTTTACTTTAATCATTATCATCCCATATTTTATTTATTTAGGCTATTTAATTTAGCTAGTATAATTGCTTAATTGACCTTTATTTCATTATGCAAACTATTTCTTAATTTTGACTATTTTTATTTTACTTACTTTTTGTTCACTATTCTTTACCCTAAAGCCTCACATTATTTTTATTAAATAAATCTCTATCTAGTGGTCCCATTTTGAGTAATTTTGTCCAACCCTCACATAAGTTTTATTTTTCATTTTAGTCCCTCATTATCCCGAATCACATTTCACCCATAAGATAAATATCACATTATATATCATCCATCATACCAAATATTTCATGCAAACTAAATGTGTAACCCATGCTTTTAACTAGCACGTACAAACAAGATAACGTATATTTGACAATTATACAGAATAAAATTAACGGACACAAAAAAAAAATCACCCATGGATATCTGTCTATTCGTTAAAAATTTCCACATGTCTAAACTCACACTTTCTTACGACGTAGTAATACCTGGGGTATTACACCACATGCCTAAACTCACGCTTTCTTACGACGTTGTAATACCTGGGGTATTACACTAGTATTGATGTTGTTCCAAGGACTCAAACTGTAATACCTGCCAAATTTGGGATTACATGTATTGAGTATTACTGTGGTATTTATTGCACTATTTAATTTTATGTAATTTAATTATTGTTTTCTAATAATAATAATAATAATAATAATAATAATAATAATAATAATAATAATTATTATTATTATTATTATTATTATTATTATTATTATTATTATTATTATTATTATTATGGAATTTGTGCAATTGACTAGACTGGTATTTCAAAGCTATATGGATGATCTGTGAACTGTGAAAATGTTGGGGAAGGGGCTTGAATTATGGAATTTATTTTGAGGTGGTTTGGTTTGAATTTTCGAAGAGAACATGGAGCACTAGACCCAGGGCACCTAGGCGCCAAAGCTTGGCCGAGAGTTATAACCTAAGGCACCAAGGCTAGTGCCCTGGTCTGGGTGCTTATGGACGAGAAGAGGCAGCTTCCTTGGCACCCTGGGCTGAACTTTGGGCAGTTCATGGGGTTGATCTCTAAGTGTCTTTGGGAGATCCATTGGCTTTGTTTATCGGTCTTCTCCATGGTAAAAACCTTCTTGACATCGAGGAGCGTAAGTGACCTTGCTAAACTAAGTTTTATAATTACAAGTACAATATAAATCCCTCCTACCTCATGTATGGAAATAAATTAAACTCTCTAGTTAATAGTGTTAATTAGACTGTTGAATTGTGAATATGGTTGGGATTATTGTTGTATTATGTGTTATGTGGTATTGTGTATGCAATTGCATGAAATCATGGAATTGAAGTAGGAATGTAGACCCACGAGGAAAAACTAAGTAGTAAATTCATGGGTGGGTACATCTGTGTGGATGAACCTCAAGGAAGTTAAGCCTAGGGGAATGTAGACCCCTAGTATGACCGATTAAGTAGAAATAATCTAGGAAGACAAGTCCCGTGGTTAGGACTCAATGTAGTATTCGTGAAAACGTAGACTCACAGGAGGAAAAGTTTGTTATTGTTTTCATAATATATTTGGTGTGCTTTCTATTATACTTGTACATGATTGGGAAATTGTTTGCTATTGTGATGGTGAGTTTCGGTATTTATACTTATGCCTTTATATCTTTTTACTTGTATAATCATTTGCTCACTGAATTTTGATGAACTCATACTATCTGTGGTTACTATTTTCAGATACAGTGGTTAAAGAAGAGTATATGCTGGAAGAGTAGCGGCTTTTGGATATATCCTCCATTTTTGTTGGTGGGTTCTTGGAACCAATAGGCTTTATGCCTAGGGAATATTTTATAGTGCTGTAGGCCTCCTAAGTTCGGTTGTAATGGTTATGATTTCTCAACTGTAATCTTATTTGTGTCTTGACTTAATTATTAATTCTTCTCCAATGTGTTGATTGGGGAATTGACAAAATACTATAAGTACTTACTTTTAAATGAATTGGAATTTCATTTATGTTGTGTATTGATTATTTGCATAAGATGCATGTTGTGTGGATTATAAATTGTATTCAGGGGATTTATGGGATGTCGTGGAGGTATACCCTAGGAATTATAGGTTTTTCATGTACCTGATTTCCTGGTCATGCCACAAACCATTCCTATCCCTCTGTACTAAATGGCCCTCAAAGAGCTCAAAGATCAGTATAAGGGGGCCCAACATTTTATAGAAATTGATTTGAGGTTTGAGCATCACCAGTTAAAGATCAAAGTTGAGCACATAACTTACACCAACTCAAGGGCTAAGCATATAGAGGTTAAACATCATTTTAGAAAGGAAATGCAGGTAGAGGTGATGTGGTCGATCACTATGTTCAAACAAAGTAATAATTAGTTGATACTGAAATATAGATTCCAAATCTTGAGGGAAGAAATCAAAATTTGCAATACATCTTTCACTTATTTGACACTAATTATACTTACTATTCATCTATATGTCCAACATAAATCGTTGGCATTAATGCATATGAAATCCTTAGATCTCTTGGAGGGATAGGCGCATGGACTATTTTAACCCAAGAGATAAGAGAATAGAGAAGCTAGTTAATCTTCATGCAGCAAAACTAGCTGCTAGAATAGATAAACATTTCATTCTTTCATCTTAGTGCATTTATGATCAACAAGCTAGAAGCATAGAATACGTGAATGGAATACAATCTGACCTTCACTAGATTACTCTACCACTTCACCCAAAAGACCATTTTTGAGCTACAACAATTTGTATCTTCTTCTAAGCTTGGAAACCCTTCTTATTCTAAAAAGCCAAATCCATAGGATGTATATTTTTTTTTTGTATACTTCTAAAGCTGTGGTCTGACAATGTTATAATCTTACAATTTCAAGTTTTATGATGTTAGTGTTAATTTATTTTTTGTATATATATATATATATATATATATACTTATTTCTATAAATATATTAAGTGATAAAAATTATTTGGGTGGACTTACATATTAATTATCGTATATGTGTACATATATTGGGACATATATGTTGCTATCTATAATTAGGTCCAAATTAATAATCTTTATAAAGCATATTTTGGACTGGACCTATTTGATATATGTTTGTGAATTAATATTATAATATGGGTGGATATTTGACCTAAATTAATAACAGTGATGAGGCATTATTAATAAATAGGGTCAACCTATTGGGCTTGATAAGTTAGTTATGGTTTCCATGGTTATAAGGATTTGATTTTTAGGTTTTGAGAAAGTCTATAAATATGTGTGTGTGATCTAATTTTTGTCACAGCCTAATTTGTGAAAAACCACCCTTATTAACCTTGAATAGCCTTGCTTTTTTGGAGATTGACTACTATGGATCAAAGTACATTGTTCTCTATGATTTTTTTAGGTTAATATTATTATTATTTTCATTTTGTCTATCAAGATCCTATAACAATCAAATCATGATCAAAATAAATTATTTGTGATTTGATCAAATTATGCATGTAAAATTGACCATGAAAATTTGATTGTTTGTCGTTATAATTGTATTATAACATGCTTTCATATGGCTCCATTTGATATGATTATGTGAGAGGGAGAATATTTAATTAGGGGAAAGAACAATTGAATATTAAGTTAAGATAAAGGCAAAAATGAACCCATGCAATGAAACTAGGTAAGCAATCTTTAATGACAGGTACAAGTTGTGTAAACATGTGACTTGTGGTTCAGAGGATTGGTCATGTACATTAAACTAATAGACATTTGTATTTAATGACAACTTGGAAAATGGGAAACATGGTTACTTAATTAGATGGGTGGAAGATAGTATATGTAGAAGGTGAAACACCCCATGGATTATGAAATAGGCCAAAGCTTGAAACACCAGAAGGGCGAAAACATGCTAGTGAGGCATCAATGTGCTAGTATGGCAATGATATGCGATCGAGTTAAGGATCCGTATTGAATGCGTAAACTAAGATTAGTTCTGATGACTGCTAAAGATGGACCAATGATTGAGTGAAATTGTCAACATTACAATATGCGGGAGCGTTGCCTCCATAGTATCTAATCGATCCCTTTTGTTTGATATTTCTATTTGCATGTTTATGCATTTGGTATACAGTTTAAGTCTTAGAATTTGTTGTGAAATTCAGAGGATTGAATTTCTTAAGGGAGAGCATGCAATATTCACAAATTTTGTATATGTTGTTATTTGACTTGTACGTGTGTATACTCACGTAAAACCACATTTTTCAATGATAAATGTTTATTTAATAAAAAGAAATATGACGTATATCATGTTGATAATATGGATTTTTGTGATGACTAGATAAATTGCGTAAAAGGATGATGTTGTATGTAAGAAAGCCTTTTGAGGGACTAAAAACAAAATTGAGATAAAACTTGAAATCTTATTAGAATGAAAATAGCTTTTCCTTTTTCACAACAAATAGTACCAAGTAGTGATGTTCCCATGAATGAACAGTGGTGAATAGTGCCAAATAATAATTTTCATGTGAATGACTAGAGAATAGTATCAAATAGTAACCATCTATTTTCCTATAAATACAACATTTCCTTCCCTTCTTCATTACCTAAGAAAGAGGGAGCTCTATAGATAGATAGATAGATAGATAGATAGATACATAGAGAGAGAGAGAGATAGAGAGAGAGAGAGAGAGAGAGAGAGAAGCAGAGAGAGCTGAAGGGATGCAACAACTTCTTTCTCTAAAAAACCCCAAGGATAGCATGGATCCGAGGTGAGGAAAATATTCTACTTATTTCTTGTTGTTGCTTTCTAAGTTATTAAGCTATGCCTTAAACTTTGGAATGGATATGTGTGTGTGTGTGTGTGTGTGTGTGTGTGTCTTGTCTGAAAAATGGTTCGAAGGAATGTTAAATTCTTAGTATACTATGTAGTTAGACTTTGTTTAATCTTCCATATCAGAAAAGAATTATTCATGGTTGCTTGAGAATTATCCTTAGTTGCTTGGTTGCTATAACAAAGTGGGATACTGTAAAAGTGCATGCCTAGGAAAGGTTTTTGGCTAGGATAGGCTTGGTATTTATGTGTGTCTATCGTGACCCACCTCTCTTTTCTAGAAACTTACTTGGTATACTATTCACAGCTTGTGTTCACTATTCCAGTATATAGTTGAAATGTCAAATTTTTCTTTCACTATGAGATTTGACATAGAGAAATGTGATGATCAAAAGTATGAAATAGAATGGTTGTTATTGTGAATCAATGGTTGATTCCTTGATGTATGAGATGATTATGATTGTGATTGTTTTAATTAGCGGATGAGTTAGAGTCAATAAGGACGGAGTTGGAGACAATAAGGGTGGCAAATGAATTCTCATTATATCATACTATAACGAATAAAATGCTTAAGAAGATGTTGATAGCCTACAAGCATCTTGGAGTCAATAAGGAGGGAAAAAGATGTGGACAAATGTTTGAAACTTTGAATTCTTTTGAAATGTAAATTTGATTGCTCTTGCTATCGTATGTTATGTATACATGTATAAGCTTGATGTGGCTTTTATTTGTTTGTGTAGAATAACATATTTGCTCACTGAATATTGTTGTACTCATCCTTTTCTTCCCCTCCCAAATACTACAAGTAAAACAAAAAGACATATCCTGCAGAGTAGATTGCCCAAGTCTTTAACCCCATTGATTGAGGTATAGTTTTGTTATATTGTAAAATTCACCTTTGAAGAACTCTAGTAGAAGCTCTGTAATTGGATAGTGGGCCTTGGGGTGGTGAGCGTTTGTTTATGGTTGTTAATTGTACATGATTGAAAGGTGTTCTATGATTAATGAAAAACTTGTACTCTCTGGATTCAAGATGACTTATATATATTTATTTAATTGCTATAAATATGACATTGTGTTGGTAAATATTTGTGATATGGGAAATAATGGTTTAGGATCAGGCTTACAATGGTGCGGCAATGTTCATCCATCGTGCCTCATGTGCTTGATTTAGGGTGTGACACAAACACCTTTATGTTTTACTCCTCACTAAAGTCCAAAATAACTAGTAAATTTATATTTCATTTATTAACCAAACAAAATCAAGGAAAAAGTAAACCATATCTTCACTTTGTTATCAATTCTAATTAATAGCAAGAGCCAAAGTTCTTTTTGTCAAAGGTTAATGTTTGTCTTTAGAGCTTGAATATATTGAGACCCCATTTGAGCAAATAACTTATTTAAGTACTTATAGAAGAAGATCTTATGTGAAAAATTTTTATATCATAAACTCATTTTAAATTAAGTTATTTAGTGTTTGAATACACACTTGAAGAAATGCTTTTAAATTATGATTGAGGAAGGAGAGAGGTGAATGATTTGATTTTTATGGAATTTTAAATTATAATTAAGGATATATTTGTCTTGTAAATGTGCAAAACAATTTTCTAATCACGTAAATTTGAGTTTTTGCATAAGATTTTTTCAAAAAGCTTAAAAAATTGACTTTATAAAATAAGCTAGAAATAACTTTTTTGTAGGTTAATAAGTTATTTAAGCTTATCCAATCATTTTTTTACAAAAGAACAATTATACTAATTAGGAAACTCTAATTAGCTATAAGTTATATTATCTAAATGGGCCTTAGTTCCCTTCATAGCCTAAGTTATACAAGCTTCCTTCTTATTTTAAAAGCTACATTCTCCTTTTATAAAATTAAAATATGCGATATTTAATAAAATATAATTACACTTACTTAGTTCCCTTCATAGCCTAAGTTATACAAGCTTCCTTCTTTTTTTAAAAGCTACAATCTCCTTTTATAAAATTAAAATATGCGATATTTAATAAAATATAATTACACTTTATTTGAGATGCCCTTATATTTATCATTCATATAATATATCAAGTATTCAGTATATTATTTGATTAAGATTAAAAAATTATTTTTTAAATATATAATGAATTAAATTATAGTTTTCAGCACAAAGTAAATAACAAGAAATAAAGTCAAAGAATATATTTATAATTAAAGAAATTAATATTAATTTTGAAAGTACCTTGATCATCTTTTGATTTCAAAGATGGTTGTCTACGTTTTTATAATAGTAGATAGAACTCTATAATTTATTGAGAAAGTAATTTAGCTTTAAATGGATAATTTATTTTGGATCAATGGAAAAAGTTAGAGTATGCTACTCTGTCTTAGTACATAAAATATACGTTTTTATCACTTCCGTCGATTCTATATTCAAGAATCTCTAGGACCAGCCGTCCCTAGTAGAAAGGATTTTTCAGCCTTTAGGGTTCTTTTACCTATTAAAACTGCGAAGTTAACATTTACTCCCCATGGAAAAGCTATAGATGCTCATTACGGCGCGAGTGAAGATTTCTAGTATGACTGAGTCTATGACCAATAATAACACATTTCATCTAAATTATTAGTTTGGAAGCACACAATGCTAGAGCATTTTAACGTTAAAAAAAATAATAATAATAATTCTAATATCCATGCCAGCTTGAAAATGCAATGCTGATTGTGCACTTTGGATGTTGAATCTCCTGAGTAAATTCCAGAGCCCTCAGTCGCTTTCTGGTACATGTCAAGCTATAATGAATTATTTATAAATTAAATAGATTATAAATCAATATATAAATAAGTTGATGGTATTTTTTACTATTTACATACAATGAAAAACTTGTTTATCTCATTTTGTTAGATCAAGACTATTTAGTAATGTCTAAACTATAATAATTATATGGTCGTGTTAATTAAGTAGCACATTGCAGAAATTCTAACATGTAGTTTCACTTTGGAATCAATAAAGTAAAAAATCATCTAAATTACTCTTTTAAAACATACTAAACTTACTTTTTATATTTTTTTAAAATTAAAGTATTTTAATAAAATAAAATATCATAATCTCATTCTCCTTCTCTTTCCATTTCATTTTCCTTGCCCTAATTGTCTAAATATTCATTAATAGTTAAAAGTTCAATTTTAATAAATAAATGAATAACATTCTCTTAACTAAAGGCAGTTTTCCTTCATTTCTTTTTCTTTTTTTTTGGTTTTTCTTAAATACAAACAGCATATATTCGTATTTTCGATAGAATAAAATGGCAAAAGAATACAGAACGAGAAGAAGCCGATGCTGGCAAGAGGATGATTCAACGATATCTAATTAATTATAGTTCACCTGCCTAGCTTAAGATCAGAATCATCCGCGTTATCAAACAATGCCATACATCATCTCTTCCGAGACATACCAATCCAAAACTGTTCAGAACACTGTTCCGTGATGTGATTTGTTGAAAACTTACCTCACACCCCTCCAATTTCCAATTACCACTAGCCGCCATTTCTCCTTCCAATGTCGCCACCTCCCTCCAGGCCGGCCCCTACATTCTTTTCATTTTTCAAAAATATATTTCCAAAAAATAAAAAAGAAAGACACCGTTTTAATGCTGAATCTCCAACGCCCATTTAAAAAAAGGTATTAATTAATGAATACACCAATCACATCAGCCCCGCGCCGGCGGCCCCAGACAGCGACAGCGACGACTGTAGCTGCAGCAGGTGGTGGTAGCAGTCGGCAGCCGTCGGCCTCTGCTCTGGGTTTTGCTCCATACACCGATTCTGAAGCTCCCTTAACATCTTAGGCAGCCCCGTTAAGCCACTCGTCTTTATGAGATACCCTACCCCCCACACGTCCACCTTCACCGTGTGCAGCCCCCTTCCCATCTCCGGCGCGTGCCTCCCACGCGCCCCTCCGGCCACCACGTACGGGTACAGCTGCGGCGCCCCCACCGCTTCCTCGAAGCCGCACACGAACCACTCGTTCTCCCTCTCGCTCCTCCTCATCACTTTGTCCCACCCCAAGTCCCTGTGCATGAACGACAAGTCGTGCAGCGCCACCAACGCCTTCGTCACGTACTTCAACGTCTCCACTAACTGTTCCCAATTCGCAGGCTTCATTCTGCACCCGCGTGGCTTGAACACGAGGCTGAGTTCTTTCTCGCACGACTTGAATATGAACTCCGCGTGTGGGATTCGATGGTCGAGAATTTCGTACACTTCTTTTACTGAAGCCCATTTTCTCTTGGATTGAAAAATTCTACTGCATGTGTTTGGCGTCATTTCGATTACATTACCGTTACCCAAATCCACTCTTTCGAAATCGCTGTATGTGAACACTTTGTAGTTCCCACTCTCGTTGATGTGGAAGCATCGGTCAGCCAACAATGGGAGCAAGGCACCGATTCTGTAACACGGGACTATGGCTTTGAGTCTCTCGCTGGGCGATGATAGGTCTAGAGTGTATAAATCGGTACGAGTGATTCGGTCTTGTGATTGTGACCTACTCAGAGCGCAGAATGTTATCACAGGACCAACAGCGTAGTATCCGAGGATGTAGGGGAGATCGAGATATGTCCATAGTAACTTCTCCACTATTGTTGATGAGGGATCAGGTTGACCCTCTTTTAGTTGATCAGTCTCTTCCCCTCTCCACAAGCAGTAATTTCTCACGAAGCCAGTCACATTCGGCCATTGATCCTGCAATAACTCAGTTGAATTAGCTGTGGGTTTTCGAGTGATGGCCATTTCAAGAGAACAGAACCTTGAGACCACCCTATTGATGCAGTCATCCCAGAGGGGGATAAGAGACTCCCGGGTGGCTGAAGTGGCACATGTGAGACTAGGGTTGAGTCGAATGATTGGACTTATGATGTCGTACACGATGGCCCTACAATCCAACGGTTCAGAAGAGGTTGTGAAGAATAGTTCCTTCCCTTGTGGCAAGTCTCTATACACATCCCTCCTCACCGGAAACCGTAGTTCCTCTGGAGGTGGCTCCTGTATATGCCATGATAGTTCATACAAGGTTGGTAGTGCTTGTGGCGAGACTCGCAGACATCCTACGTAGTACTCGGTTGGGTCCTGAAATTCCCAAGGAGGCATTGCTGTACCAACCCCAAAATCAAAAATCAAATATTAATTATATATAAACATTAATTCAATAAATGTTAACAACAACCCCACAATTTTCTCTTTTATATTTTTATCAATCGGGATTCGGGACTCGTTTAATAAAAACTTACTTCTTATGAAGGGTTCGGTGGAGGGAAGCTGGGCTCTTTCTGCAAAACCTGGAGAAAGAGAGATGGATTTGATTGATTCCGGGAAAATAAGAGAAAGGAATAGTTTTAAATTTGGGAAGGAGTAGAGCTTTTGTTTGGTGGAATGTACCAGCAGCGGAAGCAGAGGCCGAGGAAGAATACTTTCTTCTGCCAAAGACTTTGACTTGCTGTCCGGAAACGAATCTATCAACTGAG
This sequence comes from Biancaea sappan, assembly GCA_037074585.1. Taxonomy (NCBI): domain Eukaryota; kingdom Viridiplantae; phylum Streptophyta; class Magnoliopsida; order Fabales; family Fabaceae; genus Biancaea; species Biancaea sappan. Next base: position 72,440,981 of record CM073492.1, on the reverse strand, counting down.
AAACCCTTAAGAGGACCATCTTCGAAACACTCCAAGCTGCAAGGCACCATCGAATCATCAAAGAAACACAGCTCATCCGCCTTCAGAAAGCTCGAAGCTTGAAGCCTCACTCGCCCTCTATGAACCTCGCCCTCCTCAGCCCACAAGCTCACTGACTCCTCCCATATCATTCGTATCTTCCCAATCCGTCGGAGATCCTTTGAGGAAGAAGCCAAGCACGGTCCTGCAATGTCCATGGAAGGCTCCAACCCTAACAAGATCCCTCTAGGGCCATGAAACAAAGCTTCACCTCCACCTGCCATAGCTAACTGCTTTGTCCTAGCTGCAACAGTCACCAACAGGGAGATTCCTTTAAAAGTTCGAATCTTGTCTTTTCACAATTAACACCGGTTACGTGGTCTTGAACTATTTGCCACTCCACAGTAGGGTAAACAGAAAAGGCACAAGAGTTTACCAAATTCACAGATACATCAGAAAATTGAAGTGCAAACCTGAGAGATGCAGGTCATCTTCTTTAAAAGGAGGAGGCGGGGGCAGAGCTCTTGTCCTTGCATCATCTCCAGCACCTCTGGCATGAGAAGTACTACTTCTCATTCTTGACCCCATGAATTGAGAGAGCTCTTCGAAAACCTCTTCATCGAAAGAAGCAGGAAGTCTATGGATCTTCCTCTCATAAGGGGAGAGCCTAAAGTAGCTTTTCCCAACATGTTCTCTCTCACCCCCACCCCCTCTCTCCCACTCATACACTTTCCTGAACTCTCCCAACATGTTATCCCACTTAGTCCCCGCCGTTTTGGCATCCCTATTCACCCCATGGCTCTGCAAAAACTCTGCCACTTCTCTATCTTTATCAGCCCTAGTTTTGCCCCTACCCTGACCACATTCTCCGTGCTCTGTTCTGGAAGATCCTAATTCGGACCCACCTTGGTATTGGACCCTCCATGCTCTTGCTAGCCACAACATCTCGTTGGGCTTCCAAACTGGGCTCACATACTTCCCTTTCCGGTACTGCTGGTGAATTTGCTGATCACCTTCTGACTTGTTTGCATCCTGCCCAGAGGCTGAAGGCACCGGAGAGTGAATTGGATCAGACGAGGCTGTGTCTGACGAAGTAGCCGCCCCCGCCGCCGCAGTAGGGGCTTGACATTGAGGTTGACGTTGGGTTGGCGATGGGGATGGACTTGATTCGGAAGGGAGTATGGGAATTTGTTGTTGTGAGGATGAAGATGGTAGAAGCTTCCATTGGCCGCTATATCTGGTTCTTTTAGGATTATTCACCGCCTCGAATGCTGTTGCACCACTCGAAACGTAAAGAGGAGTGGGAATGAAAGGAGATGTACCACTGACCACAACAACAGGTGGTGGCTGCTGCTGCTGATGATGGACTGGTCTTGCCTCTGTTAATTCCTCCACCTGAGGAGAAGATGAAATCTGTTGTTGTTGTGTTTGTTGTTGTTGTGCGAGGTGTGACTGAGATTGCTGCTGCTGCTGCTGTAGTTGCTTCTTGGCTGTGTCTCCTTTGTCACCCATCTTTGACAAAAATGGGCCCGAGAGAAAATTATGATAGGGGGAAGAGAAAGAGGCTTAGGCATGAACGAGAACCGTCGGCGTAGAACTGGTTTGGTTTAGTTTATAGACATCTATGTTTGATGTTGTGCGTAATTCTTAAACGGGGTTTAGAAGGAAAATGGTGATAGAGGTGGAGCTATATCTTGAAAAGGGAAAGTCACCACAAAAAAGTGTAGAGAGAGAGAGAGAGAGAGAGAGTGGTGGGGGATCACAGGAAGCTAAAGCTAACTACCGAAACAATGAAAAGAAGGAACAGAAAAAGTCAAGAGATTGTGGGAACTGCCGTGAATGGGACGGATCAGCTTGTTTAACCGGTTAATTAATTGAGCCAGAGTTATAATTTTGATGTGTCATATATAATGACAAGTAGGAGAAAAGGGAGGAAAGAGAAATTGTGAGAGAAAGGGTATGTGTGCATGATTAGAGAGGGGGAGTCGTCAGTCATGATTGTACTGCGTCTGAAAAACGCGGCTCTAAGAATTTTAACATTGCCTTTGTTCGAGATCCCATTCAATGTTGTGTGTGTTTCCGTTGTTTGGGAAGTGTGAGAGAGAGAGAGAGAGAGAGAGGTGAGCTCGGTGCAGCAGCGTAGAGTGAGGGAATGAGTGGAGACTGAGAGTGGGTGTGAGTGAGGAATTAGGAATAGGAAGAGAAGGTTTTCTTTGTCTTTTTGGTTTCAGAAAGGGATGTGGACGGCACGAATCGATGGCTCAGCTCCAATGACTTGCTAGTTGCTTGTCACATTTTTGGCTCAGTCCCCATTTTTTAATGCTTTCGTTAATTTCTCTTATTTAAAATAAATTAAATTTTCATTTTAGTCCCCTATAACTTATAAGTATCTGTAGTTCAATTTACTTTTTTACAATTTTTTTTAATTAAATATCTTACAAATTTTTATTCTTAATTTGGTTCATTATGGATTTAAATATTTTTAAGTTGGCCATTTTATGTATTTTTGTTAAATAATTTAAGAAAAATGTTGATTTGATAATGCATTAGTTTGACGTGAATGATATGTGATTTCTTTTTTGGGTGATAATCTAATGTGCAATGTAAGGAATTCAACTTTGATGGTTTGCTACAAGAATGACCAATATCGGAAACCAAGTTTAATAGTGCATGATCCCAAGTTGGAGAGCTTATCATAGCTAGATAAGTTAGAGGGACCAAATTAAAAATATTTGGATATGTGAGGGATCAAATTAAAAATAAAAATTTTTGAGAGAACAGATTGAGAATATTTAGATTTTTGAAGGATTAAAGTGAAAATAAAAATTTATAAAGAACTAAATTGAAAAAAAGAACATCAGTAAGGGACCAAATTGATATTTTAGTCTGTAAAAAAATTATCTACTTGTAATTTTCTTATTTGGCTTTTCATGATTTTCCTTCCATTTGTTTTTAATTTATACAAAATTATCTTTTTTGTCCCTAACATTTTTTTGTGTCAATTTCATCACATACATTTTTTTATTTAAATTTTGTTTCTAAAAATAATATCGTTAACAAAAATAACGAGAAATAATGAGGTGGATTTCTTTAAGTGATTCACTCTTTCAAATGATATATAAACACTTTTATATCATAGATTAAATGTTTAAATGTTAATTTGGGGGCGAAATAGAGAAATGAAGAAAAATATCATTTGAGGTGAAATTGAAATTTAATTAAATATTTTGACAAAATTAAAACTAATATTAATTAGTATAACACATTGATAGTAGACGTGTCACATGAAAAAATGTACGTCAATATTTTCTGTCAACTATATTAATGACGTTAACTTTAGGGACAAAATTGAAACAAAAAAATATGAGATAAAATCTATAAACAAAATTATTAGGAATAAAATTAAAACTCAAAATAAAAGTTGAGATGAAAAAGATAATTTTACCTTTATTTTGTTATTCCAATTACTTTTTTTTAAAAAAAAATTTAGGCATTTCAAGTTTTGCCTTTAGTCTGTCTGTCTTCTACATTTGGGTTTTTCTTTATTTTCAAGCAAGTACCGTGCCTCCCTTCATTTTGGGTGTCATTTTTGGTTCTTTCTTGGTAACTTGGTGCCATAAACGCTCCCTCGTGTCCCTTCTCCATGTTACAAAAGTATAACCATTTATACCACGTTTAATGGGAGAGTAGGATCACACCCAAAAGAGGCATTTTCACTTTCCCTTTTTATTTGAATTACTTCAATTAGATTATATATATATATATATATATATATATATATATGTGTGTGTGTATACACGCACACAAAATTCTTTTTTTTTTAAAAAAAATATATCGTACGCTCATGACTTTATCCTTTTTTAAGGGAAAAAAAAACGTTATCTTTAAACAAATATTTTGTTAAAGTTTTACGTTATTACAAGAATTAACTCACTTCATAATTTATCTTGTAATACTTGATTCTTTATAGTTTTAGTTTGTATGTGGTGATAAGGGAGTTCATTCAATTTTCGAAGTTAGTTAATTCTTAAAACTGAAAATATAGTGGGCTAAAATTTTATTTTGATCATTAATTTATAGATAAAGTATTTTTAATTTGGTTTCCGATGAACTCAATTTTGTCCCTTATGAATGCGCACGGATTCTCTGTTTGGAAAAATTAAGCAGAGACCTGCTAGGTTTTTAGTAACAGTTTTTACCGTTGCTAAAAATCTTTAGCAACAGTTTAGTAACAATAAAATTGTTGTTAAAAATTTTTAGCAACGATTAAATTGAGCAGAAAAAATTATGAACAGAGGATCCAAATCCCTTATGAATAGGATGTTTTTAGAATTTTGTCCATCATAGATTTCTTAATTTAATCTCTCACTTCCTGACATGTTATCAATACTACTCTTTTGTCAATTTAATCTTAATATAACTAAGCATTTATCTACTAAAACTAAAGGGATTCACGTTACGATACTTTATTGAAGCAGACAATTCCAATGATTATAGCTTTTAATCCACGTACTATAATAGTAATTAAGTTATAAACTTTAAAATATATGTATATATATTATACATTTAATCACATATTAATTTTATTAACACAAATGAATAATAATAATAATAATAATAATAATAATAATAATAATAATAATAATTTTATTTATAAATAATTAAATTGAAAAAGTAATTGTGTGATCAACTCAATTAGAAATATCTATATATATAAAAGACCCAATTAAAAAAGTATATAACAAATTAAATTGATGAATACTTTATTTATGAAAGACTAAAAGAAGATTTTTGTCTAAAGATTATTTAGGATAATCATTTTGAATAAGTCATATTATTTAAATGTATATATATTCAGGCAACATAAAACTCATTCGTCTGGGTAGGATAAGGAGGTTAGAGTTAGAGATGATAATGCCCAGAGTATTATGAGACGTTTTAAATTTTTTTAAAAAAATTTCAATTCATTTATTCAAAAATTTAAATCAATAATTTTTTATTGAATTAAAAACATAAAATATTTAATATAAAACCATAACAAAGAATACAAATGTACCTATTAACATTATTCAAAACATATATTATGTGTAATGTTCGTGGATTTTATTTATGGAGAAATGTAAATGTCATGTGTATTATGTGTGATTTATGATGTATAAGAGACTAAACTGAAAGAATGAGAAACTTGCGATGTAAAAAAGAAATTTGTGACTTGTGGCTTATATGATGATTTGAAAATTGGGATGTCCTATGTAATTTTTATGATAACTGTGGTGCATGGGGTATAAGCATTTAGTAAAAATACCATTTTACCCCTCATTAGTAAAAAACACTACACCCTCCCACACTTGGTCGGTCACTCACATTACAAACTCACTCTCACACCCTCCATACCCTTCTCCCACCACCAGCATCATCCTTCTACCTTCAGCACCTCTTCCTAATTTCGATGAACCCTTGACCTTCGGTGGATCCCTTCCATGCTAGAATGTAAAAGATTGAAGGTAAATTAACAACTCTACCTCTTTTTTTTCCTACTGCATTTTCGAACATATGAATCCTAGGGTATAGAAATGCCACAAGGTTCATCCTTTCAGACTTCACATTCCCAAGATTCGTCCTTTCAGACTTCATATCACTAGATTCGTCCCGTTAGGACTTCACATTACACAACAATTTACAATTATAAATTATGCCATAAGTATATATATACCACACAATCCCTAACATTTCATGCTCATATTCACATGCGACGTGCTAATGTCCGTTTCACGTTTCTCAATCTCTTACAACATAATTCCACGTTGCCCATTATGTATGCGTATATGTCTAAGACGTTAGTTTAAAGTCTGTGTTTAATCAACGCCGTACACGTGTTTTATATATAATCATCCACTCTCAGATTTCTTAATGATGGACAACATACCATTTATGTTGTCTTGTACAAGCATATTTTCATATCTCATTTTAGGATGTCAGTCATCCATGTCGCCCACTTTCAACGGTGTATTTCTAAGTCTCTACTTCCTTAACTAGGAATCAAGCATCCATGTTGCTAGCTACAACAGCGCCCATACTTAATTGTTTATTCAATTTATTTATCATCACACATTGTTCTTTTGTTATATCTAACCTCTTTCGTGAGGTTTTATATATAAATATACTTTTAGCCAACTAACAGTTTATATACACATGAAAATTGAGCACCCAACTTTATTGGTTCTCCTAATAATTATTCATAAACTAGATATACTCTCGACTTGTATCCACCGTGTGAATTTACATCAGACAAACACATTTACAACATTTTAGGTTGCTTACCCTATTCACATGTATTACCCTATGACATCTTGAACATTTTTAAGATGCGATTTCCCACATTACCTTTGTAGGTCTTACCTATTCTCATGCAATGTGCATTCTAATGCATCACAATAATAGTTTCACAATAACTTAAGTAGGGTTAGCTACATACCTCGCCTCTAAGCTAATTCTACCATTCTTGGTTATTTGCTAAAGGATAAGATGATCCAAGAGGTTTCGGAAGTAACCCCTAGTGATTACATCATGAAAAGAATGTAAAGGGAAAAAGACTCATCCATTGCTGCAGTGGAAATACCATTGTTGTAGCACTATAACACATAAACTATAGGGTTTTCACTGGGCTCCACTATTGCAGTGCCCACTCACCAACAACCATACAGAATTTGGCCACTGTAGCGCCTATTTGTGATGCTATAGCACCAACTCACAACAGGTGAGTCTAAAAGCTGTGTTTCTTGCTTCCTTTGCTCCCAAACCGTCCCCTTTCACTTCCATTTCAAATCAAACCTTTTCCTCAACATTTTGGGTCATTAAATACAAGTTTTCAATAAGAAAAAATATTCCAAAAGCTTGATTACACAATGGGCTGGAGATTCAAATATGTTTTTCCCAAATTCTACCTATTTTCATGTTCCACTGTTGTAGGTCAGATATCATTATGAAAATTGAGTTTTCCACTTATTTCAATCACCCAAAATGTTAAGAATCATAGGGAGGAATGTTTGGAAGCAAGAATCACAAGTTTTGAATGATAAATCACCCCCAAAATTTCTCAGATTATCAAGTTAGGGCATACAAGTGCAAAAATGAGAGAAATGTGGGAAAATCCTACCCTTACCTTGAACCTTGGTGTTTCTTGACGTGGATGAAAGCTTCTAGTGGACGGAGATATACTGGAGAATAAGAAGGAAGCAAGGATATGGTTTGGAAGGTGAAGAGAGGCGTGAGAATAAGGGAGTCACAAGAAAGAGATGAGAGCGCCATGAATGAAGAGTGTATGTGTGTGTGTTGTCTAATGTGTGTGAGTTTGTATGAGCGTGTTATGAAATAAGAGAGCTTTTAAGTCCAAGGGCTAATCTTAAAACTCCTTTAAAAATAATTTACATTGACACCCAAACAATACCTCAAAAAAATCTCCACTTCACAAACAAGTGGACAATATTGATTGCTAAGCCTTTCCACTGCACCAAGCATTTTCATTAAAGCACAGAATCATAAATCTTATTCACTTTGGTCCCTCTTCAAGTTTTATAGACTCCACAGCCTCTCCTCAATTTCCCCATGGCAACAGTTCCCATTGCCCACATACTTCGAGGCACCACACCACCTTTTCCATTGAAATACATATCCTTCATTCCACTTTCAAACTAGTTAAGAATGATTTAGCTACACAAATTCCATTACACAAATTCCATTTTGTTTAATCACTATGCACTAGACCCACTTAAGTGCATGCATACATACTTTAAACTACGCCTCTAATCATCTTCATCACCCCTTGTCCAAGAGGATGCCACATACATACTTCTATATGCACTCATGCATAAAAGAAAAATTTTCACAGGCATAGAAATACATTCCTTCACTTGATACATAATACCCTAGGTATTACACTTGATACTTAGAGGAATTTTCTCTTATTATATTTAAACCATTGGAATGAATGGTGATATGAGATTTTACCTTAGCATGTGATTTTCCTAGTTTTGTATGGAAATTATACTTGGTAAGGTGAGCTTGATAAGGCTACGATCATATATGAATATTCACACATGTGGGACCACTATTATTGCCTATGTATGGGATTATGGATAAGTTGGATATCATTGTTGTTTATTGTTGACCTGAGTATGTGATCGCTATCTACTAATGGAATTTTCATTTGATTTTTGTCTTGAGACATATGCTGTAAATGTGAAGAATGAATAATGGTTATTTTGATACAACATATAGGACATGGGAAAAACAAGGGAGGATATTACATTAGAGAGTAGAGGGGATGCCTGGGGCCGCGAGGCAACGATCATAGTAAATGGTCGAGACTCAAAATTGTACGAGAAATGTTCCATGGAAAAGTAAGAATAATATGTTTTTCCTATGTGTTGTAATGAACTTGTGATGTGATTCCATATGTACTTTACCTTGTTATGTCTTGTGATCATGCATTTAATTTCCTATCTTCTTTTTCATAAATAGTAGAATAGATTTATCTTTTCACTAAGTTTTATACTTAATTTTGTTTCTTTTAAAACTTCTAAAATAACCTAGCTGAGGAAAAGCTTGACAATTCGAGTAGCAGATCTAGCTTGCATCAAGTGCCCCTTTTTATATCCCAAGATCTTCTTTTTTAGTAATCACCAATTGTAATTGGATCTCTAATGTCGTCTTTGTAGTCACAAAGGGTGGGATATTTAGGGGAGGATTGTATGTGATTGCAACATATGTTGGATAATATATGCAAAGCCCTTTGTTTTCTTTTTGGAAAACCTTATTTGTGAACATTTCATTTAATTGTGTTCTCATGCTTGGTAACTCTGGAATGTCCATGAACATTGGGGATATTTCGTATTACAAATTGTATATCATATGAATGAAATTTCCATTTTAAAAAAAATGATGGTACCTATTTATTGAATGATGATGGTTAGTTTTATGTGAACTTGCTTGTGGTTATAGGTTCATTGGTATGATAGATTTACAATAATAAGAGTAATTTTATTTGATTATGTGTCTAAATTGGAGCATGACATTATGCATTTTGAATATTTTTTTTACTATTTTTTTATTACATTAATTCATAGTATATATATATATATATATTATTGTAAGTAGCTAGGATATTTTGTCCATCCTTGAAAGAGGCGCACATTTTTGGATATGGATTAGGTCCAACGTGCTGGAGAGACCAGCGAGACGGTGGCTAAAAAAACTGTTTCTAAAAATGTATTGTAGTCGTGGTTCGAGCTGGACTCTCCAACGCCTTATAGGTGCTGGAACTGATCCGCTTCCCACATTTTTGTTCAACCTTGGTTGTCTTGGATTATGATTGAACATTCTTTTTTGTTATACTAATAAACATGAAATATATGCAATGTTTTAGAAAGAGAGAAGAAATTAAAGGGCAACACACGAAATAGTCATCCCCCAACTCCAATCGATGCCATGAATTCTGAATCTCGATGATTCTAGCCAGAATGACAATGTTCAGTTATCAAATCTCGATTGTCTGTTTTCATTAAACAATCACAACTACATAAAAATAAATAAATAAATACCAGAAAAAGTAAAATGTATCTATCTTTAATCATGATCGTTTAGTTTAGATTTAGTGATTAGATTTTTTAGTTCCAAAAGGAATTGCAGAAAATTCAATTTCCAAATATGTGACTTGGGAAAGGATTGGAGCTGCCAATGGATTTCCTGTATGACATGCTCGAAACAGAAATTGACAAGACCTTTTCCAAGAAAGATTCAAAGCTTGATCCTTCTTTGGCAAGATGAGGTTCAACCGTTCAAGCCTTGAATTTGTAGAGACCAAAGTTTTTCTGACTCATTATGATTGAACCTTCAATAATAACGGCAATTAAGGTTAGAGGATTTCAAATGACAGCCTTTTATCTGATTACTTTTTTTTTGAAAAAAAAAAGGAATGGAAGAGAAGATGTCCATTTAGTTATTCTTAGTAAAACCAGTTTTTAATTCTTCAAAATATATCTTGGTTTTGATCCCTAAAAAAATGGCTATTGTTCATTTTAGTTCATAAATTTTGGAAACTGTTACATAAAATGATCCTTCCATTCATTATCTCTATCACGGCTGCTGTTGTTGGATGACATAGCCATTAATTATTAATGTGGTAGTGACTTGACATTTAAAACTATTTTGTTTGTTTACTAAGATTCCCTCCTTTTCAAATTACTTAAACTCATAATGTTAACTAAAATCCTTTGGTTATTTAATAAAATAATTTTACCTCTAAATTTTCTTTATTTAAGTTTTTCTTTTAATTCTTAAATTTCATCCTTGCTCTATTACTATGTTGTCTAATTATAAAGTCTGCTATTATTAATAAAAATCCTTTATATGTTTTAATAGTTAGATTACAGAATACTTATCCTCAAATCCTTGTATTTAGGTCCTTATTAAATATCTGATTCTTATTAAACTTTAGGAATAACATCCTACATACAACATTTTCATACATCTTTTCAGTGATTTTATGTAATATTTTACTGTTTTGCTTTATAGAAGTAGGTAGAACAAGTTCCACTACTAAATAAAAGGAGAAGGATCATAAGGTATGATAGTAGAGAAGAGTAGGAAAGAACTTTACTCAAATATGGAAACCTCTTCTGAATGCACCATTGAACCTATCCAACTTTCCTCTTCTATTTCTATCCCACCTTCCTATATAAAAACTCTTTCCAACAAAATCGACAACCTCGTTGAAGTTTCTCATCTTCCTAAAAGCATTAGGATAGATGAAACTCATCTTCCTGTCATAAATCCATATAGTCTTTACCACCGTGATAGATCCACTGTTCACAGACTAAGACATCTCATCCACCAATAGTCTCCTCCTGTCAAGGAATACATTCAAAGCTGTCAGATGGACCAGTGTGGACTTCGTTCCACTTCTCAAGAACAATATGTAAATTTGAAAATTTCCATTGATTTGATTAATCTCTGAAAATGATAAGGTTACTCTCATATTCATTTTGGTGCTGTAAGGCTTTGCCTCACCCTCCATGGAAGAAAAAGGATTCATGCAACAGCCAAGATTGCTCTTTTAAACTCCAGCTAAACCAAATATCAAGAGGCACTGATAGGAATAGTTCTGACTTCCTTAAGTGCAGGATTCATCATTCTTACCATTGCACCATATTTTAATGCCATACTTGATGATCCCATTCTTCCTGGACTACTGAAAGTACAAATCCAAATTGATGGAGCTGAACAAGTAGCCTCAGCTATGACGGCTACCTTGCACCACCAGATGATTTATAGGCTACAGGATTATGCTATAGACCTCAACTAGTCCAACTTTATTGGTGATGCCCTTATGGTGATTTCTGCTAGAAAAGATGTTCCAGCCATCATCTAGATTCCAAAGAATATTCCTAAAGCAAATCTTCTCAAGTTCATGTCTGTTACTTGGCTGACCAACTATGAGATAGAAAAAACATCAAACAGACCAATCCATACTATAGCTCCTCTAAAACTCTACACTCTTAGAGATGGTACTATCAAAACTATCTTTAAGAATCCAAAAGAAAATCTCTCAACTGAGTGAGAAATTTTTAGAAAACCAACAAAGTCATCTTCTTCTATTCCCATGATCCATGAGTCCATGATGATCTTGCCCTTATCATGCGAGAAATATATCCCGATTGACCATGTTACTCTCGATAATCATGTTGTTTATGCTTCTCACATAAATGGTCATTTCATTTGGGATATGGCACCTGATATGTGTGATCCTGACTGCAATTGCTGGATGGATGGACTTTACTTTGATGATGAAGATGATGACCAAGGATACTACTTAAGGCAGAAACACAAAAAGAAGCCTAAGGCTAGAACAGACCACTATCGCTCTCCAAGGAGACCCAGAAGGGATCAAGACCCTGATAACAAGCCATGGGTAGCTTTTACTAATCCCCATTCTAAATTCTCTAGAGATGGAGTTTTCCTTGAAATCCTAGAAAGCTTAGGGATAATAGTAGACCCTATTCCTATTGAGCCTTGTAAGAAGGTAGCAGTTCCAAATCTCAAGCCTCAGTCTACTCCAGAAGTTCTAGTGATGATGTATACCCCTACAGGGTATGAACAAGACTTTCCACCTTTGGAAAGAAAAACTGATAGCAGTACTAAGGGGATTTCTCATCCCTTTATACCCATAGAAGTATCTCCTTCTGGTCATAGTACTCTCACTCTGGCTGAAGAAGTACTGAACTGGCAAACTCAAAATGCCTCAGCACAGAATCAAGTCCTCAACATGATTGATTCAAAGATTAATTATATTAGCTCAAGGCATGATGATACTCATGCCAAACTAGATGGACTCTCAATTCAAGTCCAATGGCTTTATTAAGATTGAGATCAACGTGTCACTTAGCTTGATCTTAACCTTCAATATTTCCTTAGCCAAAGATATTTTGGTCCTGAATTCACCAAGAAAGAAAGGGAGATCAAACAGTTGAAAGATCAACTTCATCAAATAGAAGCAGATGCAATGAATCAGAGTCACTCATATATTTATGATACTTTCCCTTTCTTCAATACTCCTAAACCACCTGCTTATACTTTTATCAGATACACATACCCAACTGAGGATGATTTTTCAAATTATTTCAAAATGACTTATTGAACTTTTCAATAAGCTGAAAAACTTTCTCAAAGACTGAAGGTTCGTTCTCCATAATCACAACCAAAACATATTTATCCCAGACCTAGACCACCTATGACAATCACTTAACCACTAAACCCTAAACCTTAAACCTTTTAAAAATCAAGACTCCAACTTATTCTCCCCCAAAACAATCTTCATCTTCAGACAAAAAAGATAATGGTGTCATCGAAGACCCAAAACCATTTCATCTTTATTCCAATAATCCTGATCCAGAACCAGAACCTGGCAACCTTTCAAATTCTGAATCTTTTAAAAGCCCTCATTCATATGAACCCTATTACCATACTTTTGACTCTGAAAGCAATGTTGCCGATTGCTCTTTATATGGTTACTCTTGATCAAAGACAAACAGGAGAACAAGAAGAAGATCCTTGTGTTCACAATCCTCTTGATGAATTTGAAGATACTCCAATGGCATATGAAGAAGTGCTAGAACCACAGTCCACGAAGCTAACTTCTGGACCATGGTTTACTTCCGATGACGCCCCACCTGACAAATGGAGAGACAAATTGAATCAAATGGGCATATGGATTGACTTATTGTTAGACTAGTTTTTCAATTTCCAAATTGTCAAATAGGCTTTTAAGATTCGACAAAAAGAATACATTGAATGGGGAATTCGATAGAGTAGATTACGTTAAATGGGGAATTCGATGGAGAATTTGACAAATGAATTCAACAGAGGAGAACACATTTGATGAAAATCAACTTGAAGCAGTTCGCAACAACACTATCAAGTAAAAGACTACCGAAGCAAAATCTTCAGAAGCATACAATTCGACAAACTAGTTTGACGTAATTTTCAATTGTCGACAGCATTGGGAATTCGACGGATATTAAGTATTTGTTGAATAAAAGAAGATGGTAGCCATATTTTAAAGTCGTCAAATGAACTGTTGGATGGACGATTGTGTAAAGCTATCAGATAGACATGTTGATCGACGACCAAGTCATCAAATGAGCTGTTAGATGGACATATTGATCGACGACCAAGTCTTCAAATGAGCTATCAAATGAACGATTGTGTGAAGCTGTCGGATGGACATTTTGATCGACGACCAAGTCGTCAAATGAGTTATCGGATGAACATGTTGATTGATGACCAAGTCGTCAAATGAACTGTTGGATAGACATATTGATCGACGACCAAGTTATCAAATGAGTTATCGGATGGACATGTTGGTCAACGACCAAGTTGTCAAATGTCGAAGACATGTTGATTGATCTTCGACCAAGTTATCGGATGTCGAATATGTTGTTTGACGTATAGATTAGGTAGATGTGTCTAGTGGCCTAGGCAGTTATGTTTGGTTTAACATACTATGTAATTTGTTGTAAATTGTCACTTACGTGGCCTAGGTAGTTAGTTATGTTTGGTTACCATACTATATAATATGCACAATAACTATCACTTACGTGGCCAATAATAGATAGACAGTTATTTCTATGATTTGCTTATAAATATTAGGGATTTCTTATGTAAAAATGGTTGGCAACTCTTGATCAAAATCCTAACATCTCACACAAGCATATTAAAGGATCAACATCAAAGTATACCTTCCACCTTACATTTCAATCAATTTTAATTCCAGTTCATCTTCTATCTTTACTTCCTCATCTTCATCTTCACCTTCTCCTATTCTATTTCTTGCTTCTTCCTTCTATTCTATTTCTGACTTCGTCTCCCTACTCTATTCTGATTTATTCTCCTTCTTGTTTTCATTTATCTTTCTGCAATTTACATGCTTTCATTTATTTTTCTGCAATTTACTGCTTTTATTTACTTTTCTCTAATTCACCTCTTTCTGTAATTTCTTTCAAATCGTCTTGTCAAACTATCTTCAATCTTATTCTTTTTATTTTTATTGTTATTAACAAGTTACATGCATCATTTGACACATATTTCTAACGTGTAACTTTATATTTCTAACGAGATTACTGCACAACTTTGAAAACATAGTCACTCACGATAGAATCAAGTATTTGTTGCTGGATTTGGCCTTTAACCAAAATATCACCATAAACAACATTGTGCCAAAAGTGTCCATTCTGGGAAGTCTTGTATTGGAACAAATAGTGTCTAGTTCGATAGCGCTACTACCAACTCCTGCTAATTTTGTGGATATTGCGCCAAACGTGTCCCTTCAGGAAAGTCCCGTCTTGGAACAAATAGTGTCTAGTTTGGTACCATTACTACCAAATCTAGTAGGTCTTCAGACTACAAGGTTTATACCTTAATATGAATTATCCCAAGGGTATGTTCTTCTTGTTATGATTCAACCTGGGAATGGAAATCAATCTAATCCTATGTGTCAAATGGTTCAAGGCCAAGTAGTAAATTCTGCATTGGCAAATACAAATATGGTAGAGACAAGTACCCCCACTGTGTTTCGTCAAGAGAGATTAAATTTAGGACCTATTCTCCTAAATATATCAAGAGATATGCCAAGCACTATCACATCTACTATAAGTTCATTGGCAAATATTCGACAACAAATGGACGAAAGTAATCACGATATGGTGAGTATGCTAACACAATAAATGGGTGTCGTATTGAAACCTTTAATGGAAAATACAAACGATGCATGTAATATGTTGGCCTTACAAATGGGTAGACTAACTCAGGCCTTGGGTATTATTGTGCTTGAAAACATCCAACCAGAACAAGTGATTATGGCTTAAGATCAAGGCCAAAATCAAAATAATGTAATACAGGAACAAGATGAACCTCAACCTCAATTGGGGTATGGCCAGGTTAAGCTCCTACGTCAAAACGAACCACAAGTGGTTGAAAATAATATGGTAAGAGCATTCCAACAAAACCTAATAAGAAACCAAGTAGAATTGAATGTCAATCAAGTAGTTGAGCAGGTTCTTAACAGATTTGGTTTCAATGTAAATTACACCAATCAACCTTATTTTGCCTCAACATTTCCTGCTTAGGTTCAACAGGCAGAATTGCCAAGGGGATTGGTCAAAGTCCCTAAACTTTCACAATTCATTGGCGAAAAAGGTGAATCAACTGTCGAACATGTCATATGATACACCATAGAAATGGGAGACCTAGCGACAGATGAAGGACTTAAAATGAGATTCTTTCTAAGTTCGCTCACAAAAAATGCTTTTTCTCAATTTTCGACATTGATACCAAATTCCATTCATTCATGGGCACAGATGGAGAGAAGTTTCCATGACCAATTCTTCAGAGGAGATATGGAAGTTGATCTGACAGATTTGTTTAATATTAAGAGGTTATATAACGAATCTGTCGAGGATTATTTGACAAGATTCAGGTAGATGAGGAGTAGATGTTTTACTCCAATTCCCAAAGCTGAGATTATAAAAATAGCTATCAGGGGCCTAGATTATTATATCAGGAAAAAGCTTGTCAACCAACATTTAGTTGACGTTGCCCAACTAAGAGGCAAAGTTCGACAAATAGAACAATTAAAAGCTGAAAAATACAAAAAAATAAAGACATGTCTAGAGAGAAAAAATCAATTTTGTCGGAATAGATGAATTCGATGAAGAGGAAGAAAATGAGTATGATGTGAATCTTGCTGAGTTAAAAAACAACCCACCTTATGCCTATCAGAAGAATGCTTAAGTGAGACGGAGACATATATTGCCTTATTAGAAGTCCATGAAGGAATATGTGGAGCTCACCAAGCAAGATATAAATTGAAATAGGCCCTTCGAAGGCAAAGATTTTATTGACTGACACTAGTTAAGGATTGTATAATGTCTACCTTGTCAAAGACATGGCCATATATAAAATGTCTTAGCTAATGAATTACATTCAATAATCAAACCATAACCGTTCAGGGGTGGGCCTTGGACTTGATAGGCCAAATATACCTTCCTTCATCAAAAGGATATAAATATTTGACAAGAGATTGACAGCTGTAGTTTGACAGGCTCAAGTTCGTCCAAGAGCTTGTATTTTGCTTCTCATAGATTTGTTAGAAGTAAGGACCTTAAATGGATAGTCAAGAAAATTTCTCAATTCTTTCAGCCATTCGCTGGCTTTTAAGTTTGTTGAATACTCTTCTGAACCAAAGAAGAAATCACCGACAAAGAATAGTCACCCAACAACAAGTTGATCATATCGTCCAAAGTCAAGCAAGGGGGCAACCTGTCAAATTCAAACCCGAGTGTCATGTGACCGAAATGGATTTTTCGACCGACATAATTATAAAAGCTCTCAATGACCCTAAAGATCCTCTAGGTTTCGATGACAAAGAGAATTCGACATCTGTTATGAGACCATCTAAAATTTTAGTTCCTTCTAAGATATGTCGAAAACAAAATTTTGGGGAGCATCTGTTAGACTGGTATTTTCAATGTCCAAATTGTCAAAGAGGATTGTGTATCTGACAAGATTCCTAAATGATCGCCTATAAATATAATGAAGTCCCATTTCATGAAATTGCAATATGACCTATAGGGATTTGACAGAAAGAATACGTCGAATGCGGATTTCGATGAAGTAGATTACGTCAAATGGAGAATTCAGCGGAGAATCTGACAGATGAATTCGAGAAAGGAGAACACATTTGACGAAAATCAGCTTAAAGAAGTTCACAATAACACTATCATGTAAAAGACTGCCGAAGTAAAATCATCAAAAGCATACTATTCGACAAAATTGTTTGACGATAATTTTCAATTGTCGACAAAATTGGGAATTTGATGGATATGAAGTGTTTGTCGAATGAAGGAAGATGCTAGCCATATCCTGAATTCGTCAAATAAGCTATCGGATGGACAATTGTGTGAAGTTGTCAGATGGAAATGTTGATCGATGGCCAAATCGTCAAATGAGTTGTCGAATGGATATGTTGATCGACGACCAAGTTGTCAAATGTTGAAGACATGCTAATTGATCGACAAATTAGGTAGATGTATCTAATGGCCTAGGCAATTATGTTTGGTTTACCATACTATGTAATTTGTTGTAAACTATCACTTACATGGCCTACGCAGTTATGTTTGGTTACCATACTATGTAATATGCACAACAACTGCCATTTACGTGGCCAATAGTAGATAGACAGTTATTTTTATGATTTTCCTATAAATATTAGGATTTCATATGTAAAAATAGTTGGCAACTCTTGATCAAAATCCTAACAGCTTACACGAGTAGATTAAATGATCCACATCGAAGTATGCATTCCACCTTACGTTTCAGTCAATTTTAATTCTAGTTCATCTTTTATCATTACTTCCTCATCTTCTTCTTCTTCATCTTCACCTTCTCCTATTCTATTTCTGACTTCTTCCCTCTATTCTATTTCTAAATTCTTCTACCTACTCTATTTCTGATTTCTTCTCTTTCTTGCTTTCATTTATCTTTCTACAATTTACATGCTTTCATTTATTTTTCTGCAATTTACTGCTTTTATTTACTTTTCTGTAATTCACCTCTTTTTGCAATTTCTTTCAAACCGTCTTTTCAAACCATCTTCAATCTTAGCAGTTACTAACAAGTTACATGCATCGTTTGACACATATTTCTAACGTATAACTTTATATTTCTAGCCAGATTTCCATACAACTTTGCTTGCTCTCGATAGAATCAAGTATTTGTTGTCAAATTTGGCCTTTGACCAAAAAATACCGTAAACACATATAGATGACAAAGCCAAATGCCAACCTCTAAGCAATTTGAAAGAATTTGCAGCACGAATGATCAGAACTCTTATAGAATGGTTCTAGAGTCTTGAAGCTTACAGACAATTTTAGCTTACTTAACTGGATGCAAGGAGACTCTTAGGATTCATTCACAAAGAATTCCTAGGAGATTTCCAACATATCGAAAAGCAAAAGCATCAAGAATATTTTGACATAAAGTGATATTCTCTCAAGAAGAAAGATCTTGATTGGTACTATCAAAGAATGACAAAAAGGTTTCATATGTTGAATGGAACCAATAATCCCAATTTGAAGCATACTTTTATTGCTTCTCTACCTAATGAACTCCAACCAGAACTTCAACAAGCTCTTTTAGCTTTAAAAAGAGACATGTCATATATCTTTCTTGGAGAAATTTATCAATTGGCTCCATCCACTATGGAGAAACTCTGTGAACAACAAAAGCTCTTTCATTCTATTCTTAATGGAAAAACAAAACTCCAGAAAGCCTGTAAGAAGCTTTATCTTCGCATTAAATGTAAAGAAAATCAATGTACTTGTCCTCTCAAGAAGAAATCTCATTTCCCAAAATTTTCTGGTAAACGTCATTTCCCCAGACGAGGTCATAAATCCAAAAGAACAAGATTTTTTAGAAAGAACAAGTTCAAAAGCAAGTCCATAGATCGCTGTTATATCTATGGACAAAAAGACCATTTTGCAAAGAAATGCCCAAAAAAGTCAAGTAAGGCTATCAAGATGATTGAACAGTTTCAAGTTACTTTTCCAGTTAACCAAGATAATATAGAATTTCTTTTCTCAGAGCAAGATGAGCCAGATAAAGATACTATTTTTGCTCTTCATGATGATCGAGATACTATTTTTGCTCTTCATGATGATCGAGATACTATTTTTGCTCTTCATGATGATCGAGATTTTCACTCGTATTTTGAAGAAGAAGAATGTAACTCCGAAGTCTCTGAAGAAGACTCTCTCCAGCCATTTCACATGATACATCTGAGCTTGTATGCCACTCATGAAAAAAAAAATACACTAACAAAATTCAGCCACTATCTCAACAGTATCTTCTTCCATTTATTCAAACAAAGATAAAACCTGGCAAGTATGAGCAGCTATCAAGATTATTGCCTACATGGACACTAAGTAGCCAGATCCATCATGAACCCATATGTTCTTCCTGCAGACTGTTGGCAACCTCATTTGTCATATTTCTATGTAGTAAATGGAGAGGTATTCTTTGTTAATCTTATCACAAAAAAAAAAGATTCGCATTGAATTCTTCCCCAATTATATTGTTTGGACTAAAATTCTTGGCAGTAGTCTTCCTAAAAAGGATCTTGTCGTAGGCATGGATATCTTCACACAAGCAAAAGATTTGTAGATTCTCCCCGATAGAATCAAACACAAAAGGTTTTTCCAAGCATACACTGATATTCCAAAATTGTTCAGCCTTGAACAAACTCCTCTTGATTATGCTCTTATCAAAAACCTTTTAGTAGATCATTGTTCTGAGAATCATGCTAATTTCAAATATCTAGCTCCTCTTTGGAGAAATGAAGAATTCTTCATCAAGTTTCCCTTCAAGAAAGAACGAAGATATTAATCCTACCAAGGCAACTTATCTAAGAATGGCACCTGAAGATCTTCTGCTAGCCAGACAAGAAGGTGAATCCCTCCCTCAATAGGGACTCATTAAACCAACCAAGTCTAATTAGGCATGCCAAGCTTTTTATGTGGAAAAAAGATCTAAGATCAAATGAGGAAAAATAGACTTATTATTGATTATAAGCCTCTTAACTATTTCCTCCAAGATGACAAGTTTCTATTCACAATATTATGGTCTATTTTGCTCAACTCAAACAGTCCAAGATTTATTCAAAGTTTTACCTCAAAGCAGGCTTTTGGCAACTTAGGATAGATCCAACAGATAGCCTTAAGACAGTCATTTGCCTAACTGAAGCCTAGTATCAATGGACAGTCATGCCATTTGGGCTTAAGGTCGCCCCATCACTATTTCAAAAGGCCATGACCATGATCTACAAACCTATCTTGCATCATACTCTCATCTAAATAGATGATATCTTATTGTTCTCAGAAACAAAAAAGGATCACATGCAACTGTTACAACAGTTCGCCTAAATTACCAAAAACTATAGGATCATGCTTTTAGGCCCAAAAAGCATTATTGGATAGGCCCAAATAGATTTTTTGATATGAAACTCAATAATGGCAAGTACAAACCAAGTCTACATTTGGCTAAAGAATTATTGAAGTTTCCTAATGAAAATCTCACGTAGAAGCAGATACAAATGTTTCTTGGAATTATCAATTACATCAAAAATTTTATCCTACATGTAGCTAACTACACCAGCCAACTATCCAAACTTCTAAATAAATCAAACATCTCTTCATGGAGGCCTGCTTAGACAGAAGCTGTCAAGCATCTGAAACAAGTGGCTCAAAATCTGCCAACATTAACGATCCTAGATAAAGGACAAAGAATCCTCCAAATTGATGCCAGTAATCACTACCGGGATTCAATCCTGATAGAACGAGACAATGGATAAGACTATTATTGCGGACATGACAGCAGAGAATTCAATGAATTTGAAAAGCATTACCACACAATATTCAAGGACATCTTAGCCGTGAAAAATGGAATTGAAAAATTTGAATTTCATCTAATTCCTTTTGAATTTATTGTCGAAATCGATAATTCATCTTTTCCAAAAGTCCTTAAATTAAAAAACAAGATGCTTCCTCATCTAGGACTATTGAGGTGGAAAGAATTTTCTCCTGCTATAAATTCTTAGTTCTCCATATCAAAGGAAGACACAATATCATTGTCGATCTTCTCTCAAGACCTCGCCCTACCTTCATCAACTTCCTCACTCCTGAAAATATCCTTCCTTTTTTCAGTTACAAAGCCATGTTTAATATCATGTTTCTATCAATGCCACGACCAAACACAAGAAGACCTTCCCTCTTAGTTTCTTGACTCCTACCACTCCTGATGAAGTCAAAGAAATTGCTCAAAAATATCTGTTTTATTACCTTTACCTTTCCTTAGGGAAATCACTAATAAAAAATCAGCCTACCTTCTTCAACACCACCACACCATACCTCCAAGTTACCAAAATCCTCCCTAGAATGTCTGATGATCAAATGTGGTACCTATCGAGTCTCACAGTTCTCTACACCATAGCCATTGAATTTCAACCACTCCAGATCTACAATCATCGACCTATGAATCTAGCTTAGGATCTCTTATCTGAACATTGCTTGAATGGTACAGTCCCTTAGCCTGGTGGAGAAATGAATTGTTAAGAATCATCTAATAGCGTCGACTATGGGGTATGCCATTGAAAGATCAATATAAGGTGAATTATGTTTTTATTGTTCATAAACCTTTTTAGAATAGTCCAACAAAGCTCTTATTTTTAACTGATTATACTTATGAATATAAGACTTTATTGGATTATCCAAACCACAAGGTTAATTTTCTCTCAGCATTGGAGCATTTTCTCAAAGAAGTCAACAACTATCATCCAGTCACAGATACTCTTTGTACTCTTTAGTTCCTACCCTAGGAGAATTCATTCTAGATGAACCAAGGATGCCAAAGATTGACATCCCTGACTATCTTGACATTATCCCCATATGTCCAAATCCTTATCCTCCAATAAGCCATAGAGGAGAAAGTTCTCACACTCAAGCTCCCCCAAAAGGATGTCCTCAATATGGAGTGCAAAACTGTTCTTACCCCATGACTGAAGAAGAACTAGAACAAGAACAAATGATTCGAGACCATGACTCCCTATTTCAAGACACTTAAGACCCAAATATGGACCCTGAAGATTTATGGTTTTCAAAAGGAAAAAGAAAAAGACAGATGATGCATCCAGCTTAGATGATGACCCTAATCTAAACTGCTCTCTATCAGACAAGCTAATGCTATGGAGAAATCAAGACTGAGTACGCTGATGTAATCATGACATCACAATGATTTCACCAATGATGTCATCGATGATGTCATTAGTGATGTCATCAATGACAAATGGACAGTGTAGAATTAATCTATGTATAAATACATGTACGGTGTAAATTAGGCTACATAAAAACAACTTTATTAAAGTTACTTTACAAATGTGTAGTCTAGAATTAAAGTTGTTGTTTCAGTTTACTATTGTTCAATAGTGTTTGTTTTATTTGTTTGTGTCTAGTCTCAATTATAAATAGAGGCTCCCAGCTTTGTAATCGACAAAACAAGTTCCAGTACTAAATAAAATCCTTCATGTGTTTTCAACCATGTTCTCTTTCTAAGTCTCTCTCTTTTTGAAATCTATTGACTATCATGTGTACGATGTAAATTAGGCTACATAAAAGCAACTTTATTAAAGTTACTTTACAAATGTGTAGTCTAGAATTAAAGTTGTTGTTTCAGTTTACTATTGTTCAATAATGTTTGTTTTATTTGTTTGTGTCTAGTCTCGACTATAAATAGAGGTTCCCAGCTTTGTAATCTATAAAACAAGTTCTAGTACTAAATAAAATCCTTCGTGTGTTTTCAACCATATTCTCTTTCTAAGTCTCTCTCTTTATGAAATCTATTTACTATCATGCTTATGGTCATTCTCCACACAGAGATGTGAGTATGCTCTACACTTCCCTCTCATGAGGACCCTGTGTATTAGAAAGCTCCCTTAAGAAGATCCAGTTCTCAGGGTGTAGTTACGGGAATAAAAGTTTGTGTACATATCAATAGAAGATAAGATCTCAACTGAGAAATCTCATATTCACATTTATTCAAATGATAGCCATAGACATATAAGCCTTGATATCATGTTTGGCATAGTGGCCTTGACGTAACAAGAAATTATTGGAATAAGAGGCATAGACCCCTTCTTGTGCCCTTGGAGACAGGCTTGTTATGGTCCGAGCATAGTTTTCCAATAAGATCTTTGAAGCGTTAAGACTTCCTGACAGCTTGATATCAAGAACTTATCTATTTATGATTATTATATTATTTATGTGATTTTGAGATCTCTTAGCCGGGATCTACTTACTGGCCTAATGTGTCTACAGACTTTTAGTCTTATAGCCACATTCCTACTTGGTATCAAAGGCTCAAGAATAAAAGGAGAAGGGTCATAAGGTATGATAGTAGAGGAGAGTAGGAAAGAACTCTACTTAAATATAGAAACGTCTTCTGAATCCATCATCGAACCTGTCCGAATTTCCTCTTCTATTTCTATCCCATGTTCTTGTACAAAAACTTTTTCCAACAAAATTAACAACCTCGGTGAAGTTACTCATCTTCTTGAAAACATCAGGATGGATGAAACTTATCTTTCTCTCATGAATCCAGATAGTCTTTACCATCGTGATAGATCCACTATTCACAGACTAAGACATCTCATCCACCAACAGCCTCATCTTGTCAAGGAATATGTTCAAAGCTGTCGGATGGACCTATGTAGACTTCATTCCACTTTTCAAGAACAATATGTAACTTTGTAAATTTCCACTGATTTGATTAATCTCTGGAAATGACATTGTTACTCTCATATTCACTTTGGTGCTATAAGACTTTGCATTACCCTCCATGGAAGAAAATGGATTCTTGCAACAACCAAAATTGCTTTTTTAAACTCCAGCTATACCAAATATCAAGACGCACTGATAGGCACAGTTCTGACTTCCTTAAGTACAAGATTCATCATTCTGATTGTTGCACCAGATTTTAATGTCAGACTTGATGATCCCACTCTTCTTGGACTACTAAAGGTATAGATTCAAATTGATGGAGCTAAACAAGTAGCCTCAACTATGATAGCTACCTTGCACCACCAGATGATTTATAGGCTACATGATCATGTTTTAGACCTCAACGAGCCCAACTCTACAAGTAGGATTGTGGCTATGAGACTAAGATTCTATAGACACAATAGACCAGTAGACAGATCTTGGCTGAGAGATCTCAAAGTCACATAAATAAAAGAATGATCATAAATAGATAAGTTTTTTACATCAATTTGTCATGAGGTCTTAACGCTTAAAAGGTATTATTGGAAAACTATGCTTGGACCATAACAAGCCCCTCTCCAAGGGCAAAACAAGGGGTCCATGCATCTTATTCCAGTAGTTTCTTTTTGCGTTAGGGCCATTCTGCCAAACATGATATCAAGGCTTATTTGTCTATGACAATCCTTTGAATAAATGTGAATTTGAGATTCTCAATTGAGATCTTACCTTATGTTGATATGTACACATATTCCCGTAACTACACCCCGAGAACTAGATCTTCTTAAGAGAGCTTTCTGATACACAAAGTCCTCATGAGAGGCAAGTGTAGAGCATACTCACATTTTTGTGTGGAGAATGATCATAAGCATGATAGTAAACAAATTTTAGAAAGAGAGAGACTTAGAAAGAGAACATGGTGAAGAATGATATCAAGCATTTTTTATATACTTTTTAGTCCCTATCTTAGTCGTATTGCTATTTCAATATTGCCAACTCTCCTATTTTATTATATTTTGAATTTATTGGGTGTAAATTAATTATAGAATTAATATGATTCAAATTCATAATTTTATCCCAATTAATTCATGTGCTTAATTTCAGATCTAATTATTTGAGAGAAAAATTGCTGGCATGGACGTTTTGCTTACTTGGAGGCCACCTGGACATGCTGACTGGGCATTGAATGGTTGACTAGGGCTGACTAGATTTCTGGTCCCTATTGTTCTCCACTTTACAGCAAAGGGGAATGTAATTTCTGCTTTGACAACATGGGCCTTCTGCAGCAATCAATGGTAGACAGAAATAGCAAAGGAATGGAGTAACTTGTCTGCTGCTTTTGCCACTTTTCTGCTGTTGTCTTGCTGCCCACATCATGAAAGAAGCACCAAGGAGGCATCCAAAGAGGCATCTAGGGTAGAATATTTCAAGGCATTGAGGACATCAGTTTTAAAAATCAGAGGACACTTTTATTTTCAGTAACTAAGGAATTTCGTAGCTTTCTTTCCCTCTCTGTTTTCTCTTCTGTCATTTGCTGTTTTGCTCTCATGGAGGGCTAAGTCTTCATTGTAATCAGTCACTGGACCACTGGGATATTGTAGCTTGAACTAAGAATGCAAGCTAAGTGTTTTATTCTCCATTTTCATCTCATTTCGTTTCTGTTTTGCTGTTATGTTTATGTTGCTGTCAGATTCTGATTAGAGCTTGAGAAGTAACATAAACTGACTTATATATATAAGATATAACCTTGCTTGACTGATTAGGAAAGTGAGCGAGGCGAAATGACTAGTTAGATGATATATTTAACTTGGTTTGGTTGAGATTTTCCACTGAATGCATCTGGTTATAGTAGAGAGATGTTCTTCACTGTAATTAGTAGCATTAAATTCTAGATGTTATTCTAGAACCATTTTCATAAAGAACCAAACAATGGAATGAGAACAAAACTAAATCAATGAGTTAGGTAATGATAGTTGCATTCCCATGAATCCTAGTGGCTGATTACATAGTCTCTTTACTGTCAACATCTTACAAATTTCGCTGCTGCTGCTGTTGTAGTTATTTGATTGCTGTTCTGTTCTGTTTTTATTAGTGCTGCCAACAAACCCCCCTCCCCGTTTATGTACTTTTCATTAGTGTTTGGGTGTTTAGAATGATTAATTAGTGTTTAGAAGTGAGGCTCCTTGAGTGAATACTACTTAGGGATCACTATACTGCAAATTGTCACGAATTCAATTTTGGGCGATTCGGCATCGTAGTGGCGTGAACCAAAGAACACACGAAGGATTCTATTTAGTAATGGAACTTATTCTGTCGATTACAAAGTTGGGAGCCTCTATTTATAGTCGAGGCTAGACACATAGACTAGTACAACAACAATATTAAACTAGTACAACAACTTTAATTCTAGACTACACATTTGTAAAGTAACTTTAATAAAGTTGCTTTTACGTAGCCTAATTTACACTGTACACGTATTTACACATGAATTAATCTTACATTGTCCATTTGTCATTGGTGACATCGTGGATGACATCATCAATGACATCATTGGTGACATCATGGTGATGTCATGATTGCATTAGAATACTCAGTCTCGATTTCTCTATAGCATCAACTCATGTGATGGAGAGGTTTAGATTAGGATCATCATATGAGCTGGATGCATCATCCGTCTTCTTCTTTTTCCTTTGTGTGAGCCATAAATCTTCAAGGTTCATATTTGGGTCTTGAGAATCTTGAAATAGGGCTTCATGGTTTCGAATCATTTGTTCTTGTCCAGTTCTTCTTCAGTCATGGGGCAAGAATAGCTTTGTATTCCATGTTGAGGACATCTTTTTATGGGACCTTGAGTGTGAGAACTCTCTCCTTTATAGCTTGTTAGAGGATAAGGATTTGGACATAGATAATGTTAGGATAGTCAGGGATGTCAATCTCTGGCATCCTTGGTTCATCTGGAATAAATTCTCCTGGGGTAGGACCTAGAGAGGTACAAAGAGTATCTGTGACTGGATGATAGTTGTTGACTTCTTTGAGAAAATACTCTAGTGCTGGGAGAAAATTAACTCTGTGGTTTGGATAATCCAATAAAGTCTTATATTCATAAGCATAATCAATTGAAAATAAGAGCTTTGCTGGATTGATCTAATAAGGTTCATGAACAATAAAAATAGAGTTAACCTTATTTGATCTCTCAATGTCATACCCCACAGTTGATACTGTTGGATGATTCTTAACAATTCATTTCTCGAATAGGCTAAAGGACTGTACTATTCAAGTAGTGTCTAGACAAAAGATCCTGAGTTAGATTCATAGTTCAAATGATTGTAGATTTGGAGTGGTTGAAGTTCAATGGCTTTGGTGTAGAGAACTGTGAGACTCCATAAGTACCACATTTGATCATCAGAAATTCTAGGGAGGATTTTGGTAACTTGGAGATATGGTATGGTGATGTTGAATAAAGTAGGTTGATTTTTTATTAGTTATTTTTCTAAGGAAAGGTGAAGGTAATAAAACAGAGATTTTTGACCTTTCTTTGACTTCATCAGGAGTGGTAGGAGTAAAGAAACCAGGAAGGAATGTCTTCTTGTGTCTGGCTTTGGCATTGATAGAAAGAGGGATATTAAACATGGCTTTGCACCTAAAAAGAGGAAGGATATTTTTAGGAGTGAGATAGTTGACGAAGGTAGGGCAAGGTCTTGAGAGAAGATCAACAATGATATTGTGGCTTCCTTTGATGTAGCGGACTGAGAATTTATAGCGAGAGAACCATTCTTTCCACCTCAGTAGTTGTGGATGAGGAAGCATCCTGTTTTTGAATTTAAGGACTTTTGGAAAAGATGAATTTTCCATTTCGACAATAAATTCGAGAGGAATTAGATGAAATTCAAATTTTCCAATTCCATTTTTCATAGCTAAGATCTCCTTGAAGATTGTGTGGTAATGCTTTTTAGATTCATTGAATTCTCCGTTGGCATGTCTGCAATAATATTGTCTTATTCTATTAGGATTGAACCCAGTAGTGTTCACTGGAATCAATCTAGAGGATTCTTTGTCCTTTATCTGGGATCTTTAATGGTGGCACATTTTAAGCCACTTGTTTTATATGCTTGATAGCTTCTGTCTGAGTAGGCCCCCATGAAGAGGTGTTTCATTTCTTTAGAAGTTTGGAAAACTAGCTAGTGTAGTTGGCTCCATATGGGATAAAGTTTCTGATGTAATTGATAATTCTAAGAAACATATGTATATGCTTCTGCGTGAGATTTTCATTAGAAAACTTCAATAATTCTTCAGCTAAATGTGGACCTAGTTTGTACTTGCCATTATTGGATTTCATACCCAAAAAATCTATTTGAGCCTGTCTAATAATGCTCTTTGGGCTTGAAAGCATGATCCCATAGTTTTTGGTAATCTAGGCGAACTGTTGTAACAGTTGCATGTGATCCTTTTTTGTTTCTAAGAACAGTAAGATATCATCTATGTAGATAAGAGTATGATTGAAGATGGGTTTGTAGATCTTGGTCATGGCCTATTGAAATAGTGATGAGGCGAACTTAAGCCCAAATGACATTACTGTCCATAGATATTGGTCATCAGGTATGCAAAAGGCTGTCTTAGGCCTATCTGCTGGATCTGTCCTGAGTTGCCAAAAGCCTACTTTGAGGTTGAACTTTGAATAAATCTTGGAACCTTTGAGTTGAGCAAATTAGGCCATAGTATTGGGAATAGGAAAGTTGTCATCTTGGAGGAAATAGTTAAGAGGCTTATAATCAATATCAAGTCTCTTTTTTCCGCGTAAAAAGTGTAGCATGCCCAATGGGACTCAGTTGGTTCAATGAGTCCCTGTTGAATGAGGGATTCACATTCTTGTCTGGCTAGCAGAAGATCTTCATGTGTTATTCCTAGATGAGTTACCTTAGTAGGATTAATATCTTTGTTCTTTTTTAAGGGCAACTTGATGAAGAATTCTTCATTTCTCCAAAGAGGAGCTAGATGTTTGAAATTAGCATGATTCTTAGAATAATGATCTGCTAAAAGGTTTTTGATAAGAGCATACTCAGGAGGAGTTTGTTCAAGGCTAAACAATTTTGGAATATCAGTATATGCTTGGAAAAACCTTCTGTGTTTGATTCCATGGAGGAGAATCTATAAATTTTTTGCTTGTGTGAAGATATCCATGCCTATGACAAGATCTTTTTTAGGAAGACTGCTGCCAAGAATTTTAGTCTAAACAATACAATTGGGGAAGAATTCAATGCCAATCTTATTTTTTGTGATAAGATTAACAAAGCATACCTTTCCATCTGCTACATAGAAATATGACAAATGAGGTTGCCAACAGTCTGCGGGAAGAATATCTGGGTTAATGATGGATCTGGCTGCTTAATGTCCATGTAGGCAATAATCTTGATAAGCTACTCATACTTGCCAGGTTTGATCTTTGTTTTGAATCAATGGAAGATGATATCGTTGAGGTAGTGCCTGAATTTTGTTGGTGTATTTTCTTTTTCCATGAGTTGCACGCAAGCTTGGATGTTGTGAAATGGCTAGAGAGAGTCTTCTTCAGAGACTTTGGAGTCATATTCTTCTTCTTCAGAATATGAGTGAAAATCTCGATCATCATGAAGAGCAAAAACAATATCTTCATCTGGCTCATCTTGCTCTGAGAAAAGAGATTCTATATATTGGTCAAGTGGAAAAGTAGCTTGAAACTATTAAATCATCTTGATAGCCTTAATTGACTTCTTTGGGCATTTCCTTGCAAAATGGCCTTCTGTCCACAGATATAATAGTGATCTGTAGATTTGCTTTTGAACTTTTTCTTTTTGAAGTATATGGTTCTTTCAGATTTATGACCTCGTATAGGAAATGACGTTTACCAGAAAATTTATGGAAATGAGATTTCTTCTTGGGAGGACAGGTACATTGATTTTCTTTGCATTTGATGCGAAGATACGACTTCTTACAGGCTTTCTGGAGTTTTGTTTTTCCATCAATAATAGAATGGAAAAGCTTTTGTTGTTCATGGAGTTTCTCTAAAGTGGCTAGAGGAAATTGATAAATTTCTCCAAGAGATATATCTGCCATGTCTCTTTTTAGAGTTAAAACAGCTCACTGAAGTTCTAGTTAGAGTTCATCAGGCAAAGAAGCAATAGAAGTATGCTTCAAATTAGTTCCATTTAACATATGAAACCTTTCTACCATTCTTTGATAGTGTCAATCAAGATCTTTCTTCATGAGAGAACAGTACTTCATGTCCAAATATTCGTAACTCTTTTGCTTTTCGATAAGTTGGAAATCTCTTAGGAATTCTTTGCAAATGAATCCTAAGAGTCTCCTTGCATCCAGTTGAGTAAGCCAAATTGTTTGTAAGCTCCAAGACTCTGTAACCATTCTCTGAGAGTTTTAGACATTCGTGTTGCAAATTCTTTCAAAATTGCTTGGAGGTTGGCATTTGGCTTTGTCATCTGTAAGTCATTCCATGCACCCATTTAATTCAGTTTGTCTCTCTATTTGTTAGGTGGAGAGTCATCAAAAGTAAACCATGGTCCAGAAGTTGGCTTCGTGGACTATGGTTCTAGCACTTCTTCATATGCATTGGAGTATCTTCAAATTCATTAGGAGGATTATAAACATAATGATCTTCTTCTTGTTCTCTTGTTTGTCTTTGATCAGGAGTAACCATATAGAGAGTAGTTACATTGGCAAGATTGCTTTTAGAGTTTGAAATATGGTAGTAGGGTTCAGATGAATGAGGGTTTTCAGAAGATTCATAATTTGAAGGGTTATCAAGTTTTAGTTCTGGATCAGGATTATCGAAGTAAAGATGAAATGGTTTTGGGTCTTCCATGACACCATTATCTTTTTTGTTTGAAGGTGGAGGTTGTTTTGGAGGAAAAAAAGTTGAAGTCTTGATTTTTTAAAAGAGGAAATCTAGGCTCATAATAAGGAGTGGAGGATGGTGGTTGAATGGTTGTCATATGTGGTCTAAATCTAGGATAACCAAGTTTTGGTTGTGATTATGGAGGACGAACCTTAGGTCTTTGAAGAAGTCTTTCAGCTTGTTAAAAAGTCTAATAAGTCATTTTGAAATGCTTTGAAAAATCATCCTTAGTTGGGTAGGTGTATTTGGTGGAAGTATAAACAGGTGGTTTAGGAGTATTGAAGGAAGGGTAAGTATCATAAATATATGAGTGACTCTAATTCATTGTATTTGCTTCTATTTGACGAAGTCGATCTTTCAAATGTTTGATCTCCCTTTCTTTCTTGGTGAATTTAGGACTAAAATATCCTTAGCTAAGGAAACATTGAAGGTCAAGATCAAGCTGAGTGATGCATCGATCTAAATTTTCATAAAGTCGTTGGACCTAAATTGAGAGTTCACCTAGTTTGGCGTGAGTGTCATCATGCCTTGAGCTAAGATAATCAATCTTTGAATCAATCCTGTTAAGGACTTGATTCTGTGCTGAGGCATTCTGAGTTTGCCAGTTCAGGACTTCTTCAGTCGAAGTGAGAGTACTATGACCAGAAGAAGATACTTCTATGGGTACAAAGGGACGAGAAGTCACCTTAATACTACTATCAGTTTTTCTTTCCAGAGGTGGAAAGTCTTCTTCATACCCCGTAGGGGTATACATCATCATTGGAACTTCTGGAGTGGACTGAGGCTTGAGATATAAAACTACTGCCTTCTTATAGGGTCCAATGTTATCCCTAAAATTTCTAGGATTTTAAGGAAAGCTTCATCTCTAGAGAGTTTAGGAAAGAGATTAGTAAAAGCTACCCATGGCTTGTTATCAAGGTCATGATCCTTTCTAGGTCTCCTTGAAGAGAAGCAGTGGTTTGTTCTAGCCTTAGGCTTCTTTTTGTGTTTCTGCCTCAAGTAGTATCCTTGGTCATCATCATCATCATTGGAGTAAAGTCCATCTATCTAGCAGTCACAATCAAGATCACACATCTTAAGTGCCACATCCCAAATGAAATGACCATTTATGTGAGAAACATAAACAACATGGTTGTTGGGAGTAATATGGTCAATCGGGATATATTTCTCACATGATAAGGGCGAGATCATCATGGACTCATGAATCCTGGGAATAGAAGAAGATGACTCTACTAGTCTTCTAAAAATTTCTCGTTCAGTTGAGGGATTTTCTTCTGGATTCTTAAAGATAGTTTTGACAATACCATTTCTAAGAGTGTAAAGTTCTAGAGGAGCTGTAGTATGGATGGGTCTAATTGTTGCTTGTTCTTTCTTGTAGTTGGTCAGCCAAGAAAGAGACATCAACTTGAGAAGATCTGGTTTAGGAATATTCTTTGGAATCTGGATGATGGCTGGAACATCACTTCTTGCAGCAATCACCATAAGGGCATCACCAATAGAGTTAGGTTGGTTGAGGTCTACAGCAAGATCATGTAACTTATAAATCATCTGGTAGCTGTCATAGCGGAGGCTACTTGTTCAGCTCCATCAATCTGGATCTGTACCTTCGGTAGTCCAGGAAGAGTGGGATCATCAAGTCTAACATTAAAATCTGGTGCAATGGTCAGAATGACAGATCCTGCACTTAAGGAACTCAGAATTGTTCCTATCAGTGCATCTTGATATTTGGTGTAGCTAGAATTTAAAAGAGCAATCCTGGCTCTTTTAAGAATCCTTTTTCTTCCATGGAGGGTGAGGCAAAGCCTTACAACACCAAAGTGAATATGAGAGTAACCTTGTCATTTCCAGAGATTAATCAAATCAGTAGAAATTTTCAAAGTTACATATTTTTCTTGAGAATTTGAACGAAGTACACACAGGTCCATCTGAGCTTTGAACGTATTCCTTGATAAGAGAAGACTGTCCGTGGAAAAGATATCTTAGTCTGTGAACAATGGATCTATCACAATGGTAAAGACTATATGGATTCATGAGATGAAGATGAGTTTCATCTATCCTGATGTTTTCAAAAAGATGAGTAAGTTCAACGAGGTTGTCAATTTTGTTGGAAAGAGTCTTTTTACATGAAGTTGGGATAGGAATAGAAGAGGAAAGTCGGACAGGTTCGATGGTGGATTCAAATAAGGTTTCCTTATTTGAGTAGATTTCTTTCCTACTCTCCACTACTGTCATACCTTATGATCCTTCTCCTTTTATTCTTGAGCCTCTTATACCTTCTAATCCTTCCCTTAATTTTGTTTTTCTATGTTGTAAAAATTTATCTATTTTTTAATAAAATTTCATATGATTATTTCATTATTAACTTAGCTAAATTTCATTTTAATCTTTTGTAGAATAATATTAAATTTCGTTATAATATAAATTAAATCCTGAATTCAGTTCATTCTCTTTTTTTTCACACACTATCCCACTCTGTATATAATTATCTTAACTTCATTCACTATGTTTTTCTACAAATCTTCATTCCTTCTCAGTCTTAAATAGAAAATTATGTAGTTTTTTCTGTTTTAGATCATAAAAGTCGACTGTCATAAGCTTAAAAGTTGACTGCTTATTTCCACGTTTTAGCACTCACAACTCTTCTTTTGTTTTGCTTACTGATTCAACCCCTTAATTTCGATTTTAAACCAATTTATAAAATACTAAATTAACTCTACCCAAAAACTAGACGAGAAGGATTATTAACGGAAAAACAATAGATATTTCGAAATTCTTTTCACCTCAGCATCCGTTGCTCTGTTCTTTTGGTTTCATCTTTCCTTCCTAAATCAAGCTCTCATATGGGTTAGATTTCCACCAATTCTTATCATGTTGGTCTGCTACTAGGATTCTTAAATGCCCGAAACCTCTCTGGTGGATTCTCTCACTACTTAACACCCATCTTAATTGGAGAAGTATCCTTTGTTTTTGGGAGCACTTCGGTTTCCTATCTCTCATGGTTTGCTCATGGGAAGGAGAAGGGAAGTTTTTGTTAGGATTCATTTTTACATAATCACAAACCAAACAGATAGATTCATAGAAAAC
The DNA here is from genome assembly GCA_037074585.1 of Biancaea sappan. NCBI lineage: Eukaryota > Viridiplantae > Streptophyta > Magnoliopsida > Fabales > Fabaceae > Biancaea > Biancaea sappan. The sequence goes on along the minus strand of CM073492.1, from coordinate 72,407,081 downwards.
TCAAGTGCAGAAAATTTCTTAAATCTATAATCTACTATTTGTAGATCGTGATAAGTAATAAGAACACAAAACAACATAAAGTACGTACCTTGATCCATCGTTAACCTGAAAAAGAATCGAATGAGGGTAAACTCTTATAGGAAGATATGGGTGGCTTTCACTCACTTTTTCTGATGGAAACACAACATGAACATAGAATTCAAGAAGTGAACCAATCCCATATAACCTAAGGAATCATTACTCATAACCATCTACACATTGATCGACCCATAGATTGACCCTTTTTTAATAACACCCCACCACTATTATTATTTAGGATTAGGTATCTACACATTTATTATTTTCAATAACACCCCAAACTAACACAAATATATATCAAATAGGTCCCTAACACAAATTAACGAAGATTTTATAATGGATCTAATTAAAGATAGCATTAAGATATATGCCCCAAAAAATATATAGACATATACAATAATTAATATGTCAGTCCACACAAATATTTATTAGCATTAATAGTTATTTATAAAATAAATAATAAATATATATAATATATTTAAAATAAAAATAACGCCAACAAATCTCTCACTTGGACTACATATGATTCTAAAATTGTATATTGACATATCATACATATATATAAACTCAAAGTGTGCACATTCTGCTATCTAACAGATACATCACAAACAATCTCGTCCACTAACTATATCAGCATAGAACCAAAGAGGCTTTCGTAACTAGTTGAATTGAAACTAAACCCAACAATGATCACAGTACTAACATAGCTAATGACATAGATCAAGTCTGGATGTATAGCATGAAAATTACATGTCTAGGATCTTTATACATGCCTATTTCCAACTGGTTCCTATACTTTCTCTACTTTATGCTAAACAGCAGTTGCTAAACCGCATTGAGAAAGCACAATACATATATCCAGAGTTCCCACACACAAAAACACAAATTATATATGAATAAATACACAGTCATATATACATATCAAATATCACAAAATAAATACACTGATCAAGTACAAATAAAATATACAAAACACTCAGATGTCTAAAGGTTCTACTACGCCCATATGAGTCCCATGCTCATAAAAAACTCTAGGTAGTAAACCTTTAGTCAGTGGATCCGCAATCATATGATCAGTACTAATGTGATTTACAACACAACATTATTCTGAATAATCTTTAACAACTAGAAACTTAATGTCTATTTGATTAGACTTAAGCAAACTCTAGTTGTTTTACTTGAATGGATACCTCATAACAGGCAAGCTATGAATTCTCCCACTTGGTTAAAGAAGCTATGAGTGTTTATTTGATACTTTCCAAGAATATAGCTCTTTCAGCCAACATGAACACATAGCCTGTTATGCATTCCACAAAAACAATATCAGAGTAATCGATGATCTTAAATTGATTTGACTTCCGATATATGAGCATGTAGACTTTCGTCCTCTAAAGATGCCTCATAACCCATTTAGCTCCCACTTAATGAGCCATGTCTAGATTATTGTGATATATGCCAAACACTCCCACAAATGTATGCCAAAACCGGACGCATACTCACCAATGCAAATAAGAGACTTCCCATAAACGAAGCATATGAGATTTTCTCTGTCTCCCTATATGTACGTCTACTGCATGTCAAATTAGCTCAAGACTTTCTAAATGTATGTCTTTTGTGATAAACCCAAAGTATGTCTAGTGTGATCCCTACAGATCTCAATCCTCAAAACAAAAGATGCCTCACTAAGGTCTTCCATTTCAAATTTATTTGAAAGAAAGGACTCAGTTTCACGCAAGAAAGACATATCATCACTAGCTAACAGTATGTCATTAACATATAGAACTAGTATTACAAGTTTGCTCTCACTCAACTTGAAGTATATGCACTGATCAACCGGATTCTCATTGAACCCAAAAGATGAAATCACCTGATTAAATTTCTGGTACCACTGCCAGGATACCTATTTAAGACCATAGATGGACTTCTTTAGCTTACATACAAGGTGCTTTGAATCTTTCAATTTAAAGTTCAACGGCTGTACCATATATATTGTTTCTTTAATGTCACCATTCAGAAATGTTGTTTTCATATCCATTTGATGTAGCTCCAAATCATAATGAGCTATAAATACTATTATGACTCTAAAGGAATCCTTCGTATAAACTGGCTATGAGAAGAGCCTTATATCTTTCAATATTACCTCTTGAGTCCCATTTGGTTTTAAATATCCATTTACAACCAATTAGTCTCGCACGACATGGTAATTCTACTAAATCCCACAACTTATTGTTAGCCATGGATTTCATCTCATCCCTCATGGCATCTATCCACTTTTGAGAATTACTAAGTGACATAACCTCTCATAAGTGACTGAATCATCTTACATGCCTATGTCAAATCCGTGCTCTTGTAAGAAAACGACATAGTCGTTTGATATAACATTTTTTTCTCTTTAGTGGATCTCTTTAAAGGCACTTCTACTTGAGGTTATTGCTGTAGTTCAGGTTCAAGAGAATGAATCTCTTGATCCTGAATAGGAGTGATCTCTGTATCAATTGTGTTCTATATGGGTTCCTCATTCATAGGTACAACCATTTCAGGTAATGTTACCTGATCAGACGTTCCCATGACCATAATAAGAATACTGGTGTATTCGTTCTCAAACATAATTTCTCTAAGTTGAATACTCCCACTATAACTAACATCCTCAATAAACTTGGCATTCCCTGTCTCAAAGAATGACCTAGTCGAAGGATCATAAAACTTGAAACCTTTCGATCTCTCAAGATACCCCACAAAGAAGCAGCTAACAGTCCTTGAGTCCAGCTTTTTCTCATTAGGCTTGTACGACCTAGCTTGAGCTGGACAATCCTAGACATGCAAGTGCCTAACATTAGGCTTCTTGCCTGTCGACAAGTCATATGGAGTCTTCTGTGCTACTTTACTCAGTACCCTGTTATGGATATACATCGCAGTCTTAAAAGCCTTAACCCAAAGTAACTCTGGTAGAGAAGAATGACTTATCATACCTCTCACCATGTCTTTAAATGTACGATTACACCGTTCAACTACACCTTTTTGACTTGGAGTCCCTGGCATGGTGTACTGTGGCACAATCCCACAATCAGCCAAGAATTTGGCAAAAGGCCTTAGACATTGTTCCCTTGATCCGTCATATCTGCCATAGAACTCACCTCCACAGTCAGATCTAACGACTTTAATTTTCTTGCCTAGTTGATTTTCAATTTCAGCTTTGAAAGTTTTGAATACATCCAACGATTGAGATTTCTCATGTAGCAGGTACATATACCCATATCTAGAGTACTCATCTATAAAGTTGATAAAATGCTATTGTCCATTCCAAGAAGTTGTAGGGAATAGACCATATATATTTGTATGAATCAATTCCAAAGTCTCACTAGCTCTAGCTGCACCTATTAACTTAACTTTTCTCATTTCTCCCTTAATGCATTCAATACAAATATCCATATCTTCGTATTGGATACTTGTAGAATACCATCTAACATAAGTCTTTGCATTCTCTATTTATAGATATGCCCCAAATGCTTATGCCATAGACTAGCAAAACTATCATCAATTAACTTATGTTTAGTACCAATATTCACAGAATGCATATTTTCAAAGCTATCAAATTTAACACAATTTAAACAATATAGATTATCAATCAATGAACCAGAAGCAATTAATTCAGAATTTAAGAACGCACTGAATATTCCATTACCAAATGAACAAGTGTACCTAAATTTGTCCAAACAGGAAACAGAAATTAAATTACGTCTAAAAGATGATATAACAAAAGTGTTCTATAATTCTAAATAACGTTCATTTCCTAAAGATAATCTAAATACACCAACAGCTTCCATAGTAGCTCGATTGCTATTGCCTATATAGATTTATCTTTCACTATCAATTAGCCTTCGGCTAGTTACGCAATCTTGCAAAGAAATACTAATGTGAATAGTAGCACCCGAATCTTCCAATAAAGTATTATTGGGTACTAAAGTCAAATTAACTTTAGAACTGACAAAGTTAAGATGCATACCCTTTTTTTTTAGCCATACAGTGAACTTGGAGCAATCTTTCTTGAGATGTCTAGCCTTCTTGTAGAAGAAACAAGTATACCCACATCTTGTTTCTTCTTTCCCTTTTGTTGAGATGCCTTAGGCACTGAATTGTCCTTCTCATTGGACCTCTTCCTCTTATTAGAAGAAGTCTTAGCACTATAAGAAGTTGCTAAGTGAGCACTCTCGACCTTGTCATGCTTAAGTCTCTCTTCCTCTTGCACACATTGAGCAATAAGCTCATTCAGTGTCCATTTTTCCTTTTGAGTACTATAGGAAACTTTGAACTGACTGAATTGAGGAGCCACAGAAATCAAAACCAAGTATATGAGTATGTCATCAGACAACTCTAACTTAAGTGCCCTTATCTTCTTGACAAGGTGGGACATCTCCATGATGTACTCATTAATGTTTCCTTTTCCCTTATATCTCATTAAAACCAACTTAATCAAGATAATGCTAGTTTTGACCTTTTCGTTTGGAACGAAACGGTCAAAGATCTCTTTTAAGAAACTCTTAGCCTCCTTCTTTTTTTGAATTCCCACCACGAATCGATTCAGGAATGGTGTGTTGCATGATCTATAGACTCATGTGATTTGAACATTCCCATTTATCAAATGCAGCCTTTTGATCAGTAGTACTACTACTAGTTAAGGCTGTTGGGTGTTCAACCCTGAATGCCTGGTCAAGATCCATGCAACCGAGCACAATCATAACGTGCTCCTTCCATCTTTTGAAGTTAGTATCACTCAACATGAGAATATTATTCATATTGGCAGAAATAGCAAATACTACAACAGAAAAAAACCAATAATATGCTCAGGATAATAGTCATATATATACATCATACACAAAGTATATAAAATATTAAACATGTGAAACACAACATAACTCTATTTAACAAATTAAAGATATAACACAAAATTCACATGATCGCATAAGGTTTTAATCATTTTTGAGATGCCTAATACATCACCACCTATTAATCTTTGGACAGAATAAATGTATGTTAGTAGCACTCTCTATACAAATATAATTAATCAATTTGGAACTCTCACACTTACTTAACACATACATTCCTTTAGGCCGACACATATCAAGCAAGTTTCTCAAAATTTGAAAACTGAACGTGAACAGTGTGCCCCAAAATCTAGAAATTGTACTCATGAACAGTATGCAATTTCCTTCAACCATTTTCCAGAAATTGCTAAATGTTCTTCACGTTGATATTTCAAAATCACATTTCAAAATCCATTTGTCATGAATTCTGATGTGCCTAAAAGAGGACACAATCTATACCACAAGGAAAATAAAGAGAAGAAACCAACTCAACTAAATTGATAAGCCTATGGTGCCAGAATCAAGCTAAGATAGCTAGAATTCGCCACACCCCAGATTAGAGAACGGAATGAGAGTGATAAGAACTCTATGATTTTCAATATGATGTGCCTAAAAGAGGACACAATCTATACCACAAGGAAAATAAAGAGAAGAAACCAACTCAACTAAATTGATAAGCCTATGACACCACAATCAAGCTAAGATGGGTGAAATTCACCATACTCCGGATTAGAGAACGAAATGGGAGTGATAAGAATTCTATGATTTTCTCGCCACACTAACACAATTGTTAGATAAGACAAGATAGATGTGCACAAAGCAATCTGAAATATAATTCACTTAAATCTGATTATCTTACCACAAGGGGGCAAGTTCCCTTTTATAGATAACAAAAGCCAGCTGCCTCATTAATGCAACCACAACCACCTCATTAATGAGCCTACAACAACTACAGTTTCCCTACAGCCACCTCATTAATGACCTTAGCATACAACAACTACAGCCACCCTATAGCCACCTCATTAATGCAACAAAAACAACTACAACCACTTGGAAAGCTAAATGACACTACAGCAACTCTAAAAACATTAAATTACATCAGATTTTATATCCCAAAAATTCATGCACAAAATTTATTAAAAAAATAAGAAAAATCTACAGTTCTTTTATTCTTCTAAGTCCAAGCTTCTAATTTGGCCCAGCCCATCATTGCACACAAGTAAAGAAACCCAAGTCAATCCCATTTGATGCTTCTTGGCCCTTGAACGTGTTATTGGCCCAAGTATAGATTCAGCCTCTTATTCTTCAATGACAGTCCTCATGATCACATCATCTTCCCCTGGTTGAGGATTTGCCCTCAAATCCAGCTCCATGTTATCTTCCAAATAAGGGGTTAGGTCCCTTACATTGAATGGTGCTGAAACACCATAATCTCCTAAGAGATCAATTTTATACGCATTGTCATTTACCTTTTCTCCAGTACTTGAAAAGGACCATCAGCTCGTGGCATAAGTTTAGACTTCCTTTATTTAGAAATCTCTCTTTGTGTAGGTGGATCTAAACAAGATCTTCTAGGCTAAATTGAACATGCTTTCTCCTCTTGTCTACTGACTTTTTATAGGCAACATTTTTCTTCTCAATTTGCTTCTTTACTACCTTATGCATTTTCTTCATGAATTCACCTTTACTTTTACCATCCAAGCTAAGTTTTTCATTAATTGGAAGAGGTGCCAAATCTGCTAGTGTATTAGGATTAAATCCATACACAACCTCAAATGGAGATTTCTGTGTAGTACTATGAACACTTTGATTATAAGCAAATTCAACATGCGGCAACTACTCATCCAAATTCTTCAAGTTTTTACTAATAACACTTCTAAGCAAAGAGGAAAGAGATCTATTTACCACTTTGGTTTGCCCTTCAATTTGAGGATGATAGGTTGTGTTAAATAGCAGCTTTGTTCCAAGCTTCATCCATAATGTCTTTCAAAAATAGCTCAAGAATTTGGCATCACGATTGGAAACAATACTCTTTGGAATGCCATGCAATCTCACAACTTCCTTGAAGAATAAATCAGCAATATGAGAAGCATCATCAGTTTTGTGACATGAAATAAAATGAGATATTTTTGAGAATCTATCAATAACCACTATAACTGAATCTTTTCCCCTTTGTGTTCTGGGTAATCCAAGCACAAAATCCATGCTTAGATCCATCCATGGTTGATCTGGAATAGGCAATGGCATGTACAAGCCATATGCAGCCTCATTACTCTTTGCTTTCTTGCAAGCAACACATCTTTCTACAATCCGATGTACATCCTTCATCATATTGGGCCAATAGAAATGCTCTTTCAACGTTTCAAATGTCTTCTTTTCACCAAAATGTCCAGCCAGCCCACCTGCATGTAATTCTCTAACAAGCAATTCCCTAATAGAACAATTAGGAATCACAAGTTTCCCAAATCTGAACATATAACCATCATGCCTATAAAACCCTTTAATGGCCATTTTCTCACAAGCTGAATAGATTTTAGTTAGCATAGGATCAAGCAAGTATTGTTCCTTAATAAGTTCAAAGCCCAATAGTTTAGTGTTCAAAAGAGAAATCAAAGTATACCTCCGAGATAATGCATCAGCCACCACATTCGTCTCTCCCTTTTTGTATTTGATTACATAGGGGAAAGCTTCCAAATACTCCACCCAATGGCCATTTTCTCACAAGCTGAATAGATTTTAGTTAGCATAAGATCAAGCAAGTATTGTTCCTTAATAAGTTCAAAGCCCAATAGTTTAGTGTTCAAAAGAGAAATCAAAGTATACCTCCGAGATAATGCATCAGCCACCACATTCGTCTCTCCCTTTTTGTATTTGATTACATAGGGGAAAGCTTCTAAATACTCCACCCATTTGGCATATCTTTGATTCAGCTTCCCTTGCCCCTTCAAATGCTTTAGGGACTCATGATTAGTGTGAATGATGAACTCCTTTGGTAATAAATAATGATGCCATGTCTCAAGAGCTCGAATTAGTGCAAAGAACTCTTGTCCACCAAGTTTCTCACTAAAATAAGCAATGGGACACTTATCTTGCATTAAGACAGCTCCAATCCCTACTCCATATGCATCATATTCAATCTCAAATACCTTTGAAAAATTTGGAAGAGCTAAAATAGGTGCTGAACACAATTTCTCCTTGATTAAGTCAAAACTCTTTTGTGTAGCTTCGGTCCATTTAAACTCACAATTTTTTTTGATGCATGCAATTAATGGTGCGAGAATAATGCTGAAATTCTTCACAAATCCTCTATAAAAAGAAGCAAGGCCATGAAAACTTTGTACTTCAAAAATACTTTTAGGAATTGGCCACTCCTTGATTGCTTTTATTTTCTCCTCATCCACGTGCACCCCATGTTGAGAAACAACATAACCAAGGAAAATAACTTGGTCTTGACAGAATTGGCACTTCTTGAAATTGCCAAATAGCTTTTGTTCTCGCAATACTTCAAATACTTGCCTTAAATGCTCCTCATGCTCTTCAGAATTTTTACTATAAACTAAAATGTCATTAAAATAAATGACAACAAATAAACCTATGAATTTCTGAAGCACATGGTTCATTAGCCTCATAAAGGTGCTTGGGGCATTGGATAATCCAAATGGCATGACCTTCCATTCATACAGCCCATGTTTTGTCTTAAAGGTTGTCTTCCATTCATCTCCTTCCTTCATACGAATTTGGTGATAACCATTCTTCAAGTCTATCTTTGAAAACACTTTGGAGCCATGTAATTCATCAAGCATGTCATCTAACCTTGGAATAGGATAACGATACTTGACTGTAATCTTGTTGATTGCTCTGCTATCCACACACATCCTCATGGTCCCATCTTTCTTTGGCACCAATAAGGCCGGTACTGAACAAGGACTCATGGACTCCTGCACTTATCCTCTTTCCAGCAACTCATTTACTTGACATTGCAACTCCTTTGCCTTCTCCGGATTCATTCTATAAGCTAGCCTATTTGGTAAGGCAACTCCTGGTACAAGATCAATTTGATGCTCAATACCACGAATTGGTGGTAATTCCTTTGGTAGTTCTTCTGGAAATACATCACCAAATTCTTCCAAAAGCCTTTGAATTTGTGGTGGAAGTGATCCTACAATTTCTGGTACTATCTCCTTCAAATGCAACAAAAGAATTAAATTAGAGCTGGATAAACCTCTCTCAATGTCTCCTTTGTTGGCAAGTAAATTACTCTTCTTTTCAACTTCTTGTTGATGTGTCTTCAGTTGTTGAGGACTCAATGGTGCTAACACAATTTTCCTTCCATCTTTCTCAAAGGAATATGTGTTTTTAAACCCATCATGCAAAGCTCTTCTATCATACTGCCATGGTCTTCCCAAGAGCAAATGACTAGCACTCATTGGAACAACATGACATAGTACCTTATCTTTATAATTTTTTCCAATAGAAAATGGCACAACAACCTATTTAGTGACCCTCACAACTCCATCTTCATTCAGCCACTGCAATTTGTAAGGATGAGGATGTTTAGTTGTGGCTAAATTCAACTTCTCCACCAAAGTAGTAGAAGCCACATTTGTGTAGTTCACTCCATCTATAATTACACCACAAACCTTCTTTTCAACAGTACACCTTATGTGAAAAATGTTCTCCCTTTGCTCATCACTTGGCTTAGCTTGCAAGTTTAGAGCACGCCTTATGACAAGAAGTTCTCCCTCATCAGCATACACCATGTTGTCCTTATCAGAACATTCTTCCATAACTCCTTCAATGGCCGCCTCATCTTCTCTTACCACTTCTCCATGTGTGTCTTGGATAATCATTACCCCACGATTTGAAACATTTAGATGCGTAATGCCCATGACCAAGACATTTGAAGCACTTTACATCTCTACTCCTTTTAGGAGGTTCTGAATCAGCTCCCTTTTCTTTCCCTTTTGATGAACTTGATGGAAGTTTTGAAGACTCCCTCTTCTCCACCTTTTTTTTCTTCTCCTTTAGATGCAACCCATGATGGTGTTGTAGAGAAATTTGTGATTTTATTTCTAGTTGGCTGTGACATTTGCTTACTAGAAACTCTCTTCCTTTGTCTCTCCACCTTGATTGCAAGTTTAATAACATCTTCAAGGTTACATAATTTTGTAGTTCCACCAAATCACCAATCTCCCTATGCAAACCACAAATGAACCTTGCAATTGTTTGCTTTTGAGGTTCATTCAGTTCACACCAAATCATTGACATCTCAAACTCTTTCACATAGTCTTCTACACATATACCTCCTTGTCTCAAAGATTGAAATTTGAAGAAGAGTTCTTGCTTGTAATATTCTAGCACAAATTTTCTTTGCATAAGTTTCTTCATTAGCCTCTAATTTCTAACTTCTTCCTCACCATCTCTCGTCCGTTGGTTCTTCAAATTCTCCCACTATAAATTGGCGTAATCTATGAATTCAAGAGCTGCAAGATGATATTTGGTTGCCTCCGAGTACTCATGGCACTCAAAGACCTTCTCTACACACTGCACCTACTCCAAAAATTCCTCTGGAGAGCTACTTCCCTGAAAAGTAGAGACCTTTATCTTAATCATCAATTCTTGCTCTCTTTGCTGCCTCCTTAGCCTTGGAGACCTTTCATTTTCTGTATTGCTTTCTTGGTACGATTGCTCTTCATTTCTATTTCTTCGCTGTTCACGCTTTGGTTGATGGTTTAGCCTCTCCATTTGTTCTACCAAACGATCCAATTGCTCCATCATTTGTTGTTGAGATCTCTCCATTTGACTTTGAGACCTTTCCAACTTCAGAATTTGAGCTTGCTCTAAAGTAAGCCCCATAGGAATTGGAAGTTCAGAACTGTTATCTCCAGACATGATATTTCTCTCTAAGTGTTTTACTCTCAAGTTACAAGAGTTTTCCCACACGAAACCACCGCTTTGATACCAATATGATGTGCTTAAAAGAGGACACAATCTATACCACAAGGAAAATAAAGAGAAGAAACCAACTCAACTAAATTGATAAGCCTATGGCGCCACAATCAAGCTAAGATGGCTAGAATTCGCCACACTCCAGATTAGAGAATGGAATGGGAGTGATAAGAACTCTATGATTTTCAATATTATGTGCCTAAAAGAGGACACAATCTGTACCACAAGGAAAATAAAGAGAAGAAACCAACTCAATTAAATTGATAAGCCTATGGCGCCACAATCAAGCTAAGATGGGTGGAATTTGCCACATTCCAGATTAGAGAACGGAATGGGAGTGATAAGAATTCTATGATTTTCTTGCCACACTAACACAATTGTTAGATAAGAGAAGATAGATGTGCACAAAGCAATCTGAAATATAATTCACTCAAATCTGATTATCTTGCCACAAGGGGGCAAGTTCCCTTTTAACAAAAGCCAGCTGCCTCATTAATACAACCACAACCACCTCATTAATGAGCCTACAATAACTATAGTCAACCGATAGCCACCTCATTAATGAGCCTACAATAACTACAGTCTCTCTACAGCCACCTCATTAATGACCCTAGCCTACAACAACTACAGCCACCCTATAGCCACCTCATTAATGCAACAACAACAACTACAACCACTTGGAAAGCTAAATGACACTACAGCAACTCTAAAAACATTAAATTACATCAGATTTTATATCCCAAAAATTCATGCATGAAAATTATTAAAAAAAAATCTGCAGTTCTTTTATTCTTCTAAGTCCAAGCTTCTAATTTGACCCAGCCCAACATTGCACACAAGTAAAGAAACCCAAATCAATCCCATTTGATGCTTCTTGGCCCTTGAACGTGCTATTGGCCCAAGTATAGATTCAGCCTCTTGTTCTTTAAGGACAGCCCTCATGATCACATCAAATTCTAACTCAAAATTATTCAAAGAATTGATTAAAACATTAAATAAACGGTAAAAATCACCCAAAACACTCAAATTTGGATTTAATTAGGATATCCCAATATTTAGGATTCATCTCAAAAAATCCCCAGTTTTCACAAATTTTCAAAATCTGATTTATTCCTTTAAAAATTTATAAAATAAGATGCGAAAATATAATTTAATTAGGAAATTAACACAAAAGAACTCTAAAACTTCATTATTTTAGCAAAATCAAAATTTTACACATATAGGGTTCTTTACAGAAATTTTAATTTATGAACCCAAATTCGATTTTGAAACAAAATTGATCTTTATTACTTATCAAAATCAACCAGGCTCTAATACCAAGTGTTAGGATTATTTTACATAATCACAAACCAAACAGATAGATTCATAAAAAACTCAAATGCAGAAAATTTCTTAAATCTATAATCTATTGTTTGTAGATCGTGATAAGTAATAAGAATACAAAAGAAATAACATAAAGAGCGTACTTTGACCTATCATTAACCCAAAAAAGAATCGAAGCATGGTAGGCTCTTCTATAAAGATATGGATGACTTTCACTCACTTTTTCTTATGGAAACACAAAATGAACCATAAAATTCAAAAAGTGAACCAACCCCACATAATCCAAGGAACCACTACCCATACCCATAGATTGACTCTTTTTATAAGAACACCACATCACTATTATTATTTTTAGGGTCAGAAATCTACACATTTATTATTTTCACTAACACCCCAGATCAACACAAATATATATCAAATAGATCCCTAACACAAATTAATAAAGATGTTATAATGAACCTAATTAAAGATAGCATTAATATATATGCCCCAAAAAATATGTAGACAGATAGAATAATTAATATGTTAATCCACACAAATATTTATTAGTGTTAATAGTTATTCATAAAATAAATAATAAATATATATATAATATATTTAAAATAAAAATAACGCCAACAGTTTATACTCAATAGCTCCCCGTTTTCGTGTTCTGAAAACAGAATATGATATAAATGGTGAAAGGAAGTCTGAAGAATTCTCAAGTTGACAGGCTGGATGATGCGTGGATGACCTGTGTTGCTTCATGGTCAGGAACGGGGAAGGTGATGGAATCACGTAGAAGACCACTGATTTGGCCATTTGTCTCTTTTGGCTAAAATTACTAAAAGGGCTCCTAGAAGCTTTCCTCTGTTCAATTACCTCCCTAGAGTTTTGGTAAAATTCCACTTTTGCCCCCTACTGTTTCTATTTTATTTTATTTCATTTTTATTTAACCTTTATTGTTTAATGATTCTATCAGTAAAATCCTTATTTTAGATTACTATTTAGTCCTATAATAATTTTCTCAAAATACTAAATTAGCTAGGAATAGTATTTTATTTTCTTAAAAGTCCTCTTTGATAATGATTTTTCCTAAAATATAAAATTATCTACTAGAAATTAACGGGAATATTATATCAATCTCTTAATAATTTTCTCTTAAAAATTTCTAATTCTTGGAATTTTCTTAATATATGTTTCTTTATTTAAATCCCAATAAGATATTAATTTTTAAGATATTACATTACGTGATACTACTACATAGACCTAGTCAGACATAGATACATGTCAAACTCTTAGGTCCATGACATGAATATTTTATTTAGGACCAAGAATATCCAATAAGGAAGAGTACAACAAACTTGTCTAGTCTTGTTCTTATCATCTAGTACATTTAACTCTTTCATTGAGAATAATGAATCCCCTCTTATATATCTTCATATATGCAACACCATACCTAACGTCTTGAAGAAAAGAATTATAAAAGTTGTCTGTCACAACCAAATTTTCAAAATCACAAATAATTTGTCTCTTTTCAAACAACCTTTCCAACTACATACTACCATGCTTCCTTTCCATTCAACTAGACTTGCATAGTGTGTAAAAGAAATTCCAACACTAATCATTTTATATGGACTCTATCAAAACTTAGATGTAGTAAATTTCATAACATAACTTGATATATAAGTGAGGAATTTTTATTTTAAAAGAAAAATGGTCAACAATTGCATTTTCCAAAGAATACCTAGGATATAGCAAAGTAGACAGTCATCGAGTCCAGATCAGTTGCTTCTCCATAAGGAACAAACAATTGGATTGTCAAAGTGGCAAACTCTTTCAGTAGTAGTTTTTGACGTTGCTGATTCTTATAGTTGTTGGTTTTTACTGTTGCTGCAAGTTTCAATAACGGCAAAAACTGTAGTTGAAAGTGCTGTAAAAAAAAATTTTTTAGTATCACTTTGAGCAACGATTTTTACCATACTGTAAGACTGCTGAACAAATTTGTCCCACTTTTTTAACTATAACAAAATCGATGAGCATTTTGCTCGCATAGACGAGTAGCTAATCCAAAAGCACACTCACCTGGATGAGAACTTAGGATCCTAAACCTCCATAAGGCCCATACAATACTTTCAGAACCAGCTTCTTCCTGTGGTCTTGGAAATCCTAAGACGCAGGTTATAGAAGAAAGGTAAGGATTAAAATAAATCATTGAAGTTCAGAACCAGCTTCTTCCTGCGGTCTTGGAAATCCTAAGACGCAGGTTATAGAAGAAAGGTAAGGATTAAAAGAAATCATTGAAGCTAGGTCGGCGAAGAACACTGTAGCACACAAGATCCCCCTATTGCAGCTGAAATCGTGATAACAAAGTGGCTTTCTCTCGGATGCCTCCTGCTGCTACTTAATTAACTACTGCTGTGTTTTCATAACAACTCGGCCAGCAACTCACACTAACATCCAACAGTAACAATTCAGCCTTCTACTCGACCCCAACAATTATTTAATCATATATAAACATTTCTTAACCAATTTACAACACAATCATCTTGTAACTCTTGCAAAGAAACCCGATAGATCGGTTATATCTTCATAGTTTCAAAACTTAAATTATTTCTGTTTCATTTTTCTGACTCACCCGAGATCGTCCAATTCCAAATTCCAGATATTTATTTCATTTTTCTGTTGGAACAGCAACTTATACAGTAACGCTCATCCAAAATAAACAGAAATCAGACCAAAATTTGCAGAAATAAGTCCATAACAGTACCCCTTACTCTCGGTTTATCCGTGTTGTAGAATTTACTTTGCTTGTTACGCCCACAATTAAAATTTCAGCATTTGAAATTATCCTCTTAGACTTCACAAACTCACGAAGAGTTCCCTCATTCAACACGGTCAGAAAACCATTATCGATTGGAGAAGAAGAAAAGAAATTCGTCACTTACCTCTCGTATTCTCTATTCATCTCTTAATCTTTTCTTCGTTAAAGCTAATCTTCATTCACAAAGCCATCTGTTTTGGCATTGTCTTAGGAGTTAAATAAGTTAACTTATAATTTATTTGATTAATTTATAAAATTATTAAAAATATTCGATAAATAAATTTATTTTAATAATTTATAATTTATTTTAAAATATTATTTTAAATAATATATATATATATAATTAATTATATATATATATAATAATTTGAATTAATAAATCAAAAATAATATATTTATTTACATTTTTTATATATATAATTATTTTATATATAAAAAAATTAAAGTAATATAATAAAATATATATTTAATTAATTATATATATAATAATTTAAATTAAAAAATAAAAAATAAAATATTTATTTATATTAATTAAAAATTATAAAATAAATATTTTTATATTATTTTATATTTTTTAATTATTTAAACAATTAATTTTACTAAATATTTTTAATTCAATAGATTAATTTACAAATTTTAAAATAAAAAATAACTTATAAACTCCCAATTAGTTATTTATATCCTTTTCCTCTTCTCAAATTTTCTGATTGAAACTAGAATTTTTTTCTCCTTGGGTCAGGCGCACACACATGCACAGAGAAAAAAGCCATTCTGGAAGTAACAAAATTCAATGTTCGTTCTTACTCATTGCTCTGTATCAGTTTGCCACCAAGAACCACCACCTAACCAGTTGATCCGAAGAAGTAATCTCACATGCAGTCGACTACGAGACCGAGAAGCGAAGAATGTGAGAGAGCAAACGGAAAAGGGAAGCTTCAACAAAATAACTCTGACTACTCTCACTTGTCTTGCTTCGCCCAACCGCCACCATTTAATTGCCCAGTTGGAGAAGAAAGAGGCCACATTCAGACGACATCATAACGGAGGAGAAGACAAAATTAAAGTCAATGGAAGAAGTGTCTTAAGTTAAAAATCTCTGGAGACTTCGAATATGTGCTGGCAGAGGAGAAGATATAACACGTGTTCACTCCAGCTTGCCCGACTGATTTACTTTTTCATGCTTAAATTGTACGAAAAAATATACTTTACTCTTATAAATTTTATATTATTTCAAAAATTATCTGTCAGTTAACTGACTGTTAATCAATTAAAGATTAATACTGATATAGATATTAAAGCATCATATCAACAGATAATTTATATGTCACATTTGTCCTCTTTCACTCAATTATCATATCTAATAGAATTATAACATGTGACATATGCTTAATTTTGAAGAAAAATCATTGTAGCACATGCACATCAAGATTCAAACTTAAACTTAAATAAAAGAAATAAGAACTCTTCACCATCTAACCACTAATACACATTTAACATATATTTGTAATTTTAATATATATAGAAACCTCCATTATTGTATTCAAAATTCAAAACAATATACACAAATTATTATATTTTAGAAAACAATAACAAATCTTATAATAAGAAAATATGCTATTATTTTACATAACTTATTTTAAATTATAAAAATTAAAAAATTTTAATAACAAATCTTATAATATAAATTTTATTTTTATTAAGTAAAATAATTATAAAAATATACTATACATATTAAAATTATTTTTTAATATAAAATTGATATTATAATTTTTAATAATTAATTAAATTTTATAATATCAAATCTTATATAAAATTTGATATATAATATCAACTCATTTTAAATTATATTAAAAATTAATTATTATTAAAAATATAATTTTCAAATTTTATATGAAAAAGTAATTTTAATATGCATAGTATATTTTTATAATTATTTTTAATATAAATTTTATTTTTATTAAATATAAATAATAAATAAATTTATATTGTAAGATTTATTATTAAAATTTTTAGATTTTTATATATTTTAAAATAAATTATATAAAATAATAACATATTTTCTTATTATAAAATTTTTTTATTTTTTATAAAATTTAATAATTTATGTATATTATTTTAAATTTTAAATATAATAACAAAAAATTATATATATATTAATTTTTACAAATATATATTAAATGTGTATTAATAATTAAATAATAAAAAAATTTTCCTTTTTATTTAAGTCCAAATTCGAAAGAACTAATATAACACATGAATTATCTATTAATGTGATGTTTCAGTACCTATATCAACATTTACCGACTAACAATTAACTAACGTAATTTTTGATACAATATAAAAATTCATAAAAGTATTTTGCTTAATTTTAAATTTCAAAAGAGCAAAATATATTTTTTCCTAAATTTTATAAGTGTCACATCATGCTCCGGGAGTAAGACCGTAAGCTTGAAGACCTAATAAACATTATACTCAATAATTGACGATATAACACCAGCTTTATTCCAAGAACCACTCATCTGAATGTAAACTCGACATAACACAAGCTTGAGCAAACTATCACAATGAGATATTAACAGTTACAACTCTAGATCCACATATCAGATAAATCTTAAATAAGCTCAACATAAACACAAGCTAGAATAAACTCAAATCTCAACTTTATTATAAAATATATATATATATATCTAATATACGTAAGAGTTCTGAGGTTTAACATATCACAAGCTTTTCATCTCCTATCCATGTTCAACTACACATACATATATAAATATATACATCTCAGGGTTTTCGGACCCTACCTATAGGATTACAAAGCTTCCTCTTAAGATTTTCAAATAAACAACAAAGGCATCAAGAAAATAATACTCGCCCAAGGTTCAATTTCAGCTCTAGAAGGCTGCTTCTAACCATGCTTACTCCGCTGGAGGTATCCTGAGACAACAGGCTATCTGTGGGGCAAAAGAGAGGGGTGATCTACGCCCTCAGTGACTAACAAATCTGTATTAGCTACACAAAACATAAAACTATACCTTGTTATCTCAAAATATAACTAAAATATAACTAAGTTGGAAATGGGTTAAGACAAAGCTTCCGAAAACCATGAAAAAACATTTGAGGGCTAATACTGTACCGTTGTGTATGTAAAAGGAAAGTACATCCGAGAGAAATAAGTTTAAAATTCATAAGCTTATAGTACTTCAGTAAAAATATCAGTCTTAAACTCAAGCTATGAAGTTGAGTAACTGAAATAACACGATATCATAAACTTATGCACATGATACTGATCAACTAGCATGCACTGTATATTATAGCTGAGTCTATTCCAACCTCCAATACATCTCCATAACCGTCATCCCGTCTCTCCATGCCTATGCTACAAGGAAAATGGGCTATAAATGTACCTCCGACTCCCCCTTTGCTGAATCTCAAGATATTGTGTCTGATGTGACGTATACCATGCATTCCGCTATGCATGAATGTCTCAACTATGCACTTCATTATTGCATAAATGCTCTATGAATCACAACTTCAGAATATTAAGCTAGTCATAAACCATCTGGAAAATATCATCAGGGGTTATACCGCTTTTGTTACTAAGCTAAAGAGAAAAGTAAACATTGCTCAAACTTATAAACAAGGCATATTTCTAAAACTTGTTTCTTCCCAAGCAAATGGTCAACTTACAGTAGATTATTAAATCAAGTTTACAGAAGGTTCTCATTTCATAAAACATACTCTTGATGATACATGGTCAGATACGTTAAAGATTAGATCAAGTAAGAAACTTTCTTAACAAGAAAAAAAATTCCATTCTTTTTAAGGAACCTTTACCAATACAGATCGGTTACTCACCTACAAGAAGACTAAATCTCTACTAAAACATTGGCGAAATCAACTCAGTTCCAAGATCTTAACACTTCCAAGGGTCTCGGGTTATCTAGGCTTTTAGACAAAAACAAGAAAGGAAAACAGATCAGAAGTGACGAAGAGACTAGACCAAGTTTGCTGCTGACCAGACAAGATAGAGCAGCCCAAAATACAGCACCTAACAGCCCAAAATTCTAACCAAACGATACATTTTTACATGATTATCTTGCATAGATATCTTCTATGAGAAATCATCAACTTCGGAGATCAAACTACTGACATTTGGGTCCATAATCTCAAATTTGTCAACACATCTTTGTTTACAGCACAGATTTGGGTTCCGAATTCCCCAAATATTCTGAGAATGATTAAAAGCTTTAAAAATCACCAAATTTAGTAAAGTTAATAGCTACAGTAAAACTTTCAAGGGTAAATTCCACCATTTGACCCAAAAAGATGCCGTATTAGTAACTACTCGTCAGTGCAGTCTCAAATTCGTAGAAGTTCTGTTATTCACTTCATAGGCCCACCAAAAGAATTCCAAATGCTATGAAATTTGATAGAAAGTTGCCTTAATGTCTTCTCTAGGTGACATAAAAGGTTTAGGGCAGTTAAACAAAACCTTATTTCCATCTGGTCAGATTAGACCCTGAGTTAGACTATGTATGGTTTGTATGGTAGTAGACTAGGTAAAACACTTCCAAAATTGTTTCAAACTTTCCGGTTTGAACAAGTAACATATCAAAAGCTCCTCATAAAAATTTTAATATTTAATAGCTTCATTTGGTCACTCAAAATACATAAAAATACTGTCCTGTTTTCTTCACAGTTCACAAATCTTAACCATAGTTTTTATGCACATTGCACATTCTATTCTGCCATAGTAGTCCCAAGACACAAACAGTCTAGGATTTCCACATTCAACACACATGCAGCCAAAACAGAATCCATTCAACCAACACAACAGAAATAATTCAACTGACATTACCTGTTTATATCACAATGAACACAACTACGATTCTGCAGGAAAAACCAAATTGACCAGCTATATTCCACGGTTCTTCCATTCAGAAATTCAGCTCTTACTTCAGCCATCATTTCTAAATTTCTCTACTGTTTTCCAATTAACTCTGATGAATAATTTATTTTAACAGCAGCACATTCACCCAATCAGAAACAATTAAAAGAACACGACTCACACATGCAGAAAAATCCCAAGTAATTAGCTAGGAACTCTCGGTTTTTCTCACAAGTTGGCCTTACTCTGCTTTCCTCTCTCAGTCAGTCCAATATTCACAATCATTCTTCAGACTTAACATAATCAGATTTTTTTTTCCATAACCCAGAAAAAAATGGCAACAACACAGAAGAATTTCAGCTATATTTTTCTGCAGATGGAAGCCACGAGTTCGAATTATCTCTCGGTCGAAAGCCTCTGTTTTCCCATCCTTCCTACAGCTCTCGGGTACGGTATCTTCAAGCAGCTAGCTCGGCTTCTAGCTCCAAAAAAAAGTTCAGATTGAAGGGTTAATTAGTTTCCATTTTCTTCCTTCCATCACACATGCATGGGAAAAAGATGAGGAAACTGAACAGAACATTTTACCTTCCCTTTCCTGCTGCAACGCTCTTCTGCTGCCGTATTCAGACGAGAAGCTCACATGCACGGAAATGGGTAAAGAGAGGAAGATGAAACGGATGTGGCTGGAGGAGTAAAAGGCACAAGAGCTGAGTTTCCTTTTTCCTTTCTGGAGACTTCTATGTAATGTCGGTGAAGAAGGGAAACAACACGTGTCCCTTTTTTTAACTTCATCTGATCAATTTTCCCAAGCTTAAACTGCATTAGATTCTTTTATTATTTTTTTCTTTTTCTTTTATTTTTTCAATGTTTTGTTCCTTTCGGTCCTTGCACTCTTTTCTTAAAATTCGAATTAAGCCCAAAAAGGCCCAAATTATTTATACGCATATAACTATCTTACCATTTTGCGAAAATTTCCTCATATTTCCCAGCAAATTCCAAATTTCAAACTTTTAAATTCATTTTCACTCAAAACAACCCCGCAAGTTTATGTTCATTATCCTTGTCTTCTCTCTGAAGATTACCTCAAACACAATGCGTGTTACATAAAACCCCATTTTTTCCTATGTGTCATTTCACTTGGGTCCTTGAAACTTTCTTGCTTAGATTTAAATTCAGTGGCAGAGCCATGTATAGGTGAGAGGGTGCAGAAACTTTACAAATCTTCATGTAAATATTTTTTTTCATTTTACCCCCTTCTTTTTTTTTAAAACTCTCTTAATATTTTTTTGAATCCTCTTCAATGACTCAATCCCTCTCTACTGCTCATAGTCACGAGACCCCCACTCCCCAGAGTCATAAAATTTTTTCTTAATAATGGTTAATTTCTCTTTCCATTGTTATAGACCTCTTTATAAAAGTTTGAAATTTAGAATTTTTTACATAGGTCTAATTCTATCAAATTAGTTGATTGATTATGTAATTATGATCATGAATAATATATTTGTGAAGTCAATTTCATGAAATTTTTTCTTGATCATGATTAATTTAACATTTCATTATTAGGGACTTCTTTGTAAACGTTTGAAATTTGGGGTTTTTTTACATAGGTCTAATTCTATCAAATTGATTGATTGATTATACAATTAGGATCATGAGTAACATATTTTTGAAGTCAATTTCATGAAATTTTTTTTTATGATGGTTAATTTCTCATTCTATTATTAGGGACCTCTTTGTAAAAGCTTAAAATTTAGAGTTTTTGTACATAGGTCTAATTATATCAAATTGATTGATTGATTATGCAATTAGGATTTAGAAGAAGAAATATTTTTTTGTAATGAAATATTTTTAAGAGAAAATTATCATCAAATGAGTAATAAATTAAAATTAATTTAAAAGAATTGTCATCAGATATATAAAAGCGAATGAAAATTTTAATCCCTCTAACCGAGAGGTCTTAGATATACCACTGTTTAAATTGTCACCCAAAAACCATAGGTTCCATTTAAATACTCTTTGCTACTTAATCTTTTATACTAAAGTCAAGAACCCTTGCATTATTTTTATTATTTTTTATTTTAAGCCTTAAAAATTCACTTTTTACAAAGTAGTCCTTACTTGGAAAGTTTAAAAAGGGGCCTCGGATATAGTATTAGTAATGTCATAATTTTCCACTAAATTTTAATTACTAACCAAAATTTCCACCTCACTACCTTGATTAAATTCCCTATTTTCCAATATAGGGATCAAAGATTTTTAATTAAGTTCAAAAGTTTCAATTTAGTCATATAATTCCCTTAATTTCACTCTAAAAGCTCACTAGAGGTTCCTACATAGTTCTCAGGCGTTACAACTCAAGATTGTAAAAAGAGAATTTTCATCATCTATAATTAACAACAATTCACAACAATATCATGTTACCTATTTACACCATGTTTCCAAACATTCTAGAGGCTACATAACAACTAAGCTAATGAAATATCTAAAATCATGGGTTACAAAAGAATCAAAATAGACATTTTCCATAAATATTAAATTTACAATCCAAAAACATGTCACCCTAAGCAACAACTATACGACTACAAAGTGGCTCTAGATATTCAGAACTAAGGAAAGTCTAAACAAGGACCAACCCTGGAACAAAAAGGCACATAACTTTAATTACTCCACTAATCCTCAAGTTCATACTCTACTAATAAAAATGAAATTTTGTAAATGTAATTAATTTTGTGAAAAACCGGTCATAAGATTTAGAAACAAGTTATTACACAAAATCAAGCAACATACATAAACATCCACACATCAACACAACAAAACAACCCATCACGCTCCAAAATCGGGCATGTGATTAGCACAGTATGTAGTACCTGTGGTTTTGTGGCGCCCTGAGTAATAAAAATTTAAGCCAATATCGGTTTGGAAGAAATCCCTAGGACCGGACTAAAACTTTCTCCTTAATAAATAACTTTTTGAAATGGTGAAATTTGAGCTATAATATTTGGGGTCTTTGTGAAATTATTTTAAATTATTCCTTTTGTGTAATGGTTTTGGCACAAATAAAATGTGACGATTATAATAGTGTTGCTATGTGGCTAGTTATTGTTGGAAGTTATTTGTTTCTCTTTAATATGTGGTAAAATTTCTTTTCATGCAAAGGTTGAGACACTCAAGAACCCTTGTATAGGGATATGAGTGTAGAACACATTTTACATGTGTTAGTGCATTTATTGGTATTGCTTATAAATGGTGGGGAAATATGGAAATCGCGTGTGTTCATGGGAATTGTGATGGACATGGGTACATTAGAATTAAAATGAAGAAGGAAGGGTTGGTGATTAATTTTAACTAGAATATAGAGACCCTTCCCTTTCATCTTTGACTAAGTCTTATAAGGGGGGTCATATAGGGACACTGAGGGAAATAAAAACAAGTGGAGTATATTAAAACACTCATATCTCTAGCACACTCCCCATATGCATGACACTTCCCTACTTCACCATCAAAATCCACAGTTTCTCTACCTTCCTCTCTTCTCTCTCGTAAGTTGAAGCAATTGTTAGTTTGGGTGGCATTGTGAGCTTGGAATTTGGAAGAAACTTAAGATAAGTCTTTTGGAACTCTCTTCTTCCCCTCTATTTTTGTTGGTGAATGAACCCTAAGTGCTGAATTGGTTTTTAGGGGAGATTTAAGTGTGATTTTCATGTATCCTCACAAGATTTTGGTTTCTTAATCTTCCCTCTCTCAATCCTTGATGGTTTGGTTGTCCAAAATGGGTTGGGTGTTTAATTTCCATAGTAAAATCCATGCTCATATCAAAAAAACAAAAATGGTAGGGTTTCAAACAAATTTGGATTTGATTCTTGAATTACAAGATGGAAATGAGTTTTGGAATGTGTTTCCCTAGACTAAATGCATGTTTGGATGGCCAAAACATCAAGTAAGCGTTTGATTTTGGGTTAGGATTAAAGGGAGGAGGTTTAAGGAAGAAAAAGAAGCTTAAATCGTATTTTTCTGTCAAGGTTACTGCAGCTACCATCACTATAGCGATAAAAAATGTCACTACAGCGATGGATATATTGCTGCAGCGATGTATTTGTCGCTGCAGCGCCTGAAGTGGTTGCTACAGCAGTAGCTTCTACATCCAAATTGTCCTTCTCTGTTCTTCACCACTATAGCGACGGATCTGGTCGCTACAATGATAGTAATTTGGCTTAATTATGGTTTTGACTTCTTTTTTTTAATCCTAATTTGTAGGGCTTAATCCTAAAGCATTGTGGCTATCACCCTTGAGCTTTTCATCAAGATTTGACAATTTAACTTTAAGGTGAGGGATAATTTCTACCTTTAACTTGATTATGTGGCAAACCTATATTTAATGAATTGAAATTGAAGATACAATGATCATATAGTTGTATGTATAAATTCGAATGTTGGTATATATGGATGAGTTTTTGTGATATTGAATCACAAAGAATGATTTCCATTCTCATTTCAATGGTGAACTTACTTGGAATAACGACATTAAACCCAAGCATTCACCCCCTCAGTCAGCGCCCAAAGCAACTCTTGCTTTCCTAGGGTTTAGAAGGGGTGAAATCATCGAAAAGAGGAGAGAGTTTCACTTACCTCTTTCTCCCAATACAACAAATGAATCACTTGGCTGAGATGTTAGCAATGTAGAAGAGAAAATTAGGGCTGGTAATGTTGAATATGTATATGTGTCGTGGGGTGGGAAGAAAGCACCTAGGAGTGTTGAGTGTACATGAGCCATGAGGTGAAAGAGATAAGTCAGAATTTTAAATCAGTAAAGCATAATGGATGAAAATGCCCCTCCACTAAGAGACTAATCATGAGCTATGCCTTTAGTTATGATTTTAACCAAAATATGACTTGCACACATTAAACCTTCTCCAAAAATTACAATAATTATAATGAGTTCTTAGGTAAAATAATTTCCATTATAAAACTTTAGTAAATTCTAAATTACCTTTCATTTTAGTTCCTAAATGAAAGTTTAGTTAATATTCTCCATTATGCAAGCGAATAGTTTGTCTACACTCCAGTAAACCCAAAATTATAGGGCAAAATAAATAACATAAAATACACAGTAGCCTCCAAAAATACATATGCAAGCATGACATGCCAGAAAAATTACAATACACATATAAAACCAAGTCTCTCATGCAAACATGCAAATAATGAGTATTACACATTACAAGTGCATACTTCCAAATTTAAACAGCCTTAGAAGCTCACATACTCACTCTTCAAAATTTTTGAGCATGCCCAAAGAGAATCCCTCGCATGAGCCTATACCGGCTCTGGCCAGTACAAAACTCACCTCCTTATTTATGACCCCCAAGTCAGAGAATGGTCACGTAGTGTCACGTCCCAAAATTTGAGCACGTGACCGGCACGGAAAGTGAATTTCATTTCACCTCCGTAAGCCTATCTTTCTCTTAAAAATCATACAATTATTTTTCATGCAACCAAAACGAGTTCTCTATACATACTACAATTACTCACATTACATCACTGAATGAACCTACCCGATTACAGAGATTTCTAGATTTATACAACTTAGAAAAAAAACTTAACTATTATACCTTTATCCTGAACAAATGAAAAGGTAATTATGGACTAAGGATCCATAATTCCTTGTTCCGATATTTACCTTCAGCTGTCAACTGTGAAAAAAATATCAATAAGAGGGGTATGAGCAAACCACGTGCCCAGTGAGTAGATAACACAACACTATGACAAAAAAATATCATACATCATAATGATAACATGCAGCAGTCATATGTAAATCGATCATCATATGATATGATATTATTCGTAGTACTTCACGACAATATCCAAATAAATCAAATACATTTCAACATAATTCAAAAGTTCACAACAACAATCGGTGAAATCAATTTCACACAAATTTCCCGTACCAACCGGGTCGTCCAGAATACCTTTGGATCGTTGCCCGCGGCCCCTGCCGCATCCACCCTTATCGCTCCATTTATAATCTCCACCCTTATAACTTCACATAAATTTCTCCATGGGGTGCACCACCATGCCTTTCCTTTCCAGTCAAACACAATCACAATCATATATAAAAACATCCTCAATCATAATCTTGAGCCACATACACAACTCAGTCATTTACAATTCAAGCCACAACATAATCAATGTGGTTCCAGCAACATAGCATGTATACAGCATAACCCATAATATAGAACAATTATTCAACTCAGTTCACATGCCATTCACAATCCATTATATAACCTTCATTCATGAGAAAATAAGAAAATATAATTATGTACATTACCAGACACGTTCCACAATTGATTATGCCTCATCGTTCCACATCATCCTCTTCAAACTTGGATATACAACATATTTCCACTATGATGCAAAAAGTCAATAACAGATATTTAATCATAGCAAGTATTAACCCGCTCACCTGGATTTCACGCTCTCGGCACTCCCACTTTGCACCTTGACCATTCCTATTGTAACCAGACAAAAACCATCAGGGTTACGAAATAGAGAAATTTCCTACCACTACTCTCGACCTTTACTCACATCTTAAGTCATAACTCCTAATTGGTAATGAATATCTAAATGAAACTTATACCATTAGAAACTAGACTCAAAGAGCTTTCCAACGATATAAAGTTTGCCCAAAACGGAGTCCGGATGAAGAAGTTATGGCCGATTGAAAATGAGCTAAGGTTTTCCGGCACACCTGGCACCTGGGCGCCACCTATGCCCGGCGCCTAGGCGCCCCACGTGGCGCCTGGGCGCCATGCCTTTCTCTTCCCCACATGTCCTTGGCGCCTAGGCGCCACACATGGCGCCTGGGCGCCACGATCGCGACCCTTCGCGACTTTCTCTCGGTTTTGGCCCGAATCTGGCCAAATCTTCACCGTTTTTCATGATTTCTTCCATAGGATCTCACCCTTAATGTCTAAGGAGCATTTAGACACCAAAATCAACAATTTTAATCGAGAAACGAAGCCGAAATCTCGATTTTACCTCAAACACTCTTAAAACTAGAAAATAGAGAAAAGCTTAAGAAATAGAAATTTCTACCTCGATTCCTTGCTTTGCCTATGTTGCTTGGCTCCTAGAGGCTCGCCCCGTAGCCCGAGATCCAGCCTCCAAAGCCCGATTGTAGAGTTGGAGTGTAGAGAGAGAAATTAGAGAGAAGGAAGAGAGAAAGTGAAGAGAGAGAGAGAGGAAAGGAGAAAAATGAATAAAAAATAGGTGAGGCCACCTATATACTCGCCCGGGGTGAAATTATCACTTGCTCTGCAATTGACCCTCAGTCAAGACTAGTAAAAGCAAATTCATAAAATCTCACCTCAGGTGTTTCTAAATCCTCGGTGCCCTACAAATTTCCTTATTTCACTTTAGTCCCTCTCAATATCTCAAACTCCACTTTAACCTCGAATCCATCATCTTTTCGGTACCGGACTCATAATTCATTCCCATAAGCTCTATTTTTCTTCTCGGGTTCCTACTTGGTCATTTCTCAAAAGTCCTCTATACTTTCTTTTCTTTTCACTTTAGTCCTTGAGAATCTGTAAAAATTTCCTCAATTAAAAATTAAAATTTCTATTCCCACATTTTCTTCACTAATTCAAAAAGCAAATTTTTCACGTAATTAAATTTTTCACTAAACTTCAAATTAGACTTTAAATATTCATATAAATTCTTGGGATATTACATTCTTTCCCCCTTAAAAGAATTCGGTCCTCCGAATTCAAAACTTACCTCAAGGTTGAAGCAAATGCCAATATTTTGTTTATATCTCATTCTCTCTCTTAGAATTTTCACAATCAAGTACAAAATATAACAAGTTCAACATATTTTTATTTCTAATACATAAGTTACAGGCAACAAGCTGAACTTGATTTACAAAACAGATAATTTTAATACGTAAACATTAGATCAAACATCAGCTTTAGGTACAAACAAAAGAAAAGATAAATTAAGAACGAGGAGGCTTTTGAAATGCAGAAGGTGCTCCAGGTCTAGAAGAAGAAGGTGCTTCAGACCTTAAGGAGGAAGTTAATCGTTGCAGCCTAGAAAGAGTTTCTGGAGGAAACGTCTGGAAAATTTGGCGAAGTGCAGAAGTCACTCCATTCATACAGTCAATACATCTCGCTTGTTGGTCACGAAAATTTTGAGTTGCAAACATCGAATGTTTATCAACTCTATTCGCCAACTCCCTAAAATGACGATTCAAAAGCTTCTCTTGTTCTACAAAGAGACAATTTATCAATCTCTCCTGGTCCTCAAAGTGGCAGTTTATCAATTTTTCCAAGTCCTCCATCTTTTGTCTCATAAGCGCAAGCTCATTATTAGATGTTGCTGTGCTAACATCCTCTAGCTCTACTACATCCCTTTTTCTTTTCTTAGCCTCTGGTGACTCTTCCATGGATCTCTTATTCTTATAATTCTTCAGGCTAAGATTTAGATCCAACTCTACCTTGCCAACCTCAAAGTTTAAATTGAAAGATTTATTGCCGGCCATATTTTTCTGAGCTATAAAGGTTGTATAGAAGGAGAAGTTTGATGCTAGAAAGCTTATAGATATAAACTCTTAGTGTAGTGAGCAGCGTAATGGGGCATCCATTATATATAGACGAAATTTAGGGCTACAAAACCTTTACATCATACTCTAAATATGACCTACAGACCTTATCCGACGCAATGCCAACGGTCTCTGATAAGCATGCCAGAAAATAACAAAATATAATCAAATACAAAAGATTTCCTCAAAAATTTCGGCTAACTTTTGACTCTTGCTCAAATTATTAAACTAATCGCCGCTTCAATTTATGACTTCCTAACTATGTATTTGTCATATCCAATAATTCTAAATCGAGATATTACTCCATGAACGGGTAGCTTCATATTAACCTTATCTAGGTTTCTAATCCGTGACTTTGCCCTAAGCTTACACATTTTCAAACATACATATTAAAATAAAAACTTCTCACATCTACACATCAAGCGTTCCATAAAGTGAGAAAAATTTTACCTTTCACTTGCCTCTACGAGCATATATGTATATATGTATAAACATAGAGATACATCATTATCTATATATTTTCATCTATTCAAGTCCTTTTAAATTTCAGACTTCTCATTCTCTGAATATATGTAGAATCATTACATATTATTACTGGCCATAACAAATAGCCTTCACTCTCTATGCATGAATAACATACATACATATCATATGTATTTAGATACATATAATCACAGTATAATTTAATTAATCATGTATATTATACTCAACTGAAGGCTTTCAAGAACAATACAAGAAAGCATAGAAATACATTTTAGTTCATCGTGAAAACATCCAAGACACTCTGTAATGGCTACATTGTCGACTTCTTTCAATTTCAGAAAATGCCAACGAGAGAAATGGAAAAACCAAGTGTAAATCGGCCGCAAATCCACCGAATATTGACTTTCGTGGTTTTTCCATTAATGCGAGGCGTTGTTGGTGTGCATGCCTACCTTAGACTCCTAGCTTCCAGCTTGCAGAAATCCATAGGTTAAGCGTGTAGGGTGCGGCGAAGAGATATCTTCTTTGTCTCTAAGTTCAAAATTTTCCTCTATAAGAACTGTCCCAACGTTCTCAGTTACCACACCACAAAGAGTAATCATCTCTGAGCCTACAACTTCCCAGCGTTCCTCTCTTCTCATACTCCTACATAAATTTCTAAATTTTTCAAATCATGGCCACAAGGAAGTACATTGATCTCACAGTGGATGCCAGGAGAGAAGAGCTCGACTTAAACTTAAGTCTGGGCAAAGACAAAGGCAAAAGACCTTTTGAGGGGTCTCTAGAGAAGCAGAAGGAGAAGAAAATGAAGAAGATCGAGGAAGCTGAGGAGACTAGCACGGGCCATACCTCGGAGGACAAAATCGCCTGTCTAGAGCAGGAGGTCAAAAATCTAAAAAAGATGATAGAAAACCTAGAGAAGTTAACTAAACGCAATCATGCAGAAATGACTTCAAGAATAGACAGGTTCTTCTATTGGTCTACCCAGTGCTTCTGCAATCAACAACAAAGAAGTGTTGATTGTATGAATGGGATTTACACTACCCTCCGCGATATTGCTCTGTCTCTCGCTCCAAGGAATGGTCGAGGGGTGATGATACAGTACAACCCTCCTAATCCGAGACCACCTCGCTTTTAGATTACTCATGCATGAGTAATTTTTTTTTTTGCAATGTAATCCTTCTGCTCTTAATGCTAGTGGTTTCTTTTATGGGATGGTACTCCAAAAATAGTAATAATAAAATTAAGAAAGATAAAAGAAATCAGTCACACAAAATCAATCATGAATTTAACATATAAAGCCCCATACATACAATTTGATCCGACAGCAACGGAATCAAAACAAATAATAACCTTTCCCTTACCGAGTTCAAAAGTATAGCCATAACTCTCTAAAACTAAAACTAAAAACATAATTCATAAGAAAAGACAAGTCTTGGAGGAAAAGGAAATGAAAACATCCTACAGGACCTTCAGTGGAGCCATCTCTCTATAGTCGTGCCCGGGTTCACCACAATAGAGGAGATCTCACTAAGGTTACCTTACTCTGTAATCGGTAGGAGACCTAATCCCAAAGCTCTGATACCAACTTGTCACGTCCCAAAATTTGAGCACGTGACCGGCACGGAAAGTGAATTTCATTTCACCTCCATAAGCCTATCTTTCTCTTAAAAATCATACAATTATTTTTCATGCAACCAAAACGAGTTCTCTATACATACTACAATTACTCACATTACATCACTGAATGAACCTACCCGATTACAGAGATTTCTAGATTTATACAACTTAGAATAAAACTTAACTATTATACCTTTATCCTGAACAAATGAAAAGGTAATTATGGACTAAGGATCCATAATTCCTTGTTCCGATATTTACCTTCAACTGTCAACTCTGAAAAAAAATATTAATAAGAGGGGTATGAGCAAACCACGTGCCCAGTGAGTAGATAACACAACACTATGACAAAAAAATATCATACATCAAAATGATAACATGCAGCAGTCATACGTAAATCGATCATCATATGATATGATATTATTCGTAGTACTTCACGACAATATCCAAATAAATCAAATACATTTCAACATAATTCAAAAGTTCACAACAACAATCGGTGAAATCAATTTCACACAAATTTCCCGTACCAACAGGGTCGTCCAGAATACCTTTGGATCTTTGCCCGCGGCCCCTGCCTCATCCACCCTTATCGCTCCATTTATAATCTCCACCCTTATAACTTCACATAAATTTCTCCATGGGGTGCACCACCATGCCTTTCCTTTCCAGTCAAACACAATCACAATCATATATAAAAACATCCTCAATCATAATCTTGAGCCACATACACAACTCAGTCATTTACAATTCAAGCCACAACATAATCAATGTGGTTCCAGCAACATAGCATGTATACAACATAACCCATAATATAGAACAATTATTCAACTCAGTTCACATGCCATTCACAATCCATTATATAACCTCCATTCATGGGAAAATAAGAAAATATAATTATATACATTACCAGACACGTTCCACAATTGATTATGCCTCATCGTTCCACATCATCCTCTTCAAACTTGGATATACAACATATTTCCACTATGATGCAAAAAGTCAATAACAGATATTTAATCATAGCAAGTATTAACCCACTCACCTGGATTTCACGCTCTCGGCACTCCCACTTTGCACCTTGACCATTCCTATTGTAACCAGACAAAAACCATCAGGGTTACGAAATAGAGAAATTTCCTACTACTACTCTCGACCTTTACTCACATCTTAAGTCATAACTCCTAATCGGTACTGAATATCTAAATGAAACTTATACCATTGGAAACTAGACTCAAAGAGCTTTCCAACGATATAAAGTTTGCCCAAAACGGAGTCCGGATGAAGAAGTTATGGCCGATTGAAAATGAGCTAAGGTTTTCCGGCACACCTGGCGCCTGGGCGCCACCCATGCCCGGCGCCTAGGCGCCCCACGTGGCGCCTGGGCGCCATGCCTTTCTCTTCCCCACATGTCCTTGGCGCCTAGGCGCCACACATGGCGCCTGGGCGCCACGATCGCGACCCTTCGCGACTTTCTCTCGGTTTTGGCCCGAATCTGGCCAAATCTTCACCGTTTTTCATGATTTCTTCCATAGGATCTCACCCTTAATGTCTTAGGAGCATTTAGACACCAAAATCACCAATTTTAATCGAGAAACGAAGCCGGAATCTCGATTTTACCTCAAACACTCTTAAAACTAGAAAATAGAGAAAAGCTTAAGAAATAGAAATTTCTACCTCGATTCCTTGCTTTCCCTATGTTGCTTGGCTCCTAGAGGCTCGCCCCGTAGCCCGAGATCCAGCCTCCAAAGCCTGGTTGTAGAGTTGGAGTGTAGAGAGAGAAATTAGAGAGAAGGAAGAGAGAAAGTGAAGAGAGAGAGAGAGGAAAGGAGAAAAATGAATAAAAAATAGGTGAGGCCACCTATATACTCGCCCGGGGTGAAATTATCACTTGCTCTGCAATTGACCCTCAGTCAAGACTAGTAAAAGCAAATTCATAAAATCTCACCTCAGGTGTTTCTAAATCCTCGGTGCCCCACAAATTTTCTTATTTCACTTTAGTCCCTCTCAATATCTCAAACTCCACTTTAACCTCGAATCCATCATCTTTTCGGTACCGGACTCATAATTCATTCCCATAAGCTCTATTTTTCTTCTCGGGTTCCTACTTGGTCATTTCTCAAAAGTCCTCTATACTTTCTTTTCTTTTCACTTTAGTCCTTGAGAATCTGTAAAAATTTCCTCAATTAAAAATTAAAATTTCTATTCCCACATTTTCTTCACTAATTCAAAAAGTAAATTTTTCACGTAATTAAATTTTTCACTAAACTTCAAATTAGACTTTAAATATTCATATAAATTCTTGGGATATTACACGTAGAACAATTGAGGGCTTGAGAATGGAAGGAAGAAGAAGGAAAGGATGACGTGCACAGAGAGAGAGAGAGGTATGATATGTTTAAGGTTAAAGTTTGGTCTTAATATATATATATATATACACATATATCCATATTACCATTTTGTCCCCTAGCCTTCCCACACACAAGTTAAAGTCCAAAGGTGCAAATGAAAATTCCTTAAAACACAAAATTTAAATATCCAACACGCACTTTTTCCCTAACCACAACCTCATAACCATCACTTCATCTCATATCATAAATTGACCACAATTCACTTCTATCACTTGAATTTTCACATCCTTCGCTTTGGTCCCTACACAGTGACCTTCACATAATATCCCACCACAAATCGACGATCATATTCTAGTCCACAATCATTTACACACACATACATATATACACAAGATAAAAATTCCCACTTTCACAATTTCACAATTATTTGACTCAAGTAAAAAGTTTTAATTCGGTCTTTAGAATTTTACCTGCACAAATAGTATGATATTTTATTAACTGAAAGCATATGTATTACAGTATATTTCCATAACACAAATACATTAAACAAATGGGGCATCTAACTATATTTCCCTTTTCCTTCTTTCCACATTGCCTCTTCAAGTAAGTGGTCCGACCATAGAATCCTTCACCAAAGAGCTCCTCTTGAACCCAAGATAGCTAGGGGTACTTTCTCTTAGAGGAAGGTATCAACCAATTGAATCACCCAAGGTTGATTGACGTGATATCGAACATGTAGGTGCCCTTTCAGCACATACTCAAAGATTACCAAATATTCACCTTCTAAATACGTTAGTAAGGTCAAAAGGTAGATCTTCTTATATTTCATCCTAATGGCCTCATGTGGTCCAATATATAAATATATAGAGTTTCACTTTCCTTCCCCTTTCGCTCTAAATTTTCCACTCGTGGTGACACCTCTAAGGGTGCCATACTTCCAATCCACACTCGGGATCCACATCGCCATGCGTTCGCATACACCCTTGCCGACTCGCACAATTAATAACCTTTCCTATTAGAATTTGCTCTTATTGTGCATCCTACACAAAGGTCAGGCCCAAAACCATGGCCTTGGTTGAATAAAATGAATATCAGTGCTCCACAGAGCTTCGTAATCCTCCAATATGGAACCGAGCCTACTAGGTTGCTTTCTGCTTGGTTTTAATTGAAGCGGATGCAATACCACTACCAACCAGTTTACCATAACCTAGATCGAGCTATACCCCTAAAGGAAACGGGGAATACCAACCACAAAGTCCTTCAAGATTCCTTCTCATTCCCACTAAAAGTTTTCAATCACCAATACAACTCGGCCATCTCTAAAAAAAACCTTGACTTGAAGATTAGCCAATAAAAATACACACCACACGAATCCTTTGATTACGGCGCATAGGATATTGTCCCCACTTGTTGTGCCGGTCACGTGCCCGATTTTGGGGCATGATATATGGATGACAAGGGTGGTTTTGGATGGCACGAATGGTGTTGAACTTTAACCACCTTTAAAAAAATAGAAAACCATAAAGACACACCAAAAAAATGACATATAGATGGATGGAGAATCACAAAACAGTTAA
The DNA here is from genome assembly GCA_037074585.1 of Biancaea sappan. Classification (NCBI taxonomy): domain Eukaryota; kingdom Viridiplantae; phylum Streptophyta; class Magnoliopsida; order Fabales; family Fabaceae; genus Biancaea; species Biancaea sappan. The sequence continues at coordinate 72,372,551 of CM073492.1, read as the reverse complement.
TGGATGGTGGCATAGGTCACCAGACAGCTAGCAACAATTGTGAATATTGGCGATCAATGATAGGGGAAGGAGAGAACAGTGGAGGCGATGGAGAGATAGTGGGAGAAAATGAGGGCACAAGGCTTTGTCGTGACATAAAACAATTTTGTTTTAGGCTTTAACAAAAATTTGAAACAGAATTTAATGCGAAAATTTCATCGCATAATGAAATTCAAATTAATAACGGAAATTTAGGTGATTTTGAAAGATAGATTTTGTAACGGGTAGAAGTTTCGATCTCAAATTCAATTTAATTTGAAATGAAATTTGACATGAAAACAAATTCATCTAGATAAATAAAAAAATATTAAAAAAAATTGCAACTTAGTGACAGATTTGAAGTCGAAAGAAGATTCATCTCAGACATTCGGAAACAATTTTGAAACAAGATATACTGTCTCAAACTTGATGAAAATTCATTGAGATAAGAGATTTCATCCCTATATTAAGGAGGAAAAAATAAATAAATTATCATTTTGCAATGGGTTTTGAGACGGAAACACAAATCTTTCTCAGATTTTATCCCAAAAATTTAAATTTATGAAAAATTTTCTCCCTCTTTTGTAAAACGAATCTGCAATTGATTTACAACAAATTTAAGCCTAAATTTTTTGAATCTTAGATTTGGGTTTTTTTTTATAGTGAGCTAAAACATATGAAAGTTGGCAACCAAAGATGAAAAACAACGATTAAATAACGAGTTTAAATATTTGGTCATGGGTCAAATGAGGTTCAGGGGCATATTAGAATTTAGAGCCAAGGTTTTAGAAAATGAGACTAGTGATTGAAGTTAAGAGATGAATGATTCACAGATTAATAATTAGACCGTATTGAATTGCAATTAAATTGTTTGAATTAAAATATTATAAAAATATTATTAAATATGTTCTATATATATAACATATTGTTGTATAATAATCGTTCTTATAAATTCCAGTAATAAAATTATAAATAATTTTTTTGAATATTCGATTGTCTTGTTTAATAATATGTGAACAGAACAGGCATAGGTGGTGTGTGGAGGTTGAATTGAGTCAGACCCAGCTGGTCAAGGTGACATGCAACGAAGCAGCACTCATTCAATTCTATGAGAGACGTGAGAATATAATAGGGATGTGTTCTCAATTATTGAGGGGGGATAGATAACCTTTTCTCTTGCTTTCTCTTAACCCACCCCAGAACTTCTTTAATCTTGTTTTTACTCCAATTGCAAAACTTCACAGCAAATTTGCCTCCAAATTCCTTGGGGAACAATTTTTTTGTACGCTGTCAGAAATATTTAACTAGCAATAAATAGAAAAATCTTCCAAAATGCCCCCTTTGATGTCTGCAATCTTTCTTACTTTGATTAAATCGAGGGCAGCCGAATATTGGTTTTGTTCTCAAAACAATATCATAGAACATCCTCCCTTAATCAATTGCAAACTCTCAAATTATTGATATTTCTTGAAAAAAGCCTAGTGTTGGTTGGTTTAAGATTAATGTAGATGGCTTCAATAAAGACAATGGTGTCATCAGAACTAAGAATGGACAACGGTACTTGGGCTTTGCAAAATTCATTGGACTAAGAGATGTTGACATGGCAGAAGCATAGGCACTTTAGATTGACTTAAAGTTAAAGATTGCAGCTAAGTTACACATCAAAAAAATTGAAATTGAACTTGACTGTAAAAAAATTTATGTTCTATTAATTACCAAAAATTTTAGTAATACTCATCCTCTTGTCATTTTTGTGGAAAATTGCAAGTTTTTTCTCCTATCCTTTAATGAATACAAGGTGATCAAGATCTCCAGAACACAAAACCGATGTGCAGACATGTTGGCTAAGGAAGCAAGGGAAAAAGGACTATCTAGGAGGACTTATATACCGCTCCTTTGTTAATGCTCAATATGTACTGGACTCAAATTGCTGTTTTGTTTTTATCTAAGTCTTTTTACCCTAAACTTAACCTTACTTCTGTTTTAATCTAATTTCCCTTTCAACCAAACAAAAAAAAAATTAAAGGAGAACTAAAGAGGATGCAAAAGAGGAAGTCACTCTTGGTATTCCGCCCACCATTGCCACACCCCTTCTCTCTCTCTCTCTTAACTCTATGGTTTAAATGCATATATAGGCTACCTGTAAAGTCTTGCTCTCCATTAAATTCTTTCGTACAGCTCCAATTTAACCTACTTGTTGCAATTAAAAAACGAAACTCCCTCAATACGATGCTTTAGAAACTATTTTTTACTACACTGTGAATTAGACCTTTTTTTTTTTTTAAGCAGGTTGAAAGTCGAGTTCATGACTTTCAATCTATATGCATTAATTTTTTTTCTTTTTATAATACACAGAAGTCAGGTTCTATAATATAGGGAAGTCAGTTCATAGAACTCGACTTTCCTATTTTTTTTAAAAGCATATTCCCTAAAAAAATGACATGAAGGACTTCCCTCATGTTATATATATATATATATATATATATATATATATATATATATAATTTTGCTCTTTTTATTTTTTTAACGTTAACAAGTTATTTAGTGTGTTTGAGAATTCAGTGAAGAAAAAAGATTTGGCAAATTAGGTTTAAGTAAACGTGATTAGAGTAAATCTAAATTTAAGTAAATGAGTTTTTTGTTTGGGAGAAAATTAGATAAAAATAGTTTGAGACAGTGAAACTTGATTTAGGACAGAAAAAGATGTTTGGATATTAATTTGTAAATGTGATTTTAGGATGTATAATTACCAGAAAGGATATGAATTTTTTATTAAATTTTTTGATGTACTATTATTATTTATTGTCATTTATTAAAAGGAAACTTATTTTTTTGTTTGTTTGTCTAATTTCCCAAATTAATCACTAATGACTCATTTTTAATTAATAAATTAATTTTTAAGTAATTATTAATTAAAAATTTAATTAGTAACTAATTATCACAATAAATTAAAGATCTTTAATTAAATTTCAAAATATTTTTCTTCTCTGTTAAATGAATTTTATCTCTAACTAAATTTCAATACAATTTTTTTCTTCTCTATTAAGTTAATTTTATTTTAATTAAAATTAATGAAAACAAGCTTATAATAATAAAGTTAATCATGATTAGCTAACTTAATTTTGTTTTGGGTCAAATTAGCATACTTAATTAATTATATCATATGCAGCAAAAAAAAAAATCTACCAACTAAACCCAAAAAAACATTGGGCTACTGTCAACAAAAAATACCATAAGCCCAACCATAAAAACCATAACTCCAATCTGCAAAAAAAAATAATAATAATAAAGAAGGTAGCTTCACGCGAGCTATTCTTCCTCACCCGACTGGGCGATTCGTGAGTTGCGTAATCTGATTCTTCAACCCTATCTTTCCCACGATTTGGGGCTGCCAGAGAGCCCCTTTCTACATTGGTCACCGTCGTCAGCACATTTACGGCGGCTTTCAACCACAGCAAACACACATAACCACCATGAAGCTAGCTTGCACATATATACACCACTGAACACATAAAAATAGAGGCAACCAGAGTATCCATAATGCATACCATGAAGCTGGCTTGCACATATATACACCACTTTTTTATTTAAAACACACACCAAAGACACACACACGCAAGGAAGGCAAATAGGTTTGATGGGCACAGGGGTAAAATTGAATTCTCCATTAAAGATTCTATCAACCACGTTTAAGTTGTCAGAAAAGCTTGAAAATCTCACTGTAAAGCAAAGGTAGTTCACATGCCTTCAAACTAGGTTTGCCAAATTATGGATTGCGTGCAACGTGCTCCCAAACATGCCATGCAACAGTAAACCATGTTTTCATGGTACAGTAAATAGTTGTTTCTTCACAGCAACGTGCTCCCAAACAGGCTCTTAATTTTTCTTGTTTTGTTAACGATCTTTTAATCTAATAAATTATTTTTTTACTTATTTTTTCATTATTTTTTAGTTACTTTTTTATTTAAATTTTATTATTTTGTTAATTAATGAAATTGAAATTAATTTTCCTGAAATTATTATTTGGTTATGAGGTTATATAAATTATATAAAGAAATTGAAATATATATATATATATATATATATATATAAATGCTGACCATAATTTATGCTTACCAAAATTAATTTACAATTATCATTACGAAGCACTTAATTAATCAAGGGCGCAATTCTCTACTTTTCTTAGCGTGAAGCACCTCTACTTGGTGCATGAGAATCATCCAATCGAGTGGATTCTACCAACTAGGTGGGGTTCACGATGGTTGGATGGCTCTCATACACCAAACATAATACTTGGCGAGTAGAGAAACCTTCTGCACTAATCAATACCTAAAATGCTGGCTAAAAGTGATATTCCAAGTCCCACAAAAAGTCTAATTAATTGCTGTTAAATAATACTTTTAAAAAAATAAATAATAATAAATATTCCAGCAGGGTCGGTATGTGAATTTTTAACTCGTAAAGCTTACGATTGAAATGGTAGAAAAGAAAAGGAAAAACTTGAAGATGAAAAACTAATGGGATTAGGTCTCCTGGAAGGATAGTCTCTCCCAATGTGATGAAAACAAATTCAAATTCTCACTAAAAAATGTGTTTATATTTAGTTTACGATATCATTTTGAGTAGAATTACGTTTAATAAAAAATACATGTGAAAAAAAGAAACCTGAAGATTAAGAGCCATAAGCTACAGTTGTAGTGGCGACAAGCCAAGACAGGCATAAAAGGAAGAAAAACCAAAAGAGAGTTTTGCGGTGATTGATATATCATATATATGTTTTGCAATTGCGATGAAATTAGGGTTAGACTGTTAGAGTAGTTTGATTTAAGGAGGCACATGATATTTAAAGGCAGTCTAAACTTTTGCGTATGCATTGTGTTTGCTTAGCTGTGCTTCTCTGGAGCACAACTAACATGGTCAAATGAGCCAATTTGACTAATGAATCATTTTAAAGTAAATATTAAGAATGAAAAAGATAATATGATACACTTCTTGTCATAGTTCCATTTTTTAAAAAAAAAAAAAATTTGGGTTCCAATTTCAAAGACCCATGATAAGAGTCGGTGAAAATTGAAATGAAAAAGGACTACTCGAGAGGTTAGCAATGTTCTCTTGGGAGCTATCAGAATTCTGAAGTCGAAACATGAAACAGAAACATACCTACCAAACACGCATGTGCTGCTGCAAAAACGCGAAAAAAGACGATAAAGAAACAACAAATCTCTACTACACGACACGTCACCCACTCGCAACTCACAGAGCACAGTCAGAAAAGAAATTGAACTATATGCCCAGCCCAGATATGAGTAATTGTGCTTCAAAATGAACAGTACTATATAACTCCAACTTTGAAAGAGTATAATATTCTAGATAATACTTTATCTTTGTGACCTGTTAAACTACGATCGGATTAAATTCAGTTCATAAAAATCATTAGAGTAAATTTCACTGTTCACTTCCGTAAGTTTTTAAAATTATACTTCTCTCCTCTCTATTTTTAAAATATACACTTCTCTCCCTTGTATAACAAAAATTGCAACACTCTAATCTAATTTTATATTTTTTCTTAATTAAACAAACAGAAAAAATGGTAACAGAGAGGTCTGTTACATTTTTTTTATGTTCAGTAACTTAATATCACATATTTTTATTAGAATAAAATATCATCCATTAAACTAAGTACATATTGGATGCTTTTGTAATTTGCAGAAAAGTTAAATACTCGGAACATTTTAGTTTGGATTAACAACAAAAAATATCACAATATATAAATATTTATGTTTTTATATTAATAAAAGATATTTTTTTGTAGTTAATAGAAGAAATTTTAGTCAAACGATATGTGGAATTAGGTTATTAAATGTCAAAAAAATGCTGTAACAGATCTTTTTTAATGGAAAATATAAATTTGGATTTATAGTTGAAGGGAAGGAATTATATGTTTTAAATGTTGAGGGGAGGAGAGTGTAATTTTGAAAACTTGCGAGAGGGACAGTATAATTTACTCTGTAGATTATATCCATTTTATATAATATTTTTAAAAGAAAATTTGTAAAATCTTGCATTTACAAGTATGCTGCTGGTTGCATTTGCGCTCTAATTATAATTATAACCAAAACATGATTGGTATAATTAATTAGAACTCTGGTAACAACTTTAAAGATGAACCATGTCTAAAGGGCAGAAAGACGTAGTGTCCGCAAGCTTGGCTCTAAATAAAAGAAAGAGACCGCTTTCTGCAAGTTTGATGATAGATATATTAGATAGCATAGCAAGAAGCCAATAACCTAAGACGAAGAAAGAAGAAAGTTGACCATTGTGCTCTGCATATACTCACAAATCGTGTTCGTTATGTTCCTTTCATCATAAAACCAACATAATGTGTTCGTACGTGTATTGTAATTAAAATTAAGTTGCCAGCTAACTTGATCTTGTGGCCAATAATGAACAACACTGAGACCACGAGAGAGAGAGAGAGAGAGAGAGAGAGAGAGAGAGAGAGAGAGAGAGAGAGAGAGAGAGAGAGAGGAGAGGGAGAGAGAGAGAGCGACCATTCGTTCATGTATATATATAGTGCTTACTATTAGGAAATATATATAACTGAGATTAAGCCAAGTACTATAATCCTCGAGAAGCAACATCGAATTTAGTGGCATATGGGCATAGTGATTTAGTAGTCTCTGAATCGAAATAAATGTCGGCTTTTGATCCATTCATATTTTCAGCTCGTGACTACTCTATGTTGGCATGCATTTATAAGGCTGCAAGGATTAATTAGCTGTAAAGCATCATGGGAGCCATGCATATGTATATATATAATGATTATATAAAGCTAGAAAACCCAGATAATCTCTGTGCCAATCCTCCAGTACTTCTGTTGATGCAATGTTTAAATTTCTAAAACCGTTAGCTAGGGAAACACACTGAATGACAAGTAAATGGCATCTGAAGGAGAAGCCATTCTCTCTCTCTCTGTAAGAAGCCCTAGCCCTCTACTCCTTTTAGGCCGGCTCCTTCATATTATTATTTTCACACAGCTCCTCTACCTACCTATATATCCTGTTCTCTTCTCCAATATGAACCATATTGACACAGTCACGGTCACGGAGGGCACACTTTTTGGAGTTTAATTACATATCCCTCTCTTGTCTTTAAATGTTCCTTTCATAGGGCACAGAGCAAATGCTTTCTTAAGCTTTTTGCAGACACAGTGCTCTTTTGCATGAATAAGGAGGAATCCTAAATTTTTTTTTTTCTCTGTCCAATGAACGCCCTAATATACCACTGAAGCGAAGGCCTCCCCCCTCTTATTCCCAATTTCTTAGGGTTCCTAACTATGGCTACATAGGCCACGTAGGACGACTAGGTTTGGCCTTTTAACTACACAACATGCACGTTGGGATTTGAGATCGTAAAGCTGATAGCCTGTAACCCGTAGATCCCGTTTTGGCTTCTTCCGCTCCGGCATATTTTTTCATCTAGGCTAGGCCCTTATATGGCACCTCCAAATTTTAACTTTTTTTTTTTTTGGTTACGCAAGGAATTAATGTTTTGAAAATTTGCACTAAAAATAAAAGTAGTGGCTTATGATTTCATAATCGAATCATAATTAAAAAATTGTGGTTAAATTGATTACAATAATAATTTTTTAAAATATTTTGAAATTTATCATATGTTTATAGTAAATTTTTTATAAATTAAATTAATAAATTACAAAAAGTATAATTAGAAAAAACTAGTTTTGAATATTTGATTATTACCTCTCGTATGATATTATAGACTATTTTGATAATATTCTTTATTTTTTATGACTTAAAATTGTTTTAATATTATTTTTTGAATGTTCATTTTTTATGATATAATATTTTGTCAATATTTATTACTATAATTCTAATTATTACAAGTTATTAACTTCTAAATAGCATAATATTTTAAACAATTAGCATGAAATATTTAATAAAATAAATAAACTTTGTTCAATATTTAGTTTATTGCATTATAACTATAGTTTTTGGACTTGGACCGACTCAAGAACCGATGACCTGAAGTCCAATCTGATTCGAGTTACCTCATTGGATCAGGATGTAATCATTCCAATTGACCTTGTCGGGTTTTGACTAGACCGAAAACCTAGTGACCTGGATCGACTTCACTCTTTTTTCTATTTTTTTAGATTTCAACCTAGTACCTTATAGATTAAAAACAACATTTTAACTATTAAAGAAGCAATCTATAAATATCATATAATTGTGTTAAAAAAATATAAGAATAATAATGGTATTTTGAAATATAAAATATTATTATTTTATGTATATTATATCATTATATTATCTAAAATGATTTTAAATCATAAAAGCTAAACAATGTTAGTAACAAATTTAAAATATAATATAAAGTTAAAAATAACTAAGTAACCATTAGATATTCAAAAATAAATTATTTTTAATTTTTTACAATTTATTAAAATAATTGTAAAAAATTATATTTATTTATTAAATATGATATTTGTGTGCTAAAATTACTTTAAAATATATTTTTTAAGATATTTTGTTTTATTTATTTTGATATTTATTTATGAGCGCACACACACACACACACACATATATATATATATAGATATATTCTCTGGTTCAACAATTGACCCGGTACTTAAACCAGTGACCCCGATGACTTAAAGGCCAATCCGAATCAATAGTTAGGCTGGTTCTTAAAACTATGATTATAACTAGGATAATTATAACACAATCGGGTTCACAACATTATCATTTTCAATATTAAAAATAAATTATCAAATACTTACTTAAAAGGACTTTAAGAAACAATGTGGGCGGGATACGAGAATTGGCAACAACAAAAATTTGGAGGATAATTAAATTTATTGAAGGGATAGTATATTAATAATTGAGATTAAAAGTTCATAGTTGATGGGTTAATTTATTAGTTTAGGCTTGTGAACATGACTGAGTAGGATTTGTGTAGGATACTATAGTTTTCGGCTCTGGCTAGATTATAACTTAGTGGATAACGAAAATAAACCATATTCCTTTTTTTAGTTCAATTTTTAAATATATAGAATTGGAAATTTATTTGAAAAAAATTCCAATCAACAAGGCTTTCATAAGTTGAGGCTTGTTGATATAAAATATATTCATATAAAATAACAAAAAAAGAATAAAAAAACGCAACAAGAAAATTGGACAAATAGCGAAGGAATTCAGCTAGGAAACAACGAGGACAATGATATCACTTGCATAACATTTAAAACACATGATTAATTCCCACATATTTAGTGTCTAATTAGCGAGATATAATTAGTGATCGCTATATTTAATTTGTTCCCTCGCTAACTTATGTATAGTGAGGGATTGGATATTGTCACTTTCTAATATGATATTTTTTATTTTTGAATTGAATAAATTACTGATTTAGTCATCTACTCTCAAGTTGAGTTCATCATACGACTTCTTCATTAAGAAAACGTACTCGTCAGGTGTCGGCATCACACATATCATATAGATTGTGTGCCATGAGTGCCTTTACCAACCGGAAAAAAGAGTTACGGGTTTTGAGACTCAGAAGGAGAGTTGACTTGTTCAGAAGAAGCATCGCCTGGAGAAGGGCTTTCGGTTTTTTGCACCCTGTTTTGGTCTTGCAGCTATTTAACTAATAAATATATATATAATTTAGAATCTCTTTTTATTATTTAGAATAAAGATTATATATATGTCTCTGAAAAATTATAATTTTTTTTAATTGGGACTTTGAAAGATTAACAATGCATTTGGTAGCGTGCTTAAGGGTGAGGGAATGGTTGAGAGAAAAATAAGGATGGTAAAAATTTTCTAGATTACCCTTTTGTAAAATTCTAAACTTATTTTTTTTAGAAAAAATTGAGATATTTTAGTGAAATATCCATTTTCATTCTCATTCCCTTTCCTTTCCTTTTTCCTTACTAAGTACCAAACATACCCTAAAAGTATGAATTTAGTTTGTGAAAGATCAAATTTGTCCCAATTTGATCCTTTTCATTACTATGTCACAAAATCTAGTGTTGCTAAGTCTCAAAATTTTCATTGCTATACCTCACTTAGACCAAAAAAAAAAGGACCAAATTGAGACAAACATAATATTTTAGAAATTAAATTGAGATACTTCATCTTTTAAGAAATAAATTAAGACAACTATAATCATTTGAAGACCAAATTAGTAATTTACTCTTTTTGAATTAGTGAGGAATTAGTAAGGCATAATATGTAATATTCGAGTCAATAGGGAACTTGTGTAAGGGCTTTATTCTAGTACGTGTGAAATTTTTTGTGCGTGTGTATATTGTGTAAACATTGGAGGTCATTTAAACCCAGAGTGGACGCTTGAAATGGATATGTGATCATGCGTGAGTGCCCATGTCTGGCATGCACATGGTAATCCCCTAGGAGGGACTTGTTTGAAAATGATGAGGGAGTGAGTGTTCTCGGGTAATTTGGAGAAATATTGATTTAGTGTGTGGTAGAGGTTGTAATAGTGGAGTGGCTCAAGTGTGGGATATGTTGGGAGGGTGGATCTTTCTTTCCAAGAGGTCTAATGTGCTTGTGGGTTTATGAGAGGGGCCACAATGAATAGAAACAAGAGAAATTTTCCCTATGCGGTTAATTATGAAAAACTGGAGTTTTAAGTGGATAATGGAGTTTATGGAGAGTGTAGGGTGAAGTGGTTTCAGTGTGATGTGTTGGAGATGTATGGATTAAATGTTTTAAAGGAATGCCCACTTTTGCCCTTGGCTTACAATTGCCTTTGTTCAAAGAGGAGAGGCAAAACAGAGATATTGTGTATATATATATATATATGCACACACACTCAACCAAGGCATCTCACACACGCCACTTCCACTCGTACCTTCTCTTCCTTTGCCTTCTCTCACCCACACCCACATTCTTCCTTCCTCCTCCCACAACAACCTTCAATCCTTACATCCACCATTGTAATGCTTGTGGTTGTGTAGCCTATGTATGTGGTATATTTGTGTATTCGTGTGATGCATCTGATACATATGTATATCGCTATGTTGGTGCGTGCATAAGTGCTTGTGATCCATTCTATACATTGTTTGCAAATGTTTCCTTATGAGACATTTTCAGGTAGAGGACAAAAGTAAATTAAATGTGTATGTTGCATATTACCTCAAAATTGTAAAAACAAAGTTTTCATGGTGATTAATATTGTGTTGGATATACGTATGTGTGTGTTTGTTGCCATGGGATGCATGTGGAAAGCTTGTTTGTGTGTGGAACCCTTGAGAGGGATTAATGTGAATAAAATCATGTTTTTGGGTCTTAAACATGGTTGTCAAAATTTTAATTTAAATTTTAAGATCTTACGATCTTACAATTTCAAACAACTTGAACGATCTCAATCCTATAAAAGATCTAAATCTATTATGATCTTAGTAAGATCTCGATTTAGATCTTAGAATCTTATAATTTTACAATTTTATTGATCCTATAACATTTTGAATTTTTGTCATTTTTTATTTGTTGATATGTTTATAATATATTAGGTCAATTGGGTGAAAAAAAGTCATTAAATTAACTTAAATATTTACTAATACTATATGATTACAGTCTTCCACTCATAATTTGTGCAGTTTTTAACTTAATTTAGTGAAGTCTGATACTGAAATATAGTATTATAAGTTTTGAAGAAGAAAATGTCTATTTGGTGAAAAAAAAGAGGTTTCTAAATACATGATAGAAAGTAGGGATTGCTCCTCTCTCTCTCTCTCTCTCTCTCTCTCTCTCTCTCTCTCTTTTCTTTACTAATTATATGACATTTGAGCTTGTTTTATTGAAATATAATGATACTTTGATGGCTTTGTATTATTTACAAAATTTATATTATTATATATTATTTTATATTTTTATAGGATCTTATGATACCCGATTCAATCCTACAATTCGATCTATTATGTGCCCCTTCCAATTCTGCATAAGATCTCGATCCTGATAACCATGGTCTTAAATGGAAATGGGTGATGAGATGAAGAATGGTTGTAAAATATGATGGGGGTTTGTCTGTGATGTGGTAGTTTTAGTGGGGAGTGGTTAAAGTGCGCATATAATTGTTTTGGGAAGTTTCTTGATAATGCCCTTGGTCATATAAGGTTTTTGCTTCACATGGGAGGCAAAGTGGTAAAAAGGCACTTACATACACATACACACACACACACACACACACACTAAAACACTCACATCAGCAACGTCCGTAATTCTTACTCCTACACTGTCTTCGCTTTTCGTCTCTACTCTTGTCTACCATTTCCATTACTCTCTCCCTATAATCTACACACATATAAACTTTGCAAGCTTCCAGTGAGCTTACCTCAACAACAATCCACCCCTAGACTTAAGGATAAAGGATTCAAGATGAGTTTTGAACTTACCCTAGAGATTTTGGGTTGTTTTTTTTGTTTTTTTTTTTGAAGTTCAACAAACCCTAAGAAATTCATTGGCCATAATCTTGTCATCCATGGTTGGGTCTCACTTTTAATCCTTATTTCCATGAAATGATGCTTGGAAAATTTGCTTCGATTGAAGAAAAACTAAGAATGATGTTTTGATAAAGGTTTTGGGCAAGAGGAGGAATTCTAGAGAAAAATATTTTGATATATGTTTAAGTGCTCTCAACCCAAGCATGTCCTTACAATTTTACAAGGTTAGGAATGCAAAAACTTGTGTTTTGATAACCAAATTTGGGGATGGCAAACTCTGGAGTGATCTAGGAACCATTATAAAGTTTTAAGTAGCAATTTCGAGTAACAGTGGAATAACCAGTCGACTATCGTGAAACAGTAATTGACTGGCTACCTATTGAAACGTTGTCCATATTTGACAAAAACGCATCAATCAATTGGTAGTGGCAACCAATTGACTGGTTGCTGTCGAGTTTGTTGATAGAAGCAACCCAATCGACTGTTAGGAAGAGGCCAGTTGACTAGTTGCTGAAGAATGCCTAGTTTCATGAAATTGATCCTTTTCCCTTTCTTTTCTTGTGTTTAATCAATAGGGATGCTTAACCACTTTGAATCGTCTTCTTCACATCATATACGTATCTGAAAGGTAGTAATTGTAGGTTGTGATAAAGGTGAGTGGGTGACCTTGTTCTAAATTGTTTCTTTGTTACCACATCACATTTGCATGCTCTTGAAAGTTCTTATATATATATATATCTCTCTCAAGAGATACAGTATGATAGATAGTTCATACCCATAATTAGACTATCATATGTTGATGGAATATGGTATAATGAATAGTTCATACCCATAATTGGATCATGGTATTTTGATGGAATATAGTATGATGGATAATTCATATCCTTGTGAATCATTGCATATTGATGAAGTATGGTATAATGGATAATTTATACCCTTGTAAATCATTGTATATTGATGGAATATGGTATGATGGATAATTCATAACCACATTTGAATTATTGTATGTTGATGAGATATGATATGATGAATAGTTCATACCCCTTGTAAGTAAATATGTGTTGATAGAGTGAGATAGATCGTGTAGTTTATTTTTTTCATGTGGACTATAATATGCTAATGTTATGCACATGTGGCCCTAAGGGGATGTAGTCGTGATGTTAACAAACTTAATTTGTCTTCTTTGAGTACAATTATTTGCTCATTAGGAGATAAACTCACCCCTCTGTGGTTTAACATTTACAGATTCGGTTACTGAAGAGGAGTACTCGTCCAAGGAGTAGCAGTACTTCGTGGTTAGCCTTCCCAATTGCTTGGGTGGGTCTTGTCAAATTTTGATTAATGGTGTCCTAGTGTGCTCTATAGTCTTGTAGGTTATCTAAGGATGCATAATGTATTTTGTAATCGAAATTTGACTATTGTTTATACTTGAATCTGATGTAAAATTCATGTTCCCCGATATCCTATCCCTTTTTTTTGTGTTGAAGGAATAGTTTGGAACATGAAAACTCATTGATGATGTATAGATATTTAAATCCTATATACATAAACACTACAAGAGGCTCTCTATGCCCACGTAATGAATAAGATTAATAATTCACAAAGAATGTGCATTACCTAATAAAAAACATGCACCATACATCAAAGTCTCCAAGCCCAAGGGCTAATTTATTTACCTCTCCTTAGCATGAAGCCAAGCAATTCCTAAGGAATAAAACCATACAAACATCATGGCATAAAGCCATAAAATCTCCTTGGCACAAGGTTATACAACTCTCCAATTTCTCTCAATTGGCTACGCAATATGTCCCAGGTACAAGACAAGCACATATATATAGATACTAACTTGAGCCAAGCAAGAAAATCATGCTTGGTGATTATGTCTAGAATATCCCTTATGGGAAAAACTCCCTTTTCCTTAACTACCATGATATCTCCTTTTTCTAGGGTATTTCAATCACAATACCAAGCATTTGTAATTATACATATGGTTCACAACAATACTCAGATACATAAGCAAGAAATAGTGTGCAAAATTTAACTCTTAGCTTAAGCTAAGTGGAATCATCTACTCACCTAGAATCCAAGTCAATCTCCATTATTTCCAAGTGCAAACATCACAAGAAAATGATTCATTAAGTCCCAAAGCTAACCCCTAATCAAACATCCATGAAAAGAGGGATTTAAAACCATATTTCCATGAATGATTCCATGTTTGGCTGCTGCAGCACTAGCTCATAGCCCCAATCTGCAAGAATGGTCGTTGCAGTGTATAGCGGTGCTGCTGCAATGCCAAACCTTAGAAAGTAGTCCGAAAGCTGCAAAAATCACTCTAATTCAACTCCAATCCTCCCTTTTTTTATTTCCAAGCAAACCAACACTTAAACCAAAGCTAGGGAACATCAATTGCATGCTTTTAACACCCAAAAACTCCCAAAAGAATCAAGAAAGAGCATGGGTTCATGATTGTTCCCATTTCCCCCAAACTTTTCTGATTTTGCTCCTCACTCTCCCAACATGGGTTTTTCTCCTCTTAAATCAATTCTTTTACATAAATCTAACTCCATAATATTAAGAATCAAAGGAAAGATGGTTTAAAAGCATCAATCACCAACAATTACTAAGATTTCTCCAACCCTTTAGCCTAGGGTCTACAACAACGAAAATGAGAAAGAAGAGGGAAGAAATTTGTTCTTATCTCAACCCAAACACTTTTCGGTGACATGGAGGGCTACCAGTTACTGAAACCAAGCCGGATACAATGGTAGATGTGGCTAGTCATGGGTGTGAGTGAATGAAGATGAAGAAAAGAGGGAGTTGGGCATGAATGAGGGTAGGGTGCGTAAGTGTTTTCTTTTGTTGTGTGGGTGTGTGTGTGTGTGTATATATATATATATATATATATATTCTTTTACTTGAATTTATCAATTTGCTTTTTCTTCATAAAAAGTTAGAGACCAATGGAAAAACCGGACATCCAATAAAATATATGCTACACACATCCCAACTCGATGCATATAATAAGTCCACCTAGCACTTTCACTTCTCAAATTAAACTCCAATTCCCATAATATCCCAAAAAGAAAATTTTATCTTCATTTTAGTCCCTCTTACATACCATAAGTACATTAGGCTTCCTCGGATGGGAAGGCCCCTCTTCCCAACACATCCCAAACTAAACCACGTCTCCATCACTATCTCCACCATACTCCAAAGCCACACTTTGCCAACTTTTCTCCCAAACACCCATCTTCTCCACTATTACAAATAGGTCCCTCAATGGGGATCTCTCAAAACATGATCAACACTAGTGCATGTGCTTACTCCCATGTGCATTACAAGTGCATACTCTGAATTTAGGTGGTCTCCAAAGTTCACATGTTTGCTTACTCTTCAAAATTTTTAGGCACACCTAAGGTAAACCCCTTACACTAGCCTACACCAACTCGGGTTATTACAGTTTATGTACCTACATGGATGCATATGCTTGGTTTGTTATGTTAAGATCATTGCCTAAGGTGACTTTCAGAAATATGCTTGTGTGTGGAGGATTAATGAAAAAGAATCTAATTGCACAAAAACATTAGTTCATATGATAATGGGAGTGTAGATGGAGATAGGGAAATTAATGTAGAAATAGGGTGTGGGATATTTTGTACCATAGTGGATTTAGTGTGGTGTGGAAGTGGAGTTCCTCCTAAATGCTTTTATAAAGCTCTTAAGTTCCATTGGGTTTATGGAGTAAATTACTAAGTCAAGGAAGGTAAAAGAGTCCAAATAAAGTAGCCACACCCACTAAAAATCACTAAGTTAGAAAATTGCTCCCCATCTACTTGTTTTCTCTGTGCTTTCTACTCTCCATGCCAAATTCAGCTGCTCTTCACTGAATCTCCTTATACCCAGCATTTTCTTCAAGCTTCTACAAGGTTTCCTATGATAACATGCTTTTCTAAGACCTTGCACCATAGATTGAAGAGGTGAGTTGTTAGGGTTTTTTCCGTTTTCTTGAAAGTTTCTGAGTTGGGTAGGGTTCAAGCTTTATAAGTATTTAAAGTCCTTAAATGAATTCCAAACTTCCCTCCCTGCTCATGGTTGGATTATTGGAGTGATTTGAGAGATTTATTGAGATTTGAGCGAAAAACCAAGTTATTTCTGTCATTCTATGGTTGTGTACAATTTTCCCATATTAAATTCTTGATTCTTAATTCAATCTTTTCAAAAGATGTTTGAGGGGTTGCAGAGTTTTTGAACTGAATTTAAGGTGGGAAGATTGGGAATTTATTGCCACAAACTTGGGTAGATGAAAAGGAAGCTTGGAAGGCATTTAAAGCTCTTTTTGGTAGTTCTACAGAATTGCCTACTGATCGTTATCACCATATCGGTGCAGGCTAGCACTATAGTGGTGAAGGTTAGTAGATTGCATTCGCTACAAGGGGATTTGTCATTACAGTGACCAGAAATAGAACTGAAGTACAAAATAATTACACTTCAGCATTACAATGGTGCGGCAGAGTACTTTTTCTCAATTTCTTGACTTTAAACTATCTTTTTCCATCCATATTTGATTAGGGATTGGTTCAAGGGTTGGTAAACCACTTTTCCTGTCTCGTGAGTACACCAAATGATAAAGTTTGGCTTAGATTCCAACTGAGTAGCTAACCTACTCAGGTATTGTTATTTGATTAAAAGATGGAGTTGTGCATCCTTATAGGAAGGAGTGCCAATGGAAGTTAGGAGATTCATGTATAAACTTAATGCATTCGTACATGGAACAACATTTGTATAATTGGGAAACACATCTAGTTGAAAAAGAGTTGGAGTAGTGTTATGTGTAAGAATAACACTTTAGTTAGCTTGCTTGTATCTTTATGGAGTGTCATGATCCCAAACCGAGCATGTGACTGGCGCAGATGATACCTAACCTGCACTGTCGCAAGCCTAACTTTAACATAGAACTCTTATACTTTTCATTAACTTAACTATCTTTAGATTAAAAGCAAACTAAGTTTACAACTAAAACTAACCAAATTCCTTTACATTTATAATCTAGCATTCATAGCATTTACTTAAATATCATCTTTACACTTAGCTCAACATGATTATAATAACAATTCATAGTCTTTGTGCTAGTTCTTACTATCTTTTACATGAGTATACATCGTAGCATGACCTACCCAATTACAGAGCTTTACTAAGAATACCTAACTTGACATAATGCTTGACCTTACCCTAATCAATAGGGAGGTGTTTTTGACACGTACGTCATCGGGCTATGAAGTCTTTAGGACTTGCAATTGTGAGGGGGTAAGTCCAACCACTTAACTTACTAAAAATAGCCCTACCTTAACAGATACATACAACTATGCATGCAAATGCAATGGTACGAATAATAGATGCATGAACATATAGATATTCACAAATATCTAATCCAAACTCATATACTACCAATCTTATCTTAATCCGTCGAGAGTCGTACAAGCATACACCTAATTGTATAAGTGTAATTACACATATATCATCGACAACCAACATTCACACAATACACATTACCTTCCAGAACATTATCCCACGATGAACACACATTGGTTCAAGCACCTCATAATCCTATACAACTAAGTATCCAAACCTACCATTGGGTTCCATAGACCTCATGGACCACGTTCCATCAGGCCTCTTAGGCAGAGGTGAAGCTCAACTAGTTCTCATAAGTTACTATAGACCACGTGCCGCCGAGCTTACTAGATTTTTAAGGCTAAAACATCATTGGGGTCCATAAACCTCATAGACCACATGCCACCAGGGCTCATAGTGTCACATCCCAATTTTGGGCATGTGAGTAGTCCTTTAACCTCTAGGGTATACCTCCATGGTATCCCATAAGATCTCTGATTAGTTCTAAAGTCCACAATTATGCAAACATAAATTTTTCAAGAAAGAGATTTCTGCATATTTATATAAAAACTTCAACATAATAAAATAGTAAATACAAGCCAAATATCATACAGTATGGTACAATTTTCCAAGCCTAGGCGACCTATAGAGATTATAAAGCATTTCTTAAGCTTTTAGATTCATAAGCCCTCCAGACAACATGAAAAGTATCCTTAAGGAATGCTAGTCCTTATACGGATTTCCTTCGTTCTTATCCACTGTATCTAAAAAAATATTCATAGAGAGCGTGAGTTCATCAAAACTCAGTGACTAAATAACTGTGTAATAATAAATGTGTCACATGTACAAATCCCATAATCATTATCACAATCAGAATAATTATATTCATATCCAGGGTTTCTATACCTTTGTATTTGGTTTATATTAAGGATTCAATTCCTGTTGCATTCATGTTCAGAATCATTACATGCATTGGTATCTTGGGGGATCAAGCCCTTAACTAGTCCATGTATATAATTATATGCATTGGTATCTTGGGTCAAGCCCTCAACCATTCCATGTGTATAGTTTCAATCATAATTTTCATCAACATAACAATAAATTCATGGAATCTAATTACGATATGAGGTGAGATTTATATTGTACTTGGAATAAAATAAATAAAATCGGTTAGCAAGGTCGTCCACTCATATAAATTCCGTATCCAAGTCACTTTTCTGAGTTGCTACAGGGAAGAGCACGAAGCTGGATTTCAAGTTCCACTACAAAGATTTTCATGAAGATCAGATAAAGAGAGTCAGGATTGCTTTTGTACAAAATACTATTCATACGTATGAATACTATTTATGTCTATGGATACTATTTGTACATATGGTTACTATTCATACATACAGTTACTATTTATACATATAGATATTATTCATACGTATGGATACTATTTATACATTATATTACTATTTATACATATAGTTACTATTTATACGTATGGTTACTATTTATATATACTATTATTATTTATACGTATGAATACTATTCATATCAGGAATAGCAACTGTAAAAGAGTACACAAAGAAAGTTCTTAGGAAAGAGTGGAGGATCACAATAGACACACTTAAGTGCTTGGTCTTTCCTTAGCCATAACTTTCTTAGACATGTTTTCTTCACAGTTTATATTCTATTTTGGTAATCAGAGAATCAAAATAATACATAGGCAGCTAAGGACAGTTTTTCTGATATGGAAGATCAACTAAAGCCGCAACCATAGAGCATACTTAAGAATATAACTTCTAAAATTTGAAAGACATAAAAAAATGCATGGTATCCTCACATTGGATCTAGGCTAAGGAGGAAAGATCTAGAATTTCAGTCTTAATGTCGAGTAAGAGAAGTTTTAAGGAGAGGAGAGAAGAAAAACTGAAGGTGTGAGTTTAGAAGTGAAATGGAAGGGTCTATTTATAGGAGAAGTCAGGGTACTATGAGCTAATAAAATATTCATATTACTATGCACTTTAATAATTTAGTTTACTATACACTTTAATAATTTGGTTTACTACGCGCACATGATTTTCTCGACGGTGGCAAATTATTGATTACTATTGGGAACTAAAGGGAAAATTATCCTTTCTCCTAAACCTTTAAGTTTCTTTTCACTTTTGTCCTTTTCAATTTAGTCCCTCAGGGGATTTTCTCATATAAAACATTATTTTTCTCTTAGTTTCTTTTAGATTCCTCTTATGATCAAGCCATATTTTATCCAAGGGATAAATTTCATATCATAACATCCATCATATCCCACAATTTATGCAATCTATAAATAAAAATTCATATTTTCAATAATATGCACAAACAAACATACAAAAAAAATTAAACAGATAATGAATTAATTTTCTCCAAAATAAATTTATCGTAATTCTTGAATACTTACAACTTAAAAATATAGCGGGTATTATATTATACCCCATTAAAAGAATTTGATCCCTCGAATTCAAAAACTTACCTCATGATTTGAATAGGTGCGGATATTTCGTCCACATCTCATCCTCTGTTTCCCACGTGGCCTCCTCGTGAGAATGATTCCTCTACAGAATTTTGACAATGAAAATTTCCTTGGTGCAAAGTTTCTTGACCTGCCTATCAAGGATGGCTACTGACACCTCTTCATAGACAAGAGTCTCATTAAACTGCATGCCTTGTGGCTGGATGATGTGAGAGGGGTCAAAAAGATACTTATATAGCATTAATACGTGAAATACTAAGTGTATTCCCTCTAGATCCAAAGGCAAGACTAGGCGGTATGCCATGTTACCCACTCTCTCCACAACCTCATAAGGACCAATATATCTTAGACTGAGCTTTCCTTTCCTTCCAAATCTTATTACTCCCTTTATCGGTCACATTTGTAAGAAGACCATATCACCAATAGAAAACTCTTGGTCACGTCATCGGTTATCTGCATAGGATTTTTGCCTACTCTGAGCTGCTAATAACCTCTCCCTGATCAGATTAATTTTATCCACGGCCTCCTGTATCATCTCGGGTCCTACCATTTTGGGTTCACTTGGTTCAAACCAACCAATAGGAGATCAACATCGCCTCCCATATAATGCCTCGAAAGGAGCCATTTTAATGCTAGCTTGATAACTATTATTATAAGCAAATTCAATAAGCGATAAGTGGTCTTCTCATTTTCCACTGAAATCCATCACACATTCTCTCAGCATATCCTCAAGGTCTAAATAGTCCTCTTAAATTGGCTATCAATCTGAGGGTGAAAAGCTATGCTCAAGTCAACTCTAATGCCTAGAGCTTTCTAAAAAGTTTTCCAGAATCAAAATGTGAACTAGGGTCCTCGATTTGATATGATAGACACTGGTATACTATGGAGTTTTACTATCTCCTTCATGTACAGTCAACTAAGTTTCGCTACACTGTAGGTGGTATGAACAGAAAGGAAATGTGCTGACTTAGTGAGCCGATCTGCAATGACCTATATAGAGTCGTACCCATTCGAAGATCAGGACAAACCCACTACAAAGTCCATAGTAATTCGTTCCCATTTCTACTCGAGAATCTCAAGCCTTTGCATCAACCCAGGTGGTCTTTAATGTTCGGATTTGACCTACTGGCATGTCAAGCATCGAACGATAAAGTCAATCACATCTTGCTTCATGCCTTCCCACCAATAAACTTATTTCAAGTCATGATACTTCTTGGTAGTACCAGGATGAACAACATATGATGCACCGTGAGCTTCTCCTAAAACCTCTTGCTTTAAGAGTTCAATGTTTAGAACACATAGCCTCCCGTTAAACCATAACACACCTTCCTCATCCACCGAGAAACCCTGTACTAATCCTTACCTCACCTTGTCTCTAGTCTTAACCATTTCAGCATCATTTTCCAATGTTGCCTTTACCCTTTCTACAAGGGAGTACTTAACCGTTAAGTGAGCCAAGAAAGCACTAGACTTAGTAATCTCAAAGAATACCCCACTAACCTCTAACTCTTGCAATTCCTGAATCAAGGACCTCCTTACTATAATAATATGAGCTAAACTCCCTATCGACTTTCGACTATGGGCATCTGCTACCACATTTTCCTTCCTTGGATGGTAGAGGATGATACAATCATAGTCCTTCAAGAGTTCCATCCATCTTTGGTGCCTTAGATTAAGATTTTTTTGATCACATATATATTTGAGGCTTTTGTGATCCTTGAAATTCTCACATGTCTCCTATACAAGTAATGCCTTCAAATCTTCAGAGAAAATACTAAGGCTGCCATCTCTAGATCATGAGTGGGGTAGTTGAGTTCATACTTTTTAAGTTACCAAGAGCCATAAGCAATGACCTTACTCTGTTGCCTTAACATGCATCCCAATCCTACCTTCGAAGTGTCACAATATACAATGTAACCCCCTGGTCTCAATGGTAGAATGAGAACTGGTGCCAAAGTCAGACACTTCTTCAACTTAGAGAAACTTTGCTCATAAGCATCATCCCAAACATACTTAACATTCTTCTGGGTTAACTTAGTCAGTGGAAGAGCCAACTTGGAGAAATTCTTGATAAAACAATGGTAATACCTCGCTAAGCCAAGGAAACTCCAAACTTCAGATACAGTTATTGGTCTAAGCCACTACTTTACTACTTCGATCTTACATGAACACCTTCCCTGGAAATTACATGCCCTAGGAATGTTACTTAACTCATCCAGGATTTGCATTTTGAGAACTTAGTATATAGCTCATGTTCCCTCACAGTTTGCAATACCGTTCTCAAATGTTCTGTATGATCCTTCAGACTCCTGGAGTAAATTAGAATGTCATCAATGAAGATGATCACAAATCTATTAAGGAAAGGTCTGAACACTCGGTTTATAAGATCCATAAACGCTGCTGACACATTAGTCAACCCAAATGACATTTCGAGAAATTCATAATGCCCGTATCTCGTCCAAAAGGTAGTTTTGGGTATGTCTTCCTCCTTAATCTTCAGTTGATGGTAACCTAAACTCAAATCAATCTTTAAGAAGCATTGTACCCCCTGAAGCTGGTCAAACAAGTCATCAATTCTTGGTAAATGATATTTATTCTTTATCGTGACTTTGTTTAACTGCCGGTAATCTATGCACAATCTTAGAGAGCCATATTTCTTCTTTACAAAGAGTACTAGGGCACCCCATGGTGAAAAACTCGAGCAGATAAACCCCTTATTCAGAAAATCTTGTAATTATTCTTTAGCTCTTTCAACTCTGTGAGTGCCATATTGTAAGGAGGAATTGAAATTGGTCGAGTTCCTGAAATCAATTTAACATTAAACTCAATATCCGTCTCTGGTGGTAAATCAGGTAGATTTTTTGGAAATACATTTGGAAATTCACTAACTATGAGTATTTGTTCAAGACTTCGTTCCTCATTCTCTGTATCTTTGACAAAGGCCAGAAATCCATGACAACCTTTTCATAATATACGTTGGGTGGTTAATATAGATATTATATTGCATGGCACCTCACTTCGGTCTCCCTGAAATATGAAATTATGTCCCTTTAGTATACCAAAAGAAGTAACCTTGTCATGACAATTCAATATAGCATGGCATGAGGATAACCAGTCCATGTCTAAGATCACATCGAAGTCTGTCATATTAAGAAACATGAGATCTACCTCTGTCTCCATGTCCCTAAAGTTACCTTACAAGAACGATATCCTGATCTAACTACTAGGGCTTCCCTCATCGGTGTAGCTTCCCTCATCGGTGTAGCTTCCTTCATCGGTGTAGCTACCAAAAATGGTTCGTCTAGTATAACTAGCTCAGACTCGAACCTCTTAGTAAACAAAGGTAACACATACGGATGTGTAGAACCAAGATCAAATAATACATGTGCAGCTAAAGCACCAACTAATAAAGTACCTGTAACAATGGTATTGGATGCCTAGGTATCCTGTCGAATCAAGACATATACTCTGGCAGTTCTTCTACCAGTTGCCTGCTGCCCACGACCTCCTTAGCCTCTGCCAGTTCCTCTCCCAAAGCTACCTTCAGTAGAAGTGGTCGGTGCACGAGCGACTGAAGCAATTCCTGGCTGGGTATAAGATGGAAGAATAGATCCCTGACCAGATTTAAAAATGAGTTGAGGGCATTCCCTTCTGAAGTGT
The DNA here is from genome assembly GCA_037074585.1 of Biancaea sappan. Taxonomy (NCBI): domain Eukaryota; kingdom Viridiplantae; phylum Streptophyta; class Magnoliopsida; order Fabales; family Fabaceae; genus Biancaea; species Biancaea sappan. The sequence goes on along the minus strand of CM073492.1, from coordinate 72,348,501 downwards.
CCTTCTTGTCCGCAATAAAAATAACTTGATGTCCCCATCTTCCTGAAGCATTCTTCAAAATGGAGTTTTCCACATTTGAGACACTAAGGCTTTCCTCTCCCGGCCTGAGACCACCCCTACTCAAAAAAATTGTAACCACCTTTAGAGTCTATACGAGATTTAGATATGCTTACTATGGAAAGGGATGGCCTAGCAAATGTGGTCTGAGCTTGTTGCGACATGGTGAAAGGCTTTATAGTTCCTGTATCACCTCCTTGGCAAGAGATCTCCCAAATCTAGCTTTCTTCTTTTTCTTAAATTCTTCATCATTTTTTGATCTTTTTTCTATCATACTAGCAACATCCATAACTTCTGAATAAAAAGATAAATTTTTTCATATTTAGCCCTACCTGTAAGAAAAAGGGTCTACGAAGTCCCTTCATAAATTTCTGTATTTTTCCCTATTCAAAAGGAATCATCTGAGGGGCATAGTCAGACAGTTTGACAAACTGAGCTGAATAGTCATCAATAGACATAGGTCCTTGTCTTAAGTATAGAAAATCCCTCACCTTTGATGATCGCACACTTGGTGGAAGAAACTCTTCTATAACCATACCATGAAACTTTGCCCATGTAATTGGTGGTGAGCCTTGGGTTCTTTCTTTCTTCAAATTCCTCCACCACTTACCTGCCCTTCCTTTCAACTGAAAGGAAATGAACTCTACCTTTTGAATATAGGAACACCCTAGAGCATCACAAATCGCTTCACAATCATCTAAGAAACTTTATGGATCCTCATTGGGATTTCCCCTGTAAAAATAGGTAGCCTCATTTTCTGAAATTCTAACATCTTCACTTCTCTAATATTACCTCTTCCAGCTAAAGGAGGTGGTGGTATAATTCCAGCTCCAATAATAGGAGGTACCACTGGCGGGTTAACCTATGCTGCTTGTTCTCGCCTTTCTATATCTATTCTATCCAACCGCTCATTCTCTAAGTTGAACATTTCTACAATTATAGCAACATCAACTTGTGGGGCAACTGTGGCTCCCTCCCCCCGACCACCAGTTGAGCCTTCAACATTTGGAGCATGTGAATTATTTTCATGGTTAGAAGGGTTGTCTTGCATATTAGCCGGTGGAATTAAGATCCTCCCTAAGCCTATATGCTCGTTATAATTTGAGGATTCCTCTAACATCATAGAGTCAAAAGTCTACACAGAGAACAAATTCTGCTCAGATCAAAAAAGACTACCTTATATTAACCCACCAAGAAATAGCTTATAAAAATAAAAGACACTATACTCTATAAGGTCTCTTATGGAACCCAATTCTATGGTCATGCCTCAGCTCATGACAATGGGGAAGGGCCTACAAAAAACACTTTACTCTGTAATCTATTAGGGACCTAAAAACTAACCTCTGATACCAAAATTGTCACATCCCAATTTCAGACATGTGAGTAGTCATATAACCTTGAGGGTATACCCCCATGGTATCCTATAAGATCTCTGCTTAGTTCTAAAGGCCACAATTATGCAAATATAAATATTTTAAGAAAGAGATTCTCCATAATTATATAAAAACTTCAACATAATAAAATAGTAAATATAAGCCAAATATCATACAATATGATACAATTTTCCAAGCCTAGGTGACCTATAGAGATTACAGAGCATTTCCTAAGCTTTTATATTCATAAACCTTCCAGATAACATGGAAAGTATCCTCAAGGAATACTAGTCCTCCTGCGGATTTGCTTCGTTCTCATCCACTGTATCTAAAAAAATATTCATAAAGAGTATGAGTTCATCAAAACTCAGTGACTAAATGAATGTGCAATAATAAATGTGTCACAAATACAAATATCATGATCATTATCACAATAAGAACAGTTATATTCATATCCAAGGTTTATATACCTCTGTATTTGATTTATATTCAGGGATTCAATTCCCGTTGTATTCATGTTTACAATCATTACATACATTGGTATCTTGGGGGATCAAGCCCTCAACCATTCCATGTGTATAATTATATGCATTGGTATCTTGGGTCAAGCCCTCAACCATTCCATGTGTATATTTTGAATCATAATTTTCATCAACATAATTATTAAATATAGAATCTAATTACGATATGAGGTAGGATTTATATTGTACTTAGAATAAAATAAATAAAATCAATTAGCAAGGTCATCCACTCACATAGATTTTGTATCCAAGTCACTTTCTGAGTTATTACAGAGAAAAGCACGTAGCTGGATTTCAGATTCCGCTACGGAGATTTTCACGAAGATTAGATAAAGAAAGTCAGGATTGTTTTTGTACAAAAAACTATTCATACATATGAATACTATTTATGTCAACAGATACTATTCGTACATATGATTACTATTCATACATATAAATATTATTCATACATATGAATACTATTTATGGGGGTGCACCACTATGACTCAATACCAAACAACCTTATTTACAATCATCATACATATCTTTTCACATATCGTCAAGTGCAAGTACTCAATTTACAATTCTTGACCTTAAAAATCATATTCAACGCATACATATACACAAAGCACTTTAACATATTTACTTAATTTGGCTTGTCACCCAAAGGTTCAACTTATGCACTTTTTGTTGCCATATGTATAACATACCATGATGAATTTATCATATTCTTCATCACACACACATATATATACAAATACTTATCCATTCAAATGGTATGATTATGCTTAATACCTTCATTACAACTTAAGTAAGGATGTGAGGATTAATTACTCATCTTCTATCACACTTTGCACACTTAATCACATGCAAAGACAATTATTTGGACTGCCTTTTCAATGCTAAGTCATTGCATAATCTCATTAGATTATTATCATATGCACTTTTATATATCTCTATAGTCAAGCCAACTGAGTTCACAATAATCATAACTCACTTAAACATTCATTCTATAAACATCACTAGGAGTACAATGTAATAACTCCATTCCGTAGTCATATACAACTAAGCATATTTAATAATCAATAAGTGATAGTATAATTCTAGACTTAATGTTATATCACTCTTTCTTAGTTCATATATATGTACCTCTAAATAATTCCAAGTAACATTAATCTTAAAAATTAAAAATTAAAATCATGCAAGATAGGGCTAGGTCCCTCACCTCAATTCCAAGCTAGCAAATTCATCCCAAACGGTGTGGAAGATGTAACAAATGATTCATTCCTATAAGATAACCATGTAAAAACATGTCACGATCACAAAAATAGAGATATCCTTATCACTAGTTCTGACCTTTGATTATGCTCTTATTCATAACTCTTAAATGGTAAAGAACTTTTAAATAAAACTTCTATCATTGGAAACTAAACTCAAAGACTTTTCCAATGATATAGCATTTCCTAAACACGAAGTTCGGATGAAAGAGTTTTAACCATTTGAAAATTGAGTCAAATCAAGACTTATACAATAGCCTCTTTTCTGTTAGGGTGGTGCCTAGGCACTAAACCCTTCGTTCTAAAGCCCCTTGGCTGCATGACCTTGGCGCCTAGGCCCCATGCTACTAGGCAACCATGGATAGAGCTAAAAAATGGCTCCATCATTGGCCAAACCTCCCTCCTTTGGTCTTAATCTTGTTCTTCTAGGATATTTTAGGCAAGTTAATGACACTTAAAACAACTCAAAAACTTAGAAATTCAAAGCCACAAATCAAGGGAAAAGATTTCAAGAAATTATCACAAATCTCATTCTTTCAACAACTCAATTTTTCTTCCATCATTCAACTATATTTGGCCATAGTTTTCATCTATTAATACCCTAAAATAATAATCCCATAACAATTTATCCATGGAAGTATTTTACAACATTTTTCCCAAATTTTTGACCTTAGGGTTTCTTTCTTGAAGGGAAGGAAGAAGAAGGAAAATAAGAAGAAGAGAAAGAAAAAGGCTAACTCATTAGTCTTCCTTTTAGCTTTAATGATCTCATCTTCTCTCAACTTGCCATGAAAGAGGTAGAAGGAAAGGCTGGGCGTCGGGCAAAGGAGAGGCTATGGGAGGATGAAGAAGAGAATAAGAGAAAAGGGATGATGAGCATACTAAAAGTGTAGCGTATGGCCTATTTAATCTATTTCAATTTGGTCCTTCTATCAAAACAACATTTGATTAATAAAAATGCAAGGTATTTGATAAATTTTGATCAAAATACACACATCATCATGTTCTATTTTCAATTAAAACCAATAATCTCGTAAAAGTTCACTTTGGTCCCTCCCGATGTCTAAAACTCACTCTAGGTTCATGTCGAACCTCTTTAAGATAATGGCTCAATATTTTATCCTCGTAAGATTCATTCTTCCTCATGGATTCTTGTTCAGTCTCTTCTCAAAAGTATTTCCATAATTTCTCTTCTTTTCACTTTAGTCCTTAGAGATGCTTCTTATGTTCATTACTTATGTTTTTCTTTTCCTTTGCAAAATTACTTAACCCATGACATGTCTTAGTCCTTATTAAGCCTTAGGACTCTTTGTTTCCCTACTTGGAACTCCGTAATTCATGAAATTTTCATCCTTATAAAAAAATATGTACTTTTAACTATATCGTAATATCAGGAGTATTACATGGAGTTTCTTGTGAATGGTCGTGTTTGTTATGTTGGAGATGGATTGGATTAACCCCATAGGAGATAAATTTTCATTTGGGCAGGGAGGTCACTTTGCCTACAGGCAACGAGAATATAACTAAGCCTACGGGTTGGGAGATCATATTTGCCTTCAAGCAGGGAGATTATGACAAGCCTTCGGGCTAAGAGATGTTGATGCTTTTATAGCTTATTTGTTTTGCCTTGTTGATGGTTAATCGTTCATTGAGATTATATATTTCACTCTGTTGTTTCCATGTTTCAAAGTCTACGTTTGCTAAGGAACATTCACTTGAGGAGTAGTGGAAGTTCGATCGTCCCAACCCCTTCTTGACTTTAGGTTGGTGTAATTTTTTGGAGCTGCCTTTTCTTTTCAAACCTTCTAGTTCTCTTTGTAGTCCAATGGGACACTTAAGAATGGAGTGTTTTGGGAGTGGAGTTTACTTACATGTGATGTACTTAACTTATATTCTTTTGTATATGTTTCTCTATATTTCTTGCTACTGTGAATGCAAGATTAAAATAGTTAGAAACACAAGAGATAGTTATGATGTGACTTGTTACATTTTGATAAGAAATGGAACTCCTTTATATCTGTATTCTTATCATTCTTGGAGATAATACTTGTTATGTGAAATTACATTTTTGGGGAACTTGTATGTGTTTTGTTTTGTTTGAGAAGAAAGATTCCAAGAGCTAGGCTTACGATCTTAGAAGTACCCACATGTCGTGCCGGTCATGTACCTAATGAGGGTCATGACACAAAAAGACTATCCAAACCTTGGAGGACATGTTGAGCTCCTGCATATTAGACTTTGGTGGAAGTTAGGAGAGCTATTTTGCGTTAATCGAGTTTGCCTACAACAATAGCTATCACGCGAGTATTGAGATGGCACCCTTTGAAGCCTTGTATGGGAGACGGTGTAGGTCTCCAATTGGGTGGTTTGAATTAGGCGAAGTTAAAGTGTTGGGACCCAATTTAGTGCAAGATGCACTAACCAAGGTCAAGACTATCATAGAGAGATTGCTTGAAATTTAGAGTCGGCAAAAGGCCTACATAGATAGTAGGCGACAAGACTTGGAATTTATGGTGGGTGACATGGCGTTCTTGAGAGTATCGCCTATAAATGGGGTCATGAGATTCAAGAAGAAACGGAAGCTGAGCCCCAGATACATCAGGCCCTGTGTGATCCTTGAGAGGGTAGGCAATATGATGTATCAATTGGCCTTATCCTCAGATTGAGAGGGAGTTCATCCCGTTTTTCATGTATTTATGTTGAGAAAATATCTTCCCGATCCATCTCATGTGATTCGACCTCAAGAGATGTAATTTGACGATGCTCTCTCATACAAAGAAGTCCTGGTGACTATATTAGATAAATAAGTAAAGAAACTTCGATCCAAGAAAATTTCTTCTATCAAGGTTTTGGCAAAACCATTCCCATGAGGAGGCTATGTGGGAAGCAAAGAAGGATATGCATGCGAGATATCCACACTTAAGTCTTAGTGTAAAGTGAAATTTGGGGGACCTAATTTCTTAAGGGGGAGATTGTAATGCCCATGGTTGTGTAGCTTTTGTGTGTGGTGTATTTGTGTACTCATGTGATATATCTAATACATATGTATATGGCTATGTTGGTTGTGCACATGAGTGGTTATGATCCATTCTGTATACTATTTGTAAATGTCTCCTTGTGAGATAGGTCCAGGTAGAGGACACCAAATAAAATTAAATGTGTATGTTGCATAACACCTTGGAATTGTATGAACTAAGTTTCCATGATGATAAACTATTGTGTTGGACATGGGTATGTGTGTTTTTGTTGCAATGGGATGCATGTGGAAGCTATTTTGTGTGTCGGAACCCTTAAGAGGGATTAATGTGAACAAAATCATGTTTTTCGGTCTTAATTGAAAATGGTTGACAAGATGAGGAATTGTTGTAAACTATGATTGTAATACCCCGGTTGTTGTACCTAAGAACCTTTAGTGATTTTTTAAGGTAATGACCAAGAAACTTTAAGACAAATTTAAAATTTTGGCAATTAATTGATAACTTTAAAATTTATAGAGGACCTACAAGAAGGCTTTTTGAGCACATAAGGGTGATTTTAAAAATGTCAAAGAACTAAATCGGTGATGCTTTAAAATTTTAAAGAATGATGTGGTCAAATATGGAAATAATTAAAAAGGAAGAAATAAGGAAAGTGGAAATAAATATTTCCAAATTGTATTGGGGCAAAAATTAAATTTTATATATCTGACTATGGACTTAATTGCAAATAAAGGATTAAAGAAGAGCTTTCTTAATATTTTAGCCAACACTGGCCTTGGTGGCTACCTAAGCTAGGGACACGTGTAATCCACCTCCACTTACTTGCTTTGGCCGAGTAGGGTGTTGATCCGAAATGGAGATTCTGGACACTTCCATTTCATGATCTCCATGAACACTTTCCACTTCCATGAACTAAACCTGAATATCTTTCATCCAAATTTCTCGAATCTCTTTGGTGCAAATCACAGCAATTTTTCCTCGATAAAGGTAGTTTAATTCGAAGAGAGTTTAGCAGTAAAGTTTTCTTGTTTCTGGTCTGTCTTGTGTGATATCTCTGTTACGTAGGTTTATGAGTAATTTATGCGAAATTCTTCCTTGAATCTTCTAATTTCTGTTATGGATGTTGGGGTGTTCCTCTCGGCCAACTGAGAATCATCAGAGGAGGGAAAAATTAAGGGGTAACAATTTGACATTCATGATCTTCTACTGTCATTCGTGGCCACTCATCTCAGTTTAAGTAAGAAGAAGGAGTATGTAAGCTATGAATTAAAGTTAAATTTGGTTTAAATTTCTGGTTGTAAGTGTGTTTGATAAGAAGAATTCTGTTAGAATTAAATTCAAACTTTGCAACCTTAGAAGTTAAAATTCAAATCAGACTTTATGAGCTTGGAAGTTAGAATTCAAATCAGACTCTATAACCTTGGAAGTTAGAATTCAAATCAGACTTTACAACCATGGATGTTAGAATTCAATTCAGATTTTACAACCTTGGATGACATAATTCAAATCAAAGTTTGCTTCAAATGTAGCCACTTGTTTATTTATTTTATTATATCTTATTGTTTAATTTTGCCTATAAAAGGCATGTGGGTGTGTTCTACTTGAAATTAATCTTAAGTTCAATCAAAACATTGAGTCCTTCTCTTCCTCTCTTCTCTCTCTCTTGTGTTGTGTGTATGTAAGAAATTTGATAATAGATATCAAATTGGTATCAGAGCTTGGTTGCCTGAGAGCTATGAGCATAAAAATATTTTGAGTGTGTGAGGAACAAGAAAGTTCTCACTGTGCCAAATTATGTTTTGTATATTTTGAGAGAGAGAGAGATATATATATATATGACAATCAATTTCAATATTGTTTGGTCTGGTCCCAAATTAGATAGGAAATTAGATTTTAGTTATTGGGAAATATTGATGTCTACACATTTAAAAACTCACAATATTTGAAGCTTTGTAGAATTAGGATTACAACAAGGAGCTGATAAAGCTGCCCGAAGGAAGGACCAGCTGGTACTTTCACAAATTCATCAAGGTGTAAATTACTCAATTTTTGGCAAAATAGCAAATGTCAAAACAACCAAAGAAGCATGGGATATCTTGAAGTTGTCATATAAAGGAATTGAAAAGGCCTACAAATCTAAACTGCAGTCTCTACATAGAGAATATGAAAGGTATGAAATGTCTAGTTTAGAAACTGTAGAACAATATTTTTCACATGTTACAAATCTCATCAATAAGATGAGGGTTTATGGAGAAGAAATTCCTGATAGCAAGGTGGTAGAAAAAATTCTACGCACCATGCTGATGAAGTTTAATCATGTAGTGACTACAATAATTGAGTCCTACAACACAGACACCATGACAGTAGCAGCGTTGTAGGGAAGCATTGAAAGCCATGTGAGCAGAATCCTAGAGAAGACAGAAAAAGTAAATGAAGAAGCCTTAAAGAGTCAGGTGAATCTCAACAACGTTGCTGAATCAAGTCAAAATATTGAAAGTAGAGGTCGTGATTTCAATAATAAAGGAAGAGGAAATTACAGCGGTAGAGGCCGAGGAAATTTTAGAGGAAGAGGACGTGGTAACTACAACCAAGGGAGAGACCAAATTTTAGACCACCTAGTCATGGAAGATGTGGAAACAATTTTGGATTTGCCAACCAAGGAAGAGGAAGAGGTAACAATTATCAAGAAAGAACAATTTTTATTTGTTTTTATTGTGGGAAAATTGGGCATAAAGCTACAGATTGTAGATTCAAGCATCAGGCAAACATGGCAGAAAATCAGTATCAAGATGTCGGTGAGAATACTGATAACCCACAAGTTTATTTTTGGGAAGTAATTCATTTTCAAAAGATGAAAATATTTGGTATTGAGATACTGGATGTAGTAATCATATGTGTGGGAAAAAGGAGTTATTTTCTTCTATGGATGAAATGGTAAAATCTACTGTGAAATTTGGTAATAACACAAATATTTTAATTTCGAGAAAAGGCCAAGTTGCTATCAGGTTAAAAGATGGTTCACATAATTTTATCTCTGATGTTTTCTATGCTCTTGGTCTTTATCTCAATCTATTGAGCATGGGACAACTATCAAAGAAATGTTACAACATGCAGATACACCATGGCTATTGCACGTTGATTAATGGAGATGGGAGATTCATTGTTAAGGTAAAAATGAATCCTAACCGCCTATTTACCTTAAGAATTCAGCATAATAAGTTTCCTTATTTGAGTTCTATAATTCCAAATGATGATTGGTTGTGGCATATGAGATTTGGTCACTTTTATTTCTCTGGTTTGAATTATTTATCACGAAAAGAATATGTTTTTGGTTTTCCTATTATGAACAGTCCTTTTGGAGTATGTGAAATGTGTCAAATAGAAAAGAAGCACAAAGAATCATTTCCAATTGGAAAGTCTTGGAGGGCGAAAAAGCTACTGGAGATAGTTCATTCAGATTTATGCTCAGTTGAAATACCAACACAAGGTGGTAGCAGGTACTTTATTACTTTCATAGATGATTTTAGTAGAAAGACTTGGGTGCAGAAATCAGAAGCTTGTGATGCCTTTAAGACATTCAAGGCATTTGTAAAAAAGCAAAGTGGTTGCAGAATCAAATCACTTAGAACAAATAGAGGCTAAGAATGCATTCCCTGTACAGATTTCTTTGAGCAACATGGAATCCAACATCAACTTACAATTAGATACACACCTCAATAGAATGGAGTAGCAGAAAGGAAGAATAGGACAATCATGAATATGGTGAGATGCATACTGAAAGCCAAACAACTACCTAAGGAATTTTGGGTGGAAGCAGTTGCCACTATTGTTTATATTTTGAATAGGTGTCCTACAAAGAGTGTTCATGATAAGACACCTGAAGAAGCTTGGAGTGGAAGAAGACCCTCAATTCGGCATCTCAGAGTTTTTGGGTATATAGCATATGTCCACATACCAGATTAACTCAGGAAGAAATTAGATGACAAAAGTGAAAAGTGTATTTTCATTGGCTACTTCACAAACTCAAAAGCATATAAACTTTACAACCCAGAGACAAAGAAGGTGATTATCAGTTGTGAAACGACCTTTAATGAAGAAGAAATGTGGGATTGGTCTTTGAAAGCCAAGAAGGAAGTGGTGGTGATTCCAGACAATTATGAAGAAGAAAATGGACATGGAGTTCCAACACCTAATAAGGTAGAAACATCCAACAGACCACAAAGGAACCGTAGATTACCAGCCAGATTGGAGGACTATGTTGTGGGTAACAATAATGATACTTCTAATTAAGAAATTATCAATTTTGCTTTATTTTCATATTGTGAACCCATGACCTTTGAAGAAGCCTCAAACAATGAGAATTGGAAAAAAGCAATGGATGACGAGATTCATGCGATTAAGAAGAATGAAACGTGAGAGTTAACAGATTTGCCCGCAGATAAAAGACCAATTTGAGTAAAGTGGGTATATAAAATAAAGTATAAGCCTAACGTGAGATTGACCGCTTCAAAGCAAGTTTAGTGGATAAAGGATACAAAAAAAGACGAGGTATTGATTATTTTGAGGTATGTGTTCCTGTTGCGAGATTAGACACGATCCGCATGATTATTTATCTCTCAACTCAAAATAATTGGAAAATATATCAAATGGATGTTAAGTCTGCATTTTTTAATGGTACTTTGGAAGAAGAAGTATATGTTGAACAACCTGCAGGATATGTGATCAATGGAAAAGAAGATAAAGTTTACAGATTGAAGAAAGCATTGTATGAGTTGAAATAGGCACTAAGAGTATGGTACAAGAAGATTGATTCCTACTTCATACAGCATGGTTTTGAAAGATGTCCATTTGAGCATACTTTATATATTATATTTGTTGAACCTAAAGATATTCTTATTGTATGCCTTTATGTTGATGATCTAATTTTCACTGGCAATAATTTAAAGATGATAGCAGAATTCAAGGAGGCTATGATAAGGTGTTTTGAAATGATAGATTTAGGCCTAATGTCTTATTTTCTAGGCATTGAGGTCATTCAATAGAATAATGGAATGTTCATTTCTCAGAAGAAATATGCTGGTGATATTTTAAAAAAATTTAAGATGGAAAATTCAAAGCCGATTACCACACCAGTTGAGGAAAAATTGAAGCTAACAAGAGAAAATTATGGCAAAAGGATATATTAACCCATTATAAAAGTTTGATTGGGAGTCTGAGATATTTGATTGCAACTAGACCAGATATTGTGTTTGGAGTAGGATTTCTAAGTAGATTTATGGAAGAACCAAGTGTTTGTCATTTACAATGAGCAAAAATAATTCTTAGATATATTAAAGGTACTTTGACTGATGGAATTTTTTATGCTAATAATAATGATGTGAAGCTTGTTGGATATACAGATAGTGATTAGGCCGAAGATTTGGAGACAAGAAAAAGCACGTCAGGGTACGTATTTCATCTGGGTACTGTTGTAATATTATGGTCATCAAAGAAACAATCAATTGTTGCACTCTCTATAGCTGAAGTAGAATATATAGCAGCAGCCAGTTGTGCTACACAAGGGTTATGGCTGAGAAGAATTTTAGAAGTGATGCACTAGAAGCAGAATGCTCCTACAAAAATATTTTGTGACAACAAATCTGCTATTGCATTATAAAAAAATCCAGTTTTTCATGGGCGGTCAAAGCATATTGATATTCGATACCACAAAATTTGAGAGTTAGTAGCTCGAAAAGAATTAGTGATCGAATATTGTTCGACTGAAGAACAAATTGCAGGTATATTTACAAAGCCATTAAAGATTGAGTTATTTTACAGGTTGAAGAAATTTTGCTCAGAATGAAAAAGGTTGCAAGCTTAATTTAAGGAAGGCAATGTTAGAATTAAATTCAAACTTTGAAACCTTAGAATTAGAATTCAAATTAAACTTTACAACCTTGGAAGTTAGAATTCAAATTAGGCTCTATAACCTTGGAAGTTAGAATTCAAATCAGACTTTACAACCCTGGATGTTAGAATTCAATTCAGATTTTACAACCTTGGATAACAGAATTCAAATCAAAGTTTGCTTTAAATTGTAGCCACTTGTTTGTTTATTTTATTATATCTTATTGTGTAATTTTCCTATAAAAGGCATGTGGGTGTATTGCTACTTGAAATTAATCTTAAGTTGAATCAAAACATTGAGTCCTTCTATTCCTCTCTTCTCTCTATCTTGTGTTGTGTGTATGTGAGAAATTTGATAATAGATATCAAATTCCCTCCTTGAATTGGTTTGTAGAATGCATGTGAAAGTGGGAGTCGTGGATGGCAGATTTGAAGAAGTTTATTAGTAATTAAATTATACATTTGAGTACCTTACGGTTGTTCACTCCGGTCACGGCTAAGCTCAGGTTCATGATGATATGAATTAGAATCTTTCACTTAATTACATCGATGTATGGCTGTTTAAGAGAAGAAATCCTTTTTAAATTAATGGTGGGACATTATGCAGAATTAGAAGAGTGTGTTTTGATGAAGGAGAGCTCAAAATTTCTGACAGAAGAATTAAAGAAGGTAGGAACTAAGTTCTTGACACATTTCCTCTCTTTTCTCTGTCGAGCTGTGGAAGTTTAAGTCTTCTTCTGGTTTATTGCTGCTCTGTGTTGGAAACAATATTATTGTTTAGAATTAAGGAAGAATTAAGTACTGTAACTAGTGATTTGAAAGATGCATTCACAGCTTTAGAACCTTAGAGACTTAGCATAGTGAATTATAACAATATGGGCTGAAAATCTAAGAATGAAAACTAGAAGGTAGCAATTAAGATCTTAAGGGTAATGTTATGTTAAGAAATTGTGCTCTCAATATGGTGGCCAGACATGGTTGTAAAGAGGACTACGTGAAATATGAAAGAGGTATCTTATTAGGTATCAGGGGTATTCTATTTGTTGTACAGTTAAAGAGTAATTAAGGAGTTGTTAGAGGAGTGAATTGGTTATAAATAGGAGAGTGGGGGTGTGAGAGGGTGTGAAGAATAATAGTTTTACTGTGTATAGGAGCTTTGCTCTGGGAGAGTCTTGTGACTCTAAGAAACTTAGTCTCTGGTGACTTTTCTCTTTACAGATTAGTCCTTGTTTCCTTCTTGTTCTATTTTGTAATTCCTAGTTCTTGGTAAATAAATCTTGTTTCTGTTATCCTTTATTATTGGGTTTCTATCATATCTAGAATGCTATGATAAGTTGAGAATTATGAAAAACAAGACAGGTTCTATATTTGCTTCTGTTTTGTGTTTGATGGATGACTTAATGAAGCTATTAAATTCTAAAATTTTTATGGCATCTAGCTAAGACCTCACTCTACTAGCCTACCAAATTTGGTCATATTTTAACATGTTTTTACTGGTGAAGTAAATAGAAGAAACCGAATCTGTGAAAACTTAGACAGTTAAAACAGGTGGTCATTAATGTGACCATTAGAGGGGTCAAATGGTGGAGTTTTGAGCTGAAAGTTTTACCCTAGAATTCCAACATGTGGAGATGGCTCTGTCCCAAGTTCCATAAATTTTGAAGTTATAGATTCTTCTCAGAATTTTTCTAAACATAAGGATCCAAAATTAGCCTCAAACAGAACAAGGTTGGAATATTTGTAACTTGAAGTTCTATTTCACTACTCTAATGACCTTAATTTGCCCCAAAACTTTTATGTCACCTAGAGAAGGTATCAAGCCAACTCTTACCGACTTTCATAACATTTGGAACTGATTTATTGGACCTATGGTGTGATTATCAGAATCTCAGCAATACTGAAATTGCTCTAATGACTGGTTGTTCATGTGACTCTTAGATGGGCTAAATGATGGAGTTAGCTCTTACAATTTTTATAGTAGTTATTTATTATGTCAATAAGAACTCCTTCAAGTTTTGGTGATTTTTGGAATTTCCAATTCTTCCCAAAAATTTTCAAAAGATTGGTACACAAATCTATATAGAAAATAAATTGTGTAAAGTGAGAAAGAGAAAGAGATGAGCTGTAGTAACTTAATTTGATGTAGGTGCCCAGTTGTGTGAATTAAGTTGAAACTTGAAATGTTACTTTGTGTTCTATGTTAAAAAGTAATTATGAAAAGCATAAAGAACTGGCATACAAATTGGAATGGCGCTTAATGGGTCTACAACATGAAAATTTGGGAAGTTCGTTATATTAAATTGTGGTTGTTATGATATATTGTTGCTAGAATAAGAATCATGGTTAATAGTTTGTGTCATAGAATGACCTTGGAAAGGGCTGGACAGCAAGTGTAATCAAAGGAAAAAGCAGAACAGAGAATAATTCACTATTTTTTGCAATAGTGCATCTTTAAGTTCCTAAATCAGATTTTTGACCCTACAAACTTTTCTTTATAAGCCATAACTCTTAGGATACTTTCGAGTTCACTAAGCCTTCTTTATAGGGGTCCCCTTAAGCACTAAACAAAGATGATAAGTCATCATTCAAGTGAGTGCTCTACTCATGTAAGTCTTATAGAAATGGCTTAGTTTGTAATATTTTCCTATTTCATGAAAATGTTTTCCAAAAAGAATTCTCAAGTACCTTTGCAAATAATATTTTCTTACTTGAAATGAATACATATGAATTTTAAAGGACTTTTGAAAATTCATAATGATATGAAGGATTATTTGGCATAAGTTCTCTTGATTTAATACTTATGTTCAATGATTCATCATTTTTCTGAATTAATGATTTTATCGGAATTTTCTGATATGATTGCTTATTAGTTATGATTATGATATCATGGAAGAATGTGTTATTTGAGACTTTGACAAATGACTAAGATATGAGATATCTATGTGATGTTATTATACATGCATGGAGAGGAACCCG
This sequence comes from Biancaea sappan, assembly GCA_037074585.1. Lineage (NCBI taxonomy): Eukaryota > Viridiplantae > Streptophyta > Magnoliopsida > Fabales > Fabaceae > Biancaea > Biancaea sappan. The sequence goes on along the minus strand of CM073492.1, from coordinate 72,333,454 downwards.
TTTCGGAACAATTATACTACAGCGGCGTTGTATTCCTTGGCACGCCTTGGTATTCATAAACCCCAAATAGCAGGGGATTAAGGAGCGTAATAGCCCTGTGACTAGAGGCCACTCACGGGAGAGAGAATACATGATATGCAAAGATAGTATGTGAGTGTCACATCAGGTGATCGAATGGTGATTATGGTAATTATGGTGTTGTGGCAGGCTGATATGGAGGGTACTTGGACTGATGTTTTGACTGTGGTTCCTCGGACACTGTTACACGGTTTCATTACTTTATAAATCTAATTCTACTTTATATTTTCTAAATCTCTTGATTATGAGTTTGCTTGATCTGAACTTATATATGAACCATTGCTACTTATTTTTTACCTCTGAGTTATTTCCTTTGTACTTATCCTATCATGAGTATTAGTATTCCCTGGGCTTTTTAGCTCACTCAAGATGACGGTGAAATTATTGGAGATGTAGCACATATGATACAAGTTGAGTGGTTGAAGTGAAGAATGACATCAAGAGTTGTTTGTGATCGAAAAGTACCTGATAAGCTCAAAAGAAAGTTTTATCGTACTACTATAAGACCAGCAATTTTATATAAAAGTGAATATTTGGCAATGAAAGGAAAACAAGAACAAAAAATTAGGGTAGCAGAAATGAGGATGTTGCGATGGATGTGTGGTCATACAAGACGAGATATGATTCATAACGATTATATACGAAATAGAGTTGGAGTGGCACTATTGAGGAAAAAATGGTAGAAAATCATTTAAGGTGGTTTGGACATATTCAAAGAAGACCGTTGGAGGCGCTAGTAAGGAGGATTGAGCAAATGGTATAGAGTCCTATGAAAAAAAAACCGAGGAAGGCCAAGAATGACGCTTAGAGAAATTATTGAACGAGATCTTTAGGTGAATGAGATACCTAAAGAGTTGGTCATTGATAGAGTTCAATGGCGTCGTTCGATCCATATAGCCGACCCCACTTAGTGGGATAAGGCTTTGTTGTTGTTGTTGTAGAACCAAGCTAGGAGTTCCTTATGCCGAGTAACTAAATAACCATACTGGTCAGTTAAGGCCTGAATTGATTATTGGGCTGGTATATGTTGTAAATCTATGTATATTGACTCTAGATGTTATGCTTTGTAAGTCCATATGTAAGATTTATGACTTGTGTATAGGTATGGGTATGTGTATCAGTAATTATAAATGGATTGGATAACTGTTATACATAGGCTAGTATGCCTAGACATGAATTTCTATAGTGTATAGCTGAACTTAGATTATGACAGTATGATGAGGCAAGTGTGCCTATAAGTCAAATACATTTGAGTATAATTGTAAACAGTTAATGACATTGTTTATATATATATATATATGAATGAAATCAATTCATATTTCTTAATATCTTGAGTAAAGTTATGAGACACATTATGGCTTGTTAGTAAAGCATCTTATGATTATATTTAGTTCTAAAGTACAAGTTTTGGGTAGTCTTCTTTAGATAAGGCTTACGGGTAGAGGCAAACTCTATTCGTTTCGGTCATGCCCTCAGACAATGTGTGACAATGATGGGGGTTCATGTTGAATGTTGAATTAGAGTCATATGGGGAACTAATTTTTTATCTTAATGTCTTTTTTTTTTGGGAATATGTTATCATCCAGTTGTATGAGAGGGCTTGTATATGAATTTATGAGTGTTAAGTTAAAATTGTGAAATAAAAGTTCTTATGGCAGCTTGATTTGGGAGAAGGGAATTGAGTAAGAAAAGAAGGAATAATAACTAAGTTGCATATATGAGTTTCTGGTTTTGGTATTGGTTCTTTCTTTTATTTTGTTGCTGTGATAGGTTGATATTGCCTTTGGAATTATATATATATATATATATATATATATATATATGAAGTTGTTTTAAATTGAAAAGTTCTAGGAGTGAGTCCTTGTAATAGCTTGGATTTAAGGTTTGCAAAGGTTTTCCAACATTTGGAATTGAAATTCTATGGAAAAAGGTGAAGAATAAAGCTGGGATAGATTGTGGATTGTTTGAGATGTTTGGGGCATCAGAACAGGGTAGGCACACTGCCTTCTGCCCACCTAGATGTGGATCTGCCTGCTTAGGCACACTGATGGTACCTAGGCCGGTAGCCTTCCCTTGCACCATCTATGTTCTTGCCCTTTTTTCACTTGTCGCCTTGTCTTTTGATAGAAAACCACCCCGTCCAAGTATATCTCCTCCAGATGGAGAAGTGGGTGGCTTTTAGCATGGAGTTAAGGATTGATGAGCTCTCATTTATGTAAATTTGTTGTTGATGACACCTGAGAGAAATCTTTTAATGGTATGGTGAGAGTATGGATATTGTCATTCATGAAATATGATCGTTGAGCAAATAATGGATAAATACCATTGCAATTGAACTAATGTATTGTACTGTGAGTGAAAATAGCCTTATCTTCCAAATTTTCTTATCCAAGTCTTATTTTCAAATATTTGGTGAACACTTAAAAATCCAAGGATGTATTAAATAATAGTTAAAACCATAGTTTTAAAAATCAAACTGAACCAATCAGACTGAGAACCAACCTAGGGTAGGGTCTGGTCTGGTCTAGCTAAAAAATCAGCCTTGGCTTGAACTGGTTGAACTGATTTCGAACTGCCTAAACCAACCGGGTGACTAGTTCAACCGGTTTGATCACTGAAAAGAAAGATCTAAAGTTGTAGCCATTGTTGTCAAATAAGAAGAAGAAGAAGAAGGAGAAGAAGTCATCAGAGGAGGAGAAGGAGTAAGAGCCGTCACTGAAGAAGGAGAAGGAACCATCACTCTGAAGAAGGAAGAAAAAGAAGAAGAAGAAGAAGAAGAAGAAGATAACTTCAGGGAGAGAGAGATAAAGAGATGAAAATGAAGGGAACTAGGGAAGTGAGTCAAGGAGGGGAGGGCAAAGGTCGGCGCAATAAGTGACTTCTGGCCAGGAAATAGCGCTGCATCCTAATGTCACAATTTGATTCAGTTATTTAGTTAGATAATAGCTGCTTTGATAAGGGTGTTATGATATACATGTGGCAGTGGAGAATCAGAAAGCATGAATTGTGATTTTGAAATTTTTTTTATATTTAAAAATATGTGTTTTAAATTTTTTTAATATAAATATATATAATATTAGAGATAAAGATTAATTCTTATTATCTTAATATATACATATATTTATAATACTTAATTATATATATATATATATATATATATATTATTTTTTAATAATTTAATGTAGACCAGTTCGATCACGGTTTAACCACGATCCAACCATTAACCCTTGAATCAGTGTCTCCACCGGTTCAATCACCAATTCGATTTTTAAAACATTGGTTAAAACGATATGTTCTTTAACTTGAAATGGTGGAATTATGGTTCTCAATGGAAATGTTGGTTCATGGATTATTGATTCATTTTTAAACATGGTATTTTGATTGCATTCATTATTCCTTGGTATAATGTGGTAAACTATTATGTCATGGTGTGGCATTTGTAGTTATATTGTGTCGTGGTGTGGCACGTGGGTGGATCTGGAAGCATAAGGTTAGGGTTAATTTATGGCTTAAAACACTTGGTGATATAAGGTCGAGATTAAACACACACACAGACACACACATACAAATATATATATATATATATAATCAAATATGGTTAATTTAAATTTTGATTTAGTTTCCTCTTTGATATTATGGATTGGTTGGCTACGTATATGGTTGAGAGTAAGGAAACTTCTTTGGTGATATTTAATATTCTTGAATACGCATATTTGATAATGTTGTTGCTCACTGAGTGTATAAATTACTCATGTATGGTCTTGGTTATGTAACAAGGCTATAAGTAGGACTTGTATGGTAAATCGTGATACTTGATAATACTAGTGGTTATGTTGGAATACTTTGGCTTATGCATTGCAATGGTGTATGGTATCGTTCTTGGAATTAGCAATGGTATCACAATACAATTTTGTGAGTATATTTCCTACCGTATGTGCGATTATACGTATGTTTTTCCTAAATATATATATGCTTTATGTATATGTGCTAAGGTAGGGTAGAGTTTCATCACTAAGTCAGTATGACTCATGCCTCAACATTTCTAGGTATAAAGGAAGTATAGCGATGGTAACGAGGGTTGGTGTCAGGCTTCCCTTGTTTGGAGTAATGGTATGGTCCTATCCCTTTCTTTTCTTCTATTTTATAGACGGCTCTGTAATGGAGTAGGTTAACTAGGTTATGTGTGTTGGATAAGATTCTGAGGTCTATCTTAGTTTGGTAATAATTGTTATGTTGTCTTGATTTGAATGTTTAAGAGAAAACTTGACAAGATGGCTATGAAATTAAAAATAATAAGATTGTTGGATGTCGTTGTGGATTTTGGGTAGAGGTAAGGCTTCCAGAGGTGGTGGTGAATCTTCCTCCGTACCGATCATAGGCCGATTCTTGATATGACATAAGCAAAGTCCTTAATTCTCATGCCCGCACTGGATGTCCTTGAAGATCTCTCTCTTCTCTTCTTTTGGTCTTGCCTTGGTCTGGATACACTTAGATACAAGACATTTGTGTTTCTTTCACAAGTCTCTTGAACTTTTTTATCCTAAAGGTTTGAGACTTACAAGAAAGTGTGGTTTTCTTGTGAGATTCTCCACCTCCTCCTTGGCCAACGTCCACCACCATCATGGATATGCTTTTGGAGGATCTTGGGTTGTTCCACCTATTGGAATTCACATCCAATCAAATTCCATTTATCGTTTGGTTCATGGTGGTGACCGTTAAACATTTAGGATGAGTTCTTGAAAAACTGGTTCGATTCTTAGAAGGTTCACCTATCTCTTGGATTAGATGTGGTAAGTGGCTCCATTTGAAGGCTTTGAAGATGTCTCCAATCAAGTAAGTGGTTTCTTAACCCTTCTATGGAATGTTCATGAAAAACAAAGACAATTCTACCAATTAAATTTTCTGTTTTAGGATTTTTCTTTACATTCATCATTAGGAAGGTGTCCTTGATTATTTTTGTGCCCAAAAACATAGCTTCTTTCAGAGTCCAACTTTTAATCCTTATTTCCATGAAATGATGCTTGGGAAACTTGTTTAGATTGAAGAAGAGCTGAGAATGATATTTTGATCAAGGTTTTGGACAAGAAAAGGAATTCTAGAGAAAGATTTTTTTTATTTATGTTTAAGTGCTCTCAACCCAAGCATATCCCTATGATTTTACAAGGTTAGGAATGCTAAAACTTGCGTCTTGATGACCAGACTTGGGGATGGCAAGGTTTTGGGTGGTCTAGGAACCATTAAAATGTTTTACATAGCAATTTTGAGTGACAGTGGAGTAACCAGTCGACTGTCATGAAAGAGCATTCGACTGACTACCTACTGGAATACTTCCCGAATTTGACAGACATGCACTGAATGATTGGTGGAGAGCAACCAATCAACTGGTTGCTCTCGTATTTGTTGGCAGAAACAACTCGGTTGACTGTCAGGAAGAGGTCAATTGACCGATTACTGAAGAATGCCCAATTTCATGAAATTGATCCTTTTCCCCTTCTTTTCTTGTGTTTAATCAATAGAGATTGCTTCCCAACCACCTTGAGCCGTTATCTTCACACTATATAGGTAAAGGAAATGTAGTAATTATAGGTAGTGATCAATACGAGTAGGTAACATTGCTCTAAATTGTTTCCTTGTTACCATATCATGTGTGCATGCTCTTGAAAGTTCTTATATATCTCTCTCAAGAGATATGGTATTATGGACAGTTCATACCCATAGTTAGACCATCGTATGTTGATGGAATATGGTACGATAAATAGTTCATACCCTTGTAAATCATTGCATGTTGATGAAGTATGGTATGATTAATAGTTTATATCCTTGTAAATCATTGTATGTTGATGGAATACGGTATGATGGATAGTTCATATCCATGTTTGAATTATTCTATGTTGATGAGATATGATATGATGGATAGTTTATACCCTTGTGAGTAAATGTGTGTTGATAGAGTTAGATAGATCCAATAGTTTATATTTTCCTTGTGGACTATAGTATGTTGATGTTACGCACATGTGGCTCTAAGGGGATGTAGTCGTGATACTAATAAACTTAATTTGTTTTTTTAGTACAGTTATTTGCTTATTGGGTTTAGATAAACCCATCTCTCTATGGTTTACTTTTTACAAATTCGACTACTGAAAAGGAGTACCCACCCAAGGAGTAACAGTGCTTCATGGTTGGCCTTCCCAATTACTTGGGTGGGTCTTGTCGGTATTTTGATTAATGTGTCCTAGTGTTCACTGTAGTCTCGTAGGTCACCTAGGGACAAGTAATGTATTTTGTAAATGAAATTTGACTATTATTTACATTTGAATCTATTGTAAAACCCATGTTTCCCAATATTCCATCTTTTTTTTGTATGGAAGGAATAGTTTGGAACATGGTAACTCATTTATGATCATCCAAGAAAACATCCAAAACCTTTTGGAAACACATACAAATCCAAATTTTCCAACATATGAACAAAATTCTCAATTCTAGGTTCAAAACTCAAATCTACCAAAATTAATGTTTTCTTCAGCAATCAACCCAAGAATCTTGTTCTGAACACTTCAACACACTTGGACAGAGGTTTGGAAATGTGACCCAATCACTAACAACAAGGTTTAAACCAAAACCTAGCCTAAGGTTTTTCATGTCCCAAAAATAGAGGGAAAAGAGAAAAGAATCTTCATTCTTAGCTTAGCCTAAGGATATTATGTGTAAGAGAGGTCCAACAAGGTGAGGGTCTGGCCAAAAAACTTAAAGAGACAGAGGAGGAGGAGGTGGGGTGTGAGAGAAGGGAAAAGGTAGCAACAACAAAGGTGAGTATGGGTGTGTTCTGGTATGAGTGCAGAAGAGAGTGAGGGAGTTGGGGGTTTAAGGGCTATTGGGGTCAAAAGACTATTTTGACCTGTACACATAAATAGGAAAAGAGTTTGAGTCAGGGGCAAACCTAGAAATCTCCAAGCACATGATATATATATCATCTCTAGGACTCAACACAAAACATTTACCATTTCATAACAACATTACTATCACAATTAACCCAAAATTGTAAATTTTCCATTTCCTAAAACTCTAATCAAGTATATATATATATATATATATATATATATTTGTTTAGTCCTTCATAGGACCGATACATACATATAGATGCCACAATAGTGTGTGTCTTCAACCAAATTCATAGTTATCATAAAGTCATTAGACACATGTATTTTCATGCAAAAGATTTCACTTTTCTCATGACTTGCAAATATTTACGCAATACAAATGGGTTCTTTCATGCTATACACACACAAGGGTCACACAACACACACAACCTTAACATGAATTTTCACAGATGTTACAATGTTTTGGGTTGATATCTTCTCTCATCGGTATATGGGCAATAAGCCCCTATTTTAGTGCACCCCCTCTATCTCATATTCTTATGTTTGGAGAGGCATTCTCAAAGTTGCGGTCTCTTTAAAGCAAGGCTTTAGGGTTAGAGTTGGTAACAGGGCTTCCACAAGCTTTTGGTTTGATCTTTAGGCTTTTGGTTCCCCTATTATTAAGGATATTGACTCGAACCTTCAACCCTTTTCCCACACTTAACCTGGTGTTAGGTGATTCCGTTAGAGAAGGAAGATGGAGCGTGAACCTGCTTGAGCAAATTCTCTCGAGGGATTGTCTGTAGCTTATTAAAAGTATTCCTCTTCTTACTAACAACAAAGATGCTCTTGTTTGGGGCCTAGACCTATTAGGGATCTACACACCTTGTTTTGGCTATGCTTTTCTTAGTAATTTTTTGCTGGTAGACCATGGCTAAGATTCTTGGTCTTGGGTGTGGAAGCTTCGTTGTCCTGAGAATGTGAGGTTCTTTATTTGGTTACCCCTACATGAGGCATTGCTAACTAATGGGTTTTAGTGCCAAAGAGGCTTGAATCCAAATGGTACATGTGACAAATGTAAAATGCAAACTAATTCAGTGTTACACTACTTAAGAGACTGTCCCAGTTCTTGGAGGATTTTGTGCCACTTTGGTTTTGCTAATTCCTAGAATTTTGCTATAACTAATCCATGTGCATGGCTCCATGACAATGCCACCAAGTTGACTTGTTTAGTAGTGGCTTCAACCACGACATGATGTTTTTATGTGTTGCTTGGTGGTGCTGGAGGCTCTGCAACAATGAAGTCCTTGGTAATGGTAACCCCACAACATGATGTTCTTATGTGTTGCTTGGTGGTGCTGGAGGCTCTGCAACAATGAAGTCCTTGGTAATGGTAACCCCACCTTTATGGAGATTTGTAATAATGCTATTTATCTTGTGCATTTGCTCGAAGGTTATGGGAAACAATGGAGAGCTTTTAGTGTGGGTTCCTCGACAGGTCTGCTAGTGCAGGCCACTTAAGGATTTTGTCAAGCGCAATACCAATGGCAACACTTTGGGTAATCCTAGTTGCGTGGGGTTGGAGGCCTCATTCATGACGAGCTTGGTAAATAGATCATGGAATTTTCAAGAATCATCGGCTTCACTACTAATATGTAGGTAGAGCTAGCTACGATCTGACATGGCATCAATGTGGCTATGGAGTGCAGGTGGAGATGAACTCTCTAGAAGCTATGTGCTTGATTGAGATAACACTACAAATCATGTGTTTGGAGTCATCCTTGAGGATATCCAAAGCATGCTTATCAGTAATAGGGTTTTTGATTAAACGTGGTTAGAGAAAATTTAAATTTGGATGAATGTGATTTATGTATGGGAGACATTTGAGCAAATATAATTTAAAGCTAATAAACGTGATTTGGTGTAGAACATGATGTTTGGATGTTGGTGTACAAGCATGATTTGAGATGTGTGATTACCAAAAAGAAAATAAATTTTATATTTCATTTTTTGATTACCATTATAATTCATTGTCATTTATTTAAAGCTAGCATAGTGAATTTTATCAATGTTTTAAGTGTACTAATTTTTTAATAAATGAATTATTGACTTATTTTTTTAATAATTGACTAATTTAAAGTGCTAAAAAATTACTAATAAATTGGTGAATTATAATTAAAAGGCTAATAAATTGCTAGATGAAAATTGAATTATTGATTAAATAAGAAAAATTTTAATAATTGCATTAAAAAAATCAAAAGTTCATTCTCAAAATAAAGGGAATAATCACATTAATTAATATTATTGTACATAATAGATTATATAAATATTCACATAATAGTTTAAATAACTAATTTAATCAAAATTGATTAGTTCTCACTTGGTAGATAAGTTTAAAAATAAACTTCAATTCAGTTTGTCTTTATTCAATCCATGTTTTTAATTCAAACCAAATTTTACTTTAATTTCATCATTTACTTCAAATGTTTCTATTTATTCACTTATGTCCTTGGTTAAAATTTTTTTTTTGTTTTTCGCTTGATTTAAAATCATATCTAACTTCGTATATGTCCTTAGTCTCAAAATATATTTTGTTTTGAATTTAAATCAATCCCTATAAACTTTTTAGTTTATTCACTAGATCTTTAGTCAAAATTTTTCTTATGTCTTTCGCTTGATTTAAGATCATATTTAACTTCATTTAGGTCCTTAGTTCTAGAATATATTTTGTTTTGAATTTAAATTGACCTTGTAAACTTTTTTATTTTTTCCCTTAGGTCCTTGGTCAACATTTTTTCCTTTTGTTCTTTACTTGATTTGAGCTCATATTTCACTTCATCTATGCCCTAGATTAAGAATATATGTTGTTTTGAAATTAAATCAATCCCAGTAAACTTTTCAATAACTACAGTTTAGTCCCTACTGCAATGTTTTTGTGGTTTTTCTCTACTTTTCTCTTGGATTTGGCTTCCAAATCAACCCAAAATTTCCTTTTAACTTATTTGAAGATTCATTTAAATCACTTTAGATCAGAATCATAACTCTCTTCTCTCTCTCACGGCTATGAGTGGTGCAAGGAAGGGAATGCGAGCTAAGGAGGGTAGAGGAAGAATCAGAATTTGTGAAAACACCAACTATGATACATTTAACGCAGAAGCTTCATTGATCTATGTTGAACCAAACCTCAGTATCTTGCTCCCAAACCCAGTTATGCTTCAACCATGTTTACACACAAATGCTACCAAACATTTCAAAATTTTCCCAATCACGTTTGATACGTGAGGAAACGTGGGTACGGCGAGGTGAACGTGCTCTCAAACATGCTCTTAGTGTAGATTCCTTGCACTTTTGCCAGTCATATGGCTACAATTGAGGGAAGAAACAGAAAAATACAAAACGCAGTTTTTTTTTTATCGTAACAGTCCAATTAAATACTGACGTTCATGAGTTTAAGACTTAAAATTCTTATGTGAAATGCAAAAATTCCGGATGAAAATAAGTAAAAATTTGGTTGAGCATCGATCTTTTTTTTTTTGGGTTGTGGAGTGTTTCGGAGTTACTGCTTCCAGCGATATGTGCAGTAGACAGCCCAATGTGTGTTACCTTAACTGAATTCTACAGGAGAAATGGGATAAGTGCAAGAAATTAGTTCCATACACTGTTGGTAATCTTATAAGAGTCTTTCAAAGCTTCGAAGAAAAACTCGAAACATCTATTTCATATAACACATCCAGGCCATCCCCATGGCATTCAGTCACTCCGATTTGCCAATTCTCTACTACCATCTATAACATGCTCATGAGTACTATTTAACTGCATTCGAAACTAATTTTTCTTATTCCCCATACAAGAGGGAAATCACGTCCACTATTTTTTTAGCTGTATAATAAGGTAATGCCTAATTTCCATTGCCATTGCAATACAAACATATATGCCTAATAAGGCCTCTTTAGATTGATAACACTTGAATCTAGGCTAAGTTGACCCATAAATGATTTTCATACCAAATAAGATCATCAAAGTGACATCTAACGTGGCTACCGATAATATCAGTAAATTATATTTTAAGAGATGGAAAATAATTAAGTTGGCCTAAAATTTTGAATGAGTGCATTTGAGAATCAGGGAGTAGGATATAGAATATGGAAGGAATTGAAAAATGGCCAAAAAATAAGAAGCACAGCAGTATGAAGTTACATAGAAAATATGCAAATGGATACACAAAGCAACAATTGATAAACTTCAAATCCTAAGACATGAGTGAATGGAAATTTTAACGACAGCGTCATGTCATTATTCAACTGTACATTACACATAGGACATGAGGACATGACAAGGAATAACCTTGTAGAAACACCATCAAGGAGTAGCGGCTCCCTGTTTTGCCTTAAGGACAAGTTCTTCAGTGGTTGTGCCAATGATCTCGTTAGCCCGTTTCAGACCAACGCATTGAAACCGACCTATGGAATCCTGAACTCCAAGGTGAACTTCCAGTCAAATAAGGAATCAAAATGTTTTAAAAAAACAATCTGACAAATTATATCTTCAGACCATAGTTATCAAATATCAAATCGCAATTTAGAAAGCTTAATTGTTTAATCGTAAATCGTATCAAGCCTTATGATTCTAAGACAAAGTAAAAATGTATATATATATCATGATACTCAAAAGAAAGAAAATTTATAGAGTAGAATTTTGACCAAAATATGAAATAGAGGGAGAGTACACAGATGCTTGGTGCTGACAGCAATGGAGTGGAGAATAACAGTTGCAATCTGTCTAGTATCTACGTCCAACATACAGTCTCGTGAAGGTAACGTTTAAGCTTCCACACCCTCAATGCAACGTTCTGTTTGTATTTTAGATGTCTTATTTATCCAGAGTCCAGACCCCTAAAAACTGAAAAAATTAAGCATTTTGATTGGGAAAAAGTTTTTTTTTTAAAAGAAAAAAAGGGGCAGAGAGAGAGAGTTCTGCATATCAGGTCATGTTGGGTCACAAGACTTCATGACCCAATGCAGAACGCAACTCTGAATTGCCGGCATTGAGCAAACAAATGTTTCCGGCAATTCAAACCATGATCCTGGGCAACCTTCAACTCCAGCATTGATTTGTATTGTTGACAACCTGAATTGAGTTGAATCTTGAGTCCCAAATAATGAATCATAAGATTTGATAACTATGGTTCAGACAATGCCATCATCACCCAACTATGCGCTACTTGACAGAATCCTGTAATTGAAAATTTTCCTTCATGCACATTCATTCAGTGCAAGTAAATTTTGTGTGTCTTATGGACACATTTAATGCATCAACAAGACTATATACAACTAACCCCCCACCAGTAACGATAGGGCTCTAAATTCAAGTATTATTCATCAATTGCCTATAGTTATACTATGAAAATTGCAGAATTAAGCCATAACAATTCAGACCAAAAATTAGATAAACTCAGATTCATTTTGTTCATAATTGATGAGTAACGCAGTCTTAGATAGTTCACTACAAACAGTATCAGTTGGAACAAAGAGAAAATTGTAAGGAATCTCACCCGAGTAACAATTCCCAACTTCTCTAATTTATAAACTGCATCATCCACATCAAAATTACAGCCCTCCCCAAATTCTTCTTTTATTAGTTCCTCACACCATTGATCAATATCCTGATTCATATTGCAACATATATCAGTACCACTGACAGAACCCTTGATTGTCTAAGTACATAGAAGACACATTTATTAGGTACAAAAAAGGGTTGGCAGAATAGAAAACAATATTGGTAAGTATAGTTATCTATACCTGTCTTGTAGCTTTGCCCTGCTCCATCAAAATAAAGAATGAAATAATCACCTCTTTGACCTGCACATTAAGAGTTAGAGATTAATAACCTTGGATATTTGACTAGTACATAGCTATACACAACCAAAGCACAAAAAGGCCTAATACCCACAGAGGGTTAGCGGTTGGTCTTCCAACAATTAAACCTTCACCTCAATCTTAAATCCTTCAGGGGTTATATATTTGCTACTAGCTATCTCTTTGGGTATAAGTACCCTCATAAATTGAGCCCAGATTAACTGATATAACCAAATTAAGTATTTCACAAAGAAAGTGCCATGCATATCAAGAACATTTAAGGAAGTGTAAAAGATCACTTCAACTATAAAACTTAACTTGTTCAGTAAAGGCCTATGAATACAACAACAACAACAACAACAAAGCCTTATCCCACTAGGTGGGCTCGGCTACATGGATCGTACGATGCCATTGAGCTCTATCAATGACCAACTCTTTAAGTATCTCATTTACCAGAAGATCCCGTTCAATAACTTCTCTAAGTGTCCTTCTTGATCTTCCTTGACTTTTTTTCATAGGGCTCCAAACCATCTGCTCAACTCTCCTTACTAACGATTCCAACGGTCTTCTTTGAACATGCCCAAACCACCTTAAACGATTTTCAACCATTTTTTTTCAATAGATGCCACTCCAACTCTACCTCGTATACGATCATTACGGATCATATCTCTCCTTGTATGACCACACATCCAACGCAACATCTTCATTTCTGCTACTCCAATTTTATGTTATTGTTGTCCTTTCATCTCCCAACATTCATTCCCCTATAACATCGCTGGTCTTATAGCAGTACGATAAAACTTTCCTTTGAGCTTATCAGGTACTTTCCGATTACAAACAACTCCTGATGCCATTCTCCACTTCAACCACCCAGCTTGTATCCTATGTGCCACATCTCCAGTAATTTCGCTGTCATCTTGTATAACTGATCCCAGATACCTAATAAAGGCCTATGAATAGCTTTGTTAAAATTTATAACCTCTAACACACCCTCACACAGAAGCCCTTTGGCTCGAAGTGTAGGCAAATCACATTCTTGCTTACCTTGTATGGAAACTTAATTTTCACTATGGAAATGGGGGGCAGCAAAATTGAAAAACATGGTTATTGAGGTTCTAGGATTAAATCAATGACCACTTCAATCCAAAAGCTTAAGTTATTAAGTGAAAGCTCATGAATAGCTTTATTATAATCTCTAACAAAAAGTAACAGCAAAAATATAGTTCAACTGTTTACAAATAGTTTCACACTAAACTTTATTTCTTGTTGGAGAAATTAAGTGCATGTATACTAGTCAATGGGTGAATTAAGGAGGATATTGTGCTTATAGCTTTCTACCTCGTTTAACTGATAATTTGAAACATTGAGTCATAACAACACACTTTTTTCTCCTTTTGTTCTTCCAGAAAATAAGATACCTCTATTTAATAATGCAGCAGAGAAGATATCACTAAAATTCGGTCTATACAAGGTAATGATGCAGCATTAATTGACATGTTATATAGTACTACTCAGGTACAGATGCATTTTCAAAGTCCTCAAGCTAAAAAAAAAAAAAGAGTACTTACAGTTTCAAAATATTGCATGCATATTGGGAAACAATTGAGAATACAGCCAACATCTGTTTAAGCTCATTTACAAAATACTGTAATAAATTTTTTCCACCCTTGTGAGGAGATATATGCACATTCTAGTTAATTGACATTAGCAACTTTAACAAAAGCAAAGAAGCAAACTATTTTAAATTGATAACTTATATGATGTAAGTGATGCTTATAAAATTTAGATATGTACATTATTATATTCAACATTATACATTTTTCAAAATTCTTCTTCAAACAGCATTTTTTCCTTAATTACAACTTAATAGATATTTAACAAATATATTACAAGGAAATGAATCTCCTTAGTGTTCCCAAGTATATTGATTTCACCCTCTGACATCAAACACTTTTTTATGATCCACATGCCAAAAAGAGGTATTTTAAGTGGCTGCTATTGGGGTTGGCCAGATTAGTATAATGGTCAGTTCCTGATTATTCCAATATAACCAGTCAACTGAGTCGAATTCATAAAACAGTGGTCAATAATTAACAAAATTCAACTATCAATTTATTGGAAATTAAAAATGCACGTCTAGCACTTACTTCCTGTTGAATGACATCATCACACAAGTGGAGAAGTGTACCCTTTCCACTATCAAGTTGCTTGTCATACATTGACTGTGTAATCAAGTTTTGATATGCAGCCATGTTTTGTTGGAACCTACGGAAATTTAAAGATCCATACAAAATATAATGTAACTTATCAATAGACAACAATTAACTGGGTCAAATAGCATGTAGAAAACTGTGAAGATATGTGAATTTTAAAGTAGCATGCAATTCTCACATCAGATCATGCATAACATATATTGCCCATAACAGAAACCATCATTATACTTACGTGAAGTATGTCTTAGCACAATAAGTAACAACTGAAACAAGAACAGCCATGATGACCCACAAATCAGCTTTAGGCATTTCAAGCGAACTAATTACAGCAACCTGTGAAGAAAGTAAAAATAAGTGCACCAAAGCAATATGGGTGCAGAACAAAAAAAAAATAACAGAAGTACACTATATTGGGTTTAAAAAACTAACCAAACCAACAATAGCAGATCCAAGAAACTTGACCCAATCCATTGGAGTCAATCCAGGGTTTTTCTTTTCTGGCTGTCAAGTAAAAATGTTCATGACTAGGTCATCACTTGCACAGATTTGTTATTGATAGATTCATTAACCATAGTGATGCAACATGTGGCAAGACAGTGCAGTAAAAGTATATGAGGTAACTCACAAGAACTATCTCCATATCAGCCATTGGAATGTTTTTGAAGTGCTTTACATATATTCCTCGTTCTGACTTTGATTTGGTACTGCATCGCCTGAATAATCATTTTCCTCCTCAGATTTCAATAAATTACCAAATTACATAATGAACCCAACCCCCTGAATGTACATCAAATTCCTCCCATTGTCATACAATACCAAATTACAAGATAAGAGAAACTATGACCTGAGCTTTGACAGGGAATAGAATATGTACTAAATCAGAATTACGACTGTTCAAAACAATTGTTATATCCTCAGATGACAGGAGCACAGGTTTATCAGCAAAATAGCACAGTAGCATTTAAGGATTTGAGGGAGGATCACCTGTAGACAACAATTATCCTATCAAAGGTAGGTTCCTGGATAGTGGTCTTGCTCAACAAATTGCGGAAACTAGCAATGGCACCAAAAAATCTCATGAATTTCCAGTCCAGATCATCAAATTATGCAATTTAGATGCATGAACTTAGTATTTTAATCAGGAAGAAACATCTAGTGTTCTCAGAAAAGTAGACAGACTAAACATGTAATTTGAAGCCTTGATTTCATTTTCTAGATCTACAAGCAAATCAAGAATTCAACCTTCATACATCTAATAGAAGCTTGAGGTTACCCAACATAGTTAGATTCTTCCGAGCACCAATAGTTAAGATGAAGAAATGGTCAGAACCTTGTCCAGGTCAAATATCAGCTTGTAAATGTTCATTGTCAACTTTTTCCCAAGGCTGGAATAATGTAAATGTGATTTCACAGCAATTATAAAGTAATATAAATATTTTCATGTGATATAAATTTAAATCTAGTTGAATGGAAACTGAAACAGTTCAGGTTTCATGCAAAAAGTCTGATAATAAACAGCAGGAAGCATAGTTAAATTGCCGAATGGCCGAGCCTATATCAAGAAGATGCAGAAAATAAACACACAATTGATAATATTAAGTAATTGCACTAAGAAGAATCCTAGTCCAACAAGAAAAGAACATGAAATGTTAACAACAGCAACAACCCACACACAGATGCAAAAGACCTTAGTTCCATATTTTCTAAGCGTATCCGTTCAACATATAAGCCATCCTGATCTGCTTCAGAGGTGAAGTCATCGTCCTTCTTTAAATCTTTCTTATGACGTCTTTTTGACTCTCTGGAAAAAAGCTTTTCCAACCTGCAAGAAACACAATTCATATAAGGTTTGAGAAGTGAGCCTAAGAAACTTGGCTATTTCACTCCAATACATTCACAGGTAAGGTAAGTAGCCATTATACCCATGCCAGGCTAATAATTTCGGTGCACAGGTGGAGCTTAATAAGCCATGCAAAGAAAAAAAAAATTCGGTTGCATGTATGTAATGGTTTCAAAGACCCTTTTTAGGATTTGGCTGAGACAAAACTTCAAATAATCAAATATATCATGACATCTTATAAGGGATTCTGATAGTTTTCATGAAATAGAAGTATTTCACTAGATGATAAAAGTACGTATTCTACCATCTATTTACACAAGGGTAAAGAGATCAAAGGGAGGAAATTCCTCTTCGAACCTTGGAAATAAATGAAAAAAAAAAAAAGAATAATCCAAGGAATGTTTAAATAAAAAGGAAAAATTAAAACAAAGTTGAATAAGCTATAAATCAGGAAATCAATCAGATTCTCAAGCTGGTAAGTAGATATCAATCATGCCAAACTTGGATATGAGATTACCAAACTACATTCTGCAATTATCCTTAGTGAAGAATATTATTCACTCAAAATCTGATGATTACAAGAAGAGTCTAGGGTATATAAACCTAGCTAGAAGAGGAGGAGAATCCTCCATAATCCTAGGAAAATAATCAATCCTATTGAATACAAATCAATCCTAATCAATCATAATAACAGAAAAGCAAACAAATCAAAGACCAAATGTTTACAACAAAGGAAACAAATCAACCATAATATCATAATAAAAAATAGAATCCCACGCTCCCCCTCAAGCTGGAGAGTAGATGTCAATGATCCCCAGCTTGAATAAAAGATTATCAAACTGAGTTCTAGGAATAGCATTGGTCAGGATATCAATCGTCTATTGAAGTATATGAGTATAAATTATCTCAATGACCCCCTTGCTCTAACTTCTCTATGATAAAATGACGATCGATCTCCACATGCTTGATTCTATCATGATAAACTAGATTCTTTGCAATCTGAATTGATGCTTGATTGTCAGAATGGAGTTTCATGGAGATGGTGGTTGGAGGCTGAAGCTCTTCTAACACTCTTCTCAACCGTATAACTTCACAGATCCCATGTACCATAGCACGAAATTCTGCTTCTGCACTACTTCTAGACACCATAGACTGCTTTTTACTTCTACAACTAACAAGAATTCCCCACACATAGGTACAATATCCTGAAGTAAACCTCCTATCTATTAGGGAACCAACCCAATCAGCATCCGAGAATACTTCAATACTATTGTTGAACCCTTTTATGAAAAATAGACCCTTTCCTAGTGTCATTTTCAAGTATCTGAATACCCGATTAATAGCCTGGTGTCATTTTCAAGTATCACCTTAAGTGGTTTTTCATCTCTACATAGCTTCAGTTGTAACCCAATCTTCTCAGGGTTTACCTCAGTTACCCTGGTGCCTCACTAGAATAAGCGTATATTCTCTTCCACCCTCGCACAATCACCGTATTGGCTAAACCACCCTCATGCTCGCCTCAGGAGGTCATCTCTGGCCCATCCCCATCGACCAGAGCTTCTCTGACCTCTGCATGCGCCCTGTTCTTTTGCTGCTTCTTCTCATGCGTCAGCACGCGACTCCACTGAGCCGATACTCGCTTGGGTCGCCCGGTCACCGTAGAGTCCAGCCCAGTCCTTATCTTCCTCAGTTGGGCTCCTTATTGTCACCATGAATACATAGTCCATGTCCTCGGAAGCCAATTCTAGACTCGAGCAAAATTCCTCAAACAATAATTCCTCAATCAATATCATTGACAATTCGCCTCTCCATATCACCAGCTACAAACTCAATGGCCACAACTTCCTTCAGTGGTCGCAATTCGTCCTCATGTACATTTCTGGCAAAGGAATGGATGATTATCTCACTGGTGAGGTTCCCATTCCTGTAGCAACAGACCCCAAGTATCAAACCTGGAAGGCAGAATATCCCATGGTCATGTCATGGTTAATAAATTCTATGACCACGGAGATTGGAGATAAGTTTCTCCTTTACAAAACAGCCAAGGAGATTGGAGATTGGGAATGCAGCCTACTCTAATTCCGAAAATACCTCTAAACCATTTGAAATTAATACCAGACTTCATGACCAGCAACAAGGGCAGTTGAGTGTTACTCAATATTTCAACACCATTATGCAGTATTGGCAGCACCTTGACATGTTCAAGATCCACCCTTGGAAATGCCCTGATGACACTGCTCTACAAAAGGATTATTGACCAAAAGAGAACATTCAAATTCCTCCTTGGTCTCAACAAGGATCTAGATGAAATCAGGAGGAGAATCATGGGAACCAAGTCCCTAACTTCCATTCAAGAGGCATTTTCTGAAGTTCGAAGGGAAGAAAGCAAGAGGAAATTGATTATGACAGAAAATTTGGGCACTCCAGCTAATGAAAGCTCGGCCTTGTACACACACAACTTGTCTCAAGACAATAAACAAAGAAGGGGGAGGCCATGGTATGAACATTGCAAGAAACCTGGTCACACTAAAGAAACATGTTGGGAAATA
Source organism: Biancaea sappan (assembly GCA_037074585.1). Lineage (NCBI taxonomy): Eukaryota > Viridiplantae > Streptophyta > Magnoliopsida > Fabales > Fabaceae > Biancaea > Biancaea sappan. Next base: position 72,314,062 of record CM073492.1, on the reverse strand, counting down.
CATAGGAAGCCCCCGGATTGGAAGCCTAGTCGTGCACGATGTGATCAGGACAACCATACAAATGCTACCACTACATTCGACAGCAACAAAAATACAAATATCAGTCCATTCACCAAGGAGCAGATTGAGGCACTACAAAAAACTACTTGGTCAAATCTCCATTCCATCTCAATTATTATTGTCCACTGCTAATCAGCATACTAGCATGTTGGCACATCAAGGCAGCGGATTTGGGGAAGATGATTAGCAGTGTTGAGTTGTATGGTGGTCTCTACTTGCTCAAAGAAAGTCCTCTTCTACATAGACAAGTTCACTCCAAGTTAGGATTGTATAACATACAACCTAGCTTGAGGGGGAGTGCAGAAAGGAGCTGATCCTTATGTTTAAATTATTTATTTATTTTTAATTTGATAGATTAAAATATACTTTCCTAGTAGGTAAGTCATTTACTAATTATTTGCTTTTCTAGTTTAGTGAGGATTCCTTATCTAAGAGGGATTCTCCTACTTATTTTTCTCCTAGTTTAGTTAGGATTCCTTTGTATAAATATTAGGTTTTAGTTTCATTTAGAATTAGAGAGAAGAATTTCCTTTCATCAAAATTTCACAAGTATCAATCAACAAATTCAGCTAATGGTCCAAAAGTTTGCTTACCTAGTCAGTCTTAACAGATATGCCCAAAAACGCCCAATGATCATGTCTACTTTCTCCATAAAAAAGTAATCAGTTGTTTGATCCATTCCAATGCCACGGCGAAAGATAACATACTAGAAAAATAGGATGTATTAGTTTCCAAATAAGCCCATAACAACGAACAAGATAACAGCCAGGCATTAGCTCTCTAATGAGATATAAAGAGAACTCAACTGAGAGTACAGCATCAAAAAAGTAAGAAAAAGCAGACAATACCTATTTGACATTTACAGACCCAAATATTTCCTTACTGTAGTAACTTCATCAGTAACAAAGACCTCACTCCGATAGTTAAAAAGAAAGACATGTTTATTTATAAGTCATCAAGATTTAACAACTAATGCAAATGTGCCTTAATGAGCATTAATAAATATGTTGTGCAAAACAATTTGAATCATATTGTCAAAAGGAAGATAAGATTAGCTTTAGCTCTATCAAGTAGAAATCGCTGCTTCTTTGTGTATGTAAAATAAAATTGAGAAATAAGCTTCCATCTAATTGTCATGAAATAAGAAACTCAGCAGATACCAAGATTACATCAAATTTTTTTAAGAATAAGAAAAGATATTTCACATAAAACTACAGTAAAGTCAATCAATCAGCTTATGACAAATATTGTCTGACTGTCAACAATGAATTCAAAAAGGACACTTTTATATCTTTAAGGATAAAAATAAAACAGATCGTGACATCTATAATAGCTTTATACAACAAAGGCGGTAATTGAATCCTTTATGAAAGTCATCACATGATAAAATATGAAGTTGAAGAATGTTAGGACTATGAATCTTCAAATGACTTGAATAGACCTAGCTTATTAACAGCACAAACTTTTTATGTCTAATGGTTTTACTTGCTTCTGTTTTGGTGAGTTTCACCTGGAAGAGTAAAGTTAAGAAAAATTTTAAAATATGAAGTTGAAGAATGTTAGGACTATGAATCTTCAAATGACTTGAATCGACCTAGCTTATTAACAGCACAAACTTTTTATGTCTAATGTTTTTACTTGCTTCTGTTTTGGTGCGTTTCACCTGGAAGAGTAAAGCTAAGAAAAATTTTACACAATTGACGGCTCCTAAGACCAAATACCATGCACTTGACGCTAAACAGACAAACATGGAAACATAAACAGACCTTAAAACAAATGTATACACAATACCAATATTAAAAGAAGTCAAAATCTCAGACGAAATTTATGATGACTCCAAGCTTCCAGATTTGCATGCATATCTTACAACCACCCCCCCCCCCCCCAAAACAAACCCCCCGGCGCCCTCTCTTTTTGGCACAACAAAATATCCTGAAAACCAAAGAAATTCCTGATGAATCACCACTGCTTGTATCAGATTTAATGCTTTACCTTATCTTTGAAATCTGGAAGATCATCATGGTGATGTTCTTCAAAATATTTTTTTAAGAGCTCCTTGTCAAGCTGAAGACAGAAAATGCATAGAGATCAGCAAATGCTACATGCACAAACAATTACCGCAGGTAATCTATGCCATTGGAGACCCAAATAGTATGCTTGCATATAAGCATGGTTGCGTGCAGCACTTTTAAAATGCAATATTACAACACATAAAATGTGTATGATGGAAACAATACAAAATATAGGCAAGGGAGTGAGAAAAGAAAATAGGTGACAGCAAGGGTCCATAAAAGGGGGGTCTTAGTTAGGGAATGGAATATATGGAAAAAGAATGAAGATGGCAAAGGAGAGTGCTAGCCTCTTGAATGTCTAGCAACATTACTATCCTTTAGGTGTTTCTGCATTCTAGTGTTCTGTTATTGTGTGTATTGCTGTTCTGTTATTTTGTGAGTATTGTTGTTCTGTTGATTTCTGTCTTTGTGATAGGTGTTTACAGCTTGTACTCATCTTGTTGAGTCTTGTTATAGAGGAATATCAGTATTAATCAGTGCATTTCAGTATTGCGTTCTGGGTTCTATCAGTGTACAAACCTTAGATTCATCAACAGTAATGGGAAGATTTAGAAGATACTGCCCTGAAAGTGCAATATAAACCTCATCATCAGTTGCTATCTTGAAGTTGCTCTTTTCCATTACCTGCATAAAGAATCAAAGAATCCCAAAATACATAAGCAACGGATATTTAAAAGTTAGCCACTTTGGTTCACTCAGCTCCCATGTTTTTTGTCATCAGAGTCTTATTTACCGAATGCCTTGACCCCACAATGCTTTCTCCACGCAAACACATGAAGTTAATCCCCAATAGTCTATGTTACACTACTGAGTCTTCATCTTTATAGAATAAAACCTCAATCAGTCCAACTTGCTTTAGGGGAACAGGCAACAGCGTGCAATCAACTTTCATCACATAATACTAGCATTTAAGGGCACATATATATTGATAGAGACAAATATATGAAAGTTATTGCAAAGACTAGTGACACACCAGGTAAATTTTTATCAGTTCTGTCTTTGTGAGAGGTCATCAAGGCCAAATTATCTTAATGAGATAACCACACAGACATTGTAGACAATACAAATCAATGAAGTAGCCATAATACCTGAAATAGGTATGTCAAAAAATTTTGTTCAAGAACATCAATTTCTTCTGGAGTTAAGTTCTGCTGTTCCAACTTCTGTGCTCCATGTACAGGGTCAAAGAGGGAGTACAGTTGCTGAGGCACAAAAGAATCAGGCTCCACTCCACAATGTATCAATGTTAATCTCCAAAAGCTTAGGGAAAGAATAATACCATCAAATCCTCAAACTGTAGAAGGTACCAAGCTCGAATTGTGTATTCTACTCTCTTGCAGAGCTTCATAAACTCAGCTCGGTCGGCGCTATGTTCTGCAGAGTAATCAAAAGACTCAAATCCATTAAGTAAATACCAGCTTTGGACTTTTGGAGGAAGGAGGGAAGCTGTTATTTTTCCCCTTCAACTAAACTAAAGTCCAAAGCTGCCAAGTTTGACCTCATAACAATACTAAATAACCAAATTAGATCAAGGATAGAGTATATCATGGAAATTCGTCCCTATTTTGCTTTCTGAAGTGAAGTCAATTCTCTTTTGCCATAGATTGACTGAAAGGAAAGGCCGACCAATTTCATCCAAGATGTCCATTCATTACATTGCAGTTCATTTGATTTCAAAAATTATCAGTCAATAGTATTTACCCCAAAACAAATATAAAATGTAGCTTCATATCCCTTCATTCGACGGACAATAAAACAAAACAGAGCCCCATAATGTGCAAACGAAACCAAAAGTGCCTTTTACTTCGACGAAGACCGTAGCAACAGCATACATACAACTTTCTATGCGAAGATTGAATGACTGTGTGAATATGAATGTGCGCCAGAGAAGAAGATTTCAATATACCAATAAGGTTGGCCAACGTCATGATGAGCCTAGGCTTCAGAATTGGAATGACCGACTCGCGCTCCAAACGGATGACTTCTTTCTTTTTGCGATCGGCTCCTTGTAATTGCGGATGGGCCATTTTTACTAGCAACCTACTTGATCAAGCAGTCCCTTGTCTCTCCAAGTCCCTCGCTCGCCTGAAACCTTTTAAAATTTGAATAGACGACGGCTTAAAGGTATCGTTTATTTCATGGAAAATAAGAAGCTAGACGACACAGAAGGGTTTCTTTACAACCCATCAAAGGATAGATTCACGCTTTGCAGACAAGGTAGAGGCATTTCCGAGTGATACAGTACCCGCACCACAAAAGTGGAAAACAATCTTTCTGTTTCAACTTTCGTCTTAAGTTTCTATAAAACTCCTCCTTAGTCATACCGCTCACCGTTGATCTTCGACGGAACTCTGCTTTCGGTTTCAGACTTCGGAGGGACAAAGATGAAAGAGGAAAATTACTTTTACTCACAAAAAAAAAAAGTTACTTACAATAGGTAATAAATTTAAGGGGAAAAAAAAAGTTAAATGCAGTTTAAAAAAAAAGTTAAATGCAGTTGTTTACATAATTATATAGTTATTATCAAATTTTTTAATTAAAATTTTATATAAGTCTTTTCCTAAATTTAATTGATTTGATTTAGGACAAAATTTATATGGAGTTTTCAATTTTTGTATTATCATATTTTCTATTAAAAATAAAATGTATCAAAAGAAAATGTAAAGTTATAAAAAAAATACAATTATTTTTTAAAAAATTATATACTTATTATAGTGCAATTAAAAAAATAATATACTTATCATATTTTATTAAAAAATTGATTAAAAAATATAAAAAAATTACACCTATATTTTTTCTTTTTGTCGGTTGAGTATCGCTGAGAATTATGTGAGAAAATGTTGCGAAGCCCCTCCACGACATTTCAATTAACGATCTCTAAAATTATAAGTTACCAATATAAAATATAAAAAAAGAGTGAAAATAAAATGTAAAAAGGATGGGAAATAATAGAAAGTTAAACAATTTTTTATTATTTTTATTTTTTTTTATAATACAACATAAAATATTATAATTCTTTATAAAAAAATATTATAAATGCTTAGAAATATTTTAAAATAAATTATAAAATTAATGTATACGTTAGTGTTTATATATGATGGAGTGTGCTTATAAATTTTTTTTCTTTTCTTTTTTGCGGGACATAGGGGTGGGGATCACATAAAAAAACAGTCATGTCAAGCTAAATTTGAAATTGCTTGTGCTAGAGTGTTCAGCTACCTACCAAAATTGAAGAATGAAAATCTAATTTGATTTTTGAAATATGAATTTTAATTAGTTTGGTTTATGGATGGCAATACAGGGAGAAAAATTATTTTTATCCCTAATCCTCGCAGGTTCCTGCGGAGTTCTTAAAAAAATAAGAAAATGTTTAAAAAAAGGAAATAATCAATAATGGAAGAACAATCAACCCAAAAAAATGAGCGAATGAGAGCAATGCATCACAATAGTAAAAATGAATGTAACATCCCGAAAAATGGGTATATGAATATACATATATTATAAGATATACCTTAGTGCTAACCCATAATTTCCCTGAATAGCCAATAATATCGACAACTAAGAAAACGTAAATTTACAACAAAATAAATTTATAAAATACTTTTTCTTATTTCCCACGATATCGGGAAATAAATATATACAATTAAATGGCAAAGCAAATTATGGTTAAATAATTAAACCTCTAGTATACAGCAGGACCTAGAAGGCCTATGAGATTACATAGCATTCTAGTGGGCATAAAGCCCCAAAATTAGTTCTGCAAACCCTCCAACAAAAATGGAGTTCATCTCCATAAGCCGCTAACTTCTAGTGATTTTCCCATCTTCCCCAACTGCTAAATCTGAAAACAGCAAAGAGAGCGTGAGTTTATGAAAACTCAGTGAGTAGGTGACTGTGCAGTAAAATAAAGCACAAGTACAAATATCAGCCACATTATTATAATTAGAGTAAACACCTCTAGTATATATCAGTACGAAATAATATATATAACGTATTATATTGCGCCACCATAACTCGTGGTCTCACTAAAATACATTATGCAACAAACATATGCTATGTATTTCTTACATCTTCCCACACTGACCACATTGAAGACAACCCTCAATGAGTTTATTCATAGGTCCACCCCTCTGTTCCCTCTCATGATGTGGTATGCAAATGCAATATGTAATGTTTTTCCCACTTTTACCCATTGAAGACCAACCCTCATGAGTGTATTCTAGAGGCACACACCTCTGAATATCCACCACATATAGAAGACCAACCCTCTATTTTTCCATGCATTTCCATGTATATGTTAAGTGTTATGAATAGATACAATAATGCCAATACATAACACACCACATCACAATAACAATCAATATTCCACACACTACCCCACTTTAAATACAATTAAACATAAAATCCATTATCCCACAAAGTAAATCTCACAAAATAAATTCCTCAATCATTCAATGAAATCCCTTAATCTAGTTATTTTCACTGACTAGGAAATTTCATAGACGAATTACTAACTATGGTGTGAACGAGATTTATATTGAACTTGGCCAATTTTTAGTAAAAACTTAAAAAGGCAATGTCACTCACTCACCTCAATGCTGTCAATGATTTACCATGAAGGAAATCTGAGAAGTACCGCCAACAAATCCCACAAAACTACCTCCAACCAAATCTAACAATAAATAAAATGAAGAAAGTCCTCCCCACTAACTACGACCTTTAGTCACTTATTTGGTCATAACTCTCAATCAATAAATAATTTTTAAATCAAACTTATACCATTGGAAACTATAACTTTTAAATGATATAAAATTTGTTAAAAACGGAGTTCAAATAAAAAAGTTATAACCATTTGAAAAATAAACCAAAAACCTCGGTATGGCTGGTGCCTAGGCGCCACACCAGAACACTTGTTCCATACACAAATCCTGGCGCTAGGTTTTGCAACTTTCATAGCAACCATGATTTTGAGCTCCAAATCTACCAAAAACCTCACCTTTTCATCCCTTTTCTTTCCCCTTTGATCCTTGCTTTCATATGGGTTTTCAAGAGTGAGTTATGGTGATCAAAACCCCTCCAAGAAACAAGAATAAAAATCATTCCATGGATTTATTGAAAATTCAACATATTCTCTCTAAAATGCATTTTCACCTCTTCCATCCATGAAACCACTTTTATTCTTTCAAATTAGTTGTATTTCACCATTTCTAAGCAAAAACCAAAAGAAAGAAGCAAAGGAACCAAGATTTCAGCAAAACCCAACTAAAAACCCATTTTCTTCCATATAGACATCAATGGAGGAAATGGAAGAAAAAGTGAAAAAGGAAGCTTACCTCTAGCTCCAGCAAGTCCAGAGAACCGTAAAGCAACCCGAAAATAAAGATCCATCGGAAGGAATGAGAGATCAAGGTTAAAGAAGTTGAGAGAACTCAAGTTTTCCTTTCTTAGTTTCCAAACCCCTCCCTCTATGAAAATGAAGAAGAAGCAGGAGAGAGAAAAGAGAAAGGAGAGACTTAAAGTAGTGGTGGGTGACTTGGTGACCCACGGATACCCATACTCAGATACCTCAAACGCAAATGTTTTCGATGCAGTTATTTTTCAATAATTATATTACTACCACTAAATATTCTTTTTCTCTTATCTTTCTTCAAACCTCAAAAGTACCACTCGAAATAAATTACTCAGTCCAATTATTTATCTCAATTCCCATAGATAATATTTCCAAAAGAATAAAATAAATATGAAAATTAAAATGATAAATTAATTCTATTTAAAATAATGCATTAAAAATAACGTCATAAAAATAATGCTATAAAATAATGTCATTAAAATAAATAAAATTTTTATTATATAAACTGTAATAGCATCAATCACGTGATCCAATGAAAAAGTCGAACATGAGAGAAAGGGATTGAATGAGTAGAGAGAGAGAGAAAGATTAAAGGATGGGAGAGTGATGGCGAGTACAAATTGCACTAAGAGGAATGACGAGAGCAACAACGGTGAGGCCACAAACAGAGACGGCAAAGCCGTGAACAAAGACGACAAGACTCAAGAGCATAAATAGAGATGACGACGGAGGGCATGAATAGTAATGGCAAAGCCATGAACAGAGATGGTGAGACTCGAGAGCATAAACAAAGATGGCGACAGAGAGCATGAATAGCAATGGCAAGGCCACGAATAGAGACGGTGAGACTCGAGAGCATGAACATGATGAAGAAGGCACCAATAGAGTATAGAGATGTTGGGAGAGGCAAGAGTACACGAACAAACTCTTAGAGAAAATGATAATGTAGGGACTATGAATGAATTTGGGAATTAGGAATGTAATTAGGGTTTTTTTTTAATTTATTTTAATTATCTTAGTTACAAAATGACTAAAATATTCTTAAAATATATAATTAATATATATATATATATATATATATATATATATATATATATATATATATATTAAGGGCATTTTAGAAATTTTGAGGACGAGGACGAGGCATCCCCATTTTCGAATTGCTTTTGGGGAGATTTTTCCCTGTCCTTGTCCTCGGGGAGAAAAATCCTCGCCGATAAAGCTTGGAATGCGAGGGATCCCCGTGGGGCCCATTGCCATACCTAGTTTGGTTCAATTGTCAATTTGGTTTGTCCCAAACCAAACAAATTTATATAAAAAGATATTTTATATATATATATATAATATTATATTATATTATATTTACTAAATCTCTTTTGTAAGAAAATAAACTGATCTAATATTTTTTTAATTATTTTATTATTTTACAACTTTTGCCTACAAAGTTTGACTTTATGTGTCTTTATTGTTTCTTTGCAAATAGTAAAAAATATTATAATACTAAGCTATTTATAATACTAAAAATTAAGATTTGACCAATTTTTGTTTTAACATTTGATAGAAAAATGTATGTTTACTTATAATATTATGTTATTGCATATATATATATATATATATATAAACAAAACTATCAAACTAAATTAAACTACCCAACAATATTCAAATTAAATTGTCCAAAGATTAAAACCAAATAGATTTATAATTTTACAAAACTGATAAACTCAATTCGGTTTAGTTTATACTCAAACCGAACTCAACTGAACTTTGAACACTCCTAATTCATACTTTTTTGTTTGGCAAAAATATATTTCATATATTTAACATTTACATTGAGTTTTATTTATGTCTCTAATATTTGTTTTTGGTAAAATATGTTCCACATATTTTACTTTTTTCAAATATGCCCTTTTTTAACACCGTTAAATATACAAATGAAAATGCTAATTGGGCAGTCTATATGACACATATCACCTGCCACATCATTTGCCATGTGGACTCATAACCTAAAATTACAAAAATACCCTTAATAATAATTTTTTTAAAAAAGGAACTTTCTCCTTCTCTCTCTCTATTTGTTTCTTAGTCTGCTCGCTCTCTCTCACTGCCACTCTGCTCTCTCCCTCTCTCTCATCCCAATCCCTCACCTCCTCATTCTCTTCGTCCTTCTCAACTCTATCTCTCTCTCTCTCTGTGAAAAACATCACCTCATCTTGATATTTAAGGAAATAGCAGGGAGTGAAAGCACACGTGAGTTCCAAACAAGAAAGCACATCATAATCTTAATTCTTAATATTTCATGTGAGTTCAAGGTTCAAAAAATTGGACCAGTCATTGAACTAGTGAAGGCATCAGTTCAAGGGTCAATGGTCGAACCGCAATTGAATCAGTCTACTTTAAAATATTAAATATATATTGATTAAATAATTAACATAATAGGAATTAATATTTATTTTTAATATTATATATAGTAATATAATATGAAATTGGCGCCATGCATTAACACTGCACACTTTTCAAAATTTTGATGCACTTGTTATCCAGTGACACACGCATAGTAATATCAATTCAATATATGACATTTACTGACTCTTCTCTTTTGCCTTTTGTTTTTTCATATTTTCATCAATCCTCACCACATCTATTCATCTTCTTCAGCTGAGCATCGACACTGCCACCTCCACCATAGCCATATAGCAGTCTATTCATCTTCTTCGGTTGAGCTTCATTGTTGCCATCTCTGACAAACATTGTCACTATCTTCTTCAACAACCACAACCCGTCTTCTTCTTCTTCTTCTTCTTCTTCTTCTTCTTCTTCTTCTTCTTCTTCTTCTTCTTCTTCTTCTTCTTCTTCAACGACCTTAACCCGCCTCCTCTTTTTTTTTTCTCTAAAAATCAATGAAACCAGTCAACTAACCAGTTTCACCAGTTTTGACCGATTTTACATCAGTCCAACTGCTCACTGGTTCTCTGGGTGTCTTCAGACCGAACCAAGGATTGATTCTCAGTCCGATTAGTTGATCCAGTTTGATTTCTAGAACAATGTGTGAGTTCCAAACAAGAAAGCACATGTGACCACCCAATTCAAATTGGCACCACTAGTGAGTAGTAGTAGTAGAATTAGTGGATGACTATGATATGTTTAACTTTCAACTCATAGTTTGAAGAAAATTTTGAGCGATGAGGATACCACATCTTGATATTTAAGGAAATAGCATGAAGTGAAAGCAGAGGCCAAATTCACCTTCTATGTAATCATTTTACTTTATACGAATAATCATTTTACTTCAAAACACATAGTGAGCAATTAAACATCGACTTTTCAACTTGTGATTCCCAAGTCTCAAGTCTTAATCACACACACAGCTCCATTGGACATTAGATATTTGATATATTTTATTGGATGAATTCAACTGCCTCTTTCTTCCCTCAATTCCAGCATACCTATATTTTTGTGACAGTTGGTGAATTCAACACACTACCTTGGTTGAAAGGACATCTAGACATATAAGAAAAGCTGCGAAAACGAGGATAATAATTTAGAGTCCAATAGGCCACACATATCCCAAATATAATTAAATTATATTGAGTCATGATTTTCTTCCCAGTCCCATAACTATAGGCCAATCAAATTCATATGAATAAGTAGAGGAAGACTAACCAAGAGAAGGCTTTCATGTTCTCTTTTTTGGTCACTATAACAGGGTAAGAGAGAGAGAGAGACGAGAAGGTGAAGGATTGAGACGAGTCACAAAGACAAGAGAGAGAGAGAGAGAAAGATTGAAACACAGAGATGAGAGAGAGGAATTGAAATGAGAGAGAGAGAGAGGAAAAAAACAAACTAAGAAACAAAGAAAGAAGAAGAAGAAAGTTTTTTTTTTTAAATTATTATTAAGGATATTTTTGGAATTTTAAATTATGAATCCATGTGACAAATGACGTGGATGATATGTGCCACATGGATCACCCAATCAACATTTCTGTTAGTATCTTTAACAATTTTTTTTTAAAAAAAGGGCATATTTGAAAAAAATAAAATAAAATAAAACATGCTAGACATATTTAACCAAAAACAAAAGTTAGGGACATAGATAAAACTTAGTATAAACGTGTAATATCCGTGGTTTTTGGGTATTAATTAAATTTAATTCTCAAGGAATAAATTGGAATACAGGAGAAAAATTTTCATTGTGTAATAAAGAAATATGAGATTAAGAAATAATAAGGTATAGGAGATAATGAGTGACGGGGACTTGTGAGAGTCAGATATATTACTAAGTCCAAAGAGGGACTAAAATGTAATAAGGAAAAAGAGGTACCTAAGTTTGGGAAACACCGAGTTGGAAAAATTACGGGTTTGCCATGGATAGCGTTGACTCGGGGTTAACCGGAGGGCAAAATAGTAATTTCACTATTGAGGGCTATATATAGGTGACCTTACCTTATTTCTTCATTTTTCACTTTTCTTCCTTTCTCCTCACTCTCTTTTCTCTTTACCTTCTTTCTACTCCCTCTACCCAACTCAGGACCCAAGTTTCTGGCAACTGTTCTCTAGCGGTGGGGTAAGTCTCCAGCAACTAACCACTACAGGAAAAGTCAGAAATCGAGGTAGGTATCCCACTTTTTCTAAATTTTTCCCTATTTTCATATTTAAGGGAAAATAGGGTGGGATTTGATGATTGAGGCATAGATTATTGGTTTAAATTGGGGGGTTTTGGTGTCATTAGACTCCTTAAACATCAAGGATGAAAACCATGGAAAAAATCAAGAGAAATAGTGAAGATTTGGCTGATTTTGACCCAAAACCAAGGCAAAATCATAAGATCAGACCCATGGCGCCAGGCGCCACACTACCAGTAAGGAATTTAGGAAAAAAAGGGCTAGCACCCAAGCACCAAGTGTGTGCGTGGCACCCACAGCTAAATCAAGGGAAGAGGATGGGAAGTTAGTGCCCAAGCACCCTGGCTTTAAACATGGGTTTTTCCCTGTTTTGTGATTCTAGTTAGGGTGATTTGTGTCTCGTAGATTGGTCATGGTTTGGGGTTTGACTGAAGCATGTGGCAGGATCCGAGAGAGCGTGGAATTCAAATGAAGGATCTAGCTCTCCTCTATATGAATATGTACATATGTGTGTGTGTGTGTATATATATATATATATATATATATCTATATTCCAGGATTGATTTTCCCAAATTGATTTAAATGCAATTAACTATTACATGAGATGCGCTTAATGTGCATGGTGAGAGTTGTTTGGGATCTAGTTGGCACGATTAAGGATGGTATGAGTACTATTACTCCATTTGGATGGCAATTATAAATTTTAGGAAATGTATACACCTTGTAATTCTATTTACCTATGTATATATATATCTATATCTTTGGTTTATAATATGTCTGACATATATATTATAAACGGACAAGAGTCATAGGATGCAAATGGAAACAAAATGAGTGCTACCATTTTCAATATAGTGTCGAAGGCAAAGCGTCGATTTATATATTTCAATATGTAGTTAGGCAAAGGACGTAGTAGGGATTAGCATATGCTCGTTTGTTTTGTTTGTGTATGCAATATATATTATGGTTGAAAGCATGACTCGAAAGACCATATACATGTTATGGTTGAGGGCATGACCCGAGAGGCTGGACACATGTTATGGTTAGGGGTATGGCTCAAGAGACCGAACACATGGCTTGGTTCTTCCATGGGAATGTAGAACCATGGACAAGGTAATCAAGATCGAGATTTTGTATAGAATCAGAAAGGCTAGTAATATCAAATCGCAGAATCGAATCATAGGAGTTTAAGATCCTATACAATTTTAAAATATAAATATAAAAAATATTTATATAATTTTTTAAATATAAAAAATATTTAAAAATAAATATAATTTATCAAAATATAAAAATATTTTCATACAATATCTCATATTTCCATTAAAAAAATTTGAGTATCAAAACATTTGAAAAAAAAAATCAAGTGTTAGGATCTTAAAATCTTGTAAGATCTAGATCCTAAGAAATCCTGATGCAAAAAAGATCCTACATAAGATCTTGCCCATTTTTGTTATCAAGATCTAGATCTTGTGCGATATTACGAGTAAGATCTAGATTTTGTGCAATCTTACGAGCAAGATCTAGATCTTGATTACCATGCCCATGGGGGATGAGGCAGTGTACTCTTAGAATCGTAACTGGTAGCCGTCGTATTAGGGCAAAGGCCATGACTCAGAATGGAAATTGCACCACAAGGTCAGTGACGCAATGTCCACGGGATGGCTCATGGAGATATAGATCCATAGGTTAATATCTCGATGATGAATCTATCGGAACATAGACCTACGTTGATTAAGCTCTTGAAAGGTAGCCTCATGGGAACATAGACCTATAAGAAGGGATGTGTGATTTAATGTGTAATAATATGTATGTGTATGTATGTGTATGATATGCATGATTGGGGGAGTATACAATAGGATGTGATGTATGGTGGCATCTAGAGTATGTTCTACGAGAGTTAGGGATGTAATACCAAATACATGCCTTCAGAAGGCTTGGTGTCACGTGGGATGGGTTTCCTCTCTGTGTGTGTGTGTGTGTATATATAGTACATATCTATGTAGAATAGGGCTAGCTTGGGTGAGTCTGTAGTTTAGATTCACCCCATCATAGTTGCAGGTACAAAAGGACAATCAGATCGAGAACTTGCAGATTGAGGATGCCTTCCATTGTTTAGGGTAAGGCAATTTACATTTGTTTTAAGTTAATTATTCTACTATGCTTTATGATTAGATTGGCCAGATAGTGTGTACGATTAAGGTCAATCGAAAAAAAACTAGGCTTATGGCAGGTGGATTCCACATTTGATTGCACCGGTTACGACTTTGGTTCTGGGAGTGTTAAACTCCTAGCCCCGATTCTGGGTCATAACAAAACATTAGGGACATAAAGTATACTTTTCCTTTTTGTTTTTATTAATTTTTTTTACTACGATGAAACTCATGCACATTTTTATTTTATATTGCGCTTGGTCATAGAAATGCTAAAGAGGCAATCACCCCATCCATCACTATTTTTCAAGTCGAGGAGATTAGGAATGAGTCTTTAGGAACATTTTTTGGCAGCTTGTGTATCATCACTCTAGCAGCTTGAGTATCATCACTCTAGCAGGAATGATGGAACATCAATTTCAAGCTTAGCCTTTTGCCTGAAGTCTAAACAATAGAGACTAGGAATTAATAGGGACTTTTTTACCCTAGTACTAATGTTTGTAAAAAATTTTTCCCTTGTACTAACATTTTGAAACTATTTTCTAATATACTAACTTTTTGTATAATTCAACTTGTCTTGACCATGCTTTAGTCTAATTTTACACATCCAAATTTTTTTATTTTTTTTTAAATATGCAATTCTTGGTTGGTAAAAAACGGCATGGTTTTTTTATCCATGTATGATGCATCATACATGGATTTTTTTTTTAAATTTTAATATCAAATTTGGTATCTGACCAAAGTTAGTTGGAAAAAAATAAAACATTTGAAAAAAAAAATGATAATTCAGTCTTGACTAAATACTGAGTATTTAATCGTTATTGTTGGTCCATGACCTACGCGGTCACAAACCCAATAAATTTTTCTTTTTGTTGAAAAAAATGCACAAACATCTATATATATAGGTATGTTGATAAATAGAAGAAAGTAATTGTTAAATGAAAATGTTATGAAAATTTTTAAGGAGAAGAAAACAACTCGCACCATATTTACGTCATTAACTCACTGAGATTCCCACTTGATATCGAAGTTCTAAATACGCCTCTAGGATCAAGCCTCTTTATCGACAAGCTTCTCAAATGGCCTATATCAAAGGACCTGATGTTATTATAAACATAAAACTTAGCATTAACATCCTAAGTCTTAGTTTCTAATTCCCATTAACATGTTCTAACCTATCCCAACCTAGTCCTTGTGCTTTCGTTGATCACTGTCCGTGTCAATTACATGCCCGAATTTTCGGTTGTGACAAAAGTAAAATGATACTCGGTAAAAATTTTATGTCTGGAAGGGTATCTGCATATTAAAATATAGTCTCTTCTCCTTTGTCTTTGTCTCTTTGTGTGTGAAGGAGCTAAGGTTGAGTAAGATGATGATTAATTGATTTTCTTGGTTAAGTATAGTTCTAGAGCTGCTTCTTGGTGAAATTTGATGAAGTTTGTGTAATACCCGAGGCCCTTAGGTATTTAATGTTGTCAAGTATTGGGGAATAAATGTCGATGTGGGTGAAAATTTTTTCCGTTTTTCTTGAAAGGAAAATGAGTGGTCGAATATGGTGTCACGCAAAATCTGATAACTGGGAAGGAACAAGAGAGTATGTGTGGCACGAGGAAGGTTAGGTGTACGATGAGGCCATGGAGGGGATAAACAGAAATAAATTTTCCATGTGATGCCTTTAGTGAAAAAGAGGAATAAATAGAATTTTAGAGAAAATTATACAAGCCAAGGGTACCAAATAAATGATGGAACTGTGTGGTGCCTTGAAAGTGCGCAAAATACCAGAGAGGGAAATTATAATTTTGCCCTCACTAAAAAGTTGACCATAAGTTGACCTTAGGGCAAATTGGTAATTTTTCCTTAAGTTTATATATAAAGCTCACACATATACACAATTTTGCTCTCTTCATCACTCAATTCTCTTCCACCAACGTCACTTCCCTAAGCTTTTGGCCATCATTCTTCGGCGAGGGTTCGAGTCTTCGGTGATCAACTACCACCAGAAAGGAGTAGAATCAAGGTAAGCTTCACATTTTCCCATTTTTCTATACAACTTTCAGATTTAGGACTCTTGGGGCTGAAAATGGGGTCAAATGGAATTGAGTAAGCTTGGATCTTATTTCCTAATGTCCATACATGAATATAGCTTTAGGTACAAACAAAAGAAAGAATAAATTAAGGACGAGGAGGCTTTTGAAATGTAAAAGGTGCTTCGGGTCTAGAAGAGGAAGGTGCTTCAGACCTTAAGGAGGAAGCTAATCGTTGTAGTCTAGAAAGAGTTTCTGGAGGAAACGTCTGGGAAATTTGGCGAAGTGCAGAAGTCACTCCATTCATACAGTCAATACATCTTGCTTGTTGGTCACGAAAATTTTGAGTTACAAACATCGAATGTCTATCAACTCTATTCGCCAATTCCCTAAAATGACGATTCAAAAGCTTCTCTTGTTCTGCAAAGAGACGATTTATCAATCTCCCCTGGTCCTCGAAGTGGCGGTTTATCAATTTTTCCAAGTCCTCAATCTTTTGTCTCATAAGCGCAAGCTCATTATTAGAAGATGTTGCTGTGCTAACATCATCTAGCTCTACTACATCCCTTTTTCTTTTCTTAGCCTCTGGTGACTCTTCCATGGATCTCTTATTCTTATAATTTTTCAGGCTAAGATTTAGATCCAACTCTACCTTGCCAGCTTCAAAGTTTAGATTGAAAGATTTATTGCTGGCCATATTTTTCTGAGCTATAAAGGTTGTACGGAATGAGAAGTTTGATGCTAGAAAGCTTATAGGTAATGAACTCTTAGTGTAGTGAGCAGTGTAATGGGGCATCCATTATATATAGACGAAATTTAGGGCTACAAAACCTTTATATCATACTCTAAAGATGGCCTACAGACCTTATCCGTCACAATGCCAACGGTCTATGATAAGCATGCCAGAAAATAACAAAATATAATCTAATACAAAAGATTTCCTCAAAAATTTCGGCTAACTTTTGACTCTTGCTCAAATTATTCAACTATTCGCTGCTTCAATTTATGACTTCCTAACTCTGTATTTTTCTTATCTAATAATCCTAAATCGAGATATTACTCCATGAACGGGTAGCTTCATACTAGCCTTATCTAGGTTTCTAATCCGTGGTTTTGCCCTAGGCTTATACATTTTCAAACATACATATTAAAATAAAAACTTCTCACATTTACACATCAAGCGTTCCATAAAGTGAGAAAAAATTTTACCTTTCACTTGCCTCTACGAGCATATATGTATATATGTATAAACATAGAGATACATCATTATCTATATATTTTCATCTATTCAAGTCCTTTTAAATTTCTGACTTCTCATTCTCTGAATGTATGTGGAATTATTACATATTATTCCTGGCCATAACAAATAGCCTTCACTCACTATGCATGAATAGCATACATATCATATGTTTTTAGATACATATAATCACAGTATGATTCAATCAATCTTGTATATTATACTCAACTGAAGGCTTTCAAGAACAACATAATAAAGCAGAGAAATACATTTTAGTTCATCGTAAAAGCATCCAAGACACTCTGTAATGGCTACATTAACAACTATTTGAATTTTAGAAAATGCCAACAAGAGAAATGAAAAAATCAAGTATGAATCGGCCGCAAATCCACCGAATATTGACTTTCGTGGTTTTGGCATTAATGCAACGCGCTATTGGTGTGCACGCCTATCCTAGACTTCTGGCTTCCAGCTTGCAGAAATCCATAGGTTAAGCGGGTAGGGTGTGACGAGGAGATATCTTCTTTGTCTCTAAGTTCTAATTTTTTCCTCTATAAGAACTGTCCCAGCGTTCTCAGTTACCACACCACAAAGAGTAATCATCTCTGAACCTACAACTTCCCAGTATTCCTCTCTTCTCATACTCCTACATAAATTTCTACATTTTCCAAATCATGGCTACAAGGAAGTACATTGATCTCACAGTGGAGGCCAAGGAAGAAGAGCTCGACTTAAACTTAAGTCTGGGCAAAGACAAGGGCAAAAGACCTTTTGAGGGGTCTCAAGAGAAGCAGAAAGAGAAAAAAATGAAGAAGAACGAGGAAGCTGAGGAGACTAGCACGGGCCATACCTCGGAGGACAAAATTGCCTGTCTAGAGCAGGAGGTGAAAAATCTGAAAAAGATGATAGAGAACCTGGAGAAGTTAACTAAACGCAATAATGCAGCAATGACTTCAAGAATAGACAAATTCTTCTATTGGTCCACCCAGTGCTTCTGCAATCAACAGCAAAGAAGTGTTGATTGTATGAATGGAATTTACACTACCTTCCGCTACATTGCTCTGTCTCTTGCTCCAAGGAATGGTCGAGGGGTGATGATACAATACAACCCTCCTAATCCAAGACCACCTTGCCTTTAGATTACTCATGCATGAGTAAACTTCTTTTTTTTTTTCGCAATGTAATCCTTCAGTTTTTTTTAATGCAAGTGGTTTCTTTTATTGGCTGGTACCCTAAAATAATATAGCTACACAAAATCAATCATGAATTCAGCTTATAAAACCCACCATATAAAAATTTGATCCGACAGCAACGGAATCAAAACAAATAACAACTTTTCCTTGACTAAGTTCAAAAGTGTAGCTACATCTATCTAAAACTAAAACTGAGAACATAATTCCTAAGAAAAGATAAGTCTCGGAGGGAGAGGAAATGAAAATATCCTACATGACCTTCAGTAGAGCCGTCTCTCTATAGTTGTGCCCGGGTTCACAATGATAGAGGAGGTCCTACTAAGGTTACCTTGCTCTATAATCACTAGGAGACTTAACAACCATTCCTATGATCTCGGCTTGGGTTCTCTTAGATGAGGCCATTTGTACAAGACACTGAAAAGATTGTATTTCTAAATCATAGAAACAAGCTAATCAAACATATAGCAAACATCATCAAAATATCCTAATTCTACCCATAAGGTGCCCAAATCTTTCCTCTGATACCAAATTTTGTAACGTCCTTATTTTACTATAGTAAAATCTAAATTTTTTTTTAAATTCTAATGCTTAATACTCGTACCTTCAAAAAGAACATTCTACAATTGTTCTCAGTACAAATCATAATTGGTTATACATAATAATTGAAATTCTAAACATAAGATAATTTTACATTCGTTTGAAATAAATTACAAATCTATCGTACATAGTAATTTGATATCTAAACTTTAAAAAAAATCTATAATTCTAATACTTAATAAACTTGAGTGCTCTAATAGTGTTCAATCAATCTTTACACCTTTCCCCTTATACTCAGCCCCTGAAATGATCAGTTGGAAAAGCAAAAAAAGGTGAGATAAGGGTATCTCAGTAGCTAGCATAATTTTATAAACATTTATAAATATACCATTTCAGTCATAAAAGCACTTATATCATAAAAATCAATCCATGTAATATAAATTCTCAGTTCAGTGTAATAGGTTGATGAAAAATTAGCAAGCTAGTATATGAATAAATCATGAAATCAAGAATAGTTGGTGGCACACTCAACAACATGGAAAAGATAGTCTGCAGAACTATTTTTCCAAGCTAAACATGAGAGAAAGGCTACTGCAGTCCTTTAACTCAAGCTAGAAAGATTTCAAACTAAAACATGGAAATATAATTTCCAAGCTGACATGGAAATAGAATTTCCAAGCTGACATGGAAGCTGAACTCCCAAGCTGAACATGGAAGTAAACTTCCAAGCTGATATCATGCTAATTTGATCATGAAAAACATATTTCACTTTAAATAAAACTTCATGGACATAAAATATTCAAGTAGTAAAACAAGCTTTTATGAATTGCTAAGCTACCTGTACTTTGTAGTCTGACTTTTTAGCTCAAATAGCTATTCAATCTATCTTGAAATTCATTTCACGATTTTTGACCGTTGATCGTGGGGTAGTCTGCACTGGTTTTGGTTCTACTTTTTGCTTCCTATTCACTGCCACTTCTCCCTTAACACTTGTGTGGGTTAGTAATAGAAGAATCTCCTCAAAGTAGCTCAGAAAAATCGAGTTTAAAGTTGCTATTTGCTTCTTCCAAAAACCTCTATTTATTGGTTGAAAAAAACAGAGGAATTTTTTTTTTTTGCTTCTGTCCAAGCTGCTGGATTCTCTTTTTCTCACTCTCTCTCGGCTGTGAATGGTGTAAGGAAAGGGGAGGAAGATATTGCTATTTATAGCTAAGAATGGGAGGCAAGTGGAAAATTCCTTTTGAATATTCAAATATCTGTCTAAAGCCTAAAAATGTTTAGAAAACTCAAGATAACTCAAGATAAACCTAGACTAACCTAGAATTCTCTAGAATTATCTATACTAGAAATGTTTAGAAAACTCAAGATAACTCAAGATAAACCTAGATTAACCTAGAATTCTCTAGAATTATCTATACCATTCTACAATATTCTACACTTATCTAGGAAATTCAAGAATATACAAGATATCTGTAGAACATACAAGATTCTTCTAGAACAATCTAGATTCATCAAGGACATTCAAGAGATTTCTAGAGTCTCAAAATAAAAAAATATTAAATATTTATTCCATAATAATTTGCGATGTTACAAAAACATATGGAAGGAATCATGTATGTTGATGAAAAATCAAGTTGGGAATGAAGGAAAAAGGAGGAAGGGGCATGGTTGTAATGGTGGACACCCGCTAAGTCAGGCACCCTAGGCACCACCATTTGAGAGGCTATCCATGTGACACCAACAAATCATGTTATGTGACCAGCACGGTGTGGGATCCACCCCATAAACATAAGCCTAAACCAACATAAAAATTAATCACAATAAATGAAATATATGCTAAGATAATAATAATAATAATAAACGGAAGCAAATCCAATTAAAAGTCATTCATACCATATAATATTATAGTTTACAAAAAAAAAATGTCTATGTTTCTAAGCTTTCCCTCTTTCCATCACAAAACAAAGTCAAGGAAAGTTCTAAAACATAGTTCAGTCATCAGACTACGATATGAGTTACATTTCCAACACAATGTCCAAACCACAGATCCTAGGTGTCATACTAACTACAGAGCGGACTTCCCTCCCAAAAATATACCAAAAGAATCACCAACCAACAACAATAGGTACGGTGAATGGTGACCCCACTACTCCTTGTACGGAGACTCACCAATTACAATAGAATCTACAAGAGGTACACCAAAGAAGAGTGAGTAATAAACTCAATGAGATATCACACTATATGTCACGACCCGTTTTCTGGGCACATGACCGGCACAATGATGAATCTCTCATCACTGTAAGCCTTCCGATAAATATATCAAATTTTCTTATATGAAAATCATAGATTATCAATTTAAAATACATTATTATACTGACATACAAGCCAAATGTCGAACCCCTGAACTAGATGTCCTAGACGATTACAGAGCAACATAATCTATAACAGAAGAGAGGTCTACCCGACAACGGGAAGGTCCAAAGTGATCTACTCCTCTAGCAGATATTCTTCGATGGCAACCTGATCTGAACAAAAAGGTTGTACAAACAATGTGAGCTTTTAAACTCAATGAGCGAATCGGCCTCGCATTAATAAAATTCAAATACATTACCAGTCATGCAAGCATATCCAAAGGCTCATACTCAACCAATAGACAGAAGATAAAAATTTATCCAATTCAACAAACGTTACTAGTACTCGTCAATGGCAATATATCCCGGAGAGCGCACACAGGCCGGCTCACCAATTATGTATATTTCCGCCATGACGCACAACATCATTCTCTTACATACAAGATAAAAATTCATCCAATTCAACAAACGTTACTAGTACTCGTCAATGGCAATATATCCCGGAGAGCGCACACAGGCCGGCTCACCAATTATGTATATTTCCGCCATGACGCACAACCTCATCCTCTTAGTTAGGGCGCCTCACGGATTTATCACCAATCCGGGCTATATCCCTACTGAGGGAATCGTTGTCTCCACACTCATTGGTCAAGACACCCTGTCAACCGGGTTTTCCGCCTTGCCGTGAGAGGGGGTACTGTCCCGCTCAATCACAATCAATAGCATTTCATATCATAATCAGAAGCTCAATATAATATTCATCCATATAACAGGTATAGTATATAACTATATTATGGATTTATAAACCACATATCAAGATAACAATTAATCCATTTTTGAAAACATTCAAACTTCACATCATCATAAGATACTTATTTCATTTTATCCATACTTATGGATTAATTATCTCATTTAGATTCGTCATTCTGAATCCAATTTCCCCCTATGAATCTTGGGAGTGTCCTACGACATACTTTTTATCACCAGTAATGCTAAAACTCTATTAAAACGGGGTCGTTTCACTCACCTGGATTCCGTACGAACATCGCTTCTCTAAGTCATTACAGACAAGAGTTCTCAGGTGAATTTCGGTGTTCTGCTACGGAGATTTTCATGAAAGATTAGAGAAAATACGTCAGGATTGTTTTCGTACAGATACTGTTCATATGTACGGTTACTGTTCATATATACGGTTACTATTCATACGGTCACTATTCATACGTACGGTCACTATTCATATATACGGTCACTATTCATACGTACGGATACTATTTATACATACAGATAATATTCGTACATACGATCACTATTCATACGTATAAATATTATTTTTATGTACGGATACTATTCATATGTACGGTTACTATTCATTCGGTTACTATTCATACGTACGGATACTATTCATACCAGAAATAGAGAATACAATCTGTAAAAGAGTACACCAGGTAAGTTCCCAGGAAAGAGTGGAGGGTCACACTGGACACACTTAAAAACCAGGTCTTTCCTTAGCCAGAACTTTCCTAGACATGTATTCTTCACAGTTTACATTCTATTTCGGTAATCAGAGAATCAAAATAACATATAAACAGCTAAGGACAGTTTTTCTGATGTGGAAGATCAGCCAAGGCCGCAACCACAGAGCATACTTAAGAAATTAACTTCTAAAATTTGAAAGACATAGAAAGGGCATAGTATCCTTACCTAAGCTGAAAAGGAAAGGCCCAAAATCTCAGAGGCCTAGCATTGAAGTAAGAGGAACTTAAGGAGAGAAAAAGAGAAGTTGAAGGTGTGAGTTTATAAGTGAAATGGAAGGGCCTATTTATAGCAAAAGTCAAGGGTACTATTTGACACTATGCGCTAATAAAATATTCAATTTACTATTTATGAAAATGACATTTTTAATAATGTAGTTACTGTGCACCTCACGCGTACGATCGAAAATTTTTCTGTTATTACTATTGGAAACTTAAAAGGAAAACTATCCTTTCACCTTAAACCTTTAAGTTTCTTTTCAATTCAGTCCTTTCACTTTAGTCCCTGAGGGTATTTTCACACATAAAACGTCAGTTTCTCCTACGAACTTCTTTCTAGTTTTCTCTTATGACCAAACAACATCTAGTACTTGACATTTCGATTGTATAAATGAACAGTATCGTATACGTAAATAGTATTATACAGGTGAATAGTACCATATACTAGCATAGTAATCATAGTTTGTAAACAAATATTTATATTTTATTTTTCTTGGGTATTACACTATAAAGAAAGATCGATAACCTTATCGTGTACCTCCTACAGAGGATGGGAACTCACATTCGGTCCCATCCTCTGACATAACCATCACAATTACAAACACACAATTAAGCAAATGTCCATAAGTGCATACAAAGCCAATAATCACATTCATCACAAAATAATATATTTAATAAGACATGAATAAATTAGTGATCCATCACAATGCTTCATTGAAGCGTTAGGCCACCGAGGCTAGCTCACACTTGGATGATTTAGGAATTTCCCATTTTGTCACCATCTCATAGACAATTACTACCAAACATGACTAGGTTAACATTTATCATCGTTTGTCTATCACCCTCAGTATCCTTGAGGGTTAAGGAATTTGGTATCCAAAATAAGTGTATATGTATATGCTCACCATTCACAAGCCTTCACCTTTGCCTACCCTTTCCAAGCAAAAGCAAAATTATTACCCTTCACAATTAAGTTATCTATCATATACTTAGCCAATGTAGACATGATGTTCACAAGGCAAACATCTCATTTAAATGATACATCAAGCATTCTCACCAAGATAGATCAAAATTAGCAAATACAAGGCTTATCATTACACGAAGTGTATAATGTTACTCATGGGATTTATTTCAATATAGTGTTCACCTATGCCAAATCACACTTATTACAAAGGAACATAATGAGTATAAAGAGAGCACACTTTTCACATTAAAGAATGCAAACATCTAAATTGAGTAGTGAGAGTCCTTCACCTGAGGTTTGGAGCACAACAAGAGAAAATCAAGGACATCTCCACAATGCACAAGCAATCTATGAAAGCACCTACGGGGCAAAGCAACAAGGTTTAAATTCAGATAACACATAGGTAACCCACAGCCTGTGGCGTTTAGGGTGCTATAGCTCACCTAAACTGTAATACCAGAGGAATCTAGTGGGAGTCTACAGTGAATTTTCATAGTGGAATCGATAAATTATGGGACTAGATTGAATTTGTGGATTAATATAAAGTCTCAATAAAATAAAAAAATATATATTTCTTTGAGTAAGTATTAAGGACATTTTGTTTCAATTAAGAAATGAATTTTAGGATCTTGAATGAAAATTTCACCATCTTAAAAGCTATTCCCGAGAATCAAAGTAAATATAATCTTACGGGGACCATTTTGAGTAAAAACATAGTTAAGAATTGCAAATTTGAAAGATTTAAAATTTATGGAACTTCATATTATGGGAAAGATAACAAAAGTGTAATAAATAAGAAGTTTTAGTTTTGGGGACTAATATTAAAGATTAGAGAAATATAAAGGAGGAACCCAAGTGAAAATAGAACATAACGAAAAGAAGCATAAAGGAATTAAAGCTTGAAAAACAAATTTTAGCGTGAGGAGAAGAAAGAAACACATGGCATTCTTTCTTGCACTTGTGCTAATAGAAGACTCCAAGAAGCAAAATAATCTAGCTAAAAAAAATCACCTAATGCCTTCGTTTAGCTAAGCTCAGTTTGTCATCTTCTTAGCGTGGGTCTTTGTCTTCAAGTGAGCTGATGGAGTGAAGGTCACAATTCACCGCGATGCCACAACAGTGCCATATGAACAAAGGACCAAGAGTAGGTAGGGAAGAGCTTAATAATGGATACGCAAGCTACTTTTTAGCCGAGGAAACTAAAGGGAGGAAGAACGAAAACAGAGCATGTTAACAAGAGGTAAGAACTAAGAGTTTTTGGTTGATTTTATGATTGATTCTTCTATATATCTAGGTTGTTTCCCGATAAAAAGAAAAGTAGATGATTCATTGAGAGTTTAGGGATTGGGTAATTTAAATATATCACAATTTGCTTGAAGAAAAATGTTTGGAAAGTTTGCATATTCTGCATAATCTAGAAACCTTATATTTTCTCTAAAATTCAAATGAGTGTTAACTTTTATTCTATTTAGATCATTGAATTCTAGTATGAAATGAGTACCCCGAGTGAATAATGGTAATTGAATGAAATAAAAGGTTAAACAAGTGAATTCTGGTCTGTATTGTTGACTGAAACAAAAGTAGGTGTGTAAATGCTCTAGGTAGTGGAAAACCGAGAAAGTTAGGTAAAATTTTCGGTCTTTTTCTACAAACTTTGGATTTGTCCCTTGAATATGCTAGGTAAAATGTATGGGTACACACATAAAAGCTTGAATTGAAGCATGTTAATATTTTCACGTGATGGAAGGAAAGGTAAATTTACTGAGTTAATGTAAATGGAAAAGAGTTAAGGCTTTAAGATAATTAAAGAAGCAAGCTAGGAAATTATAGTTAAATTGGCTAAGAGTTGCATACAAATTAAGGAGCACAATTGTATGCATGTTGTTGGGAATTTAATTCCTAGTTGTTACGGTTATGACTTGTAGATTGAAGAACTAAATCAAGTAATTGATGTATATATGTTATGTTTTAATGAGTGGGGTAGGATGTTAGTTCTTTTTCTGTAAAGTTATCACTTGATGGGCTGGTGATGTTTTTAAGATAATGAAGTTTGTTCAATTTGAAAAGTTAATGGATTGTTTGCAGTATAAAATGAGCTCCAATAGTCGTGAAATTTGGTATGCCACTTGTGTTGATGTTATAGAAAGTGTTTACCAAAATCTATAAGAATCCAACCTCATTAGTTATCCTAAACTCACTTGATTAACATTGTTGACCAAAACAGGATAGTTTTACTTTTGATGTACTTTATATGATAAAAATCCATCTAGATCAAGTCCTTTTTGC
Organism: Biancaea sappan; assembly: GCA_037074585.1. Classification (NCBI taxonomy): domain Eukaryota; kingdom Viridiplantae; phylum Streptophyta; class Magnoliopsida; order Fabales; family Fabaceae; genus Biancaea; species Biancaea sappan. Next base: position 72,287,468 of record CM073492.1, on the reverse strand, counting down.
TTGAAATTTTTAAAGGGTGCTCTTGACATGCCATCAATCTGATCTGAAAGGTTTCATAATTTTTGGGTAATAACAACTAGGTCAAGTACCAAAGAAATAGTACCTATTTCAGATTTTGAGCTAAATTGACTAGTTTTAATGCTCTATTAGATGGGACAAATGGTCATATTTTGTTTTGAAAATTTTATGGTAGGACATCATAATACTACAGTATAATTCTATCAAGTTTCATGGAAATTGGCGTTGAAATAGTGGGTCAAATGCTTGCCAAACCCAGATCCTAAAATTTGAGATAGTTTGGAGATTGGTTGTGAAAACAAGGTTTTGAAGGGGAAATTGTAATATTTCTTTCTAAAATTTTTATCTAAGATTCTAGACATGTTATGAATATTATTTATCAAAATTTATAAATTTTGGAATTGTAGTTTCTGCCCAAAAAATTCTTGAAGTTTGGAGTCTAAAATTCAATTCTAAACAGAACATGCATGGTCTTTTTGAGGAACTTAAATGGTATTAAGAGGGATTTACTTCTAAGTTAAGTAGAAAAAGAGATTACACATAAAGAACTATTCATGTAGCTTTTAATCCTAAGTAAGCTCATCCAACAATGTTTCAAGTAACTATGTTTAAGTCTATAAGAAGTAATGAATTGATTTTTTTTTTGATATAAACACCAATTCCTTTAAATTTGGAATGCAAAATCTGGAGTACTTGCAATTTAAGAAAAGACTTTATGAAAGGGACTAAATTGTGAGTTGCGTAATGGTAACAACTAGTTCATGATCTCCACAATTTCATTCATGCTGGATTTCTCTTTGACATAGATTTATTTTATGAACTATACTTTTATGAACATAATCATAACCCCAGATACAATTTTTATGCATTTCTGTTAGATGTTTCTTATCTAATGGGATTAAGAACCTAGAGTTGAGTTGTTGGGAAACTTTTCCCTTTTATGTTTCTTGTAGGGGTTGCTTCTAAATCCTCTTGGAGCACCTTTTCCCCAAGCACATCATAAGGAAACGGTAGTTATAGCCCAGCATTGAGGTAATTAGTTAACCCGATCTAATCACATTAATAGTAGTCAAAGTAGCTTAAGTTATTATTTGAATAAGTTAGAAATGCATGACTTCAAGTATAATTACATGACTATGAACGTTACGTGAACATAGTGTTATTTAAGAGAGAGAGAGAGAGAAGTAAACCAATGCGAAGACCCTTCCTAGAAAGGATGACAAGTAAGTAAGTTTGATTTAAATTTCTATGAATAAAATTAATCCCATATATGGCTATGCATCTAAGTATATTTTTGAATGTGTGGTGTGAACATCCATGAACCTATGTCGTTTCATAGATACACGAAAGCATGAATGGTGCGGAAACACGGTGATCATTTACATGGATGTATGAATGATGCATATAAGGAATAAGCATGATGAATTGTGTATTTGTAGTAAGTGTAATGCGATGAAAGGTGCCATATGCACATGTATGCCTTGCTAATGAATGAAAATGATAATTTGAGTGGACGTATGTTTAATTATTTGATATTCTTGTATAGTGGTGCACCCTATTGCTTGTTATGTCAAACATGGGCTTGGTGAATCATTTGTCCTTAGTGGCCCAGGTTTCATATTGGTCCATGAGCCGATGAAGCCCGACGGGGCGAAGGATGGCTTATAGGAACCTTATGGGAAGAGTTCCATGAGTCGATGAAGCCAGAAGGGGTGAAGGATAGTTCATAGAGACCCAGACCATAGAGAGAGGTCCATGACCCAATGAAGCCTAACGGGGCGAAGGATGGTTCACAGAAACGTCGGCCATTAAGAGATTGTTGATTTATGTTGATGATGATAATGTGTTTCATATAGATGCATAAGTAATGAGTTGTTATCCTAGTTTCCATATGGGAATTACATGTCATCTTGTATTGTGTTATGTATATTTTCCTCTATGCTATGTGATTTCATGTGTTAAATCCCTAGTAAACCGAAGGATGGCTCCTAAAGATTCTTAATGTTATTGCAATTTATGTATACGCATGTATGCATGTATATGCAATGTATAAATGTGCATATGTATGAGGTACATGAATGTACACATATATAAGGTGTAGGCATGTACATAAACACATGGAGTATGAACAGGTTATGTATATTTTTGTGAATGGTTGTATGAGAATATGTTATTTCAATGCTTGATCCAATTAAAGCACTATAGGCTGATGATTTCATGATTTTATATGTTATAGTGGCCTAGACAGGAAACAGGTTATTAAGGAAAGAAGAGGCTTAGGTAAATTACAAGGTGAATACATGGGAGTTCCTGTGAAGGAACTCGATAATTGCGAAGGATTTGAAAATGAGGAGCATTGTGGGATGCTAGATGTATGATGCTTATGTGATGATTTATGATATGCTTGGCTTGTGTATGGGTTTCCCGTACGAAAGTGATGAATATTTCATAATGATTGTGTCATGTGTATGATTTTCACTTGTATTACATATATATGTGATTGTGGCCTGAAATGGATTACCGTTATGATACCGAGTGCATACAGTTTCATATGCATGGATTTTGATGAGTTAATGATGATATGAGCATGACTTTTGTTGAATGTTAAGATGATTGTGCGCTACTACTGATTATGTTTATTCTTCATTGATTATTTCACTAGTGCATGTGTTGGGTATATCATGGGGTTTGGCTTGATGGAATGCCTAAGCATGGTTATCTGTGGATGTTCACATTTTCATGCATTAATCACATGTATTTTGGCATGCATAGTCGTATGTGTATTTGGTAAGGTAGGGTTCTCTCACTGAGTCAATAAACCGGACTCACAACCCCACAGTTTCAGGGACTAAAGATTTATTGATTTGACGAATCGTGTGTCGAGGTCGTTCTCCCCATTGTTCGGGGTATGGTAGCTTTTATTTCACTTTATGTTGGTCTTTTTCTGGAATGCTCTGTATTTGGATAAACAAAGTAAGGAATAAGTAAGGATTGGGTATATGGAATTGTAATAACTATAATTGAACACTTGATGGTACTTTTGTAAGAATGTGATGATGCACTTTGTTAAAGCTAAGAAATGTTATTTTCTTATTACCATCAAGGTGTGGTTCACGTATTACGTTTTATAAATGAGGTTAAAAATATTATGAGATGAAGGTATGGGTTCATGGGGTTATTCTAGGCTTGCGGCAGTATGGAGTAAGGTACCATCTGTGTAGACCACATGCCTGGAGCGTGACGGTTTGGGAATTTGAATTTTTGTGCTATTGTGTGAAACTTTTGCATCTACATGAACTAAGAGGGTCGAGCTAGTGTTGGTAAGAATAGATGGAAAGTAGTCCCATGAAGTGTACCTGTTTTTGGCTTTTATATGTCTTGATGAATATCGATAAAGTCTTAAAATTGTCTAGCCATGGTTGAATTCTGGCTTGAATTGTTGGAAGCAATGGTATCGTAAAACAGGATGTCCTACACTGTGTAGCAGTCGGCAGAGGCTGTGAAGACTGTAGGGCATTGCTGCAATAGCAAGACTGGCCACTATAGTAAGATCTAGCAGTGGTTGCCAAGCTGCCATCACTATAGCAGTGGCAGCTATAGTAAGCACCTCTATTTTTACAATTTTACCGCTACAGTGGCTCTGTCAGGGTAGCCATATGAGATCTTTAACCTTTTTTTCTCTCATTTCCTATATTCATTCATAGGCTTTTCATAATTTTGGATCAGATCTTCTTCTAGAGTTTTGGATCAGGATTTAGAGATAAAAACCCTTAAGCTTTTTGTCTAGGTGAATAAATAAACTACTGTGATGGGTACGTGTATCATAAAATCTTAACATCTTATTTCATTCTTCACAATGACGCAATCACAGTCATGACTTGTATAAATTCACCATCCGATGTGATTTACCTCTATTCCTCCACCACAATTACTCTTATGAAGATTTAACCAACACAAGTTAATACATTGGATTTTCGCTAATGCATTTATGACATAGATGTTATGTTCAGTTTTTTTTGGGTAGTTTGGTTTGATTTTGAACAATTTTGTTTAAATAATTTTTTTGGGTAATACCATATTATTATAAGCAAACATATACTTATTTTTCAAGTTTATATATCAAATGTTAAAACAAAAATTAGTCAAATTCTGATTTTTAGTATTATAAACAGCTTAGTATTGTAATTTTTTTTAACTGTTCACAAAGAAACAACCAATACACAAATTCAAATTTTGAAAGCAAAATTTGTAAAGTAATAAAAATAATTAACAAAAATATGAGATTAATTTTTTTATTTACAAAAAAAATTTGGTAAATATAATATTTTTTATATATAATTTTATATATATAGATAAACATAATTTTTTAATATAAATTTGGTTTGATTCACTTCAATTTTAACTAAACCAAACAAATCAATTTCATATTTCAAAAATCAATTTAAACCTCCTTTCTTTGATTTTAGTTGGTTTGATTTAATTTGACATGATGAATTTGATTTGATTTTAAACACCCTTATTCAATATACAAAAAAGAGCATAGCACACCACTTATTTCTTCTTTTCAATCTTTAAGATTTGTAATTCTCTTTTTGAATCAAATTATTACGAAGCCATTATTCACTTATTGGGATATGCTAGCAATGTTAGTGAATCCTATAGACATCAAATATTTTCGTTAATAATTCAAATAGCATAAGCAAATAAAATACAATTGTCAATGAAATTAACACAAACTTGTCGACAATGTCTAATAAGCCATTATTTACTAAACATTAATGATTTGAATAATATTAATAATTCCGACAAAATTGACACATTATAAATAAATTAAACAAAATTGATATAAAATGAGATAAAATTAAAACTTTCTCGCAATGTGAGGTGCAACTACTTCTTAATACTTTTGGCATACGGAAGGAATATAATAAAGGGTCTCATCCACTCAACAATTTTATTAGGTTGCCCCTATCAAGCATACACGAGAAAGACTGTTTTCACATTACAACCCAATTAATACCAAAAGTAACTAAAATAAATTTATTTAAAAAAAAAAAAGAGGCACTTGCCCCAGCATTTCATACTTTCCAAAATTATTGAAGAATGTCTCTCGAGAAACAAGGGAAAAAAATCTAAAATAAGAATGTAATATGTAACTTGCCTAGCAACATGAAATTCTTCAACTTTCTCTTACCCTCTTGCCTTCCTGCCTGCCTGCCCATCTAACATCTAGGTATATACAAGGTGTTTGTTGTGACCTTGGTATAGGTATGTACAGAAACCTACTCAATACAGGGTATGTATCCACAGCTTCTGTGAATCTTGCTTTAGTCACAAAAATACTAAAATACACAGAACGTGCATCCCTCATTTCTTCTCTCTGCCATGCAGTCAAGCTCTAAAACCCTGTCAACACTTGCCAACAAAGGGTAAAATATTCATTACCGGTTCCATGACCTCAAGTATGGCTTTCCCATTTGATCATGTAATGCAGAATTCTGATGTGGCAAGTTCATCCACGCCATATCATCAGGCAGCAAAGAACTTGGTGCCTCACGTCCACTTAAGTAATCTAGTGGATGAGAAGTTTGTGGTACAACTGCATTGATCCTCGGTGTACCTGCATTTACTACTCCAAAGGATCTGGTCGTAAGGAATTGGTCAGCAGTGTGTCTGGCTGAATCATAGGAGCTTGTTGACCGTAACTGGTTACACTGAGATAGAACACTAAATAAGCTCTGATCAGAGTTCCCGCCAGCACTGAGACCCTGACTTGACAGACTGCCACCATCAGATCCATTCCAGGGACCACCACGAACTTGATGGTCAGCAGAAAACCATTGCTGACCAATGAATTCTCCAGCACTCAAATGAGATTGAGGTGAAGCTGAAATGCGGGCAGCATTAACAGCCCAATCACTCATATTTACTGCAGACAACTGGTCTTGCCTGGAAATCAGGTATCTACCACCTCCATCAGAGTAAATATTCTCTGAAATGTTTTCTGGCATAAAAACCTCAGTGGGTCTCCTCTGCACCTGATCCAATGTAAGTGATGTCTGCAAAGGCTCCTTGAAATTACCAGAGAATTGACTATCCCCTATCATAACGTTGCTTGACGTGTGGAAATCTAACCCAACTCCTTTCTGTTCATGTTGGAAGGGTAACATCTCTCCCTTGAAGAGAGATTGGAGCAAATCACTTCGATCTTGGTTGGGGTACGAACTGAAGGATCCATTGTGTGATTGCCTGCGTAACAATTCTTTCTCAGTCTCTTCCTTGTGCAAGTCAGATTCTAGATCAATCAGACAGCTCGGCTGCTCTTCATTTATTTGTGGGTTTGCAATTGACAACCCACTGGCAGTGAACTCATGGGACCCAGCAGAATCATAGTAAGAATGTGGCACTTCAGATGCTTGCCAAACATCACCGCCAGAAGAGAAAGGAGCTCCTTCATTAGTTGGAACATCTTCAGTTTTCATATTCCTTGAATACTCAGTTTGTTTCTGCAAATCATCACCTGACTTTGGTAAGACAAGACTCTTTTCTGAATCCAAATGCGTGGAGTTGAACTCATCATCACTGTGATGGCATGAATTATGTGATGGAAACTGATTCTCTGAGGATCTAGAAATAGAATCTTCACCATCTTTGGAGATAGACTGATCATCACGATCTCCATCCTCATCAGGATTCTGAAGCTTGCTCCCTGGGCTCACATTATCCTCATCCTGCAGGCTCAAATATAATTACAAAAGTATTAACAAATCCACTAAGAAAACTGCTCACTAGTATGCAGCACAGCTTCTGTAAAATTAAAGATTTAATGATATTTAATAAACTGATACAAAACATGCATGCTCCATCTTTGGAAATTATAAAGTATATTCAGAAAATAAGACATAATTACAAACCTCTAACAGCAGCTTCTTTGGTTTATCCCTGATCTCCACCACCAAAGAAATTATTACAGCATTTCTATGTATCTGTCTCTGTGTCCAGTTTGCATATGCCACAGGGAGGTCTTTGTTAACCAATTGCAACCTATATAATTAATCCTTTCCAGTGAGCAGTAACAAGGGAAGTTTTAAATAAAACTACACTCTGTTGAGTATGGAAAGATAACAAGTTGGCAGAAAAAAATTGTCCTAGATAACATACTAACCAATGATCATGCAACTTCTTCTGTTCTTCTTTGATGAATACTTCATATGATTGCACATGGATGTCATCTAGGTTGCCCAAAACACGGTTAAGAGATCTAGACTGGATGCTTTTACCAGTCTGCTTCATACTCACAACAAGTTCATGCTGCTTCTTGCTAATCTGAAATGCATAAAGGAAGATATCAGAAAATCTCTGAAAGATATTGAAAAGTTAAAAAAATGAATTGCTCATCTTGAAAGAAATGAAAAAAGTGAGAAAATACTATTTTAAGGCATCATTAAGTTTGTTCTAGCAAAAAAGGCAGCACTTTTTGTGGAGCTCCCAAATAAAAAAAATTATGAAGAAAAAAAAATCTATACAACTAGATAAAAAGTGGCAAAAATCACAACAGAAGCTTCAAATGATATAATGGGGGAATTTCATCAACATAACAATACTTCAATAACTCAATCTCCAATAATTAAGAGTCCTGAAAAACTTTGTCAGTTGAAGTTTAAGTCATCACACAAGAGTCAGGACATCAACAATTACTTCATACAATTGAGAACCAAATACATTTGTTCTTCTAACTACTGAAATTCAGGTTAACTGACTGAGCTACCAAGATGTCTGTCCCTGTAAATTCAATACTTTTCTGAAAAAGAAAGAGGGGAGTGTCTAACCTTGATGCATGACATATATTTGTCACCACCACTAGAACAGACATTACGCTTGAGTAGTTTGTCTCCTTTCATGGGTCTTGCTACCTCAGTAAGCCTATCATCTGAAGAAATTGTCAAATTCCTGGGTTTACCTATAACAAAGCCTTTGTCAAGCACCCTGCAAAACATTATTTCAAAAGTGAACGCTGACCTCCAATACATGTAAAAAAACAAACAAATACATACAGACATACATAAATAATTAGAACATGACACAACTGTTGGTCATGGACAATCAGTAACATAATTACAAAAACAATTGCCTATAGTTGGAAATCAAAGTCAAATTCAAGCTCCAAACTAACATAACTGGACAAGCACAAACATCTGATCCACCCCAAACAACACCTACAATATTTAGAACCTTGCCAATTGTACCACAACCCAACAAAGAAAACCTTTGGACTGCAATTTTCCTGGCAGTTGTTTATACAACTAATAATGCTATAAGTACAGAGTATAGCAAAACGTGAGCTGCTATTAAATCTCTACTAAAAGACACAAGTAACATCAAGCACACAAGCCAGCAATTAATATGTTACCAAACAATGAGGTACAGTTAAAAAGACTACCAAGCATAAAACAAGAGAAAATCAGCATCCAAAGAGAAATAATGTCTGCACTCTGCAGTGATAACTTTCTTATTCTTTTATCTTTTCTTTTCTTTTTTTCTTTTTTTGGGTGGGGGGGCCGGGGCCAAGGGGTGGTTGTTAAAAAGATGACAATGGAAGCATTGATCAACAAGAAACTACACTTCTAAAACATAAATAATTAAAGACTTGACAACTTTGCAGTTCCACTCACTGAGTAGAGACCATATATGCACAAGCCTATATAGCTAATAATTAAGGATTGATCGATTACCTTTTCTGAAGTTTATCACCTTTTCTCACTAAGGAAACCTGGTTGTCACTGCTACATGCTTTCTCCTCAGGAGCAGCCCAAGAACCAGACTCAGATGAAGCTGTAACATTCTCATTATGATTGTAAACCCTGGATTCATTCGCATTTGAGGGCATTCTTTTCTCTACATCATTCTTTGACCTGCATAATCCCATAAAATTATGACATCAATGATGATCACCTGAACCTCCAATTGAGGTGGAGCAGAACCTAACTAAAATAAAGTTCAATAATCAACTCCAAGCAAGATTAATATCCTCAATGTAGTATTTGAAATATAAAAGTTGTCCAATTAATTTTCTTAATATTACTTACTCATTACCGTGAATCAATTTAATAATAAAAAAGGAAACCAAATATCAAATTAATTATTTACTGATGAAAATATTAATTATTCACCAATGAAAATTGTCAAACGAAAAACATAAACCACCTGTTTGGACTTAAATACATGAAGAATTAAATTTAAGTATATTATTTGATATTCTCATGTTTGGAACAAATCTTAAAATTTATGAAATTCAATTGAAATCCCAAGTTGAGATTTCGTTAGAAAAAATTATGTTTCAGATAGATTTTTTATTTTACAATGACATCTTTTAAAAAATGCCAGTAACCTAACTACTAGGGGTTTTAGAATTGTTTATATGCTGATTTCCTAAACTATCAGTCATTCGGATACTTAGAGCCTATTTGTTTGGACATTTTCTATTTCTATTTTCACTGAAAATAGAAAATAAGCTTGAAAATATATTTGGTTGATTTTAATAAAAAAAATTTTCTTGAAAAAATTTTCTTAAAATAAATCCAAATCTGAAAATAATAATAAGATATTTTTCAATGTTCCAAAAAATGCATTTCATGAAATGAAGACTGAAAATGAAAATAGAAGATATTTTTACAAACCAATCAAACCCTTATTCATTCAATTTCGACAAAACTAACACCAGAAGCATTCATGTTGCCAACAAAAGGCAAGAAAAGTAAGTAGTTTTCCAAATTTGTATAAAGCTAAAATTTCATTTTCACCCCAAGAAAAAAAAAATCATTGACACAATGATGAAAATGAATCATGCTTGCTGGTTGATAGTGGGATCCAAGGTATGCATGAGTATTCATCTGCAGAGACCTGAGCGGGCAACTATGTGATAACAGATAAAACAAATACAAAAGAGGAAGTAAATGAAACCCATTTGTTGGAGTGGCCAAGATGGAAAATTAAGGGAGAAGAAGAAAGCATGAGAGGAGGAGGCTGGATTACATAGTAGAAGGAAAAACTATTATTTTGTATAATTAATGTAATTGATGGGATGAAAAGGTCTTTTTAACACCAATAAATTCTTGATAGTGAAATCCCTAAGAATTTTAGTGAGATTTAAAAAAACTACTTAGAGATCCACATTTTTATTCACAAAAAAAAAATTGTAATTTAAATAACATTCTAATTTCCAAGAAGCCATATCAAAAACTGAGCAACCAATTCACTTCAATTCTCAATTTTTGTGTGTTCTGAAAGCACTGATAGGGAAAATCCTAATTCATTAAACTCATCAGAGCAAAGAAAATTCCAGAAATTAACCATCTCAGCTTTTAAATAACATATCTTTAATTATTAATAAAATTCATGCATTCTCAAAAAATAACTAATATGAATGATGTCTAGTGTATATTTCAGTTGCCTTCTTCCCTGAATGTACAATAGGAAACTGTCTCTTTTAGGTGGAAAACTCCCAATGCAAGTATCGGAAGCACAGTGTTGGATAAGACATCATTCTCAGAATCATAATGGAATTATCCGTCTTTCTTTCTCCATATATGTGCATATGTGTAGTGTGTGCAAATTGCAATTCATAGGAAGTCTTAATAAGTATCCACCTCCAAATCCTCTGCACAATTTCCTTTTCTGGATCTTTGCAGCGTTCCCACTTCTTCTTCATCTTTGTTAAATATTCTATCATACTGCAACAAGAAGGAAAAACATATTGCAATAAGTATCATTCTGAAGGCAAGGGCAATATATATATAGAGAAATAATATGCATAACGTACTCATCGTGATAATTATGTAACTCTGCATAGTATGCTCTCTTATCAGACTTTAGGTACTGGTCCCGATCAACAATCATATCAGGATGAAGATCCCCTGAACAAAGAGAAGTACCCCTGCAAGTATATAATCCAAGCGCAATTATGACTCTCAAAAAAGGAATATTTGCATCAAAAGACAAACTGATTACAAAAAGTTAATTCCTTGTTGAAATAGACTTTGCCAAGATAAATAACAAAATTATGCTGAGAATGTAATATGATAAAGCCATTAAAAAAAAAAAAACAAACAAACACACACACACACACACAATTGTCAATCTTGTGGAGGGAAGTGGGAATGTTAGATTCCCATGTGACTAGAGTATTTTTCACAAAGTGTTTTCATGTGACTGGAATATTTTTCATATAAAGTCAGAAGACTATTTTAACCCCTATCTTAGCACTCCTTTATCAAATCCTACAGTTGTTCATAAGCTTGGTAGACCCGGCCAACCCACCCACCCCACCCTATTAGGATGGGCCAGGTCAAGTTAAAAAGAAGTCCTTCGCTAAGTGTGTCATTTTCTCCCGGGCCACTTCTCTTTTGAAAATAGACCTTGTCTGGCCCAGTCAATGTTTTTTTTGGGCAATCAGGACTCAATTTTTTGACCATAATAACTTAATTCAACATCCAGTTTAATCAACTTATAATTTGAAAAAGGGGTATTGTTCCCATCTTCTATCATCTTTTTCTGTTGAGATTTAAAAATCTAAAACAAAAAACATAAAGATGAAATCTTTGGCCTAATTTGAATTGGAACATGTGTTTTTAGGTTTTACACATGTTAAAAGTTGATATGGGTAGTTTCGGAAATTTGTCAAATATTTCAAGGAATATAGACATGAAACACACTTGGAAATGTTAGCTTCCTAGGAATGCAGCAAAAATTTCTAAGAATATTTATGATGAACAGAACATGGGAATATCATATTCTTGAGAATGTGAATATTAGACTCCACAAACCAAACACTCGTTAAGTTATAAAATTTAAATTTTTCTATATCCAACAAAATAAAGATTCTAAAATTACAAAACGTTCCAATGTGATGTAAGATAAAGTCACATTTACCAGTCACTCAGGATAAGATAAAGTCACATTTACTATATATTCAAATGCATGCATTAACATCAAACATAAACAACAACAGACTGTGTTTCTAGAAAGCAAAAACACAAAATCATTCTGAGGATATCAAGAAAGGATCTTGCCATTTCAGAAAAGGATTTCCAAAATGAAAGTTATCCCCAGCAAGTAATTGCTGTACAACTTGATGTGGCTCTAAGCCCCTAGGAAGAAAATGCATCAGAAGGTTTCTCTCTTCTTCTGAAAGATGGGTCTCCCAAACCTGTCATAAGTTTTATAAAAGATGAATTAAGCATGATTCCCACAAAAAAAAAAAAGAAAAAAGAATAATTTTTAGCTGCAAGAAATTAAGCTGACCACTACACCATAGTTACCTCATATGAAAGAACCTCAGTTAAATTATCCCAGTCAAAAATTTCTTTAGGTAATGAAAACACGTCGGCCAAGACATTGTGTCCGTTAGGAACAGATTTCACAAATGGTTTCACTTGTCTCCAACTGATGCCAATCTGTTCCCGCTTTGCAACAACCCTTTTCTGATTAGCATCCCACTCAACAGAAATGTGAGATTTCATGTTTAAATCATTTTGCAGTAGTCCTAAAGTTTTCCTTTTATGCCTGTGTTGCTCTCTGGAACCATGACCAACAACGCTTGCACCATTTAATCGTTTTCTCCTCTGATCAGCAGCCATTGGCACAAGGTATGAAATATTCTTCAGCCAACCACTTTACCAGTATGAAGCAAGACACCACCTTGTTCACTTTCCATGAACATCTTTCATCTATAAGCAACCTGCCTAGCATAAAAGGGAAAGATTCTCAATTATATCATAACTCTCCAAGTCTAGCTCCAATGTACAGACAGGCTAAACATTATGTTCTCTCTACAAAAAACACAATGTTATATTTAATAAAAGGTCCCTTCCCAAAAAGATACAAACCGACATTTTTGCATACCCTCACAACAAGAGCCAAGGTATTAGCAATCACATTAACAGAGCACTCCAGCAAGTTAAAAGTTCAGATAACATAGAGAAAAGGATATTCAAAAAAAAAAAAAAGAAAAAGAAAAGAAAACACAGGCTAAAAGAGGTATTAATAAAAAATCATCGATCACAAAATGTATACATCAAACAGGTGGAATGTCTCATGGTTTATCTGCTCACTTGGATGGATTTCCCAACAAAATTATTAACACACAAATACACACTTTTCATGGGATCTCTACAAAATAATGCATAGCCATCACCGTTAAAATCTAGAATACCTCTAAAGCCACAAGTACAAGCATCATAAGGATTCATATACTGAAACTTTTTCAGATCAAGACAGAGCAAAGGTGTCTATCATAGCAACAGGAAAAGTAAACCCGAATAAAACTGTGAAACAACTCTGCGCAGTTCAATCAGGGTTACTACAAGAACTACCCCTTCCAGGTAGAAATGGAACATCACACGTAAGTCACCCAGTGGATATAGGAATTTTACATAGTTTACCGATACTATAAGCCTCCATGTCTTGTTGATTGGCTAGGACAAAAAACAACTTCCAATTCATTCAAATACTGAAATATACAAGTTAAACATTTCAGAGTATTCATATCAGTTTCTCCATGAAAAACTGTAGTCAAATATAAATATAACTATAAATAATTATTTATTTATTTCTTCACAAGGCGCGCATTAAATATCTAGTATGAAGAGAAAGTTAACAACAAAGCACACTCCCTATCCAGTACATTTAACAGAATTATAAAGCAACTTAGAAACATCTAACCGATGGCATTGAATAATTTAAAAAACCAAAAGTTAAACAATTGCTCACGTTGGCAATCAGTTCCCCTTCCCAACTTCCCAAAAATTTTGAAACCGAGACGACACCATTACGAGAGAGGAAAATAAATAAATAACAGACGCGCGCGCTGAATATTTACCCAAAGAAGAAATAAATAAAAAATAAAACAAAATTTTGCGCACAGAAAGATTTCCTCCCCAACACCTATCGGAGTCGCCTCAACCCACAACGAGGGAACCCAGGATGAAAAGATCAAAAATTAAAATAAATTTGAGAAATTACCAATAAATTACATTCAAGTTGCCTTCTTTCCAGATTCCAAAAAACCAAAACCCTAAAACCCAAATCTTCGAAGAAAATTTTATAAAAGAGAGAAAAACAAAAAAGCAACGGGAAGCTCAAAAAAAAAAAAGAATTACTAGCAAAATCCTCGTCGTCGGTCCCAGACTCCCAGTGAAAGAAGACTCTTACAATCTGCAGCAAATCGAAGAACCCTATGCCTTCGCGATAGAATTGAAATATACCCTCCACCAAAGACTGCGACAACCTAAGAGGCAAGAGCGAGCGAGCAAGCGAGCGAGAGAGAGGGAGAGAGTTTTATAGAAGGTTTCGTATTATCAGATTGGCTTGGAAGAGAGCACGAGAGACAGAAACACGCCCGCAATTGGGAGAGAGGATCAAACGAGTGTGGTTTCTCGGAACCGTTATTTTCCGCATTGAATCGTTCCTTCGCGCGCTTGGGCGCGGCTTGGCTCGAGCTGCGGCTCGAGGCTCCAGCCCTAGGGTTCGCTCTGCTTTTGTTGAGGTGTGTCTGTTTTTTGATAATGTATTGTGGCGCGTCCGTTCGTGGCTTTACAAGGAAAACTGGACAGGCAGAGGGACACTGAACTGAATGTTAGAGATTGTGTTATTGAGTCAGTCAACGAGAGTAAAGGGAGAGCGATTCGCCGTTTCCGCACCCACAAATTATTCGAATCCTGTTGGGCAGCGTTCTATAAAAACCTAAGGTTACTATTTTGATGACGTGGATTATCTGCTTGAATTATAGAAATTATTCGAATCCTAAAGTTAAGCATGCTGTTGGGCTTTTTATAGCCCTTATATATGAATTTGATCAATGGCTAAAAATTGTCACATGCTATAGAGACTTATTTGAAGTTTAAATTATAGAAGTGCCTAGTCTCCTAATTTTTTTTTTTCAAAACAGCCCCCAGGCCCCTCTCCCTCTGTTTTCATTCCAAGAAGGGCTAGAGGAGCTAAAGAGAGATCCCACTTCATTTTCTCATCAAACACACCTCTCTCACATCTCTCCGCTTTTTTTCATTCAGTCTTGCAATACCTACAAGCACTCACTCTCCATCAATCACATTTTTTTTCCTCTCTAGCTCAAAACACACTGCCATGTTCTCTTTCTCATACACTCACCCTCACCTTCCTCTTTCTCTCATGCACACCCATGACATCTCTTGACCACAGCAACAACACCACATTCACCTGGCTCACTCCTCCCTCTTGGGGATTGAGAAACAAAGTACATGCACCCCATCAACTCTTTACTCATTTTCGGTCTCCTTCGTTCCACCTCCCTTATGTACACACCTATCAATAGAAAAAAAAAGTGTTGGGAGTGTTTTTGAAAGAGATAGAAAATACTTTTTTTGCTTGATCCAAAAAAAAACATAGTTTGTGTTGAGGGAGAAGGGGAAACTCGAAAGAAAGAAGAGTGTAAAGTGTTGAAGAGGGAGAGAAAATCATGCTTTGTGTTCTTGTTCGAAGGGGTAGGGGCCTAGGATGCTTTTTTGAAAAAATCAAGAAGTTGGTCCTTATAGCATGTGACAATTTTTAGCCGTTGATCAAATTCATCTAAGGACTACAAAAAGATATCAACCTACTTAGCTTTAGAAGCCAAGCAGGCAATCTACCCGATGGAATTAAGTTAAAGAATTAAAATACAACTTATCAATATTCTCATATTTAGTTGTCGAATTTTCTTTCCATTGAAAATCTACATCCCTTCAAATGGAGGAGTGTGGACTCCCAAATTTAAGAAAGAAAATAAACTTCTCATTCTTCTAGTATAACAATGTAACATCCAAGTCTTAGGGGTTTGTGATTTTTGTGGGTAACTTTGCGTGATTTTTGTGGTAGCAAAATTCATGTGATTATGGCTATTAATTTGTTTGCACTTGAAATGTTTGGTATTTGGGAAGTCTTATTACTGTGATGACATGAGCTTTGAGGTTGTGAAACATCTAGTTTGAATTGTTGGGATACTGTGGAATGTTGTGTTTTATTTCAATTATTATTAAGCGTCAGAAATTTTGACCTTTGGAGAAGGGAGAGTCAAAGGACATGGAGGGAATTGTTTATTTGTCTATCTCTTAAAAATACTCTCCTGATGCATTTAACACACATTTAGCTTCTTCATTCCTATCCTCCCCTTCCCCACTCTCGTTGATGCCCCTCTCCCCAACCACACTCCATCCTTTCTCCTTATAGGCTTTTTGGTGGTAACACTTTCCCTTCTCTTGGCTGGGATGTCAATTCTTGTAAGTGTTCTTCTCCATCTCCTCTCTTCTTTTCGTAACCTAGGAACCCTAGGTGGAAATGTGGTAGTTTTTAATAGATGGGAAATGAGTATAGTTTTAAAAGTCTGCCATTTTGATATATGAACCTTGAAGAAGTAAAGTCATGGATGGATTTGTGGAAATACCATGGCTTTGGATGAAATCTTCTTAAATCAGAAAAGTGAGCTTTCCTTGAAATTTTGGGAAATTTTGAGATGATTTTGATTTACTCTTAAGTTGTGTTGTCCTGCTGAGTTTAAAGGTCACTTTTGCTAGCCAAAGGAGAGTTTTAGAATGGGAAATGAGTTAGCTAAAAGTTTAGAAGAGCATGTGGGGTTTTAGCAGCTAGTTTTTCATGTCTATTGGGCGACCAGTTGACCGTCAAGTGACAATGTAGGGAGTTACTTAATTTATTTGAGGATGTGAAGATTCCTTGGATTGCTTATTATTCCTTAATGCTATTGACATTGTTGTTTGCTCACTAAGTATTTCATTACTCACACTTCTTTTTACTCTTGGATCTTTCAAAGTTTGTAGCTGAGGCAGGAGATCCCTTTGAAGAGTAGCGGCCCTTCTAGTTCACCAACCCTTCCTTGATCCTTGGGTTGGTTTTTTGTTATTTCGGTTTTGATGCTTCCCTGAACTTCTAGGTGTCGATCTGTAATCTCGTAGGTTACCTAGGATGATTTTTATGTATACTGTGACTTGACCCTAGATGATGGTCATTCTTTTGGAAACTATTGTTGTGATAGCATGTATTCTTTTGTATGAAACTATGTGGCCCAATGAATGAAACGAAAGATCATTTATTTTATTTTCACTTGAGTTTTGGATATGGAGAATTGATCATTAAATACTATTAAAATTCTTGTGGTACATGTTCTTGATATAGATTTTTTTGCTTGTTAAGTCGTGTTGTTTAGACTTACGGTGTAAGGGCGACCTTATTACCATGTTGGTCACATGCCAAGTTTTGGGGATGTGACAAAATTGTATCAGAGCATAAGTTTTAGGTCTCTTATGGATCACATAGCAAGGTAACCTTGGTCGGGCCTCCCTCTATAGTTGTGAACTGCGGTATAACCATTGAGTGATGGTTAGCTAAGGCCTTGTAGGCGTGGTTGTGTCTTTTCCTTCATGTCATAATCTCTTATATAGTGGTCGTGTATTCTTTGAGCTAAAGTAAGTTATGTTGTTGTAGATTTCGAGGACCTCTAATGCATACCAGAGGACCCTGAGAAGTGAGTGAGCACATGAGTTCTGATGGGGCCTCATCACAACCGCTTGCTCATCTTGTCCAAGAATGGGACCTTGAGGAACATGTTGAGAGTGAGCATGGGCAAGATGTTCAAGGTTCAGCCTGTGTACATCCTCTACCAAGCGAAGCACCTCAAATTGATCCAGCTACCTTAGTGGCCAATATAGCCACACTCATTCAAGAGCAAGCCGCCTTGCAAGGAAGTTTGGCTACCTTAGCTGCTTTGTGGGAGAGACAAGCAACTACCACCAATACTCTTATGGCACCTACCTCTGGTGTAGCTCCACTGGTATATCTAGTACCTCTCCTTCCTCCTCCTTCTCCAAGGGAAGGGGTGGTACAAGATATGTCATTGTCAAAGTTTCTCAAGCTTAAACCTCATACTTTCATCAACGAAGGTACAAATGAAGATCCACAATGGTTTCTTGATGGGATAAAGAAAGCGTGCAAGGCCTTGAGTTGTGATTTGAGTTTATGGGCAGGGTTTTCCATTTATCAACTCCAAGGCGAGTCCCATGAGTGGCGGACCACTTGGTTAGATTGTCAACCCTCAAGTGACTTATGAAGAATTTCGGAAGGCTTTTATTGAGAGGTTTGTGCCAAGGAGTTTGAGGACCACTTGAGTAAAGGAGTTTGAGTATCTTAAGCAAGGTGTTATGATAATGGACGAGTATGATACCCGATTTATGCGTCTCTCGAGGTATGTACCTCACATTATTCTAGATAAGGAAGAGAAGATCCGTTGGTTTATTGAAGGCCTCCGTCTTCGTCTACGCCAATTTATGAGCATGCAAATAAAGATATATCCTTCTTATATGGTTGCGATATATATAGCTAGAACTATCGAAATGGAATGAAAAAGATGAACATGAAGACTTAAAAAGGAAGAGGAATTGTAGGAATGAAGAGAGGTCTTCTGGTTACGACGGTACATATAGGGCTTCAAATCCTTCAGGTATGGGCAATTCACTCCCGTGATATCTTCTTCTTTGTCTAATCTTTGGCTAGTGTCTCTCTCCCTAAATCAAAGTTTAGGGAGGGGTTCATCTTCAGCAGGAGAGGCACTACAATAGGGGTGTGGTAGGCCCAAGTATTTTTAGTGTAGGCGTTACCATATAGATATGTGCTACGAGACCATTTCTAGTTGTTTTTAATTTGGCAGCAAGGTCATATGATGAGAGATTGTCCTCATTTGGTTGATGCATCTAGATAGGGATAAGCACACCCCTCTTATTCTCAACAAGTATCAGCTCCAATTGGTAGAGCCACTTCTTTATCAATAGTGTAGATAAAGGCAAAGGAAAAAGGTCAAGGAGGCAAAGGTGAACCTGCTGGTGGCCGTTGTGAGGCCAGAGTTTATGCTTTTGCTCGCCAAGATGCTCAAGCCTCATATGTCAATGTGACAGGTATACTTTCTATCTTTCTTATGATGCACGTGTTTTGTTTAATCTAGAATCTACCCACTCTTATGTATCTCCTTTGTTTGCAAAACTATTTGCTCAAGGACTGATTAGAATTAGTAGTCCCTTCTTGTTGTCACACTGATGGGTGAGACTTTGATGGTGGATTCGAGATATTTTGATTATCGTATTATGCTGGATGGAAAAGATACCAAGACAAATTTAATGTTGCTAAGTATGACAAATTTTGATGTTATACTTAGTATGGATTGGCTATCTTCTTATCATGCAACCCTTAATTGCCACAACAAATCTATGAGGTTAGTATACCAAGCGAGAATCCCTTCTTCCTCCGCTAGGATAAGAGTAAGGTACCCAATATTGATTAGTGTTAGATACATAATGAGGAAAAGATGTCGGAGCTTCTTAGCCTTTGTCCGAAATGTTGAAGAGGTAATGGTGAGTCTTAATCACATGTCGGTTATGAAGGAAAACCCGTATGTTTTTTCGAAAGAGCTACATGTTTGCCTCCCAATCATGACATAGATTTCAACATTGAGGTAATTCCAAGTACTCAACCCATCTTTATACCTCTTTATAGCATGACACCCACAGAACTTCAGGAACTTAACGAACAGTTACAAGACCTCCTTGACAAGGGTTTCATCTAACCTAGATCTTCCCTTTGGGGTGCTCCAATTTTATATATGAAAAAGAAGGATGGATATTGTGGTTATGCATAGATTATTGGCAATTGAATAAAATGACAATCCAGAACAAGTATCCCCTTCTAAGGATTGATGACCTGTTTGATTAGTTGCAAAAGGCTCAATGCTTCTTTAAGATAAGTTTAAGGTCCGGATATCACCAGTTGAAAATCAAAGCAGATGATATACCCAAAACCACTTACTGAACAAGTTATAGGTATTATGAGTTTTTGGTAATGTTCTTTGGTTTAACCAATGCTCTAGCGACTTTCATGAACTTGATGAACAGGGTTTTCAAGCCCTTTTTGGATAAGTTTGTTATCATATTCATATATGCCATACTTGTGTATTCTAATAGTCTAGAAGAGCATAAGCGGCATTTGCACATTTGCTACAAACCTTGAGAGAATACCAACTTTTTGCCAAGTTCTCAAAATTCGAGTTTTGGTTAGAGCAAGTTGCATTCTTGAGGTATGTGGTTTCTAAAGAAAGGATCCAACTAGACCCTAGTAAGGTAGAAGTAATTTGGAATTGGCCTCGACCAACCATGGTGACTAATATTAGGAGTTTCTTAGGATTGACAAGATATAATCGTTGTTTGTTAAGGATTTTTCAAAGTTAGCTGGCCCACTCACTAGGCTAAATAGAAAAACATATGGTTTATGTGGACAGATGCTAGTGAGGAAAGCTTCTCGAAGCTAAAGGAATGGCCACTCCCATTGTTGTCTTACCTTCAGGATCTGGAGGTTTTTCTGTGTATTGTGATGTGACCCGAGTAGGGTTGGGATGCGTTTTGATACAGCATGGCAAAGTGATCGCCTATTCATCTCGGCGATTGAAGCGGCATGAACGAAATTATCCAACACATGATCTTAAAATGGCAGCCGTAATCTTTGTCTTGAAGATTTGGCGTCATTACATATATGGTGAGACATGTAAGATATATACTGATTATAAGAGTCTCAAGTATATCTTCTAGCAAAGGGATTTGAATTTGAGGCAAAGGATATGGATAGAACTCCTACAAGATTACAATTGTACAATTCTTTGTCATCTGGGAAAGGATAATGTAGTGGCGGATGCTTTGAATCGTAAATTCATGGAGAGTTTGGCATATATCGTAGAGTTCAGGAGATCCTTGATACATGAGCTTCATGAGTTAGAGGCAGACAAGCTGTTGTTTAAGGTCACTGACTCGGGTGCATTTTTGGCTCATGTGCATGCCAGATCATCTTTGGTTGAAGATGTGAAATTGACTTAGTAGGATGACCTAAATTTTTGTAAGGTTAAGGATAAAGTAAAGAAGGGCAAGGATAGTAGCTTCTCTTTGGATGAACAAGGGGTACTCCAGTTTGAGGACTGTTTATGTATGCCAAACATCGAGTATCTTCAGAGGAAGATTATGTTGGAGGCTCATGAATAGCTTATACGGTACGTCCAGTATCAATAAGATGTACCAAGATTTGAAATCTTTGTTCTTGTGGGATGGGATAAAATGTGACATCATCGATTATGTGTCTAGATACCTAAATTGTCAATAAGTTAAGGCAAAGCACAAAAGAACTCATAGATTACTTCAACAAATAGAAATACTAGAGTGGAAGTGGGAAAACATCACCATAGACTTTGTGATAGGGTTGCCCCATTCTCTTAAGGGATATGACTTGATTTGGGTCATTATTGATCGACTGACAAAAGTTGCACATTTCCTATCGATGAAGACAACTTATAGTGCCACTAAATATGCACAGTTATACATAGCTAAAATAGTGAAGTTGCATAAAGTTCTCACCTCAGTCATTTTTTATCGAGGTACTTAATTTACATCTAGGTTTTAGAGGACGTTCCAAAAAGCCTTGGGTACTCAGGTTGATTTGAGTACAACCTTTCATCCTCAAATGGATGGCCAATCGAAGCATAGCATTTGGACCTTGGAGGATATGCTGAGGTCTTGTATTATGGACTTTGTTTGGAAAAGTCATTTACCATTAGTTGAGTTTGCTTACAATAATAGTTATCATGCTAGCATTAAGATGGCACCTATTAAGGCATTGTATGGGAGACATTGTAGATCTCCTGTCAGTTGGTTTGAAGGAGGTGAGGCAAAGTTGATTAGACCCGATCTTATTTATAATGCCATGGAAAAGGTGAAACTCATTCATGAAAGGCTCCTTGCGACTCAAAATAAGCAAAAGGCCTACGCAAATCATTGTAAGAGGGAGCTTGAAGTTTTAATTGGTAACATGGTTTTCTTTAAGGTGTCTCCTGGGTGAAAGGGAAGCTCAGTCTGAGCTTTCTGGGACCCTACGAGGTCTTGGAACGAATGGGCAAAATATGGCATACCGGTTAGCTCTATCGGTGGACATGGAGGGCATACACCTGGTGTTCTATATTTCGATGTTGACAAAGTACTTTCATGACTCTTCACATGTTCTTCGACCACATGAGGTCCAGCTTAGTTAAGACTTATTTTATGAAAAGATTCTGGTGGCCATTTTGGATCGACAAGTGAAAAAGCTTAAATCTAAAGAGTTACCTTCTATGAAGGTCCTTTGGCAAAATCATTCCCATGAAAAGACTACATAGAAATCTGAGGAAGCCATGAGATCAACGTTTCCCCAGCTATTTGATTCTTAAGTTAAGAAATTGAGGGACTGAATTTTCCTAAGGGGGAGTCTATAACATCTGGATTGTAAGGATATGTGATTTTTGTGTGTTCCTTTGCGTGATACTTATGGTATTAAAATTTATGTGATTGTGGCTATTAATTTGTTTGTGTTTGAAATGATTGGTATCTTGGAAGTCATATTATTCTGATGATGAGCTAAGGTTGTTAAACATTTAGTTTGAATTGTTGGGATAGTGTGAAATGATGTGTTTTATTTCAAATATTATAGTGGGAAATTTTGACCTTTAGAGAAGGGAGAGTCAAAGGACGTGGAGGGAATTGTTCATTTGTCTATCTCTTAAAAATCACTCTCCTGATGTATTTAACACACACATTCAGCTTCTTCATTCTTATCTCCCCCCTCATCCTCACTCTCACAGACCTCTCCCCAGCCACACTCCATCTTTTCTCCTTCTAGGCTTTTTGGTGGTGACATTTTCTCTTCTCTTTGGTGGGACTTCAAGTTTTGTAAGTGTTCTTCTCCATCTTCTCTCTTCTTTTCACAACTTAGGAACCCTAGGTTGGAAATGTGGTAGTTTTTTTTATAGATGGGTGATGGGTATGGTTTTAGTTTGCCATTGCAATATATGAACCTTGAAGAAGTAAATTCGTGGATGGATTTGTGGAAAAACCATGACTTTGGGTGAAATCTTCTTAAATTAGAAAAGTAAGGAGTTTTCCTTGAAATTTTGGGAAATGTTGAGATAATTTTGATTTACTCTTAAGTTGTGTTGTCTTGCTGAGTTTAAAGGTCACTTTTTCTAACTATAGGAAAGTTTTAGAATGGGAAATGAGTTAGCTTGAAGTTTGGAAGGGAATGTGGAGTTTTGGCTGCTGGTTTATCGTGTCTGCTAGGCGACCGGTTGACTGTCAAGTGATGAGCAGTCGACTAGCTGCCTTAGTGCTCTTTGTCTAGACCTAGCCAAGACGCACCAATTGACTAGTAAGGTGTCATTGGTTGACTGGTTACTCTCAGGTTAGGCTAGAATTTCTTGATAGGATGCACTGATTGACTGGTAAGGTATCACCAATCGACTGGCTACTCTCAGGTCAGGTTGGCTGTACCTAGCCAATCAACTGCTAGTTAGAGGGCATTCAATCAGTTTCTACCAGAAAATATTTTGGAAATTTAACTAATTTTTCCTCTTGTGCGCTTAATTGATAGGGAGCACCTCTAAAACTTTGGGACGTCTTTTCTTTCCGACTTATCACATCATATGGTAAAGTATAACTTGGAAACGAGATAAGTGGAACAACCTGATCTCTTTAATCATATTTAAACCTTATTTGCAAGAGGCCTATGAATATTATTACTATTAAGATTCAAGAGTGAGGTAATTGATCAATGAACTAACTAATTGAGTTATTGAGATTATAACTTCCAGTGGGAAATATGAGTTCAAGAATGATTAGTGTATTATTAAGTATTGTTGTTTGATAGCTTTCATAATGTGTCGTGGTGTGGCACCATTGAGATTATGTTGTGCCATGGTGTGGCACTTGATATAAATATTTTGTGTTGTGGTGTGGCACTTGACAGTTAAGGAGTTGCTTAATTTTTTTTTTTTTTTTGAGGATGTGAAGATTCCTTTGATTACTTATTATTCCTTAATGCTTTTAATATTGTTGTTTGCTCACTAAGTATTTCATTATTCACACTCTTCTTTACTCTTGGATCTTTCAAAGTCTGTAGTCGAGGTAGGAGATCCCCTTGAAGAGTAGCGGCCCTCGAGTTCACCAACCCTCCCTTGATCCTTAGGTTGGTCTTTTGCTATTCTGGTCTTGATGGCTCCCTGAACCTCTAGGTATTGCTCTGTGATCTTGTAGGTTATCTAGGATGATTTCTATATATATTGTGACTTGACCCTGGATGATGGCCATTCTTTTGGAAACTATTGTTGTTATACCATATATTCCTTTGTATGAAACTATGTGGCTCAACGAATGAAATGAAAGATCATTTATTTTATTTTCACTTGAGTTTTGGATAAGGAGAATTGATCATTTAATACTATTAAAATTTTTGTGGTACATGTTCTTGATGTAGATTTTTCTACTTGCTAAGTTGTGTTGTTTAGGCTTACGGTGTAAGGGTGACCTTACTGCCATGCCAGTCACATGCCAAGTTTTGGAAATATGACAAACAATTTGATTATTATACTCATAAAATTTTTAAAATCACTCTTATTCTAATTTATATTGAACCTCATTCAGTTGTAAATTTTGGAGTTATGAGTGAAGAAGTTAATGAAGAAGCCAATCTTTAATATCAACAATGTGGTCAAAATATATTAAAAATGACTTCATATATTTTGTAATATATTAAAAAGTTATTAAAAATGTTAGTGACTTAGTGATTATTAATTATAATAATGAACTAGCTCCACAAATTTTGCTTTCGACATATCTTATATACAATATTTAATATATTTAATAAGTTATTATATAATATTTACTATTAGGTAATATTATATTAAAAAATTATATTCAATGTCTTTGTTTAATTTATTTACTAGTATTTTTTAATATAATATTTATATAACATTTTGCACTCAAAGGTATTGTAAATAGTTTTCTTCAGAATTTCTTTTCATTTCAACACAAATTCTAACAATTAAACAAGGGGAAATAAGTAATTTTTCCATTCATTTCTATGCCCATTAAAACATGTGAACCGGAATAAGAGACCAATTCTTATTCTCATTTCAATTCTCATAACTTAATTTTAGCAATCAAACGTGACTTAAAATTAACTATTATGATTTTTTTTGGTCACAGGGTCAAGTCTATTATTGCTGAGCCTAGATATCATTGTTGTTGGTGCTCCACATGCTAATATGCAAACAATATTAGTATTATTAAACGGATGGACCGACTTGTGATGGTTGTTGGTGCTCCACATGCTAATATGCAAACAATATTAGTATTATTAAACGGATGGACCGACTTGTGATGGTCTTCATGTAAACAAGCAACAGGGCCACATATTTGAAGACCAAACTTGTCTGCAGCTAGACCGTGGTTAAATGGTCCAGCCCGCAGGGGTTTTTTTTTTGGTATGCCTAGCTTTTTTTTTGGGTAGCCACAACACAACTGGGTATACAAAAAAAATCCCAAACCAAACCAAAATGAGGAAAGAAAGGTAAAACAGAAAGGTCATGACTCATAAAGATTTGTATCAGACACATATTAATGTAGGAGAAAAGGGAAAACACACAAATGAAGGAAGAAATCAAGAAACTGAGGGATTGAGAGAGATGAAGATGATGCTATGTTCTGGTGCCTGTGCAACTCGCAAGGCTGAGAGCGAGCGAAAACAAAAGCTGAAATTACTACTCTAAGTGTGACAATGACGTTTAACAACATAAGGAGATAAACCAAAGGATTGAGAGTGAGAGTCTATGAGAGATGATGAAGAATCGAAGAGCAATAGTTCTGTAAACTGTGCATAAGTGTGAAAGACAATGATGTTGTACAGGTGCCAATTTGACTTGTGAGGCCGAGAGCGAGAAAGATGACTAGGATGCTATGCCACCATGCTGGTGCGAAGTCGAAAGGTGCTATACAAGTACGAAATGAAATTGCTTGATGCTTGCAACTAGTTGAAACAAGACCAGAGATTGAGAGTAAGAGTCTGAGAGACTAGAGATGAAGAAGAATGAATTGCTTGGTGCTTGGTGCTTAGTGCTTGCTGTTGTACGTGCATAAGTGTGAATGAAACCCTAAATGAAGTGAATGTGAGTGAGGGTGAAAGAATGGGCTTGATTGAGAGGCTGAGTTAGTGTGAGCTGAACTCCAGATGATAGACACATACATGAGACATATACATATATAGTGCCCCAATTTTGA
This sequence comes from Biancaea sappan, assembly GCA_037074585.1. Taxonomy (NCBI): domain Eukaryota; kingdom Viridiplantae; phylum Streptophyta; class Magnoliopsida; order Fabales; family Fabaceae; genus Biancaea; species Biancaea sappan. Next base: position 72,261,264 of record CM073492.1, on the reverse strand, counting down.
AATAAAAAATGGGGGATGGGCTGGAATGTGATACGCTCCCTTGTGCCTCTAATATCTGTCATTTTCGGATATTAGTTTAGTGGAACTTCTTGAAGAGTATTTTGGGTGTAGGAGAATTTTTCACTTTTCTGGAAAGGAAACACTCGAGAATTGAAGTGAAAATGAGAATAATTTTATACCCGCCAAATTCAGGGTCATGTGTTTCGTGGTATTACTATTTTTAATCGCACTTTTTTTTTATTATTTTCCATAAATTATTTAATTGTGTCTTAATTACTTAACTATGAACTTTGTGCATATTTGTTGGACCTACATATTTTATATTCTGTGGATTATATCTATCAAATTCAGGATATGTTGATTTGAGACTTATTTAATTTATGAGTTATGTGTGTAACGAAATTTGGTTTGGGTTTTGAAATCATTTGGGTCTTTAGGCTTAGAAACCTATGGGTCACCACAAGACCCACCCATATACACACTCAAAACACTCACCTTCTTCCTTTTCCTCATTCCCTTCAACCTCCCAACTATTTTCTTTTGGCTAGGGCTCGATTTTTGGCAGCTGTCCGGCACATAGAAGCTTCTAAAGGTTTGGGTAGGCTTCCATCTCCCTTTTTTTTTTTTTTCTCATTTTCAGATTTATGATGTATGGGGTGGGGATTGAGCTTGTTCATGAGATTTGGAGCTTGATTAACTTCCTAAAACTCTCCAAGATGATTATTAATGGGTTTGGAATCAAAAATTTATGATTTTTGCATGGTTAAGAATGGATTTCAAGGAAAAGGGTGAGATAAGAATAAAGTAAGGGTTTTGATTGGAAAATTTATGATTCAAGTATCTATTCTTGGTTTTAGCTAGGGTTTTTGTACCAAAACAATAATAGAACATTAGGAATGAAACCTCATGAAGAAATTTGGGAGAAAACAGTGATTTTGGATTGAAAACTCATGAACCTGTAGCTAAAAATTAAGGACCTGCGACTTGGCGCCTTAGGTGCCAAGTCATCGAGACTTGAGAGGCTGGCGCCACCCTCCTAATGTGTGTTAAAGTATGGGATTTTGTCCCTTTCCTCATGTATCCTTAGTCCTCAGGTACTGGATGATGTCTTAAGCATTCTTTGGGCACCTTTGGAACTTACAAGGCTACCTTTAAGAAGATGAATTCATTTGAGAAGCTTCAGCAAAGGTGAGGAAACCTTTATCTTACCCTTGCTTGTCTACTTGTTTTCTTGGAATTATTTTCATAGCCTTGCTAATGATGAAAACAAGTTATGCTACTATGGAAGAATGAACAAGCACACATGGAACCATTATGTATGAGACTTAAAGTGAATGAGTTTGTTTGTGAATATGAGAAATGAGTAGTGATGGATGACTTGTCAAATGTTATTTGTGTGTCTATATATATTGAATTATGTATCTAACACTTGAAGGTGCTTATATAAAGGAATAGAACATCCTTCGGAATATTTTAGTTGAGTTAGCAACATTCCCAGGGTTGAGTTCATAATTGAACTTGATAAAGGTTATTGTGATAAAATATGAATGTGGTGGAAGTAAGCAAACACCACTTCTTTCTTTTGATTTGGAAGGGTATCATTAATTCAAATGTGTTGAGATTCTAGATTATATGGTGAGTTATACTTATTTGTTTGTATATAAATTCTAAGTTCCTTAGTGTTGGATATGTTAATAGTATTTATTGTGAACGATAACCACGTCCCTTTTCCTTGAGGCAAGAGTGCTTTAACTGTTTTCATGTGTTGGGTTTTTATCTCGTGAGTTAGTTCATGGATTATGGGATACTTGGAGGTGGAGAACTTTTAAAGGAACCTAGTGATTACATGTGAATGTGATGAGTTAGGACAAATCATTCTTGTTTCTAAATATTTATATCTGTTTGATTATTTCTTGCTTGTATGAAAGATCCCCTTATGATAGTAAACCATATGTGTGAGCCTATATTACTAGATGGTAGCCAATAGGTTGACTTGTTACACTATGGTATACAAGAGTAATGGATATATATATATACTTTCTTTGTTTAAACACAATTTATATGCAATTGAGGAAATGAGAAAAAGAATGATTCTATAAACTTTTTAAGATGCCATGGATGACCACAATTGCTAGAAGTGGTGCAATGTGGAAGAGTCCTAGAGTGGTTATGGGAATGATGTTGGCTACCTTGAGGTTTGAATGAATGAGGTGATATACTTTTACGTTGTTATTAAGTTTTATGTGATGAGTTGCATAATGTGGATAAATAGCTCTTGTCATATTGCATTTTATGTTTTACTTTCATTGTATGAGACAAAATATCTTGTGTGCCAACAAACCTCCTTATTTCAATGAGGTGACTATCCTCTGTTATGCTTATTCTATTTTTGTGTTGAGATGACATGAAGGATTGATTGTGTTTTCCTTAAATTGGAACCTGTGGATTGTATGAGAAGCTTATGGGGCTAAATTGGTCTAAGAGACCTAAGAATGCCGAAACAGTGCATCATTGAGTTATCAATGGAATGGTCTGGCAACGAGTTGCAATGTGGCTAAGCGACTTTAACCTTTATGAATGTCACGCTTAGGATGCCACCTTATGAAGGAAAGGCGATAAACATTTTATGCTATCTTGTGAAGAAAAGGCGATGAAATTATTAAATAATCATTTAGATGAATGGTGCCTCGGTGACTTTCAAATGTCCAAGCGACAACATTATATATATATATATATGGTGAATATAGTGAAATTCTTTGATCTTATAATTGCTTGATGTTATGTGCTAAACTTGTGTGATTGAGTCATGTGGTGAGATGGATTTTGTAATCCACTCTTGAGGCATGTTTTAAAGTGATGCTTGTGTGTGTACGATAGGACTTCCTTATTTGACTGCAGGTTGTGTGGGGTGAGATCTTGGTCTTATGTTGATGGATGAGATTTCTCTGGTGTCCCATTCCTATGAGCGGTACACAATGATAATTTTGTTTGGCTTAAGTTTATTCTCTCACTGAGTATATTGTACTCACCTTTTTGGGTATACCCTTGCAAGTTCATACATTGTCAATGAAACTTCGTACGGGAGTAACGAGGCCTCCGAGTCCTCAGTCTTTCTCGGTTTGGGTTGATGTTGATAATGGGTACGTATGGGTTATTCAAGTTGCTGTGTAGTGAATAGAACTCCTAGGATCTTTGTGAATATTGTGATGAGAAGGCTTTAATTTATTACTATTTTTATGTTGTGTATGTTAAGTGTGTGTGAGACATGCTTACAGTGGTGGTGTGGACCCCATCGCCGTATCGGTCATGTTCCCAAATTTGGGGTGTGACAATACTTGTTTAGCCAAAGAGGTGGGGGTGTGATAGTACCTGTTTAGCCGAAGAGGCGAGTTGACCCATGACTGGCCCACCTCGTAATCGAGTTTGCCCGTTTTTAAATGGGCTTAAATTTTCCAACCTAAGACCGCTCGTTTAAAAGTGATTTTGGTTCGGCTAGCGGCCACAATCTTTTTAAATAGCGCTAGACAATATCCAATTAAAATCTATGAAATTTAGTTGTGAATTTATTATTATGGATGATGTTGGCCTAAATATTATTTAGTCCCTTCGCCTGATCTAAAGTTTTAGTTTTGGTCCTTCTACTTAATTTTGTTTCAATTTTATCCTGTAAATTTGTTGTATGTTTTACTTAATCCCCTTTTTTTTTTCAAATTTTGTCCATTAACCTTAGCTTAAATTTCTCGTTAGTCCTTTACTTTTATTTTATTTAAATTTAGTCATTTAACTTATAAAAACAACAAAAGTATTTTTTCTATTTAACCCCACAAATATGTTTAATAATACAATTTTATATGATTTCTTGTTTCTGATGAAACTTTTCTATTAAGCATTTTGATGATATGAAAATATTTAAGTAATTTTTATAAGTTAAAAGACAAAATTTAAACAATAACATAATTGATGACTTAAAAAAAATTTAAGATAAAGTTAAGAGACAAAAATGAACGAAAGTAAATTTAAGGGACTATAGTAAAATTTAAGTTAAATTTAATGTACCAAAAGATATTTAAGGTAAAATTAAGGGATTAAACTAGAACAAAATTAAATTAAAGGAGCACAGTGAAAATTAAAATAAAGTTAAGAAATTAATCAGAACAAAATTAAGTTAAAGGATCAATATAAAACTTGAGACAAATGTAAGGGATAAAAATGATACTCTTGCTTGTTTACGAGCAGGAATTCATGCCCCTTTTTTTCAAATTCATAATGCAGTTAAATTTAAGTGGAAGAGAATAATTTCCTGATTAACATATATCGCTAAAATTATTTTGGTGAAAATTTTGAATTAAATTAAATCATTTCAAACCAAGAAATTAAAGTAATTATTCTTACAGAAAAAAAAATTGCACTGCTAGCAAAATATTTCTTTTGAGTACAAAAAAAAAAAAAAGAAGCTCTATTATGAAAATCCAAGAGACCAATTTTTTTTTTCTTTTTACGTACTTTGGAAGTTTACTTCAACGTTGAACACTTTCTGACTTCGTAAAATAGATCTAAAATTTTATTAAAAATTATAATAACAAATAATAACTTTAAAATATACAAAACACTCTGGTTGCTTTATTTCACTATGCTAATATGATAAAAATGTTTAATTTGTTATTTTGTTATAATGTTTCCTATGTATAATGAAATAAAGCATAATTTCTAGTTAAGTCAAATTTTATTTTGGGTAGAAAAATTAATTCAAATTGTTAACTGCATGTATATAAGAGCAATCATTGAATTATTGCAACTGGTCGCCTTTAATTATGAGAATTTAGACAATGTTTGATATATATTAACGGAATAGGAAAGGAATTTTTATTCTTTTATTTTTATATTTGGTACACATCAATTAATAAGAAAAAGAATTCTATGTAAGCAAAATTTGAGAGAATGAAATTCTATTAAAATTGTGAATGAATGAGATTCTATTACCTTAGTTTCCTTTAAATTATACAAAAACATGCCGCTTACCATATTTTTGAAATAATAAAAGGAAAAATAAATATTTAAACAAGGATGGTCCCAACCCGAAAGAGCCAGCCAGGACAACCTCTAGAACTGTTCTCAATTTATCAATAACATTAATTATCTGAATTAATATACAAAATATTTATAAAAATTAAATTAATACTTTATTTTTATGAGTTTGGCTTGGCTACAAGACATCTCGCAGCTGCTTTAGACCGTGTTGCGAAACTCGCATCCCGACGGCTATGTATTTTATGGTTTCAGCTTTGAGTCGTCTTTGGATCTCGTGGACTTTGGGGCCTCACAAGTAAACGTTTTTATGCTTTTCTTATTCATAGCCTCATACTTTTCCACTTTTCTTATATATTTTTATTTATTTTATTTGCGAGTTTATGATTGACAAAGCTTATCTCCTTCACGGCCTATAACAATTTAAATACTTATTTCATGTCATTATAATAATTATATGATTTCACGTGACCTTTTATACTTTTTTAATGAATGTTGGTAGATTTGATTGCATAAAGTGTGAGGCTCGACATTAATTAATCTATTAAAACAACGAATTTCTAATCAAGTGGGTCAATTTTTTTTTTTTAATGAAATAACTTTTAACACAATGCTTGAAAACATCAGTTTTCTGGCGAGGATTGTAAGTCAATCGAATTATTTCTTTGATAATACATTTTTTATTTTTTATTTTTTATTTTTCAAAACACTTTATGTTGATTATATTATTTTTAAATTGGAAATATATATAATTTAATCTTTGAATTCTTTAATTTTTTATTCATTAATTATTGAAATATGCATTTATTTTATCTTTACTTTATGTACTGGTTGATGCGAAATAATAAAATAATGAGTCAAAAATTTTAGATTGAATGATCTACTTTTAATATTTAAAATTAGTAAGTAATACATGCTTTAAATACTTTACATATTTTAATAATCACAAAAAATAATTTTTTTTATAACAATAAGGTTCAAACCGTGACTCCTAAATTCATAGAACCTCAAATTATATCACTTAAATTACAAGTTTAATTATCATAGAAAATAAAGATTCAATAGCTAATCACTAGAAAAGTGCATGCTAATTTTTTTAAATAGTTCTTTGAATAATTGTATTGAATATAAAACTAAATTATACTTATTTTTATTATATTTCTAAAATAATAAAAAAAGTAGTGACAATTTATTTAAATTTTTAATCTTTTATTTGCAATTTCATTCTTTAAATTATATATTTTTTGGTTACTATACAGATAAGTTTGAGATCAATGACAAAAAATCACTAATTTCTATATAAAATAATTCAGACAAAATCAGATATTAGAATATAAATAAAAAATTATTTAAATATTAATTAAAAGCTAAAAGAAAAAAAATCTAAAACGTGCGATCATGATTACCCGTCAAATTGCCTTAACGTGGCAGCGTTTTGGCTTTGGTATGCCATTTTCCCCCTTTCCGTGTGATTCGTGAAGACGCAATCATTCTGTTTGGCCATTAACACTTTTTTTTTTAAATTTCAGGATCTATTTAAAAGAAAAAAATTAGATAAATCTCAATAATTTTTTTTTCTTTGTGCCTATTTTTAAAAATCTATTTGAAGAAAAAAATGTAAATAGGACCTAATCTTTTTTTTTTGGTACTTATTTTTTCAGAGACTTATTTTGAAAGAAAAATTTTAAATAAATCCCAATACCTTTTTTTTTTTTAAAAAAAATGGAACGCCAGAAAGATCTTGTCTCGAGAGAAAAAGTTCAGAAACCGCAAGCGTGGGTGAGCGGTGGAGATCCACAGGTATATTGAGAAGGCAAGACATCTTAACCGTTAAATTGGCGTACTAATATTGACGGTAAGTAGCAAACCCAACTTCAGAACCCACTCTACCCTATCCTCTCTCTGTTCTCTGGTGGAACCACAATCAATGGCAGCAAGGACGCTGTTATCACCGCACACTCCATTTGTTACCAAATTCGCGGCCAGAGGCTTCACCCACCGCCATCACCAAGTTCACCCATGGCTGGGTTGGGAGCAACACCCACGAAGGCGGAAGAAGCTGCTTCTCCAAGCGTCCCTCCACGACACTCTATCTTCATCTTCGGCCATTGTGGACTTCATCGCCCACCAACACCACCGCGACCCCTATTCTCTTGTGTTGCTTACAGACAGCGTAGGTTATTCGATGGCCAGTTACTATACTTCTTTGGGTCTCTTCGTGATCTCTGTTCCGGGTCTTTGGTCCCTCATCAAACGTTCTGTCAAGTCCAAAGTAATTCCCACTCTGTAATTTTTTTTTCCAAAAAACTCTGGTTGATAATTTTATATGTTTCCTCTGACGATTATGATCTGATTCGGCTGGGTGGGAAATAGATTGTGAAGAAGACTTTTATAGGTGAAGACGAAAAGATGGCACCGAATCAGATTGCGGGAGAGATCCTATCGTTCTTCACTCGCAACAACTTTGCCGTGACTGACAGAGGAGAAACCATCACGTGAGTCAACATCACCTTCCTCTTCTCTTTTCTATGCTCTTCTTTCTCACCAAGTCTGATTATAACTTCCATGTTTAAACCCTCAAACGGAATTCTTTATACCATAAATTGTTACAAAAGAGAAAAATGGTATATATATTAATTAAAATTAATGCCTAAATTCACATAATTACTAGAAGAAAAATTAACAAAGATACTGAAAATTGAATTCTGTGGGTTTTCGACATTTGTTTTCACTAGGTGTAACTCAGACACTTTCCGTGCTTCTTCTATAAAGGTTTGAAGGAATGATGGTTCCAAGCAGGGGACAAGCAGCCCTATTAACTTTCTGCACTTGCATCAGCTTGGCAAGCGTGGCTCTTGTGCTTACCATAACCTTCCCAGATGTTGGCAACAGTTGGTTCTGGATCACAGTCTTAAGTCCGTTGGCGTAAGTGAAAGAATTGACAATATAGAGTAGTGGGCTCTTTTCTTATTGCTTCTTCTTTTGAATGGAATGGGTGGAGGGAGTAGTAATATGTAGCTATACTGACTGATACATTCAAAATTTGTTCAGAGGTGCATATTACTGGACTCGAGCTTCCAGAAAGGAGCAGATTAAGGTAAAAATGATGGTTGCAGAAGATGGGACCTTATCAGAGATCATTGTTCAAGGCGATGATCAACAAGTCGAGCAAATGAGAAGGGAGCTAAAGTTGAGTGAAAAAGGCATGGTGTATGTGAAAGGCGTCTTCGAAAGATGACTAGTTGACTTGCTTCGCCACACGGCCGAACCAGTATATTTGAGATTTAATCTACCGAAACCCATGTTGTGAATCTAGTCTTTAAGCAGCCTGTTGAGTGTTGACAATTTTGAGATAACTCTTTGGTTATGTACAATTTTTAGCTGATTCAAATATTTATGACCCCAGCTTTTAATAGGAAAAGAAATATATAATATATATAAATTAACGGCCAAAATTATAGTGTAGTAATTATCTTTTACTATTTGGTCCTAAAAACTTAAGGATAAGTTAAATTAGTTTTAGAAGTTAATCATTACACAATTAGTCCTCTAAAGAATAATAAAAGTATAGTTTGGTCTTACAAAAGGACCAAACTGTACTAATTTGTAACTTATACAAACTAGCTCATGCAACACTTACTTTTAGAAACTTACTCTCATACATTTTAAGAACCAATTGGTATATTTACCATCGGACTCAAATGGCATGATATTGAATGTTATAAGTTCAAGGTCAAGGTTTGGGCCTCTATATAATTATATATATATATATATATATATATATCAAAAAAATAATTGTTATATTCACTATATCTCCATACGGTGTTTGGGACAAAGAAATTTACCGAGAATGTGATTTTTGAAGATGTAATTTTTAAGAATGTGTCATTTTTATGTTTGATTTATTACAAATATCCCTATAAATATATTTTTTTAATATTCTTAGGAATCTGACATTGTATCTGGCAATTTTTTTAAATTATCCCTGATAATTTTTAACATATAAATAGTATTGTTAAATTGAGCCAATTTGATAATATATTTACAAAAGATTATTATTATATATTAATAATATATTTATTTGTAAGACCAAATTAAAAAAATATCCATATGCAAATGACTAAATTGAAAAAATAATTTTATGAAAGACTAAATTAAAAAATATCATATGTGAAGAACCAAATTAAAAAATACCCATATGCAACAAACCAAATTGAAAAGATAATTTCATGAATTACTAAATTAAAAAATATTTTATGTGAAGAAATAAATTGATAAATATCCATTTGTGAAGAATGAAATTAAAATTTTTTTTTTATGAATAACTAAATTAAAAAATATTTGATGTGAATGAGTAAGTTGAAAACTATCCATGGACCAAATACCCATATATGAAGAACCAAATAAAAAAGATAATTTTATTAGTTATTAAATTAACAAATATTTCATGTAAAGGATCAAATTAACAAACATACACATATGAATGATCAAATTAAAAACATAATTTTATAAATGACTAAATTAAAAAAGTATTTCAGACCAAATTAAAAAATATCTGTATGGTAAAAACCAAACAAAAAATAATATTTTATGAATTACTAAATTAAGAAATATTTCATATATCAAGAACGAAATTGACAAGACAATTTAACAAGAGACCAAATTGACAGATATCCAAGTGAGACCAAAATAGATTGTCTTCAATAATTAGAAGTTTAGAATATGGATAAAGTGATAATTTTATTTCACAAAAAATATTTTCATCACATAATAATCTATCATTTTTACATCTCCCCATAGAAATGAAAAATGAAAATTTTGTGATAATGTTGATTCTAAAAAATGTTATATTTCTGAATTTTTTATATCATATACCAAACATGAGAATGTAATATCCTAAAAAATAATTTAACATTCCTGCGTGCCAAACATCCCCTTAAGTAGCTACATGTCTACCTAAAATTGCCTGACTCCCAACCACAATGGTTTACATAAGTGCAAAATGCGATCTTACCCAAGTCCTCAGCTCCCAAGCATTATATCCAAAAAAATATAATAACATGTGCTAAGCAAATTTCAAAATGGAATACGTGATAATAAAAGCATTGTTCCTAAGTCTTCAGATGTGATCGTTTATAATGCTAAGCAAAAGCCAGGCGATTATTCATAACAGTCTCGCCAAACAGTAAAAGTTATAATTTTGGGGTTACATGAACACTTACTAAACATACCCAAAAAGATTCAATGACAAAGGGTGTCCAAGGCAATTTTCGACATTAACGAATAAATGAAAAGATGTGCCGGAATAACCTCATCCCCATAGGAGGCGTCCTCAAGATTTTCAACCAATCATCAACTTGTTCTCCTCCAAGAAGGAATAAGTAGGTACCTCCAGATTGTAAGGTGCTGGCCCCTTCCTAATTCTCCCAGAAATGTCATAATGTGAACCATGGCATGGGCAAAACCATCCACCAAAGTCACCAGCATTAGGCAACGGAATGCAGCCCAAATGAGTGCAAACCCCGACAACAATAAGCCATTCTGGGTTTTTGACTCTCTCTGAATCCTGCTGGGGGTCACGAAGAGACCCAACATCAACACTGTTAGCCAGCTTAATATCATCCTCTGTTCGCCGTCGGATGAATACGGGCTTTCCACGCCACTTCACTGTCACCGTACTGCCAGGCTCAATGCTAGAAAGATCAACCTCAAGTGATGCCAGAGCAAGAACATCCTTACTAGCTGACATACTGAGCACAAACTTGAGGATGAGGAGCCGGATTAGAGAGGCATAGACAAACCTACCACCTGTTAGGACAAAATAAGCAAATGCCCTCTTGCTCGGATCTCCTGGAGGAAATCGTTCATGGTTGTGCTCATCATAAACTATCTTAGAAGTAGGGTTCTTAACAGCCGCAACTGTAGGTGGAATATCAGGAATAATGCTATTATCTTTTGTATGGAGCAGTGTATCGGTAGCAAAACCTGAACGAAACCAATTTAAATCAATTACTACAGAAAAGTAGGCCTAAATAACCACTTTAGCTGATTCAAAGTTATCGGAAGATCCCTTTTTTTTTTTTTGGTTGTGGTTTTTTTTTTTTGGGGGGGGGGGGGGGGGAGGGATGGCTGGTATTTATTGTCACAGTATTTGGAACTACAATTCAACAAAAAAGTACTCCATAACATGAAACAACCCGATAAATGTGAGAATCCTATGAGGGAACCCGAGGAACAGTAGAATGATTGCCAAGCTTTATTCTTCTATCGAACTTTTGAAACAAAAACCTCAATCAACTAGAAAGTAGAGGAGACAGATGACAAACCAATTATTAAAGAAAGGTACAAAGTTCAAACGGGGATGCTTCGGAAACTATAACTCCAACTTTTGAGTCCTATTAAGAACGAGCCAATGATTGTGGTGAATCATCCACTAACATGACGATTTATATTTATTTCAGTTTGATGCATAAATTCCAGCATATAGTTCTCAGTAATTACTGCCAGAAAGAACTAAACATCAAATTAAGGGTATTAGTCACCTAGCACGCTACATGATCCTACAGACTACAAAGAATAACTTTAAGCCAGCGATTAAAGAAAACCAAATAATATTAATGATAGTAAGATCGCAACAGTTCCAAAGGATGAATAGATAAGCATACTTTTAAAAACCCTAATGAATCGAAGTTCCTGACTTTATCAAATAATTTGCTCCTGTGAGGGATTGTAAATAACGCACAAAATAAAGAAAAGGGAGGAAACCCTTACCTCTGAAGGGAACAAGGAAGTCAGGTCTGAGAGAACAAGGATCGTAACCGACACCGGATCTTTTGTCGGAAGAGGAAGTACCGCCGGTTTGGATGGGATTTCGAACAAAGAAACCCGATGCCGCTAGGTCGGCTCTCCACGGAGATGTGGAAAGAGAAGAAAGCCTCCTAGTCGCAACCCTCAACATCTTCCTCTTATGCCTCTCTGTCGCCTTCTTTCCTCTGTCCAAAATCGGATCTGCAACCCCTAGCTGCTTTCTCTTCGGAGAAGATATAGGAGAATGTCACTCTATTTTTCCAGAAACGCTGGATCGCGAATTGTGTCCCTCGTTTTGACTGGTTATTCGGAGCCAGAAAACCCAATGTATGTTTGGCCTCGCAGTTTTCTTTGACTATATAGAGTTCGGATACACTAAATAACCAAATTAGAGCCCAATCCATTATTTTGATTTTCTCTTTCAACTCTGGTGTTGATGGATTCTGGGCTGGTATAGCCCAATTGTGTATCCCTCTACTACTAGCAGTTCAAAAAAAAAAAAGAGCTAATGAGTTCAGTTTCCAGCTTTAATTATTCCTGTTGTCTTTAGCTCTTTTATTTTGAAAACACACACACGCATAACTGTTTGTTACATGAAATTTTTAATTTTATTAACGTCCAGTAACTTATTTATAAAAATACTTAGATATAATAAATATAGAAATTTATTTCCTTTATGTTTTTTAAAAGATATAAGTATTTTTTCTATATATGTTAAGTTGAATTTTATTTATTTCTTTTTTTTTACAAATGAATTACAAGTACATAAAAATTAGGGAACACTACTCACCCATTGAGAAGTTGATTAATTACACAACCCTCTTTTATTGAGAAAATCTGCATTGGTGTTACGCCCAAGAAGTTTGTGGGAGCCTACAGTGATCTTTTAGAGAAAAACTGAGCGAAATTGGGACTAATTTGAAACTTCTGGATTTAATTAAAATTTATGTTCTAGAAATGAGAAATTAAATAACAATATCATATTAGAGTGAGTACCTTGAAGTTCGTGGATGACATTTGGAAATTTTAGGAATCCTTGGCATCGTGGATGTCAACCTAAGGATCAAATTGAGCTTTTCAATGAACTCATGAGGACCATTTTGAGAAGAATAAATTTTTAAGATTTAAATTGAAATGATGGGAGATGTGTGAAGATTCTTGCATGTAGCATAAAGATAAGTAAAAAGGAGTAATTAAATGGAAACTAAGATCGTTGGGTGTGAATGGCAATTTTTACAAGAATCTTATAGGGATTCGAGTGAAATAGAGATTAGTAAAATCGAATTATTGAGTAATTTGAGCACAAGGATGGCTCTCGATGTCGTTGTTTTGGTTTGTCCATCAAGTGAGTAAAAATCAACTTGACGCTTCAAAATTAAATCTTCTCTTCGTGCATGCATGTGTATAACATCTGGTTGGGGGGGGGGGGATTAGGGGTCTCTTCTTAGAGACCTCTAAGGAGATCCCTCTTTAGCTCCTTACAGCTCTTAGATGGCTATAAGCCTTATTATTTGAATAAGATCCACAACCATCTAAGAACTGTGGGAGTTAAGGAGGACTAAGGAAGGGGATTTCTAAGAAGAGACCCCCAATCCGGTTGGGGGTGAGTTTCTTCTTAAATTAGAGATTGATTGCAATTGGGTATATAAGGATTAAGAGATAATACTTAAGAATTAAATTTTAGTTCTGTGAGTAAGAGCAAAGGAAAATTCGGCTGCATATAAACTGAGAAGGAAGGGTGTCAAACTTTACTTTTCTACAAAAAAAATTTGAGTTGTTTCTTGTTTATTTTTGGTGAGACTTTGGTCGAGCTCCATAGATGATGGGTGGTTGCTTTTGGGCTGTTTGAGTGCTGACCGAGATGGTTAGGAAAAAGAGCAGCAACATACAAGATTGGATTAGCTGCATGCTTGTCTCTTATCCAACGGTTCAGATTTTAATATTTTTTAAAAAACGAAAAAAGTAACACTTAAAATTTGAACTATTGAGTTTCATCTCTTACGATCCACAAAAAACAAGCATGCTACTTGTCTTTGGATACAAACAGCAGATCCACTGTCGCAACAAACTGATGTAGCTATTGACTGCCACTGTAGCGGTCTTGGATAGTGTTGTTGCACCAAAAGTCGCTATAGCGGTGGCTGTCTGAGAAAAGGACACTACTATGATTTTCTCTGCTTCTTTGCTAGTTTGGTTTTCTACAATTCTGATTAGAATTATTCCATTTAGGAATTTGAGACTTTTGGATAAAGATTGGGATCTCAGAGATATTTTGGTCTATCTTTTATCTTAGAAATCTTAATGTTTTGTCTAAAGTGAATAACTGATCTATGGTAGTGATAAATGTATTGCAATTGAATTATTTGAATCGAATTTTCTTCCTTTTATCTTTGAGTACATAAATTGTTTTATGAAAAGGTTACCCATACTTCTACAACCAGTTTTATAAAAAAAATGTGTATTGTTGCCTTACTCCAAAGCTTATTATTTATATAATAATCTCATGATTTGAATTTATTAGGATGAAACTTATATAGAAACCTTTTCCAAGAGTGGTTTGATTAATAATGCCTTACCCAAATTAATGAGTTTTCTTGAAACATGTTCATGACATGTGTTTACTTGAAATATAAGATATATTTTATGTTGAGAAAGATTTGTGGACTAAGGTTTAAGTTTTTTGTTAGTAGCATGAAGATAGACAATAGTTTTATTTGAGTTATTTATGATGTAACGAATTGATTGAAAATGCTTTGGAGAATGTTGAAAGTGCAATTGGAGGCATAAGGGTTGTTTTAGAAGGTTTATATCGGAGGGTTATTGTGACATAGGCTTGTAGGTTGACATGACACAAGTGTGGAGGGTTGAAATGATTGTCACACCCCAATTCGAAAATGTGACCAGCACAAAAGTGAGTTTAGCCTCACATTGTAAGCCTTCTACGACCCACCTATCATTCAATACAACATCACAATATAATCAATTGGAATTATGGAATCATTTGAAAAATAAACCCTCTCATCATTCATTTGTAAGTAGCCAATTACAAAATCATATCTTTCTATGTTTCTAAGCATTTCATACAACAAAATACATTAAACGAATGTTTAGAAACATAGCTCACAATGTGACAAATCATTCAAATATATCTTCCATCAGAATACAGCAACATGATCCATATCATAGGCTACCTATGCAGTCATAGAGCGACATCTAGAGTAACAAAGACAAAAAAGATACAAAACAAAAAGCAGACCAACCATGGATTCAAGTGAGGTCTTGTACTAAGGATCTGCTACTCCTAAGGCGGATGATCACCTTCAACTACCGACTCTGAAAATATTAAATAAAAAAGGTGAGTAAACCACATACTTAGTGAGAGAACAACAATATCTTAAGAAAACAGTACATTGTCTAGCATCATAATGCACACTAGCACAGTAAATCATAAAGAGTTTACAGTCAAATAACACACAATAATGGCATCCAAACATATTATCCCAAATCGTCTGGGTCATCTACAGTACCTGTGGATCCATGCCAGTGACCTCCCGATCGCATCCACCCTTATTGCTCACTAGTAGCAAATCTCTACCCTTACTACCTATGGGATGCACCACCATGACATCTCAATCACATTCACAGTTCAAGTCATATTTTAACAAGCATGTAACATAGAACTCAATTTACATGTCACATTCATACTAGTTTAAGATATATTCATGTCATATAGCACATGCATTAATTCAAGAAGCTTTTATATGGGTGCATCATGTCAATATGAGATACAATCACGTTACCATTTGTATTAACATTAAACCTCATAAGAACTATCGGTACGTGACCATGAATGTCCAATTATAAGTTTCATTATGATGCATGCTGGTATTTAAAAGTATAAAGAAATCAAGTTAGATAAAGTCAAGCCACTCACCTTGAATACAAATAGAAATTACTGTTTTAATATAATTTGTTTATAGGAAAGATGTTATCAAAAGATTCCCAAATCGTTTCCTTATGATTTAATCAAGAAAGAAGTAAAAAGAGATGTTAAAATGAGATTCAAAGGGATTGACTGCAGCTGTAGTGATAATACCATTACTGCAACGACCAAAGAGAAATGTTCTCTAGTTTGCATTGCTGCAACAACCACCAGGTGGTCAGCACTAGCTGCCATTGTTGTAGTGATGAGCAGCAGAAAAACTTCTGCAGAAAAGCAAAAGCCACTCTATTTTCACTACCTAGCCCATTTTCTTGATACCCATCAAGTCATATATGATTCTTGCCATAAAATTTCAGTTCTCATACCATCCTTTAACATTTTAAGTTCTTGAAAACAAGGATCAAGAAATAATTCAAAAACAGAACCCATTTCGTACATTATCTTTCCTAAGTCAGTACCTTCTGTACCAACACATTTTCTCTAAAAAATTCCATTAAAATTAGATTCACATTTCAAAATGGGTTTCGACTAGATTTAGGATAAAAGAAAATGGGTGAGGAGCAGACAATACTCCAATGGCCAAAGCTCACATTCATTTTCCTTCATAGGGTTCCAGTCATCGTGAAATGAAAAGGAGAAGGAAAGAAAGACAAAAACGAATGAGAAAAGGAAGATTAATTTTACCAAAATCTCTTGTTCAACACACTACAACACATTAGATTTTTCAAGGGAGCAAAAGACGATGGGTGATGATGAGACATAAGGAGTAAAGTGCGGGGTGTGTGAGGGTGAGGGTAATTTGGTACGTGTGTATGCTAAAACTGGAGTAGAAATATGACTAAGTGTAAATGTGTTTCTCTCATTTTTCCCATTTTGCCTCTCAACCAATAATTAAGTGTTTGTGGTTCAAGGGAAAAATGGGAAGTTCTTCTTCAAATAATTTATTTACATACCATTTATGCACCACACTTCATTTTTCCACCACAACCTTAACCACACTTTCACAAGAAGAATTTTCTTAATTTCTACAAGTTGCAAGAGTTTATTATCCTTTCATTATGTTCCCTCCCAAGGTTTTAGTCACACACACTTCAACCTAGGCACAACAAACACACCATACATCCATCATGTTTCGCACCAATGTAGAATTCAATATCAACTATACTAGTGCTCATATAATTTAAAATAAAGCCATATAAAATAAACAACTTCAAATAAGATTGACACAGCACTATCTCAACACTACTACTAAACCAAGGGAATTACAGTCTCCCCCTTAAAAGAATTCGGTCCCCTCAATTATCTACATGATAAGAATCGAACATGTGGGGATATCTAGACCCACGTTGCCTCTTCCATGGAGTGGTTTCACTACAAAAATTTCACTGATGACACTTCTTTAGACCGGAGCTTCTTAACTTGCTGATCTAAAATAGCCATAGGGGTTTCTTCATAAGAAAGGGTTTCATCGAGTTGGACTTCTTAAGGTTGCATAACAAATACTTTCTCAACATGTATATGTGGGAAATCGGATGAACTCCCTCCATGTTTGGTGGTAAGGTTTATTGATATGCTACATTCCCACCCTCTCCAAATCTTCAAATGGTCCAATATATCTCAGGCTAAATTTTCCCTTCTTTCCAAATCACATAGTCTCCCTCATTGAAGACTCCTTTAAAAACACTAAATCTTGCATTGAGAATTCAAGATCACATCACGGGTTATTTGCATAGGCCTTTTGTAATATCCCAAGAATTTATATGAATATTTAAAGCCTATTTTGAAGTTTAGTGAAAAATTTAATTACGTGAAAAATTTGCTTTTTGAATTAGTGAAGAAAATCTGGGAATAGAAATTTTAATTTTTAATTTAGAAAATTTTTACAAATTCTCAAGGACTAAAGTGAAAAGAAAAGAAAATATGGATTACTTTTGAGAAATGACCAAATAGGAACTTGAGAGGAAGAATAAAGCTTATGAGAATGAATTATGAGTCCGGTACCGAAGAGATGATTGATTCGAGGTTAAAGTGATATTTGATACATCGAGAGGGATTAAAGTGAACAAATCTTATAAGCTAAGGTGGCTATGAGCGATTTTATCGAAAAAGAAATTGGTGGGGCCCACGCATATACACTTCTCCTTATTCTTTTCTTTTTCTCATTCTCCCTCCCGTAGCTTCACTTTCTCTCTCTCTCGATTATGCTTGCAAAGGAATTTCTTCATCAATCATTTATGCAATTTTTGCTTTGGGAAGGAAGCTATGAAAGTTAGGATGATTGGTAAGTTGATGTTCTTCTTCTTCTTCCTCTTATTACAAGATCAAATCCTTGGTTATCATTTTTGCAAAATTTTTGTAGAATATTTTAATGGATGAATTTAAGTGTAGATGTTAATCTAAAACATTCCTAGGTGGTTTATGATGTTATTAGAACAAGAAATTTGGAGAAAACTAGGAGAAATTCGTAGAATTTGGATATTTGAAAAAAGTTAGTGTTCTTGATGAAAATTTGAGATTTGAGCTTGGATTGTTGGTAGAAATTGGGGGTTTTAGGGTTAAAACACTCCTTAGACATTAAGGATGAAAACCCATGGAAGAAATCAAAAGAAATGTTGTTTTAGATATATTTTTGGATTTTTGGATGAAGAACACGAAGAACATCGAAAATTTTCCTCAGAATTACTGTTCACCGAGAAAATTTTTCCAGATTTTCTCGTTACTGTAGCGTTGACTCGGTCAACGTTACTGTAACATTGACTCGGTTAACGTTACTATAGCTGCGTTGACCGTTGACCGTTGACCGTTACTGTAGCATCAGTTTTTTTTATATATCGTTGAAAAGCTCTTTGAGTCTAGTTTCTAATGGTATAAGTTTCATCTGGATATTCATTACCAGTTAGGAGTTATGATTTGAGAAGTGGATGAAGGTCGAGAGTAGTGGTAAGAAATTTCTCTATTTCGTAACCCTGATGGTTTTTATCTGGTTACAATAGGAATGGTCAAGTGCAAGGTGGGAGTGCTGAGAGCATGAAATCCAGGTGAGTGGGTTAATACTTGCTATGATTAAATATCTTTGTTATTGACTTTTTGCATCATAGTGAAAATATGTTGAATATCCAAGTTTAAAGAGAATGATGTGGGATGATGAGACATAAACAATTGTGGAACGTGCCAGGTGATGTATATAATTATATTTTCTTATTTTCTCATGAATTGAGGTTATATGATGGATTGTGAATGGCATGTGAACTGAGTTGAAATGTATCATACTCTGATTGTTGAGTTCATTCATATGCGGATAGTTGAAGTATGTTATTGTTGAATAATTGTTCTATATTATGGGTTATGTTGTATACATGCTATGTTGCTAGAACCACATTGATTATGTTGTGGCTCAAGATTATGATTGAGGATGTTTTTATATGTGATTGTGATTGTGTTTGACTGGAAAGGAAATGCATGGTGGTGCATCCCATGGAGAAATTTATGTGAAGTTATAAGGGTGGAGATTATAAATGGAGCGATAAGGGTGGATGCGGCGGGGGCTGCGGGCAACGATCCAGAGGTATTCTGGACGACCCGGTTGGTACGGGAAATGTGTGTGAAATTGATTTCACCGATTGCTGTTGTGAATTTTGAATTATGTTGAAATGTATTTGATTTACTTGGATATTGTTGTGAAGTATTATGAATAATATTATATCATATGATGATCGATTTACGTATGATTGCTACATGTTATCATTATGATGCATGATATTTTTTTTGTCATAGTGTTGTGTTATCTACTTACTGGGCACGTGGTTTGCTCATACCCCTCTTATTGATATTTTTTTTCAGAGTTGACAGGTGAAGGTAAATATCGGAACAAGGAATTATGGATCCTTAGTCCATGATTACCTTTTCATTTGTTCAGGATAAAGGTATAATAGTTAAGTCTTATTCTAAGTTGTATAAATCTAGAAATCTCTGTAATCGGGTAGGTTCATTCAGTGATGTAATGTGAATAATTGTAGTTTGTGTAGAGAACTCGGTTTGGTTGCATGAAAAAGAATGGTATGATGCTTAAGAGAAAAAAAAATAGGCTTACGGAGGTGAAATGAAATTCACTTTCCGTGCCGGTCACGTGCTCAGATTTTGGGACGTGACAAGTTGGTATCAGAGCTTTGGGATTAGGTCTCCTACCGATTACAGAGTAAGGTAACCTTAGTGGGATCTCCTCTATCGTGGTGAACCCGGGCACAACTATAGAGAGATGGCTCCACTGAAGGTCCTGTAGGATGTTTTCATTTCCTTTCCCTCCGAGACTTGTTTTTTCTTAGGAATTATGTTTTTAGTTTTAGTTTTAGACAAATATGGCTATACTTTTGAACCCGGTAAAGGAAAGGTTATTATTGTTTTGATTCCATTGCTGTCGGATCAAATTGTATGTATGGGGCTTTATATGTTGAATTCATGATTGATTTTGTGTGAATGATTTCCTTTATCTTTCTTAATTTTATTATTACTATTTTTTTTAGTATCATCCCATAAAAGAAACCACTGGCATTAAAAGCGGAAGGATTACATTGCCAAAAAAAAAAAGAAAATTACTCATGCATGAGTAATCTAAAAGCGAGGTGGTCTCGGATTAGGAGGGTTGTATTGTATCATCACCCCTCGACCATTCCTTGGAGCGAGAGACAGAGCAATGTCACGGAGGGTAGTGTAAATCCCATTCATACAATCAACACTTCTTTGTTGTTGATTGCAGAAGCACTGGGTAGACCAATAGAAGAACCTGTCTATTCTTGAAGTCATTTCTACATGATTGCGTTTAGTTAACTTCTCCAGGTCTCCTATCATCTTTTTCAGATTTTTCACCTCCTGCTCTAGACAGGCGATTTTGTGCTCCGAGGTATGGCCCGTGCTAGTCTCCTCAGCTTCCTCGATCTTCTTCATTTTCTTCTCCTTCTGCTTCTCTGGAGACCCCTCAAAAGGTCTTTTGCCCTTGTCTTTGCCCAGACTTAAGTTTAAGTCGAGCTCTTCTTCCTTGGCCTCCATTGTGAGATCAATGTACTTCCTTGTGGAAATGATTTGAAAAATTTAGAAATTTATATCGGAGTATGAGAAGAGAGGAATGCTGAGAAGTTGTAGGCTCAGAGATGATTACTCTTTGTAGTGTGGTAATTGAGAACGATGGGGCAGTTCTTATAGAGGAAAAATTTGAACTTAGAGACAAAGAAGATATCTCTTCGCCGCACCCTACACGCTTAACCTATGGATTTCTGCAAGCTGGAAGCTAGAAGTCTAGGGTAGGTATGCACACCAACAACGCGTCGCATTAATGGCAAAACCACGAAAGTCAATATTCGGTGGATTTGCGGCCGATTTACACTTGATTTTTTTTTTCCATTTCTCTCGTTGGCATTTTCTGAAATTCAAAGAAGTCGACAATGTAGCCATTACAGAGTGTCTTAGATGTTTTCACGATGAACTAAAATGTATTTCTTTGCTTTATTGCGTTGTTCTTGAAAGCCTTCAGTTGAGTATAATATACATGATTGATTGAATTATACTGTGATTATATGTATCTAAATACATATGATATGTATGTATGTTATTCATGCATAGAGAGTGAAGGCTATTTGTTATGGCCAGGAATAATATGTAATGATTCTACATACATATAGAGAATGAGAAGTCTGAAATTTAAAAGAACTTGAATAGATGAAAATATATAGATAATGATGTATCTCTATGTTTATACCTATATGCTCGTAGAGGCAAGTGAAAGGTAAAAATTTTTCTCACTTTATGGAACGCTTGATGTGTAAATGTGAGAAATGTTTTTTTATTTTAATATGTATGTTTGAAAATGTGTAAGCTTAGGGCAAAGCCACGGATTAGAAACCTAGATAAGGCTAGTATGAAGCTATCTGTTCATGGAGTAATATCTCGATTTAGAATTATTGGATAAGACAAATACAGAGTTAAGAAGTCATAAATTGAAGCGGCGATTAGTTGAATAATTTGAGCAAGAGTCAAAAGTTAGCCGAAATTTTTGAGGAAATCTTTTGTATTAGATTATATTTTGTTATTTTCTGGCATGCTTATTAGAGACCGTTGGCATTGCGTCGGATAAGGTCTGCAGGCCATCTTTAGAGTATGATGTAAAGGTTTTGTAGCCCTAAATTTCGTCTATATATAATGGATGCCCCATTACGCTGCTCACTACACTAAGAGTTAATTATCTATAAGCTTTCTAGCATCAAACTTCTCCTTCTGTACAACCTTTATAGCTCAGAAAAGTATGGCCGGCAATAAATCTTTCAATTTAAACTTTGAGGCTGGCAAGGTAGAGTTGGATCTAAATCTTAGCCTGGAGAATTATAAGAATAAGAGATCCATGGAAGAGTCACCAGAGGCTAAGAAAAGAAAAAGGGATGTAATAGAGCTAGAGGATGTTAGCACAGCAACATCTTCTAATAATGAGCTTGCGCTTATGAGACAAAAGATGGAGGACTTGGAAAGATTGATAAACCGCCACTTTGAGGACCAGGGGAGATTGATAAATCGTCTCTTTGCAGAACAAGAGAAGCTTTTGAATCGTCATTTTAGGGAATTGGCGAATAGAGTTGATAGACATTCGATGTTTGCAACTCAAAATTTTCGTGACCAACAAGCGAGATGTATTGACTGTATGAATGGAGTGACTTCTGCACTTCGCCAAATTTCCCAGACGTTTCCTCTAGAAACTCTTTCTAGGTTGCAACGATTAGCTTCCTCCTTAAGGTCTGAAGCACCTTCCTCTTCTAGACCTGGAGCACCTTCTGCATTTCAAAAGCCTCCTCTTCCTTAATTTATTCTTTCTTTTGTTTGTACCTAAAGCTGATGTTTGATCTAATGTTTACGTATTAAAATTATCTGTTTTGTAAATCAAGTTCAGCTTGTTGCCTGTAACTTATGTATTAGAAATAAAAATTTTCGTATTTGATTTTTTTTGTTGAGGCAATTCTTTTACTGAAGAAACTTGAGAAATAAAAATATGTTGAACTTGTTATATTTTGTACTTGATTGTGAAAATTCCAGAAGAGAGAATGAGATATAGACAAAATATCTGCATTTGTTTCAATCTTGAGTTTTGAATTCAGAGGACCGAATTCTATTAAGGGGGGAAGAATGTAATATCCCAAGAATTTATATGAATATTTAAAGCCTATTTTGAAGTTTAGTGAAAAATTTAATTACGTGGAAAATTTACTTTTTGAATTAGTGAAGAAAATCTGGAAATAGAAATTTTAATTTTTAATTTAGGAAATTTTTACAAATTCTCAAGGACTAAAGTGAAAAGAAAAGAAAATATGGATTACTTTTGAGAAATGACCAAATAGGAACTTGAGAGGAAGAATAAAGCTTATGAGAATGAATTATGAGTCCGGTACTGAAGAGATGATTGATTCGAGGTTAAAGTGATATTTGAGACATCGAGAGGGATTAAAGTGAACAAATCTTATAAGCTAAGGTGGCTATGAGCGATTTTATCGAAAAAGAAATTGGTGGGGCCCACACGTATACACTTCTCCTTATTCTTTTCTTTTTCTCATTCTCCCTCCCGTAGCTTCACTTTCTCTCTCTCTCGATTATGCTTACAAAGGAATTTCTTCATCAATCATTTATGCAATTTTTGCTTTGGGAAGGAAGCAATGAAAGTTAGGATGATTGGTAAGTTGATGTTCTTCTTCTTCTTCCTCTTATTACAAGATCAAATCCTTGGTTATCATTTTTACAAAATTTTTGTAGAATATTTTAATGGATGAATTTAAGTGTAGATGTTAATCTAAAACATTCCTAGGTGGTTTATGATGTTATTAGAACAAGAAATTTGGAGAAAACTAGGAGAAATTCGTAGAATTTGGATATTTGAAAAAAGTTAGTGTTTTTGATGAAAATTTGAGATTTGAGCTTGGATTGTTGGTAGAAATTGGGGGTTTTGGTGTTAAAACACTCCTTAGACATTAAGGATGAAAACCCATGGAAGAAATCAAAAGAAATGTTGTTTTAGATATGATTTTTGGATTTTTGGATGAAGAACACGAAGAACATCGAAAATTTTCCCCAGAATTACTGTTCACCGAGAAAATTTTTCCAGATTTTCTCGTTACTGTAGCGTTGACTTGGTCAACGTTACTGTAGCTGCGTTGACCGTTGACCGTTACTGTAGCATCAGTTTTTTTTTATATATCGTTGAAAAGCTCTTTGAGTCTAGTTTCCAATGGTATAAGTTTCATCTGGATATTCATTACCAGTTAGGAGTTATGATTTGAGAAGTGGATGAAGGTCGAGAGTAGTGGTAGGAAATTTCTCTATTTCGTAACCCTGATGGTTTTTATCTGGTTACAATAGGAATGGTCAAGTGCAAGGTGGGAGTGCTGAGAGCATGAAATCCAGGTGAGTGGGTTAATACTTGCTATGATTAAATATCTTTATTATTGACTTTTTGCATCATAGTGAAAATATGTTGAATATCCAAGTTTAAAGAGAATGATGTGAGATGATGAGACATAAACAATTGTGGAACGTGCCAGGTGATGTATATAATTATATTTTCTTATTTTCTCATGAATTGAGGTTATATGATGGATTGTGAATGGCATGTGAACTGAGTTGAAATGTATCATACTCTGATTGTTGAGTTCATTCATATGCGGATAGTTGAAGTATGTTATTGTTGAATAATTGTTCTATATTATGGGTTATGTTGTATACATGCTATGTTGCTGGAACCACATTGATTATGTTGTGGCTCAAGATTATGATTGAGGATGTTTTTATATGTGATTGTGATTGTGTTTGACTGGAAAGGAAATGCATGGTGGTGCATTCCATGGAGAAATTTATGTGAAGTTATAAGGGTGGAGATTATAAATTGAGCGATAAGGGTGGATGCGGCGGGGGCTGCGGGCAACGATCCAGAGGTATTCTGGACGACGCGGTTGGTACGGGAAATGTGTGTGAAATTGATTTCACCGATTGCTGTTGTGAATTTTGAATTATGTTGAAATGTATTTGATTTACTTGGATATTGTTGTGAAGTATTATGAATAATATTATATCATATGATGATCGATTTACGTATGATTGCTGCATGTTATCATTATGATGCATGATATTTTTTTTGTCATAGTGTTGTGTTATCTACTCACTGGGCACGTGGTTTGCTCATACCCCTCTTATTGATATTTTTTTTCAGAGTTGACAGCTGAAGGTAAATATCAGAACAAGGAATTATGGATCCTTAGTCCATGATTACCTTTTCATTTGTTCAGGATAAAGGTATAATAGTTAAGTCTTATTCTAAGTTGTATAAATCTAGAAATCTCTGTAATCGGGTAGGTTCATTCAGTGATGTAATGTGAATAATTGTAGTTTGTGTAGAGAACTCGGTTTGGTTGCATGAAAAAGAATGGTATGATGCTTAAGAGAAAAAAAAAATAGGCTTACGGAGGTGAAATGAAATTCACTTTCCGTGCCGGTCACGTGCTCAGATTTTGGGACGTGACACCTTTTGTCTATTTGAGCAGCTATTAGTCTCTCCCAAATCAACTTGACCTTATCCAAAGCACTTTGCACCAAATCTAGCGTGATTACCTTAGCTTCCCCTACTTCAAACCAACCAATTGGTGATCTACATCGCCTCCCATACAAGGCTTCGAAAGGTCCCATTTGGATGCTAGCTTGATAGCTATTATTGTATGCGAACTCAATTAGAGGTAAGTATGCTTCCCAATTACCCCCAAAATCATTAAAATAAGACCTCAACATATCTTCTAAAGTTTGAATGGTCCTCTCTAATTGGCCACCGTTTAAGGGTTAAACGCTGTACTTAAATCCATTCTAGTGCCTAAGGCCTCCTAAAATGCTTTCCAAAATCATGATATGAATTGGGGACCCCGATAGGAAATAATGGACAAGGGCACCCAGTTAAGCGTACTATCTTATCAAGCATATTTGGCCACGCTATATGTTGCCTTCATGAGAAGGAAATGCATCGATTTTGTTAACCGATCTACAATCACCATATTGAGTCATATCCCTTAGAGAAGTGGGTGAAACCTACTGTAAAATCCATTGTGACCCTTTCTCATTTCCATTGGAAGAGCTTCAGCTACGAATCACCACCTCTTTGAAACTCCATTGTGAAAATTAAGCAGTAATTCATATTTCAAAGAATCCAGTCTATCATGACAGAACCAAGCACGTGGAGATCGATCATTATTTCATTAGAAAGAAGTTAGAGCAAGGGGTCATTGAGAAAATTTATACTCCTACATTCCAACAAAATGGTTGATATCCTTACAAAGGCTATTCCCAAAACTAAGTTTGACAATCTTTTATCTAAGTTGGGAATGATTAACATTTACTCTCTAGATTGAGGGGGAGTGTGGAATTCTATTTTTATTCTATTATCATGATTGATTTGTTTCCTTTCTTGTAAATATTTAGTCTTTGATTTGTTTCCTTTTTTTATCAGTATGATTGATTAGATTTAATTTGTATTCATTAGGGTTGATTATTTTTCTTTCTTATTGCCCTAGCTATGTATATATAATCCTTAGGCTCCTCACTTGTAAGAATCAAATTTTGAGAAAATAATATTCTACATTTTTCTACACACATGTAGATGACAGTGAAGAGGAGAGGAAGGTGGAGCTGAAGACGAGCTAAAGAGAAGTGTCTAGAACTTACAATTACTAGGAGCTTTGAGACTGAGACTAATGAAGAAGAAGCACATGACCAGCACAAGATTCCTAATTAATTCATTACTTAGCTTAAATTACATAAAACCTTATTTCTAAAAGATGATAATTCATTCAGTCCCAATCAATTTTTCTTACAAATTCCAAATCACACCCAAAACCCCAAAACTCTCATTTTATTGACCTTTTTCTTGTCTTTTCAACTAAATTCTAGAATATCCATACATTCCTAAATTGGTCAAAATTAATCCTCAAGAGTTAATTTTTATTCAAATTAGTCCTCAAAAGTGCATTTAGGCCCTTAGATATACCACTCTTTTTGTAATTTTTCTATGCTATTCTATCTAGGCTCTTCCCTGTTTTTCCTTTTTCTGTTTGAAGAGGAATCAGGGTAGAATTAGCAACTTGGGATTGAGGTAATGAATAAACCTACTCCACTATGATTATTGCAAATAATAATATTGTTAAGTGTGCAATTAGATATTTATTTCTTTGTGTTGATTATTTGATGAAGAACAAATAATCTTATGATATCTTTGTGTGTATGATTTCACTTAAGATTGATATGATATGTGCATAAAGGTCTTGTTGAATTCATCATTGCACATGAACACCACCATTAATTTTATATAGATAAACCTTGTGAATCACATTGATTATGCCAAATGATGAAATTGTGTCATGGATGTGGATATGTGGTTGACTTCACTTTTATCTTGATTCCTTGAATATGAATGTGATGGAAATGCAAGAAGGCATGGGATCCTATGGGTTAGAGCAATAAGGGTGACTATATATGTGCATGGACAAACATACATATACATACTTTTTTATTAGAGAAGAAATAAGGGTGGAAATTAAAAGTGAAGCAAAAAGGGGAAATTAAAAGTGAAGCAAAAAGGGAGGATGTGACTGAGGCTGCGGGTGACCGACACATTACATGGATAGGACCCAAAAAATACCTGGGCCATTTGCTTATAATTATATATTCTTGATCTCCATTGATGTGTGCCTTATTGCTCTTGTATGTGAACTATATGCCTTGCTAGAATGATATTTTCTTTATTTATAGTAGAGTAGTTTTTTTTAACTAAGTCTAGTACTTATCCCCTTCTCTTCAACATTTCAAATATACCATTAGAAGAAGATGCTTCACTCGTTGAGTAGATGAATAGACTGAGACTCTTGCCCCTTGAAAGTACAAGTAGGTATCTAAGAAGGGGGTTGAATTAGGTACCTAATGAGTTTAGAAAACTTTAACATAATTTTTTTTTGGAAAAAAATCAGGTTCCTTAAATATGTTTAGTGAAAAATCAATGACAAGTTATGTAGTTGAATGTTTGAAAGATTTTTCCTTTTTGAAATAAAATGCTTGCTTCAAAGAGTTAAGGAAGAGAGAAGAAAGATACACAACCGATACATAGTGGTTCAAAGGTTTCTACAAAAGATACTTCTACGTCCACTCCTCAAATACACAATATAAGAATTTCATTGAGGGAAATAGTAATAATTACAACCAACAACCTGGTTGAGGCTTAATTCCTCACTTTTATGTTTTACATTCAACAACCTCAAACTATGGATCAACAGGTTCATGCTTTTATGCTATTCAAAACCGTTAAGTCTTATCACATCCTTAGCAAATGTATCACTAGGTAGGTCACCCAGACCTTTTTACAACCTATCCTCTGAGAGGATCAATTAACAACTTTTACACTTTAAAAACAGGAACCTTACTAGGTTCCTAATAACAGCACTTCCACTCACTGCAGAATACAAAAATTACAGAGATGTAGTAGTTCACTCAGAGCTTTGACAAAGAGAATGCTCACTAAGAGGATATACATAATATAGAACTCTCTCAAGTACATGTAGTAGTATTAGCGTCCAGTTCAAGCACTTTCTATTTTTTTTCTTCTCTTCACCAAGATGTCTTCAGAATGATGAAATGAGCTCCTTATATAGCCTTAAGAATCCTAGCTGTTGTGTAGAGAGACTCTTCATTAAGTGCTTTGAATGCTTGAGTTAACTGTATGAATCATCAAAATCCTGTCTACGAATCAAGTACAACCTGATAAGGAAATAATTCGCCATTACGTTGGGCATCTTAATTTGATAAGGATCTTTCAGATATGGCTGCGATTAGTGTATCTTGAATTATTCATTTAGTTTTTGTAGCATTCACTTTTTGACTTCGTAAAAATGGCTTCATTCCTTATTTGGACCCTTAGTATTGATTGCATGATCACTACTAGAAAAACATGATTTAGTGACAGAAAAAACTGTCACTAATCACTAAATTCCATCACTAAATCAGGATTTACTGATGATTTTCTGTCCAAAATACGACGCTAAAAAGTGCGTCAGAAATGAAACTGTGACGGATGCTTTTGTCACTAATTTCACCAAATGAGTGACAAAAGAGTTCATCACTAATTTAGTGACGGACATTTAATAATCCGTCACTAAAATAGTGATGGAACAATTCGTCACTAATTTAGTGATGGAAAGTCTGTTAGTAAATAGCCCAATTCTATCACTAAATTCGTCCTACATTGCATTTTTATTGTGACAACCATTCCATCATTAATTTTTCTGTTACTATTTTTCTTTTCATATTTTCTCTCTTTTCTATTATAATTTTCATTAACCTCATTTAAAATTCTATCCAAAATACAATTATATATACATACAAAAAAAATAACAAACTTGAACTTAAAAAAATTACAAGAGATATTTATGAAATCATTCAATAAAATTAATATACAACTATGTGTCATATACATCAATAATACAAGCTAGACTCTAAAATATCAGACCATGTGTCATATATAGTAACAACAAAAGCTACACTCAAAAAACATAAGACTAGGTGTCACATACAACAATAACTAAATCAAGATTTTATATTGCTAGACTAAAGCTTGACTCAAAAAAAATTAGACCATGTGTCAATCCACACTGTCTCCACCTTCATAGGGAAGCAATTTATTGCTTGGATTTCCTCTAAATTGCACCTACAAAGATAGGAGAGAGAATTAATCAAGCAAACTCATTGTATTCAATTTATAGCCAAAGAGTTTTCATAAAGAAAGACCCTTAAGATGCTCAACTTAAGTTCATATTTATTATTAACTGATAAAGAAGGACCCTATCAAACACTTCATCAAGAAGAAATGTTGTTTAACTATATAACATGTATACTAATAGGAAGAATCTTATCAATAAATTGAACTACCTCACTTACCCAAAAAATACATATAAACAATCATTCACTCTGCAACAAAGCAATCTAATAAATTGAATATGGAAAAATAAAAACGATCAATCCATTATTATCTTCCGAACATAGAAAAATAGAATGGTTTATGTTTAGCCATTTTTTGACATCATTACAAGTGCTATCTTCTACATGGCAGTTTCAATCAAATATTATTAAAATATTTCAAAACCTATATATATATATATATATATATATAAATGATACTTGAGCATGAAATATATAGAAAGAAAAAATTAAGATTCTAATGTTTTATAAATCATAACCAATACATGAATTTTGATTTTTCTCTTGTCATTCCCAATTGCCCACAACATTAACTTTAAACGAATTTGTCAATGGGGAGAAATGAGGAAAAGAATGAGAGGCAAGGAAAAATGGAGGGAAACTTTTAGACAAACTGATATAATTTTAAAAAATGAAATAGTTAAAAAAAGTTAATGAAAAAAAAAATAATATGAACTATAATTTATTTTTAGAGAAAAAAATATTAATTTATTTTATTTAAAAATAGGAATTTAATGAAATTGAAAAATATTTTATTTTAAAAGAATTACTAAAAATTTGAAAATTTTATTCATTTATTTAAAAAAGTAAAAATTATTTATTCATTTTATTTAAAAAATTGAGACATTTGATCAACAAGAATTAGACTACACTCAATTCATGTCAAATTTGTAAAACAAATATCAATTGGTTCAAAGTCACAAACTTCTTTTACTAATTTATATTAATTTATCAAATAAGTTTAATGAATATAAAGGTATTGTGAGAGAAAAATTTATTCTAGTGTGAGAGAAAATTAATGGTATGGTGAGAGAAAATTAATGAAGAATTAGTTTCATTCTAGTGTTTTTTATTAATATATATTAATTTATGATTTTTTTTCCATTTGAGGTATTTAATTTAATTTGAGGGAAGTTAGGAATATGTTAAGTTCTTTACTTAGCATCATTTTGGTGCTAATTACCCTCTCTTTTGATCTCTATCTTGTCTAGACTTGCATTTTTTAACCCATGTTTTGAGTAGTTTAGATGAGTTTAAGTTTTCTTAGAGTTTTTAATAAATTGAGTGATTTCATGATTCATTTCTATTAGTAATTGTTGATTTATTGTTTTGTGATGTAGGTTGAGTTGGTGAGGAGCTTGTGCATAATGTGAACCATGTTAGAGATGCAATTTCTGAAGTTGTTGTAGAAGAAATTCCTCTTTGCCGCTCACCTCTATAGTAGTAGATCTTCACAGTTATAGCAATGGCTATTGGACCAACTTACTTTGAAGCCCACTGTAATACCCTAATAATTTTTATGAATATTTAAAATTTATTTGAAGTTTATTGAAAAATTTAATTGCGTAAAAAATGTGCTTTTTGAATTAGTGAAGAAAATCTGGGAATAGAAATTTTAATTTTTAATTTAGGAAATTTTTACAAATTCTCAAGGACTTAAATGAACAAATGTTAAAGTTAGAGTGACTATGAGTAATTTTTCCAAGAAAAGTAGTGGGGCCTACACGTATACATTTCTCTCTTATTCTTTTCTTTCTCTCATTCTCCCGTAGTAGCTTTTTCACTCTCTCTCGATTATGCATCCAAGGGAATTTCTTCATCAACCATTCATGCAATTTTTGCTTGGGGAAGGAAGCCATGAAAGTTAGGATGATTGGTAAGTTGATGTTCTTCTTCTTCTTCCTCTTATTACAAGACCAAATCCTTGGTTATCAATTTGAAAAATTTTTGTAGAATATTTCAATGGATGAATTTAAGTATGGGTATTAATCTAAAACATTCTTGGGTGGTTTATGATGTTATTGGAACAAGAAATTTGGAGAAAATTAGGAAAAATTCATAGAATTTAGAAATAAAAAAAATTAGGGTTCTTGATGAAAATTTGAGATTAGAGCTTGGATTGTTGCTAAAAATTGGAGATTTTGGTGTTAAAACACTCCTTAGACATTAAGGATGAAAACCCATGGAAGAAATCAAAAGAAATGTTGTTTTAGATGTGATTTTAGGATTTTTGGATGAAGAACACGAAGAACGTTACTATTTATTCTGGAAATTTTCTAGAAAATTTCCAGAAAATACTGTTCACCGAGAAAATTTTTCCAGATTTTCTCGTTACTGTAGCATTGACTCGGTCAATGTTAATGTAGCATTGACTTAGTCAACGACACTGTAGCTGTGTTGACCATTGACCGTTACTCTAGCATCAGTTTTTTTTATATCGTTGAAAAGCTCTTTGAGTCTAGTTTCCAATGGTATAAGTTTCATCTGGATATTCATTACTAGTTAGGAGTTATGATTTAAGAAGTTAGTGAAGGTCGAAAATAGTGGTAGAAAATTTCTCTATTTCGTAACCCTGATGGTTTTTATCTGGTTACAATAGGAATGGTCAAAGCGCAAGGTGAGAGTGTCGAGAGCGTGAAATCCAGGTGAGTGGGTTAATACTTGCTATGATTAAATATCTTTGTTATTGACTTTTTGCATTATAGTGAAAATATGTTGTATATCCAAGTTTGAAGAGGATGATGTGGGACGATGAGACATAAACAATTGTGGAACTTGCCTGGTGATGTATATAATTATAAATGGAGGTTATATGATGGATTGTGAATGGCATGTGAACTGAGTTGAAATGTGTCATACTCTGATTGTTGAGTTCATTCATACGCGGATAGTTGAAGTATGTTATTGTTGAATAATTGTTCTATATTATGGGTTATGTTGTATACATGCTATGTTGCTGGAACTATATTGATTATGTTGTGACTTGAATTGTAAATGACTGAGTTGTGTATGTGGCTCATGATTATGTTTAAGAATGCTCTTAGATGTGATTGTGATTGTGTTTGACTAGAAAGGAAAGGCATGGCGATGCACCCCATGTAGAAATCTACGTGAAGCTATAAGGGTGGAGAATATAAATGGAGCAATAAGGGTGGATGCGGCAGGGGCCGCGGGCAATGATCCAGAGGTATCCTAGACGACCCGGTTGGTACGAGAAATGTGTGAAATTGATTTCACTTTTTGCTGTTGTGAATTAGTTGAATTATGTTGAAATGTATTTGATTTACTTGGATATTGTTGTGAATTATTATGAATTATATTATAATCGATTACGTATGATTGCTGCATATTATCATTATGATGCATAATATTTTTTTTTGTCATAGTGTTGTGTTGTCTACTCACTGGGCACGTAGTTTGCTCATACCCCTCTTATTAACATTTTTTTTAGAGTTGACAGTTGAAGGTAAACATCTGTACAAGGAATTATGGATCCTTAGCCATGATTACCTTTTTATTTGTTCAGGGTAAATGTATAATATTTAGGTCTTATTCTAAGTTGTATAAATCTAGAAAATCTCTGTAATCGGGTAGGTTCATTCAGTGATGTAATGTGAATGACTGTAGTATGTATAGAGAACTCGGTTTAACCGTATTTTCTTATCTTTTGTGAAAAGATGAATAATTCTCTTATTTTAGTTCTTAAATTATGTAATTTAGATTAATTGTATTTAAAAGAATGGTATGATGCTTAAGAGAAAGATAGGCTTACGGAGGTGAAATGAAATTCACTTTCCGTGCTGGTCACGTGCTCAGATTTTGGGACGTGACACCCACTCTCTGCCTCTCACCGCTATAGCGGTGGACATTTGCCGCTATAGCAGTGGCCCCTAGATCAAATAATTTTTAAGGCATTTCCTTCTATCAACCATCGCTATAGCAGTGGATATTCACCTTATAGCGGCGAGTTGCGATTTGCTGTCACAAGTTACTAGTTTAAATAGCAAAAGAAGTTTTTTTTAGGTTATTCTGAGCTTGGGAAGAACTAGGTGGCCAAAATTGCTAAAGGAAGAAGAGAAATCCTATTCCAAAGCTCCCTGGGCCCGATTTCTATCAACCCAACCTTGGATTCATGGAGTTTTCTCATTCTTTTGCTGTTTTCTTTAGTTTTACTATCATGAGTAGCTAATTTTCTTGTTTTAGAGTTGCTATGAACCTAATTTCATATTAGGAATTATTTTTCTCTCTGTAATTGTGATTTCTTTTAATCAATACATTTCATTCATCTACCTTGAGGTTGCTATGAACTTGATCAATTTATAGTTTGTTCATTGCTTTTACCAATCTTTGGCAAGGGAAGTAAAAGTAGAACTCTGATTGAAAGGGACAAGTGTGTGACCTTAACTTAAGGTATTTTGCTTGTTAATTAATAGGAAAATTAGTTAATCTCATTTAATCAAATTTAGGTGATGTGCATTAGACTTAACTCATATAAGGGATTATGTAGGTGTTGAATAGCTTAATCTAGATACAGGAGAATTATTTTAAGCAAGAAGATAACCTAAGATTAACATGTATAATTAATTAGAATCACAGGTGCAAGAGAGAGATTAGTAATTTCTAGGATGGAAGAAAGGGATTAGTGACTATTGGCTTTTACATATATTAATTTAATCGAATCTTTTGTTTATTGTTGTTAATTGCGTTCTATTTTACTGCTTTTATTTCTTTTCCAGTTCTTTAAATAAAACTACTTTTAATCCGATTTTAATTGTCTAACTAACACAATTGAATTTCTTGAGTAGTTAGAAAGTTAATTCTTGTGGGATTGATATTCTTACTTTATTTTCACTATATTACTTGTGCGATTGGTACATTTGCCAAATCGCTAAAAAGTTTTTGGTGCTGTTGCCGAGGACTAATGACTTTAGCTAATATTCTAAGAGATTTAAAGGTGTTGGATTAGACATTTTTCTGCTTTGAATTCTTTTGTTTTGTTTTGTTTAATTTTTAATTCTCTTTTCTTTTTATTTAATTAGTCAATTTTGCTTTTATAAGTTATTTTTCTGATTTCCTTTTGTTGATTTTGACTGGTGATTTATACTGTTATGAGAGATACCATTAACACTTTTGATATACTTTTTGAACCTAAAATCGAGAGACTCGCAAGGAGAACCAGAAAAGAAGCAAGAGTAAGAAAAATTCAAGAGAGGCTAGCTTCTCACGAATAAGAAATGGAAGATGATAATCAAAATCAGGATATTGAGAATAATGGGGGTAATGGAGCCATAAATAAGCAACATGATGACAACAGAGCAGTGCGGGATTATGCTTTACCCCACAATGTTGGTCATACTTCCAGCATAGTGAAACCTCTACTGTAGACCAATAATTTTGAGATTAAGGTGATTTTGATGAATTTAGTTCAACAGAATTAGTTTGGGGGAATTCCATGGAAGATCCTAATAACCATATCACAAATATTTTGATATGGCAAAGACTTGATTATCTGCTCAACCAAGAGGGAGTATCACTACTCGGGATGAACTCCAGAAGAGATTTTTGGATAAATTCTTTCCCCCTTAAGGTCAGTCAAGTCGAGGAATAGCAAAAGTTGATACGAGGCTTGGGAGCATTTTAAGGACCTACTGATGAAGTGTCCAAATCATGGCCTTCTAGAATGGCAACAGCTAACTACCTTTCATAGTGGTCTTACTTATGAGACTTGAGATAAACTCGACACCGTAACGGACCAGTCTGGCCTGCATTGGGTTTCAAGAAAAATAAGCAGGGGTAGGCTAGCCTATTTAAAAACAGGCTGGAAAATAAACAGCCTGGCCCGTGCTTTTAAGGGCTAGCGGGCCAGCCCATCAGCTTTTGTAGTTTTTTTTCTTACCTTTCTATTAGCCTATTGGCACTATCCTCACACCTAGCCCAAACATAGATACTAGGCTCGCTTGTGCAGTCGTGCTTGTGCTGTTGCTTTTGGGATTGAATCATTGAATGGCCCTTTTTATTGTTTTATAGCTACTGGCATAACAAATAAAAGAAAGGTCATTAAAGGCTTAAGGTTCAGAGAGAATGGACATTGAGCCGCTAAGGAGAGATGGATGCAGTGTAGAGATAAAGAGACTAAGGGACGCCAGACTTAGGGGATTATCACGAACTCAAAGAGGGGAAGAGAAGAGAAGACACAAACTCAAAGGTGAAGTCGTGAAGATCTTTGATCTATGATTTTGATCTCCTCCATCATTCACGGGTGGAGGAGTTGATCTCTAATGATTGATGCTGGTTTGCATGTGTAAAGTTTTGATCTCTTATCTCCTTTATCTCTTTGTGGCTTCGTCGATCTGGCGCTTCCCCTTCGTCACTCTTTGTTCTCTCTTCTCTCTAGTCTCATTTGACATTCACTCAGACCTTCCCTTTCCATCGTTGTCTAAGTCTCTGTTCTCTCTTCTCTCAGTCTCTGGTCTGGCTTTGGTCCTTCCCCCAGTCCCCTTTAGTATATGTATAGAAAAAAGTATAAGGGTGGGACCTGGATAACCCATCATTTACCCATGTTAGGCTAATTAAACCCAGTCCTCTACAGAAAGGGGCCAAGCCCATTTTAACAGGTCTAGGCAGTGCTTTGATGGCGAACCAAAAATATTCCAAGAAGAGGAGTCTTGGAATGGGATATTCTTAACGCTTTGTTGGCCTAAAATGAAGTGTTGACTAAGAAGGTTGATATGTTGTGCTTGAGACAACAAGAACTAGCAAGGGTGAATGCAATAATCACCATGAAAGTGAAATGTGATTTCTGTTGAGGTGCTCATGTCAATGGATTTTGTGAAGAATTCGCTACACTGGAGCAATTAAGTTATATGGGTAATCAGCAAAGGCATCAACATAACCCATATCCAAACACTTATTATCCGAGCTCAAGAAATCACCCTAATTTTTCTTGGAGCAATAATCGTTGCCTAAATCCCTCAGCTTCATCTTCTGGTAAGCCATCTCAACCTCTTGGCTTCAATAATTAGAATAACTATATTCCCCAAAATAGAGCTCCACCACTTCAGGTGGAGAAGAAGTTGCCAATAGAAGAAATGTTCATGAAGTTCATGGAAAGGACTGAGGCAATAAGTCAAACTCAGAGTGCTACCATCAAGAATCTAGGAACTCCAATAGGTCAATTGGCTACTACTTTGAGTAATAGGCCATAAAGGTAATCTCCTCAGTGACATGGAGAATAATCCGAGAAGGGATGGAAAGGAGCATTACAAAGCCATCACATTGAGAAGTGGTAAAAAACTTCCATAAAATTCTATTTCTCCTCAAAATCCCGGTTCAGATGTGCAAAAGGAAGCAATAATGGTTGAAGAGGAGTTAAAAGAGGAAGATAGAGTACAACAGAAAGAGGTGAGTCAAAAAGCTAAAAAAGTCAAAGAGAAAGAGAATACTGAAAAGGATCTAAAAATTATTCCTTCACTTTCTTTTCCTCAACGATTCTGGAAGCAAAATTTGAATAGATAATACAAATTTTTTTTGGGATCCTAAAGCAACTACATATCAATATACCTTTCGCAGAGGCATTGAAGCAAATGTCGAGTTATGCTAAATTCATGAATGATGTTCTGTCAAGAAAGAGGTGCTTGGGTAAGTTTGAGATTGTTCCTATGACTCAAGAATGTAACACTATTCTCCAGAAGAAGTTGTCAAATCAAAATGCAAGATCCGGCTAACTTTGTGATCCTATGCAATATTGGGAGAAATTTTACTGGTAAGGCACTATGTGATCTGGGAGCCAATGTGAATTTAATGCAGCTTTTTATATTCAAGAAATTGGGTTTGGGAAAGGCTCAGCCCACCATAGTGACTCTTCAGCTAGTTGACTGTTCATTATGCTATCTGAATGGAGTTATTGAGGATGTACTTGTCAAGGTTGACAAATTAATTTTTTCGGTGGACTTTATTGTCATGGATTATGAGGAAGACAAGAAGATCCCAATCATTTTGGGAAGAACTTTTTTAGCTACTGGAAGGACTCTAAATAATGTTTATAAAGGTAAGTTAACTATAAGAGTCAACGATCAAGAGGTCACTTTAATATGAATAAGACAATGAAAGCTTTTGATGACCTAGAGGAATGCTACTTTGTGAAGATGATTGATGAGGAATCTCATAGGTATTTTCATGATGAGATGAGTAAAGATTGCTTGGAGGATGCTGAAGACATGGGGAAAAGAACAAGGGTAGAGTTTTAGAGGTTTATGCAAAGTTTAGTGATGATCCCTATAAATTCAAACCTCCTGACATTGCAAACATGGTTGTTACTCAGTTGAAAGCATTTAAGAAGCGGCTAACATTGGAAGATCCACCTTGAATAAGCACTAATAAAGTCTGGCTGAAGATTATAAACTTAGCACTTTTGGGAGGTAACCCAAATTTTCTTGCTTTCTTAGTTTTAATTGTTTTGTTTTTGTTTTGATTATTTTATTTGTGGTGTTACTCTTTCTTGATTGTTTGTGCTTTGGTTTTTGATTTTCTGCTTCTTTTTTTCCCTGTTTTACTGATTTGGGACAGTGAGGGCACTATCATATTCAAGTTTAGGGGAGAGATGTTGTGTTTGTTTTCATTGCATTTTTTTTTGTGTGTTTGTTTGTTTGGTGTGTTGAGCACATGTATTTGTGTAAAGCACAGACAGTGGTTAGTTTTGTCAGATTTTCAAAAATTTTGTTTTCTTTTATGATTAGATCTTTGTAAAGGAAAGAGATGATTTGTTGTTTAAAAACTAGAAAAATGTTGTTAAAATTAGTTTTTGAAAATTGCTTTTAACAGAGAATTAGCCTTACTTTTAATAATATTAGGAAATTTCTTTCAAAATTCATTTTAGGCTAACTGAAGTTCTAGGAACTCTTAGAATAATCGCTTTACTTGAGTTAAGCTTTCCTAAAATCAAAAGTAAGCTCAATAAGGGGTGTTCATTCCAGCTTTCATTTAAATAAAAAAAGAGAAAAAGAATGGCGTTTTATTTTTACAAATAATAATAATTTTCTAACTGGAAGGCATGGTTTAAGTTGAGGCAGTGCTGTGTGGATTAGGCGCACAGACACTTTTTCATCCAATGAATTATATCTTCGGTTGGTTTGAGAGACTAAAGTGGTAGGGAAGTGTTGTGAGGATTAGATGCACGGGCAGTTTTCTTACTCTGTAATTTTCTCAATAGGTGTGAAGGGGGAGGAAGAGTTGTGTGGATTGGGCACACAGACTGTGCTTCCTATTGGCAATATCTCCTCTTTTTCAGTTTGTTAATTAAATCAATGGGAATTTGGAATGAAAACCCTTGAGAGTGTATAAATATTAAAAAAGGGAAAGATTAATTCAGGTAATTGTATTTTGCTTTAAGAGGTTTCTGAAATATCAAGGTGTTTATTTGAGTTTTTTTTATTTAAGTTTCTAGGTTATTATTGTAAGTATGGTTTTTCTCTAGTAAAAGTATTTCTTGAATCTAATTTTAATAGATGGTTCTGTTTTTACTTGCACAAATCACTATTTTCCCTTGTTTAGTTCAATAATTTTCAGATCTTGTTTGTGAATCTGCTTATCTGACTTTTGCTTTATACCGTTGTCTATTGTGAGGGTTGATTTGCTTGAGGGAAGTAAAAGTTCAAGTTTGGGGGAGTGTTAAGTTCTCAACTTAGCACCATTTTGGTGCTAATTACCCTTTCTTTTGATCTCTATCTTGTCTAGACTTGCATTTTTTAACCCATGTTTTGAGTAGTTTAGATGAGTTTAAGTTTTCTTAGAGTTTTTAATAAACTAAGTGATTTCAAATTCATTGTTGCTACTAATTGATGATTTATTGTTTTGTGATATAGGTTGAGTTGGTGAGGAGCTTGTGCAATATGTGGACCATGTCAGAGCTATAATTTTTAAAGTTGTTGTAGAAAAAATTCCTCTCTGCCAGGATCTTCACAGCTATAATGGTGGCTACTAGAGCAACTTACTTTGAAGCCCACTCTCTGCTGTGGCCCCTGGATCAAATAATTTTTAAGACATTTCCTTCTATCAACCACAGTTATAGTAGTGGTGAGTTGCAATTTACTGTCACAAGTTGTTGGTTTAAATAGCTAAAGGAGAAGTTTTTTTAGGTTATTCTAAGCTTGGGAAGAACTAGAGAGGCCGAAATTGTTGAAGGAAGAATATGAATCCTATTCCGAAGCTATTTGGACCCGATTTTCGTCAACCCAACCTCAGATTCATGGAGTTTTCTTATTCTTTTGTTGTTTTATGTAGTTTTACTATCATAAGTAGCTAATTTTCTTGTTCTAGAGTTGCTATGAACCTAATTTTAGATTAGGGATTATTTTTCTCTCTCTAATTGTGATTTCTTTTAATCAATACATTTCTTTTCATTCATTTACCTTGAGCTTGCTATGAACTTGATCAATTTATAGTTTGCACGTTGCTTTTATCGATCTTTGGCAAGGGAAGTAGGGTAGAACTCTGATTGAAAGGGACAAGTGTGTGACCTTAACCTAAGGGATTTCACTTGTTAACTAATAGGGATATTTGTTAATCTCGTTTAATCAAATTTAGGTTGATGTGTATTAGACTTAACTCACATGAAGGATTATGTAGGTGTTAAGTAGTTTAATCTAGATTTGGGAGATTTACTTTAAGCCATAAGATAACCAAAGATTAATATGTATAATTAATTAGAATCAGTGCAAGAGAGAGATTAGTAATTTCTAGGATGGAAGAGTTACAAATATTAATTTAATCGAATTTTTTGTTTGTTTGTTGTTAATTATGTTCTATTTTACTACTTTTATTTATTTTTCAATTCTTTAAATAGAGTTGTCTTTAATCCAATCTTAATCATCTAACTAACACAATTAAATTTCTTGAGTAGTTAGCAAGTTAGTTCTCATAGGATCGATATTTTTACTCTATTTTCACTATATTACTTGTACGATTGGTGCACTTGGCAGATCACTAATAGAATATAAAATTAATTTATAAAGTTCAATATTAATTAAGGATAAAAATGTCACAAGAGAGAGATAGAGTATATTATGAGAGAGATAAGAGGATGAGAGTTAGAGAATGAGGCAAGGTGAGATTAACACTGAAGATTTGGGAATGAGGATAAAAACATCTAATTCTAAACTCAACTAGGGCTTTTTGTTTTAGGAAATTTGACATTTAGAGAGAAATGAGAAGAGCGAAAATTAATGAAGGTTAATAATTTAGGAAAATTTAGGGAAGGAAAGTTAATGGAGGGAATAATAAAAGAGGAAAAGATAGTAGGAAGAAAGAATGAAAAAAATTGAAAATATTGTTGAAAATAATCATTATTTATTTTATTTAAAAATAAAAATATATGACAAATAGGGATATAAATTTAATTTATAAAATTTGATATTAAATTGAAAA
The DNA here is from genome assembly GCA_037074585.1 of Biancaea sappan. Classification (NCBI taxonomy): domain Eukaryota; kingdom Viridiplantae; phylum Streptophyta; class Magnoliopsida; order Fabales; family Fabaceae; genus Biancaea; species Biancaea sappan. Next base: position 72,220,262 of record CM073492.1, on the reverse strand, counting down.
TAATTTTTCATGGGTCACGCACACTCGCCTCTAGAGGATGATCGACTTGGAAGTCATGATTCACTTGCAACATTAATGTCTTATGCATGGTTGGCTTCCTTGGGTTTTGGCAAACTAAAAGAATAAGTGTAGAGTTTGGCCAATTATATAGAAGAGCTAAAGTCTTCGGAGGATATTTGGAAGGAGAGTGTGGGTAAATTCTGCTTCAAAAAAAAAATAGTGATAAAATTTAGTGACAGAAAAAATTCGTCACAAACAACTAATAGAAATTAGTGACAGAAAAAACTTGTCACAAATTAGTGATAGAAAGTTTTTCGTCACTAAATTCTAGCTTTTATGACAGATTTTAATGACGGTTTGGAATCCATCACTAAAATTAGTGATAGAAAGTATTCTGTCACTAAATTTTAGCTTTTGTGATAGAATTTAGTGACGGTTTGGAATCCATCACTAAAATTAATAGAAAGTTTTTGTCACTAAATTCTATCTTTTGTGACGAATTTTAGTGATAGTTTGGAACAAAATTAGTGAGGGATTGAAATCCATCCCAAAATGAAATCCGTCACTAAATTTAATTTTTCTAGGAGTGGATCTTTCCTACTTCGGATATTGGTCTCTTTTTCCTTTTTAGTTTTACAACCATTCCTTCTGCTTTCATTACGAGCAATTGCAATAATTAATTTTGATAGTAGTAGTCTTTGGATTCTTTCCTTTTAAGGCGATATACTGTTTTTGGTTTGAGCTCATTAAATGCTCGAAGCTTCAGGGTCCTAATGGTTACATGAATAAAAAAACTTTATGTTGGAATCTTGTCTCAACTGCCCTTTTGTATCTGAATTACATTTGTTTGATATTATTTCCTATTATTTTTTAAACTCTAGAGTATGCATTCTGTAATTAAGTATGTCGGATCCTAGGGGTATAACTGCTTGTGTTTGATATGGTTACTATTGACATTCTTTCTATAACTTTATTTATTAGCATTCTTACTTTAATCATTATAGTTGATTTGAGAATGAATACAAATAGAATGAAACTTATGTATGAATTTCACATTTTGAATTAATGAAGAGGATTTCTTTCCCATGTTGTGAGTTGAATTATTTTATGGCTCTTAGAAATACCTGATATATGGTGTAATGTCTTAGTTGTGGCTTGATGATGATTGTATTGGTTCAGGATCAGAGTGGTGAGGTTAAACTCACTTATCAATACTGGTCACGTGCCCAGTTGAGGCATGTACTCTCTTTCTATTTTATTTTAAATTTGGAATAACCTGTAATAATAATTCATGCAAAATTTTGAAATTTTCTTGTGTTTCACTTTCTTTAAGTTTCTTGAAATATTTCACATGATGATGTACTTCGACAGTCATGATTTTTAATCAGACTAAAAATCAGTGACAACTGCATATGTTGTCCTTCTTTTAGTATAAACAATAAAGATTCTACTATAGTATTAATATAATTACGCTAAACGGCTCATTTCTAAATTTTGATCAAATGAACGCGAGCCAGCAGCTAGTTGTGTTTGATTGAGACATTTTGTCTACTAGTTGAAATAAACCAAAAAGTTTTGCTTGGTATTAGCTATGCTTTATACCTAGCATAGTACTACGTACACCCCAACCCAAGTCCAATTCTTGAATTATTTTCCCTTTTTTATAATATACACACACACACACACACACACACACATATATATATATATATATATATATATAGGTCACTATGTTGGTAAAAGGGATTGGGGGTTTGAAATGGCAGTGTGATGATCCCGTCACTTTCACCAATTGATGAAATCATATATGAATATATATATATATATATATATATATATATACGTATTAAACATTAGGGACTAATTGGCCTGTTAATTAATATATGTAAAACTTAAGGGATTAATTAAATAAAGACGAAAGAATGTTTACTTTAACAGCAATTTTAATTTATGACATTTCCAATGAATGCTTGACAAAAGCTAGCAAACACTACGATAATATACCATCCTTTAAAATAAACAAAATTTTGGCTTCCGTTTCTACGTTTTGCCTCATCAAAGTCCTTGACTTCCAAGGCAGCCCTTTGTCTTCACCATAAGGCTTCTTCTTGTTTCTTTGCATTTGCCGATACTTACTTGCTCCTCTCTTGCTGAATCATTCTAGGTTTGTTTTTTTTTCCTTAACAATTTCAACGTACTTTCCCAAAAGCTAATCTTCTTTTCCACAGGGGAAATTATAAGATTAAGACCATATATCTTCTTACGTTTTCTTCACCCACAAAAAATGCCCTCGAAATGTCTCTGTTGTTTCCTCCCTCAAGAAGATCACAAAAACAAAACAAGGTATATATGCCTATGATTTCCATCAAACTTGAACAATTTTTGCCCATTTTATGATTTTTACTACTCCATTAATCAAGCTGTCTCATATGTTTGTTTAATTTACAGCAAAAATAGGGACTATCCATGGGAATTTTACACTCTCAAGGAGTTGCTTCGCGCAACAAACAATTTCCATCAAGATAATAAGATTGGAGAGGGTGGCTTTGGAAGCGTTTATTGGGGTCGAACAAGTAAAGGCATCGAGGCAATTATATATAATCATATATCTATCTTTTGTCCTTCATTTTTTGACCTTCTTTTAACATGATTACGAGACATTAATTTTCCATCCACAAACTTAATTAATCACAGATTGCAGTGAAGCGACTGAAAACGATGACTGCAAAGGCAGAGATGGAATTTGCAGTTGAAGTAGAAGTCCTTGGAAGAGTGAGGCATGAGAATCTGTTGGGTCTAAGAGGATTCTATGCGGGAGGGGATGAAAGGTTAATTGTGTATGATTACATGCCCAATCATAGCTTGCTCACTCATTTGCATGGTCACCTTGCTTCACAATGTCAACTAGATTGGCCTAAAAGAATAAGCATAGCCATTGGAGCAGCTGAAGGCTTAGCGTAAGTAACCTGTCTCTTCCTTCATTCAGTAGGTAGAGCCTGCGGTTGAATTTTAATTTTTTTAATTCAATAAATGTATATCATTCGATTTGACAAATTATAATCTCTAATAAAAATAAGAATCCAGAAGTGAAAGAAAAATCTATCTTGATACTGTAATACCTATACATATTATAGTTTTGGTCGTAGAAAGTCCTCGATAACAATACATAAAATCAACACGAAGTTGAACTGTTAAAAAACTGTTCTTTTTTTGAATATGATTCATCAGATGATTTGCTTTCAGCAATATAAATTGATCTCTAGATCAACTTCAAGCTCTCTCCTCTACTTGAGAAGAATTAAGAGTAAATAATTAATTGGGTCCATAAAGGATTACAATTGTCTTAATTTTGTCCTTAAAAGATCAAATGTTTTATTTTAGTCCCTAAAAGACTATCTTTGTCTCCAATTTGGTCCTTTTTATTGCTAAAGTAAATAGACAAATTTGTATCATTGCTAAATCTTCAATTTTTTATTGTCGAAAGAATAACTTTGACAAATCAGGACATGTTCCTATATGGAATAGGAAGGTTCTGATCCATTTGGAAGATCAACAATTCCAATTTAAAAAAATGATATTTAAAAAAAAAGGACTAAAATGAAACAATGATCCTGGACGGTCTATCTTTCAAGATCCAAGAACAAGACCCTCTTGTTTTATACAAGAAATAGTAGAGGATCCTGTTCTGACAAATTGAGGGATGAAACTAAGACAAATATAATTTTTTTTAAAGATTAAATTAAGACACTTAATCTTTTAGAGACCACATTAAATTAACTTTAGTCTTTTGAGGATGAAGAATTAATTGTTGACCTTTAGCATATATTATATGTTTCTACTTTTATTAGGTACTTGCACCATGAAGCAAATCCTCACATTATACACAGAGACATAAAGGCAAGTAACGTTCTTTTAGACACAGAGTTTGAAGCAAAGGTGGCTGACTTTGGATTTGCAAAGTTAATACCAGAGGGTAAAAGCCATCTGACGACAAGGGTGAAAGGAACCTTGGGATACTTAGCGCCTGAGTACGCCATGTGGGGAAAGGTTTCTGAGAGCTGCGATGTGTATAGCTTTGGGATATTGCTTTTGGAGATCATTAGCGCTAAGAAACCAATAGAGAAACTGCCTGGGGGAGTGAAAAGGGATATAGTTCAATGGGCCACACCTTTAGCTCAAAAGGGTGTCTTCAACCATATTGCAGATCCAAAGCTGAAGGGGAAGTTTGATATGGAGCAGTTGAAATCTGTGGTGATGCTAGCTTTGAAATGCACTGATAGTAGCCCTGAGAAGAGGCCTAGCATGGCTGTGGTTGTGGAAAGGCTCAAGGGAGGCGTTGGGAGGAGAAGAAAAGAGATTAAAGCTTTGCCGGACAACGACGGAGGTCAGGTTGCTGCCGACTATGACGAACAGTTGGGAAAGAGTCAATCCAATTTGAGAGTACCAAGTGATAGATATAAAATAAGATAGTGTAGATAATTGATTTAGAAGAGATTATAGTTATCAAAAAGATCAGGTATTTCAATTTTATTTATAAATATTGTATTTGTTTCAATTTAATTTTATTGTTAAATCATAATACCTATTATTATTAAGTTTTAAATTTTTAATTAGTGAAAATTAATTTGACCAATATAAGACTAACTTGAGACAACTATAATGTTGGTTAAATTATAATTTTGGCTCTATAGTATCAATAAAATTTTAAATTGGTCTCTATAATTTATTTCTATGTAAAGTGGTCTCTATAGTTTTTCCATCTATATAAGTTAATTTTTACTGTTAGTATGATTATCTTTGTTATTTAAATAGTTCTACATGATATCTTATGAGTACATTTGTAAACATGTCAACATGTCCAATCATTAAATTTTGTACAACTCAGTTGTCATGTCAACAAAATTTAATGTAGATGCTAAGTTAGGGAAATTAAGAATTAAGGGCAAAATGAGAATTTTGTTGACATGATATTTGAGTTGTGTAAATTCAATTTAATGATTGAGCATATTGATATGTTCACAAATATATACATTAGCTGCTATGTATGATTTTTTAACAGCAAAGTTAACTATATTGATGTCAGAGATTAACTTACATGAATGAGAAAACTATATGAATCATTTTACATAAAAATAAAGTATAGGGACCAATTTATAATTTTAGTAAAACTATAGGGATCAAAATTATAATTTAAATATTTTTTAAATACTAAATTGAGACATTTATTTTTTTTTTAAATTATATTAAATAACTAAAATCTATTAACGGCCATATCAGTAATTTACTAGATATGACAATCGTTTTGGTGTGTTTTATTTTAGTGAAATTGAATATGAACATATTTTTTTGTGGAAAATTATATGTGAATTTAAATAGGAGAAAATCTATGTAAAATTCTTTATATGCTTTTTATTAAAAGCAGAACGTATGTAATTTTTTTTAAAAAATCAATCATGTAATAAGAAGTTGTAAAAAAAAATAAAAGTACTTTTTAATGACCATATACATGTTTTATTCTAATGAAAAAATTATACATTTGTTATAATCTGATTAGAGAATTTGATATCAAATATACAAAGAATTGCAGTTAAATTTTTTCAATTTAAAATATTTGTATGCTTGAGAGGTATCTTCTTGACCTCGGCTGTTGACACTTGGCACTTGGCACTTGCCACCTTTCCGTTGGAACTTACTATGTAGCTACCCAAAAGATCGTATGACTATGACTTGGTCTTCTTCCAATATGTTTATTTCTCAAGGCTCTATATATATATATATATATATATATATATATATATAGAGAGAGAGAGAGAGAGAGAGAGAGAGAGAGAGAGAGAGAGAGAGAGAGAGAGAGAGAGAGAGAGAGAGAGAGAGAGAGAGAGACTAATGTTATTTACTATATTGCCCCAATTATATACATTTTACTAGAAAAATTATATAACACTTACATGTACTGCATATAGTTATGAGGCATTAGAAAAAGGCGTTATTTATTACTTTGACGTTTGGTTCATTTAATATCATTGTGATTGTTAATGTGTAAAATTTCAATCATTAGATTGACAATTAATATAATATAAAAATAGTAATATATTAATTTAATAAAAAATATATAATTATATTGTTTCAAGAAGCCGTTTGGTGGTGGATAAAGTAAAAGGGTTAGATTGAAAGATATATATTTTTAAAGATCATGGTAATGTAAGTACAGTATTTTTGGTATAAAAATATTGACTTTTGGTGGTGACTTTAGTCTAAGAGTCACTAACAAAAGGTTTTTGTTGACAACACCAATGGCAACTGAAGTTGTTGAAGAAAATCTATTGCAAAAGATTTTTGGTAGTGACTGAATTTGTATGAAATATCTCTTACCATATCAAGCAGTCACAAAAAGGCAAGGTTCAATGATAACTTTCATAAGTCACCACAAAAAAGATCACATTTTATGGCCAAAAAAAAATTTCTGTGACGACCACTAAAGGCCATATTTGATGGTTATAAAAAAAAATTTCTGTAACGACTTTAGATAGGCACCACCAAAGGTGAGATATGGTGGTTTGTCGCCACCGTAAGTTAGTCGCCACCAAATGTGATCTTTGGTGGCGACTAGAGGTGGCCAATGAAGGTCATATTTGATGGCCAAAAGAACCTTCTGTGACTATTTTTTTAAGTTGCCAGCATAGATGACCGTGAAACGTTTTTATAAAAAATTATAAATTTTTTTATAAAAAATTATAAATGTTTTTTCTCATTAATTATGATAAATATCATTTAAATAGAAAATATAATAATATTGTTATAATAAACTTGTTTCAAATACATAGTATTGTACAACAACCTTTATAACATATACACAACATAAGTCTTACAAAATCCAAATTTTAACATATACAAAATCAACAATTCATACATATCCAACTTTTCCTAGCTTCGGCTTTAATTTGCTGATGCTTGTAAGAACAATAACCATTTATGATTGTCCCTGTTAAAATTAATAACAAAGATCACATAACAACATTAAAGTAAAAAATAAAAACAAGAATACAACAATATGCAAATTAAATATGTGAAAATACATCGAAATAAAAACGTTATGTGATAAGTAATGTTTAAATGGACTTTATTGGTTTAATAATGCAGCAGTGACAAACAAAGATAGATAGTACTACTGAATAATATTAAACAATGTAAAATCATTTTTTTGTATATAATTAAGAACATGTAACTTGTAATCTTTTATCTAAATCAGTGCTCAATCTACCACTTGAACTAGTCTTAAATGGCATATTCATCTTAAACTAATGTCCTCTACTAAAGTCTTCACTAAACCCAATCATATAAGCCAAGTCTTAGCTGTTTTGGAATTTACTAATAATCTGCATTGAACCAAAAAAATATCATACACATAATAACCATACACATAGTTGCAAGGAAAAGTAGTAAGTAACATATGAGAATGAAATAATTACAAGTGCTTTTATTTACAAAACCAGTACTATTTATCTCTGTAAATTACAAAACTAGTACAAAAACAATAATGATTTAGCTAAAAAAGAATCAACAGTCCAATATATATAGTAAATTATTAACGTAACCAATTGAAATATTAATAAAAAGGTTCAAGAAAATACATGTTGCATTCTAGCCATTAAAGCAGCCAATTGTTGATTGATCTTAGAGTCTATCTCAATTCTAGCCATTAAAGCAGCCAATTGTTGATTGATCTTGGAGTCTATCTCAATTTGCATCCTTCTTTCCATCTCTTCACGTTCCTCCTATCTCTTTCTTTCTATCTCTTCCCACACTTCTTGTAACTTTTGATCTATATTTTCCTGCATTTGTCCACGTACACTCTCTAATGCAAAAGATACTCAAACATCAATATTAACCCAGCTTATGGTCCTTTTTCTTTGAGGTTTCACCCCATAATATGCCATGAACATACCCAGTCCTCTCACTAAGAACTTCCGCCAAAATTTCATCCCTAGTCAATTGAGACTCAGCTTTGACAAATTGTTGTTTAAGCACAAGGTCTTGGAGACAACCCTAAAATTAGAACACCAATTGCTTAGTGCAGAAGTAGGATGAATGCAACAAACATCTAGCAAAGGAAACTTGTTCTGAGACTTGGACTCAGTTGTATATATATTGGGTTTTAATTTGACTAAGTCTTTCATTTAGCAAATTAAAATTTAATTTGACAAAGTTTGTCATGAAGCATAATTGATTTTTTGTATTTTTTAAAGAGGAATTATATTGATTAATATTTTTAATCCTTAAATTTAATTCCCACAATACATTTTTTTATTAATTTTAATCGAAGTGTTCAACTTACTCTTCTTCTTCCTATATAAACAATCAAAGCAATGCAAACTTTAAAGCCCCCTTGTAATGAGGAAATATGCAACACATGTATTGGGAATGATATATATATATATATATATATATATAAGGGTGGATCGATCTCGCTCTAATCGAATTACTTGGAATTTAATAAATTTTTTAATACAAACTAGCTATTGAAAAGTAGGATGTTTAAACTCAACCTAGGACTAAAATAGAACATGAGGCATATGGCAGCAATGATATTTATTCGAAATAGCATAAAAATAGAAACTTAACAAACCATGTCGGAACATCGAAACAGTCACAACAAAAAAAGAGAAAACCATAACTAGATTTTTTCTACTTTTCATATGGATCAATTACTTTTAGCTAGAACCTAGCAATTTTTTTAATTCAAGATTGAGAATACTAAAGCATACAAACAAAGCAATGCCTTAGATGCAAAAGATATACCATAGTTAGAGACCATACACTAGATGAAAAAGACCTAAACTAATCAACAAGCAAACGTAAACAATTCACACTAATATTGATTACTCCTAAACTAATTGCTTTCTAATATAAGTTAGAGACTAGATTGGCTAAGGATAATGCATGCAACAACATGAAGACAACACTAAGAAGTGAGCATACAAGGCTTAAAATCAACATCAACACAGAAACTGTTTCCACGACTAGAATTGAACTCAAGATTAATTTGCAAACCTATAAAATAAGACAAAACAGAACCCACACCAACTTTTAAGAATCAAAATTGGAACAAAAAACTGAATACAAAATTCTGATATTGGCATGAGAACAGTTAAAAAAATATTCAGGTTCTAAAAGTAGAACACGTAGCACCACAAAGTCAAGATAATGTCAGGACCTAAACAAGCCAAAAGATAATGCATTTACACATATTGTTCAAATCATGTTTACCTGTAGCTTTAGATAATGAAAACAGCACAAGTACCCATACCAAAAAGGTAAATGATAGAGAGAACCAAGATCTCTAGTGGTCCACACAAATTGGTTAAGTTCAATTTAAAAAACATGTCAATTTTGTAAACAAGTTAATAAAATTGTGAAATATACATGAATTTCTTGAGACTTTGGATTTGACCACACCACTTCTCCTTCCTTTGTCTTTCAAGTGTGTTACATCTCGCACAAAACTTCTATAACACCATGAATTTTGCCCAGTCAAAGTGTACTTATATTATATGCCTATATGTCTAAATTGAAATTTTTGGACAACACGAGGCCCTCATTTTTTTGGGAAATAAATCAAGTCGAGGCATAATGAAATAAATCAAAGCAAAAGGAAATAAGAATGATTTTTGGAAAAAGATTAGCAATTTTACAAAATCCATGAAGACCCAGGTGCAATACAATTTTAAAGGGGGTTAATTTCTATATGATTCAATCTAAGAAGTAGAGATGTGGTCCAATGACAGCAACACATGTGTTCCTTTCCCTCTCACGTAAGATGAAATATTGAAATCCTTAGAGTACTCAACTAGCACATAATTCTTGACTATTTTCCTTCTTTCTTCTTGCTTCATCTTGTCTCTGTCATGATGTCGCTGCCATGGGAGTTCACTAGCGCTCAGGCCATTGGAGGGAAGGCTCACAGTGGTGATAAAGATTGATGGTGAGCGAAAAATCTGTAATCTTCTCGCCCTTGAAGTTCTTGCTCCTCTCTTTGCATGTATAAGCTTTTCCTAACTGAGAGAATGAAAAATTTCTTTTCTTTAAGCAGAATACTGGAAAACAAGGGAAAGAAATAACTGAATGAAGATTTGGCTAAGGAATTTGTAGAAAGAAGGAGATAAGAGTGGAAAGAGTAGCAGAACAGAGTATGGCCTTCGGGCAAGCTATAAATTTATGATCTTCAAGCTAAAATGGTTTCATTGACTGTGTGTGGATATGTTGTGGTGTGTATATGTTAGCTTGAGATTTGAATGAGGTGTAGGAAGAGATTTAAAGTCTAACTGTTACAATAAATGGAAGAATTTTCTACTATAAGAATGTTGATAAAAAGGAAACTCTAAATTGGTAACCATAAGGAAAAGCTAACAAATGAAGGGTTTTCTACAAATTTGTGATTGCTTTCAACTAAAGTTGGGATGAGAAATGTAATGTGTGGCTGTATACTTGATGGGTTTCTTGTTTGGGTTTGGTGAGCTACTGGACTAATGTCAATCGAGAGGTTGTGAAGGAGATAGAACAATATTTTCTGTCTTATATATGTGTTTATGATTTTATGCATTTTGGATGACTAAATAAATCCATTAAATCATGAAAATTTTATGAGGGACTTTTGAAATAGTAGAAATCTGATCTGGAAAGTTTCAAAGCCATTGGAAGTGGTTTGCTTGGTCAAAGAATTATAGAAATAGCCCTTTAATTAGATCAGAGATAAATATGAACAGTTTGAAAATCTGCCTATGTTTTAGTAGCTAAAGAGCTTGGTTTGCTCTAAAATTTTCATTGCACTTAGTTAAGATATCAATATTATGATATGCAAAATTTCATTGCTTTTGGCTATGGTTAGGCTAATCTGTAAAGCATAAAATAGTACCTATAGCAAAATTGGGTAGTTCTAGCATAGGGTCACTAATGAAACCATTAGAGGGGTTAAACGATGGATTTTTACGCTGAGAATTTTATCCTAGTATACCAACACATGATTGTGTATATATATATCAAGTTTCGTGAATTCTGGAGCTACAAATCAACACCAAAAATTTTGTAAAAGTTTGGCTTGGAAACTAGCCTAAAAAGAGAACAATAGTGGATGCATGGTGATCTAAGTTCTAAAATGGTGTTGTTTCCTTCTTGGCTTATTTTTAGGTCTCCTACAAGTCCTATGACACCTTTTTTTGGTTTAGATTGTGGGAACCTTGCTCAGATCCGAGGTGAAGGAAATTCTACTTTACCTTGTTTTTTTCCTTTCTAGTCTCTAATATAAATATGTTGTGCATAAACATTCAAGTGATGAGACTAGTATGAATATTGTAATACCCATGGTTTTTATTTTTCTTTTAAAGAGTATTTTTGTAATTGTTTGGTTTGGCATGTATGGGATTCCTGAAAATTTTTGAGCAATTATGTAAATTATGGAGTTTTGAATAACTTATTCAAGTGGTTCATGTGTAGAAATTTTAAGAAAAGAATGGAAATTTAATTAGCAACTAAGTTAAAATTTCTAGGTGATGATGAATAATGTTCTAGTATGTGTAGCCTTGAAATATTTTTCTAAGTATGGAAAAATTAGAATAGAATGGGACCTATTGGGGACTTTGAGAAACTTATGGGCCCCATACCCCCTTCTTACTTTCCTTTTCCATGTAATGATGTATGTGCTTCTTTCCCTAAACCCATCTCACCTCGTCCTCTCTAGCGTTGGCTGAAATGTGGAAGGGAAGGAGGAAACCTCCTTGGCTGACCATGTCCAAGGAAATACCAAGTAAGTTTTGTGTTTTCTTTTCCCTTCCCCCTCATCTCTCCTTTTTCTTCTTGCATATGAAACCCTAGATTGGGTAAGATTTCCTTGGAGCTGAAATAGGATGGTTTGGCAAGTTTTTGAGATGTAAATCTTCTGTATTTTTGAAGGGCCCTGCTGTCATAAAGGGATTGAGAGTTAAGGAAAAGATGATGCATGAATGAGGGAGGATTTAGCTAAAATCTTTCCTATGTTAACTTGTGTTGGTGTTTGGTTTGATTGGGAACTTTAGGGCTATTCTAATGTGACGCCCATCTATCAACTTCACCCTATATGAGCTCTTGAAGCTAGGAAACCCAGAAGGAGAAACTTGGAGTAATTTTTGGAGGATTTAGGCATGGGATTACAGGAACTCATAGCTGCTAAGCCATATAGACCTAGTGCCCTGGTTTGGGCAGTAGGATAAGAGTTGGTTGCTTGGCTCCTTGGGTACCATCATGGGCACCATCAGTTGCTCTATGTTCTATTATTGTGATTTTTGACCTTCCTTCATTATACCTTTGGTCCCTAGATGTTGGAGAGCTCTTGCACTATGATTAAAGCTTGCATGTTGGTTTGATTGGATGACTTATGGGAAGTTTGAATCAATTAAAGGTAAGGGATGCTTACTTCCATTTTTATGACTATGAATTTATATATGTGTTAAGAAAAGAAAACTTGGTTTGTTTCTCTAAGTGCTTTAAGGTGTATATACACATGGAAGGTATAATCCTTGGGATGTTTCATTTTGATTAATAACATTCCCTTAGTTGAAACTACAAATTGTGGTCATGTGAGAGGTGTCTATCATATTGTGTGTTTGTAATATTCCATGATGTCTTAACCTTGTAATTTGTGATGGATATAAAATGATAGTAATGCCAATTGAGGATGCTTTTAAACTGAACTCTAGTGGAAATGAAAGTTTTACATAGTGGAGTGTCCCTAGTAAATCCTTATGAATTAATTACCTTGTGGCTATACAACTACTACTTCGTGAATGTACAAAAGTGATATGTGTGAGAGTAAATTAAGTATGATCTAGGAATGGAGGACCTATGAGGAGAGTTAAGGTGAAAGGTGCATATTTTCATTCCTTGTTTGTTGCGTGCTATTTGTCTTATGTGTTACTTAGACCCCGCTTGCAAGGTGTAAGGTGACTTTTCATCATTTGCATTTACTTTTGCATTTTTAAGGTTTGAGTATGACAAATATTAATGATTCTAATACTCATGACTGAGAATCACCCTAAGGAGGAAATGAAATGCTTATTTGATAATTTGCATGTGTATGGAAATAATTACCACTCTCTTGGTTATATAATAAAAAGAAATTATTGTCTCTCTCTAGAGTGCTCAAGAAAAGAAAAGATATGTGATGGAATAATGGGTTGGATGGTACTCCAAGCCCAATCAATGAGGCTCTTGAAATAAATATGACTATGGTTCTAATTTCACCCTTGGTTTATTTTTGTGGAATAATCATTATGTTTGGAGCATATAAACCTTATAAGTGTAATTACAATGGTTGGTTTGGGACTTTGAATAATTAGATTATATGCATTTGGCATCCTAAAAGGGAGGATAAGCCTAAAATGGCTTAGGAAACTAGCCCAATAATTATATCTATGATGTGTATGATGAACCTTAGTGTTGGCTATCAAGTACAATGTTATTGTACTGAAATTCATGTTGGTGATGGTATGTATTCTTACTTTAAGTTCCAAGAGTTAAAGTTGTCATGATTTACTATGGCGTTGGATATACTCTGGGAATGCATGCTTGTGCTTATACATATGTTGTTTTATTTTGATAGTCTGTGTTGTATGTGGAATGTGTGAGTGATAACATGCTTTTTCTATTTATTTTAGTCCCTATTTTAGTCCTTTTTGTCTCTTTAATTTTGTCAATTCTCTAATTTTATTATGTTTTGGAATTTATTGGGTATAAACTATTTATGGATTGAATGTGTCTCAATTTTATATTTTCAGAACTTGAATTGTATAATGCTCAATTTAATTCCTACAAATTTTAATTTTGGAGAGAAAAGTGCTGACATGGACAAAGATGCTGATTTGGATGCTAATGTGGCACTTTTTAGGTGATGCAGATGCTGACTAGGTTGTGCTGGATGTGGGGCCCATTTGAACTCTTATTCAATGCCATGTAGTCAGAATTTATGGGCAGAAATATTAATTTTCGTAGGTCAGAAAAGCATGGCTGAAATATTAATTATGCACCTCAATTTTCCATGTTTTCTGCCATACTTTTCTACTGCTGTTCTGCTGCTGTTTGCCATGCTGTTCTGCTGCTGTTTGTTGTCTTTCTGCTGCTGTTTTACTGTCAAAGTGCTGCCACATCATGGAAGAAGCACCCAAGGAGGCATCTAGGGCAGAATATTCCTTTAGGCATGTGTTAGATCAGTTTTATATTTGCAAAACTGAAATTTATTGAGGAAGCTAAGTCATTTTTCTGATGGGAAGTCCTAGCACCATTTTTTTGCTTTCCTAGAGTAGTAGTGGCTGGGAGCAACACAGAGGCAACTCTCTAGCTGGTTTTGAGGGAGAGGAAGCCTTCCCACTTGGGAATGGCTCTCATTCTCCCATTTTCTTCCCTTTTCTTCCGTTTTTCTTCATAGTTTGTTAGTTTTCTGTTGTATTTTGCATATTTCTGTCATGTTTTTATTCTCTTCCATGTAATTTTCTGATGTTTAAAGATTGATGTAGTTTGGTTCTATGATGTTTTATTGCTGAACAATTTCGATTTTAATGCACTTTTGTTTAATGGAATGGATTTTACCGATTGTTCTTCCTCTTGAATGCTTGATTAACCTTCAATGAGTTTGGGATTTTGATGTCTATGCTAGATTTAGTTGAATATTGAGTTTAACCTTGTAATTTCCACCATAAATTAGATTATCTAGATATAGATAGTTTTATTTATGTGGCTTGAATAATTTTCTTGAGCTTCATAACTTAGTTGAATGGTTGATCTAAGATTTTAGTCAATTATTTTGGTTAAGTTAGATTGTAATTTCAAAGTTTTTTTGGATTCAATCATATTTTAGAAAATTGGCCAACATTGAATGGATTGTAATTTAATTGAATTGTTCTTCAATGATTCAAAGATTAATTTGTCTATGAATTAATCGGATTAGACCAACGAAATCAATCTCATTTTCTTGTGTAGTCGGTCATTTGATGAAATGGAAATTGTACTTTAATTCATTCGGACCAATGAGTATTTTCTTGGCCAAAGTTCTATTTTATTTATTGTCCTATGAAGCTTGTTATTTATACATGCATGCGATTGCTATGTATTTGTAATGAGTAGGACAAGAGATAACATGTCATGCGATTGCGGGGCATTGATGTGATTAGGACTTGATCGGATTATATTTGAGTTATAGATTAGTGAAGATCTTCCTAACTATAATTTTAATATAATTCAGTCTTAGAAAACTTTCTGAGAATTTTAGATTGAAGATTACATAATAGAATTAGCCAAGAATATTCAAAGGAAAGGATGATGATGTACAATTCCATGGAATTTGTGACCCGTTGCACATCTTTTGTCTGTTTTGTTTTGTGTTTAGTTATTTAAATTTCAGTTAATTATATTTTGTTGTTTCAATCATCACCCCCCCTTTTTGTGTAATTTCTACAATTTCCTTCATAAGTCTTAATAGCATTTCACTTGGCCTAATTGAATTTCATTTGATACCTCAATCTCTGTAGGACGATACTCTACTTATCACTTTATTACTTGTTGCGACCCAGTATACTTGCTGGAATATTTTATGTGCTATAAATTATACGCACCAGTGAGAAGCCTATTAGGCTAAATTGGTCTCAATGACCTAAAGTGCTGGAACGGTGCATTATTGAGTTGTTAATGGAATGGTATGACAATGAGTGGTAATATGGCTAAGCGACTCTATCCCTTGGGAATGCCACACTCAGGGATGTTTTCTTGTGAAGGAAAGGCGATGAACACCTTATAACCACCTTATGAAGGAAAGGCAATGACCATTTTATTGTGTATGTATGTGCTCTCATGTATATATTGTTGTAGAGAAAATTATTGAGATGGATGAATTTTGTGAAATCATAGATCATCTCGCTCTCATGTTATCATATTCTGATAAAAGAAAATGTTGCGTTGGGCTTATTGTTATTCTATTTTCTTATTAATATTGTTTTATATTATGCATCTTAGGTGAAATTTTCCAAAGAGGATTGTGTGCGTGGTTTGTGTAGAAAATTAGATTATGCCTTGTTTAGTGAGTTATAATTTTGTATATTGTTTATGCTATGGTTTAGGCATCTTTATCCAACCGAGTTGGTTGTGTAGTAAAGGATCAGGTTGATCTGGTTATAGTTATGTGTGGGATACTATTCAAGATCCTATTCCTGTGAGTGGTGCCCAAGTTACAACTTATGTTGGCATTGTTTTCTCTTATTGACTATCTTTTGTACTAGCCCCTTTTTTGGCTGTGTACCTGTATAGGTTCTTGCTTAATTGGTGAGTCTCCATGAAAGAAGTAGTGAGTCTCCGAGTCCACGACCTACCTTGACTTCAGGTTAATAGTAGTGTTTTCGAGTATGTACAGGTTGTTAAGTTGCTCTATAGTGAATAGAACTCTTAGGATATTTGTGATGTTGTGGAGAAATTATTAATGGGTTTAGTTCATCTTTCCTTTCATTAATTCATAATGCCGATTGTATTTGATTTGATTGATAACAACATAAAGGAAAGGGAAATTTTATCTTTTAAATTCTATAAATGAATCTTTTTATACTTTTTATATGCTAAACATGTGTGGTGTCAAGCTTGTAGTGGTGATATGGAATTTGCCGTTGTGCCCCTCATGTCACCGAATTCAGGGCCGTGACATATGAATGCTCTGTGATTGTAGTTAGATGTTCTAGGATACAAATATGTACATGTATGGAAATGTTCTATTCTTGCTTATGAGTGATTTCCTTATGATAGCAAACAATGCATGAGTCCATATTATTGGGTGGTACACACTGTGGTAGTATATTGCATTATGGCATTTGAATGTGCTGGATATATATATATATATATATATATATATACTTCCTTTGTTTGAATCAATGCATGTGAGTCCTTATTATTTGGTGGTAGATATTAGGTTAGCATATTGCATTGTGACATACGAGTGTGCTGGATATATATATATACTTCCTTTGTTTGAATACTATTTGTGTGCATTTGAGGTAATGGGAAAAAAAGTCATATAGCCTTCTTAATATCACTAAGGATGACCACAGTTGCGAGAGTTGGTGCAATATGGAAGAGTCCTGGAGTAATTATAAGAATGACGCATGACTACAACAAGTTTTGAATAAGTACAATGTGATGAGTTACTTAATGCGCATGAATAACTCTTTGTCATGTTGCATTTGAGGTCCTATTTTCATTATGTGAGGTGAAATTCCTTGTGTGCAAAAATGGTTACTGATGAGTTAAACTAATCACGAATGACTTAGTGGTAGCTCGAAGAGTTTTATAAGTTTATCGCACTATGACTAATGAACTTATGTGAAAAGCCTACTTGGCTCTTGATGTGAGGATACATACTAGTGATAATACGAAGGGTTGAGTAGCTCTATCGCACTATGACTAGTACTTATGTTGAGGAGGCAATATGGCCTCTCCACTGTGGTCAAAGGGAGAAAAGAATGAAAAGCCTGTGTGGCCTTCTCAGAACATAACCTATGCACATATGGTATTTACTGATAACTCAGGGAGAAGCCTGTGTGGTCCTCTCGATTATGTAAATTGAGAACACATGGAGAAGCCTGTGTGACCCACTCCGCTATAATTTTTGACATCATTACGAGAAGCTTATGTGACACTCCTATTTATACTCCATTAAGGTGAAATATAGTGTATGCTTATGAAGCAAGTCTCAATAAAATGATATGACTTTATATTATGGTCTCCTCTCTTTTAGACGGATGGTTTAATTTTATAGATGCTTGAATGCATTGTGTTATGAATTTTGGTATTGACAAGATGATAGTATTTATGTGTTTGGGTTCATATGGATCTTTTCTTATGAATGCTGAATGCTCTGAAGTATGATTTTGGTAGTTTCGTGTTCTACGGAATGTACACTGGTTATATGTGTCAGGCAGGTCCTTGGTGAAGGGTAGAACTAATCAAGACCCTATCCCCACAAGCTATTCACGGTTTGCTTTCCTTTCAATCATTAGTTTGATCCTCATTGAGTACTTTATACTCACTCTTTCTCTTTGTGCATGTTTACAGGTCTTCAGTGTAGCTAGTGAGTCTCCGTACGAGAAACAGCAGAGCCTCCATGTTCCTAACCCCTTTCTGGTGTCGAGTGGGTAAGAGTAGAAATAATGTAGTTGTAATAAGTTGGGTTAAGTCGCTCTATAGTAGAATAGGACACTCAGGATTGTAATGAATACAACTTGATGTTGATTTATTTTAGCTTTTGAAGCTTTGTTTCAAGATGTATAGAGGGAAAATATTATATATATATATATATATATATGTATCTCTTGTCTTATTTTAGCAATTGGTACTTTGATGGTTCTTTAGTATTGTTCTGGTTTAATGTTTTTGCATGGATTGGTAAGGCTTACGATGGTAGCGTGGGATCTACACCGTGTCGGTCACTACTTCATTTTGGGGAGCATGAGAATGTCAGGTGTTGCCCTTTCACTAGTGGTTGTGTCCTTCTACAAAGAAACTTACACTCATGATATCATAGATATATATTTTGTCATTTTTTGAAAAAATATATGTCTCCAGCATAAGCAGCAAAAATGAATCTCACAATTTAGAGTTTAGACAACAAGATAGATAAAAATCCATGGTACATTAATCCAATTTACATATAATAGTACACCGGTGCCTGTAAAGTGAAAACACATCAGTTTTTTATTACACAACATGACTCTTAGCAATCTCAATGAAATAACTGCTACTCATCACTTTTTTAGAGCAAACTTTCAATTACTAACAATACATTATGCCAGAGTCAATTTAGTTATGAGATCTTTAGTTTAGACAATATATAGCAAGATTTCTACTCTCTACTACAACCAAATTGTGAAGCTATATGACATTAATGGAATATTATGAAAAAAGATACACATTAATTAATGGAATAAGATTCAAGAGTTAGTCATTCCCATAAATTTGAGAGACCTGCTTTAGTAGCAATTGATTTATTCTCATAACATTGTCATATGGTTTATATATAATTGTTTTCTTTAGTCTATATTGAAGTTTTAACCATGCCTCAATTGCTCTGACTTTCAACTATCAGAGCTATATATATAGGATTTCAGTGCATAAGGGTAGTTATCATTTAAATTACTGGGGTTATAGAGTAACTTCTAAAAATATTGAAGCCAAGTTCTTGAGTAAATTAGGAATTCTAAATTAGCCAATCTAATAAGGTTTTGACCAAATACCTTAAAAGATTTCTTTGGGTTAAGTGCATCAATACTAAGATCACAAGGTTGTATTGGTTTCTTTTTTTTTTTCCTTATACTCCTGTCTTTATGCTTTTGTCACACTTAGTAAATATAAAAAGTTTTGAATTGTTTTTAGAGCAAAGACCATCCATTGTAAACCACATAACAGATAACAAAATTAGTTACTGATTAGTCAAACTTGTAACCTAATATGTTCAATGTCTCTAATAAAACTAACCAAAGTAAACCACATAACAGATAACAAAACCAGCCAAAGGAGAGAATTAAGAAGTAACAACAACATCAACAAAGCAATTAGTTTTTACCATGGATGCTTCTATTTCTGCAAATGACTTTAGGCCACATGAGTGCTTTGTTGTTTGTAGACTCCTATTGGTTTTGTTTCTTTCACTTCTAGTCTATCATATCAAATAGTCAATCATTTAAACTAAAAAAATTCACAAAACATTTATCAAAATATATTATGGGAAAAGTATATTCTATGTCCCTAACGTTTACACGTGCTTACATTCATGTCCCTGAACTTTTTTTTGGTCAAATATATCCCACATCTTTAAAAAGTTTTCAAGTATGCCATTTTTTGTAACTTCATTAACTCTGTTAATAAAAAACGCTGAATGGGCTTATGACTTGGCAATTTCAGCATCCATCTCAAATTCCACGTGGACTCCGACTTGTGAAATTCCCCAACTGCCCCTCTTACCTTTAAGCTTTAGATGGACCTGTATTAGGGTAGAAAACGTGAAAGAAGTTACTTGGAGTGCAAACGACGTCGTCTTCTCTCTTCCAAAGCGTTGTTGATTGCATGACCACTTCTCCACTGGTAGTGAGGGGGTCGAGGATGGCAGCGTAGGACTACAAGACTGGCAACGAGGTAATTTCCTTCTCTTATCTCTTTGTCCTTCTTCGTTTCTGCAAAGAAGATTTTGGCTAGCAATTTCTTTTGGATCCTAGCTTGAATTGGAGACCTAAGTTCACATATGTTGACAATAGATAGAATGAGTACCATTGTACGACCTAAATTGAAAATATTCTTGTGAAATGCAACTTTTTTATTAAAATGAAAACAAATTTCATAAGAAATAATGAACAAAGTAACTTAACTCTCATAGTGTTTGTTCTTTGTTATTGATTAGTTGTTGTAACAATTTTATTCTAAGACTGATGGCTGGTTCTTTGCTATTGTAATGGTTGTTCTAGCAATTCCAGTAAGTAATATGCTATTGTAATGGTTTTCTAATATTTTTCTTCAATATATTTAGAGGTTTTAAAACTTTATTTTTTTAGCTTGTGTATATACTGCTTGAATGGAACGTGCATGAAGCAATTTTGGGTATATATATAGTTTTTCAACAAAGAGACTTCAATATTGTTAAGGGCAATAATTACTTCATTAGCACATCGTGCAAGTTCAAGCAAGATAGGCCCTTTGATTCAACATCTATTGATTTTAATGTTAACCTCAGTCTTTATTTTCAATGTGGAATTTAGCACCAATGGCGTCCCAAGCTTCTAGTTATAATGGCAGGAGGGGAAGGTTGATATGTGATTACAGTGAATATGCTCAATTGGCTACTTCGCGCACACTAGAAAATTTGAGGAGAAGGTTTTAGGGATGCAAAAATTACGATGTATGATATGAAGGAAATTAAAAAATAAATTTGATTGCTTTTACTTGATGTTTATTGTACAAGTTTAACTATATTGATGTTAAATGTACAGGTTAAAGGAGGTTGTGATTTTTTCATGTGGTCAGATCCCCTAATTGAAGAGGATGCATTGGCCATGTATCGTCTTCGGAAAAAGATTAGGACGCTTGAAGATGAACTGAAGGAAGAAAAGAGAATGAAGATGTTGTTTATCTCACTTTTTATATTGTCTCTAATAATGAATGTATGCTTTTTAAAATGAATGAGTGAGGAGGAAGTCTTGTGTTGTAATATAAGACAAATGAGTTTATTTCCCCAATTATGTTTGCTGAAATGATATATTATGTATGATGTAATGATAAATTATGAATGATGAGGGAACATCTGATATTAACTAAGTAAATGGTGTAATTTTTGCAATGAAAGATTTTTGTATTTACAGCATTTTATTCTAGCCATTCAATTTACCTACCATGATTGAAATTGAATCATTCCATTTGACTCAAACATGGCCTTTATATTTTTTCTTTTTGAAGTAAGGAAAACAAGAAAGGTGAATCTTGAATCTTAAATTTAGTAAGTTAAAATTTGTTTGAGAAAACCATAATGTTACAAACCATATCAGTATACATGGAAAAAATAATGTCACAAAACACTCAAAGGATAGTAATATGAAGTTTCATAAATCTTTAAGGACATAAATGACACTTTTTTAAACTTCAAGGATATGTTAGACATTTAAAAGTAACTTAAAGGACATAATTGAAAATTTAAGAAACATAAAGGATATATTTAACAATTCCTGAAACATAAATGGCTTAGTAGTCTCACAATTTCCACTTATTCAAACCTGTCATCCTGTCATGAAATTTGATTTAAAACAATTTATAGACATGTAAACAGGGACAATTGGCTATATCTAACAGTTAGTATTCCTAAAATAATTCATCCATATTAACCAACAACATAAGTATACGTACAATGTATTCAAAAGCGGCCAGCAACATAGATACAAAATAATGGCTAACCTAATACAAAATAATGCTCAGAATAAAATAGATACATAACTACAAAATAATGGCCAACAACATAGACACAAAATAATGGCCATCAGTAAATACAAAATAATGGCCAGAAACAAAGCTACAAAATAATGGCTAAACAAGGTTCCCTAGTCTAACAGTCACGGGGCATTGTGCTTTTAATGTTGGCTTGCTGAACCACCTTTCACACTTGTTTTTTTATTCAGATTCCTTGTAGCCCTGGTCTTGTATCTAATTCTGGTGCTCGGTGAATCACTCTGCTATGGCTGTGAGGTTTACAAATATATATACAAAATAACTAAGTTATAATTTTGTCAACTTAAATAACCAAATGTTCATTTACAAATAAGTTATAAGTATACCTGTGGTTGAGTGTGGGATAGAGTTGATGGTTGTGAGGCAATTGGAGCTGTAGTTGAAGGATGAGCAGTTGAGGTAGCTGGCTGTGAGCTATGCCTCCTGACTGGATTTCATCAAGGTACTTGCTGCAGTATAATAATTACCAAGCAAGGGGTATAAGTGAACCATTGAACATAAAGTAAGACAGACTCTAAGAGGTAAAAGTCGTAATCACCACGAGTGGAATCTGAGGTGCCTGTGCCCGAGTGCTTAGACGTCTTATTGCCATTTTTTGCCTTTGTGGCCGTTGCAATTCAACAAGAGCAATTAAAGTGAGGTGTAATGCCATGATGGAATATTGCAAATAGTCATATACATTAAAAATTTATATAAAGAAGCTGGTACTAGCACAGAAGAAACAAATGGATGTGGTCCTGGTAATTTACAAGCCCTCCTATTATGTCTGATGATTCCATAATTGCCACATTATTGGGCACACCCCCTATGAGACATTCGTCCTATGTTCTGAGACTTTTCTTCAGGATCCTTTCTTCTTCTCTTCTTTAGACGTCCAATAGGCTTCCAATATGGAGGAGGGAGAACATCATCATATGGGGTAGATGGCCACATATTTGGACCATTAGTCGGGTGGACCATGTACTGGAAGTATGCCTGGTATTACTCCTTCCTGAAGTATGACGGGATAAAGTGTTCAGGACTCATCCCTATGTGGTTGATGCAACTAATGGTATGGGGACAAGGAATACCAATGGTTGTCCAGTGCCTAGATGTACAGTTCTTGGTGTCAAGGTCAACCACGAATTTTTCTAATAGACCTATAACCTCATACTTTTTTGCATCGGCCCACGTTGGCAACCACTTCCTGCTCTCTCTATAATTTACACCAAGCAATGCTTTAATTCTTGGAAGCACCACTCTATCAAGAAGTTTTTCAATGGCCTTCTTATTGTTGGCCCACCTTTCCATCACCCATAACCTGATCTCCTCTAACATTGACACAATAGGCCTCTCCCTAGCACTGAGAATGACAACATTAAAGCTTTCAAAAAAATTATTCAGGAGCATGTCACACTTCGGGTCTGCCCTAAAGAACGCCCTACTCTAGTGCCTCAAAGAAATTGCAATCAAATACAAATAGGCTTTCTCTTTAAAAGCCTTTATTTCAAGCATTGCATTCTCCCATGCTTAGGGATAAGTTGACAATGTGGCTTTCCATACTAGCGTTTTTAGTTGGGCTCTCGGAAACTTTTTTCTGAAATTGTTGTATAGATGACGTAGACAAAATCTCTGGTCTACTTCTGGTATCACCTTATCAAGTGCAATATCAAGTCCCTGTCATTAGGAACAAATAACATTATATTTTATGGTGGAGGATGAGTTTTATAAGAACAAAGAAAACATTAGCCAAGCACGAAAAGAAATAAGAGTACAGTAGCCATGCAGACCAGTAACCATGCAGAAAACATTAGCATGCACGAAAATAAATGATTGTGCGGTAGCAAAAAACAAGGACATTGGTGTAAAAATTTAAAAAACATAAAGGATATATATGCAAAATTTATGGAACTTAAAAGGATATAAATATAAACATTTCAGAAACATAAAGGATATATATATATATAAGTATTTCAGAAACATAAAGGATATATATATATATATATATATATATATATATGCAAAAGTTATGAAACTTAGAGGATATATATATAAACATTTTAGAAACTTAAGTAAGAAAGTAACCTTCTGTTAGTCTGAAATGAAAGTCATGAATCGACTATTGTGTATCCCAATGTCTTATGTAAATAGATCCGAGAACCAAGTCCAAGTCTCTATTGTCTCTGCCTCTACAACGGCCCAAGCAATTGGCAAAAGTTGGCTGTTAGGATCAATGCCAATTGCTGTCAATATTTGCCCTCTATATATTGTCTTTACAAAGCATCCACTAAGAGCAATTATGGGATGACACAGTAGAAAGCTCCTCCTATATGCATCTAAGCACGTGTACAACCTCCCAAACTTTGACAACATCGATGTGGGATTGCTACTAGCACTTGGCATGTCATTCTCAAATCTCGATGGTCTGTTTACTTGCATCTTCACTGTAGAGCCAGGGTTTGACCTTCTTAGCTCTTCAAAGTAGTCATGAAGGCTTAAAAACTGCTCTTTGAAAGAGCTACATACTACGTCTCTTGCATCCCTTCTGGCCCTGCTAGCTTTAGCCATTGTAATGCCCATGTTTTACTTTTTTCAGGCTTTTGTCACGATGTCGTTTAGCCTCAGTTTTGGGTGGTCTTTCAATTTCTTTTGTTTCTCTTCCCAAGCCACTTTGAGCTCATCAAGCGCATCTTAAATCATCTTGCACATGTATGCTGGTTCTCAATTGATGGCAACTGCCATGTATCCTCATTCGTTAATCTAGCAGCATATGCCTCCCAAGGATAATTACCCCTGCACCTCATCCTTGCTCTAACTAAGTCAAGTTTGGCGTAGTACAGATTCCTCCCTATATGTACAACATACATCATTACTGCTTCTTGGAAATCCTCCTGAGTCGGGTAAATTGTGCTGAGCTCCTACTTATACTCAGACATGTCCTTCAGAAGCTTATGAAGTAGGAACTTTGAATGTTCAGTAGGTTCTTCCTCATCTTCACTGTCGATGCTATGTAAGGACTCACTCTCATACGCCTCATCACCACTGAGGCCCCTTATGGTTGACGACGTCACTGTTGCTCTCACTGGATCACTGCTAGATGGTTGTGATGTATATGTGTGGACCTTGCTACTACTAGTCAGATGCAGCTCAGTCTGCTCTGCACCAAATAACCCACCAACAATATCTTCATCTTCATCTTCACCATCTGTTAATCTCACCTTTAGTGCACTATCCTCCTCAAACTCATCACCACTTACCTCACCATGGTCAATAATTATGGGTTGCTTGCCTACAAATTAAGAAAGAAAGAAATCTAACAATTATTTTACTTCATTCCCCTCCAACGTAATTTCAATATAATGTCTAATACTTTATTCCTTATCCTATTAGATTTAGCATATAAACAAAAATAAAAAAAGTCCTACCATATTCAAGTCAAAACTGAAAGGGATTTATTCAAGCTAAAACATTAGGTACATATACAATTTAAAATTGTAGAGTGCAAAACAAACAAATATTTATTCAAGTCAAAACTTATGGTAAACATACAATTTACAAGTTACATTTACAATCATAAAAAAGGTAATTGTATATCTAATATAAAAATTACAACAACAACATTATACCTGTGCTTTCCTTCCACTTTCCTTGTTAGGATGTGGGGAAGCATGTGTATATGACATTGACACTGGGTCTTGAGATGGGTTAACTCACAATGTCGGCCCCTCAGGCTTGTTAATGACATACAAATGTACTACACCCTCCTTATTTGCAATGTTCACCATTTCTAATACTTCATTATCATCTTTCAGCATCATTAACCCTTCCTTTATCGAATCTCCTGGAACGTTGTACCACGTTGACCCAACCTCAGCATATTCATAGTCTTCTTTAATTAAATCCAAGATCTTGAAATAACTCCATCTATCAGAGTCGCATGAGTTCCATGAGTCAACTTTACCCCCAATATATGCTCTTTCATTGAGCTTGCCATCGTGGTACACTTCCACAGTAAATATCTCCATCAGGAACTGAAATAAAAAACATCTAATAAAAAGACATAAATTAAGGTACACTTCAACAAAAAACCTTTAATTAAAAATACCAACAAATCTTTTACCAATCATAGCTTAATCTATTTTTTAATATGTTTTTCTATTAATTTCTTGGGCAAACTACTTTACATGTAAGATTCCACTTTGGGACCACATGGTACTGCAGGGAGGGGGATGACATTTATTATGCTTTGAAAATTCTTAAAGGCAAACTGTAACACTTTTTAGAAGCCAATCTCTCTCCATGAAAATTCTGAAGCAATTGTAGTGTGGTGCAGAGCATAATCTCAGTGAGATAAATGCAAGAGATCATTCCACCCTTATACTGGAGAATGGCGCAAAGGTAACCAGAAAACAAACACATTAACAGATCATTCCTAAATTCCATAAATTGTTTATTTCATAACAACCTTAGGAACATTCACAAAGAACACCAAGTACGAGAGTCAAAGAAATATGGCACAAAACCAAAATATGGGCTGTGAGGCAAAAAAAATAAGGCAACAATCAAGGGTAGGTCACAAATCAAAATTAGGGTAGCAAAATCCTTCAACATTCGAATTTAGGGCATAAATCTAAGGGGAATGAAATCAGAAATTTAATTTTTCAAAATTAGGACACGAATCATTTTTTGCATAAACAAAGAAGGAAAGGGAGAGGGAAGAAGAAAAATACCTCTATGGCAACACTGTCCTACTACGCCATCATCCTCATCGCCCTTGCTACCAGTGAAGAAGTCATTTGTTAGTCAACGCAGTTGCCGAAGATAAAATGACGTCGTTCTCACTGCTCAGGAGGATTTTTAGAAACTTTTCTAATCTAATTTGTCTCCATATCTCAAGCTTAAAGGGAGAGGGGTATTTGGGGAACTTCACAGGTTGAGGTCCACGTGGAATTTAAGGTGGATGAGGAAATTTGCCAAGTCACAAGCCCAGTTAGCATTTTCTGTTAACAGAGTTAACTGAGTTACAAAAAAGAGCATATTTGAAAACTTTTTAAAGCTGTGAGATATGTTTGACCAAAAAAAAAAGTTTAGGGACATGAATGTAAGCGTGTGTAAACGTTAGGGACATAGATATACTTTTCCCATATATTATTAATATGATACCTTGAAATTTTCATAACCAAAATATTTTATTAGCCATTGCGAATCTTCTTCACTAACATCTTTTGGCTAATTAGCTAGCCTTTCCTCATCAATTGCATAGTATTTATAGCTTGTGTGCGAGTTACCCAACTTTTAAAAATTTTTTGAAAGGTCATAATAACATAGCTTTGTAATTCCACTTCTTTTCAAGCATTAGAAGTTGTAAATTTCTTTTAAAACAATCATAGAAAATTATAATTGTTAGACATAATGCTATAACTACTCCAACAATTATAAGAATGAAATAACTTAGTTACACAATTATTACCTTCACCCTAAACCACATTGCTTCATTGTACTTTGTAGAAGCTTGTTTCCATTTGACATTGCATTCTTTAAATGAAATTGTCGTCCTCACCACTAGGCTACAATAATTAGCAAGTTCCCTTGGCCCAAGTCCGATAGCTCTATTAATTTAATCAGACATGTCAACCTCAATTTTATCTCCATGTTTCATCTTCATATCCACCTTAATGGATCTATGACATCCTCTACCGTTCTTATTTGTACTATAAGAAGTTAATATGAACAATTAAAAAACAAATTAAAGATTACCAAATTATATTGGATAAAAGTCTAAAATTTCATACACTTTGTTTAATAAGCATGTGACAAACTTGCATTACTAAGATTCAGCAAAGGTTGTGTTAATGTAACATTTGCAGTTTGTGCCTCTGTTTATGCTACTAGTTGAGCAATAACTTGTGTGGCATTGGTTGGGGTGGTTGAGGTTATGGTTCTAGATTAGATTGTAGGGATTGCAAACGCAAGCTTGATGATACTTCACCATCTTCTCATGTTCTTCTTGTCTAGTGTTACGTGCAATGCCTTTCTTACCAATTGGTCCATCACCTCTACCCCTTCTAAAGCCTGTCATGTTGCTAAAACATTATAAGTAAAGAGTAAGTAACAAGATTAATGTATATATAAGATGTAATTAAAATGTGTAAATAACATTGCTTATAAAATATAATCAAGTAACAACAATAAATATAAATGAAATACAAATATATTTGTTTACATCCTTACAATGATTATCAAGTGAATCTTCTTCACTTTCCTTAGTTATGGTCACATCTACTCTATTAGCATCAATGAAATTTGTATCTTCAACATTTTGTGCCTGCAAATGTTCACTTGCATGAGTAATGCTTTGCAGCTCATCATCATCCCTATTTAAGGCCACTGTGATTTCATTTTTGACTATGTTGCTATCTAATGCATTCAATTCAACCTCCATATATTGATATGCTTCATCTTGGTGGTTGACTAATAGTTATTACCTTCAACATCATTATCACCCTCTAAGGGCATGTTAAATAGGTCACGTAGATGTGTCTTCACCATGACAAAACAATCTTGATCAACAATATCAAGTTCATAGAAAACTTGTTCTACTTGAGATGCTAAGACAAATGGCTCATTCTTATTCAATGAATAATGAGTATTAATACTTGTGAATCCATACTTGTCATTTTTATATGCTTTTCCTAATTGAGCTACATCCCACCAATGACACTTGAAGAGATATACTTTGTTGTTCCCTACATAAGACAACTCATAAATATGCTCAATTATGCCATAATACCCCTTTTCAAAGTTTGAATCATCCCCTTTGACAAAAAAATCCACTATTCTGAGTTTTTTTCCTAAAAGCACGAGCTTTTCTATGAAATCTAAAACAGTTGACCATATATATGGGATATAAGTTTGCCACCCTATTAGGACCAATTGCTAAGCTAATAAAGCTCTTTGTTGACATAATGCAAGGACCTATATAAACAAATAATTTTTGTTACCAATTAAAATTTATATATAAACTGAAAAAGTGTATTAAGCCATGTAGGTATACACTTACATGTGCAAGAAACCAACTAGGAAACTCCTTAAAATGTTTCTCATCCACCATTGTCAAAGTTTGTGTTTCAATCTCTTTCTTATGCTTCCTACAATTAATAAGATAATTAGTTTAACATATATTAACTATAGCTCTTTGTGGAAATTTTGGGAATAATGTGAACTTACTCCAAGAATGGCCAAACCGTCTTCATAATTTTGAAGCACATACGTGCAAGCTTGATTAAACTCTTCATAGGATAAAGTGATGGACTCAGAATACCCTTTTGCTTGCCCAGTCTGTTTGAATATAGACATGTTACTACACTTCATAGGTCAATCATCATTCCAAGGAGGTATGTTAAACTTGTTTGGAATATTCTTTAAGTACCGTGAACAAAAAGTTAGGCTTTCTTTACTTTGACTTTCCCAAAAGTCACATTGCCCAACCTTTGTAATTGCCTAAGTGCTTCATTATCACTTAAAGGAATAGGTGCAACACCATTTTCTCTTTCCCATCAAACGACCTCCTATTTTTATATTGTAGATGATTGGTTGGTAAGAAACGGCAATGACCCATATAACACAATTTTTTCTCAAAGAAATAGAATGTGTGTCCTTGTGGTAGCAAGGACATGGAACCTTGCCTTCGATTGACCATCCTGAAAGGTTTTCATATGCAGGAAAATCATTAATTGTCCACAAGAGAGCTACATGCATCTTGAAATTTGATTTTGAGTAGGCATCATATGTCTCTACCACATCCTCCCATAATTCCCTTAATTCTTCAATCATTGGTTGTAAATAAATAGCTATGTCATCACTTGGACATTTAAGGCTAGGCATGAGAAGTGTCAACATAAAGTATGGTTTCTTCATGCAATTCCAAGGTGGCAAATTATATGGTACTAGAAAAATTGGCCAAATACTATGATTAGTGCTCATATTCCCATATGGTTGGAACCCGTCACTAGCTAGACCCAACCATACATTTCTAAGATCAATAGAGATTTTAGGATGTTGGTTATTAAAGGATTTCTAAGCTAGAGACTCTAAAGAATGTCTTAGCACACCGTCATCAATTCGTTCCTCCTTGTGCCACCTTATCTCTCACATGCATCTATCTTGGTATATTTTAAACCAGATAATCTTCTTGGCTTCATAGTAAGACCTCAATACCAATAACCCCTCAAAAAGAACTTCTTTGAAAAAACTCAACAAGGCATCCATAGATTTATTAATTCAATGATTGAGGCACTTCAAGTGTAGTAGTCTAACAATGAATGACAACTTTGATACTTTGTTACATCCTAGATAAAGATTTGTCTCAACATCTGACAATAATTCATAGAACTTTCTTGCATTAATTATTATTTTCAAAGCCATTATTCATTTCCTCTTCATTGACATATCCAAATGCATCGTGTACCATTTCTATAACTTCATCTTCCTTAACATTATCCTCTTCTTTTACTAGATCATTAAGGGGACTTTTAGATCTTATTGAACTTGCTCCATGTAAGTCCCACATTTGTTAACTATCCCAAAAACCATTCTTCAATAAGTCTACGCTTGCTTGAATTCTAAACTTGAGCCTTGTGCTCATACATCCTTTACAAGGACATCGAATTTCATTTTTTACCTCAAAAAGCTATCTATTCCTTTGATATATGTTGGATCTACTCTATTCTTAATCTTCAACCAACTTTTGTCCATCACTATCTGCTACAACTACATAGTTTATTCATAAAAGAAGCTATATGTTGGAAGCTTATACTAAAGCATACTTTTCATTAAAGCAACTAAGTAGTACAAAATGAGAATTGAAAAGGAAAAAAATAGCTATAAGTAATTTTGTAGTTCAAGGACCAAATTAAAACAAAAGAAAATTAATGGATTAAAGAAAAGTCAAGGAATTAAAGTAAAACAAAATGACATGATAAAGTAACTCAGAATGGCTACTAAAAGAAAATTGTGATTTTAAAGCTCAATTGCTTGAAATAGAGAAATAACATGATAAAAATCTTAATAAAGCTTACATTTGGAAGAGCATCTCATCTCATCATCAAACTAGAGTAAAACATGATTCTAAATAAATTTAATTTTTTAGCTTAATAATGATCTTAATAAAAATATATTTATGATATGACTATAGCCACCAAAGTGCAATATAAACACTATCAGAAAGTAGATGTCCAATTAGCAAAAGATAAAAAATCTCAAATCTGTTTCATATGTAAAAAGTGAGGACATATTAATAAAATCACAAGAAATAAGCAGGACAATGTTTGAAATATTTGAATTAAAAATTCATACTATGTTCCAATGGCAGTCTTAGAAATTTGATACAAGTAGAAGAATCAAGTAAAAAAGATTCCAATGGTAGTAGCAATGGAAATTTGACCACAAGATTACATATGTTAACAAGAGAAAACATTTTGCAAGTAGTGCACATGTAGGTACAAGCAACATAAAAGTAGACAATAATAATTAGCTATGTTAAACCACAATTTTTTTAGTCAAGAAATATATTAACCTTGAACTTGATGATCATTACTGTCAAACAAACATTGATTGAGAATTTAAGGATTAATTAAGATTGGGTAGGAACCAAACCACCCAACAATAAACTTCACATAACAATTGTAAAATGATACCATGGAGACTTAGTAGAAATAGAATTTGTCCTGTATATATGAGTATGATTTACTCAACTTAAAGTGACCAAGAAAATAGAAGAGAGAGAGAGAGAAAGAGAGAGCAAACTTCTTGTTGGATGTTATTATAAAATATTAAAATATATTAATTTCCTCCATTCAAGCTTCTTTATTTCATTTACATTAAGATTGATTTATTTTCTAAACGTTGGCACATTAAGAATGTATTAAAGTTGTTTTTGCTGAATGTTTGATCCATCTTAAATATATTAACCACACTTTCATGCATGTGACCAAGTCATTGTACTATAGAAAATACAAATGAAGTATAAATTTTTTTGCACAAAGTTGCAATCTCAGCAGAGATCAGATTTCCTGTGAGTTTTAAATAAGGTTTTATATACATAAATAAGATGTGTTGCCTTATTCTTGTATCTTGTTCTCAATCCTAATTGTGTTCCATTGTCTTTTTTCTTGTATTTTAATTTATCTTTCATTTTTATCTCTTGTTTAAGTATTTTTTTTAGTTGCATTCTTATTCTCCTTGTTTTGTTCTGAAACAAAATTAAAATATACTTCATTAAAAATTTCAAAATGGGAAGTCAAAAATAATTTGAACACTTTTTTGAAGCAGTAGCAAGAATTACAGGTTGTAGCAATGGAAATTTGACCACAAGATTACACTTTTTCTTGATTCTTCTGCTATTGCAGAAATTCATACTATGTTCCAATGGCAGTAGCAGAAATTCATATTATGTTCCATTGGAATCATTTTGACTTGATTCTTTTGGTAATGGCAATTGATTTAGACCAACCCTAACCACTAATTGAACAGGACATATTATGTTCTTTGAAATTTTTTATTTAATAATCCCATTGGTGGCCAGCCGAGCATGAAATCAAAGAAAAAATTGGGGAAGAAAGCAACACCAATAGTAAAAACCTCAAAGACCAAAGCAGAGCATAAAATCAAATAAAAAATTAGGGAATAAAGAAAAAAAAAGAGGAAAGAATGAAGTACTTGAGAAGGTCAAGCTGTGTGAGATGAAGAGACACTCAAGGCTGTGGTCCATAGCTAACGAAGAGACGAAGAGATGAAGAGAAGGAGGTGATTGGCGAAGACAGATGGTACTGGTCGAGAAGATAGACGTAGGTGGTCGGTGAAGAGAGACAGAGAAGATAGAGAGACGGTAAAGATAGAGATGATATGTGACTAATGAGAGTAGAGAGACGGTGAAGAGAATAGAGATGGAGAAGAGACTGTGTGACTAATAAGGAGGCGTGAAGTGAAAAAAGATAAAGGCGGGAAGAATTATCAAGCTAATGTTATTATTAAATAATTTTAGAAAGAAGATAAAGATAACATGTTAGATTAGTGGCAAGCCTTTGCTTTTCTATTTGATAGGGTGTGAGTTCGAATCCCACGTTTTAGAATTGTCAAATTATTAATAAACCTATCCTATTCAAAAAAACTATTTCATTAAATAGATAAACTACATTGGTTGAACTAATGGCAAAGGAAGCTTCCACTAATCATTAAGACAGAGGTTTGAATCCTAGTCTTTGAAAAACTCATTTTTATTAATTTTTTTTATGGTTGCCAGACTTATGATGGCAATCACAAGTCACCACAGAACACCAAAATTGTCGTATTTTTTAACAAAAATTTATGGTTGCCAATTTTTTTTTTAAAAATATTTTGGTGGCAATATCACAGTTGCCATGGAAGACCTTTCAGTAGCAACTTAAATCACTCGCCACTAAAAGGTCTTTAGTAGTAACTTAAATCAGTCACCACTGAAAGGTCTTCAACGGTGACATAAATAAGTCACCATTGAAAGATGGCATATAATGATTTATACCTTGTAATTCAGCAACGACAACCCTAGAGTCACCACTAAAAGTGGCACTTTCAATGGCGAAAATGGTAGTTGCCGCCAAAAGTTAGATATTCAATGGTAACAATAAAAGTCGTCACTGAAAGTGGACTTTTAGTGGCAAAATATTTAGTCTCCACCAAAAATTTGCCACCTAAAGTGTAATTTCTTGTAGGGTTTGTCGGCACAATCTCATAACTAAAGTGCTTTTATTCCCAAATGATATATTATTGACAATGTCCTAGTTGTATATGAGATTTTACACTCCTTGAAAAATAGAAAAATAAGAAGAAGAAAAGAATAGTGCAATAGCTCTTAAGCTCGATATGAATAAAGCGAATGGAACTTTATTAAAGCCATTATGGGGAAGTTGGGGTTCCATATTCTGATTGGCTTAGAATGATCATGGTGTGCATCAAATTGATCAATATACTTTAACATTTTTCTGAATGAGTGTGATAACGAGACTATTTAGTCCGGAAGAGGGTTAAGGCAAGGGATCTCCTTTCATTAAGCTCAACCAAACTCATTTTCTATTTTCATTAAAAATGGAAACAGGAAATGCCCAAACCAAATAGGCCCCTAGTATTTCTCACCTTCCATTTGCTATTAATAGTCTTATGTTCATGAAAGCTTATGACTTTAATTATAGGAACTTAAAAAAGATCATCACTCTTTATGAACAAGTATCATGCCAAAAAATCAATTACATGAAATCAGCAATCTTCTTTAACCTTAATTACACTATGGCCATAAGGAAAAGTGTAACGACCGGGTAACCTTTCCAGATTGACAACTATCCCTACAAGCCAACACGGCTCTTTAAAGCATGCTTTGTCCTCACTTGCATGTTCAATGGGAAAACTTTCCAGGGGGTCACCTATCCTTGAATTACCCTAAGTTAAGCATGCTTAACTGTAGAGTACTTATGAAATAGGCTCCTAAAAACAAAAGGTGCACCTTGTTGGTATAGGTAGTACCTATCAAATTTTTTAAACCTCTCCTCAACTGTAAAGTCTTGGAATCCCTTAATTGTACAGTCTCATTATACCTCTAGTTTTAATGTAGAGTTAGTTCATTCATGTGTCTCTTTGCTTAGAAGCCTGCCAGAAGTTGCTCCTTGTCATGCTTCTTTCCTGTAGTGGTGATCACTCCCTACCCTCGTCAGCCCCAGGCATCACATGCCTACTAGCTTCTGCTTGGTTTGTCCCTGAACCACACAATACGAGGAGAGGTCTGACTGTGATACCTCTTGTAACAACAGGGGTGCTTTTCTAAATTAACAACTACCCCTACAAGCCAACACGAGTCCTTACAGTGTGCTTCATCTTCACTCGTATGCTTCTTGAGAAAACTTCCTATAGGGTCACGCATCCTAGAATTTCCCTATATTAAGTAAGCTTAACTATAGAGTACTTATGAAATTAACTCCCGAAAAGGAAGGTGCACCTTATTGGTATAGGTAGTACCTATCAAATCTTTTTAAGCTTTCCTAAATTGTACAGTCTTATACTTGCACAGTCTCAAAATCCATTAACTATATAATTCTATAACTTGTACAATCTCAGGATACCTCTCATTCTGATGTGGAATTAGTTCATTCATATGTCCCTTCGCCTAGAAGCCTACCAAGAGTCATTCTTTGTTTGTGCTTATTCTCTTCATCGATAATCACTCCCCATCCTCGTCAGCCCCAGGTGTCACAAAAGTATCATGAACACACTTAACATAAACATTCTTGCTTTTAATGACAAGTATTTGGGTCTTTTCAAGAAGCAAGAATGATTCTTTTAAAACTATCAAAGAAAGGGTGAGGAACAAAGCCCAAGGGTGAAAGGAGAAGCTTTTATCAAAGGCAGAAATGAAATATTAATTAAAGTTGTTGCTCAATCCTCCCCTCTCATTCTATGAGCTTTTTTCTTTTTCCTAACTCTTTTTGCTATGATCTATGTCAACTTAGTGCTAAATTTTGGTGGGGTTCTGGCTTTAATTCCAAAAAAAATCCATTGGATCAATTGGGAAAATTTAACTCTTCTAAAAAAAGAAATGGGTGTATTGATCTTAGAGATTTAAAATTATTTAATATCTCTCTTAGCAATATAGGGTTGGTGTATTTTAAATGAAGAAGATAGCTTTTTACAAATGCTTTCCTAATACTTCATTTTCTAGTGTAGATTTAGGTCATAGTCCTTCATTGTGACACCCTTGATACGTGACTCTTTTTTTGAGTTTGTCTCCAACCAGTCGACTACCAGATCTCTAATGGTTAATTGGGTGCTCCTGGATATTGGTTTGTTTTTGTCAAAGGAATATTGGTCAACTAGTTGGGCCTAGGCGAATGACTAGTTTGTCTCATGAAGTAATTGGTTGTTTGTCAAGAGGAACCGATTGACTAGCAGAGGGCTGACAGTCGACTAGTTCCTCTTAAGTAGAAATCTCTAGGGTAGTAGAGAGCTACTGGTTAACTATGAGTAGATAACTAGTCAACCATTAGTCTGATAGAAGGTTTAAAAGAGGGGATATTTTAAGGAGTTTTTCTAATTTTGCCCTTGGATATTTTACTTTTTTGAAAATTCTAGAGTTAGGGGCAAAAGAGTCATTTTATACCTAAAGCCTTATATATCATTCCTTATTTTTTCTCCTTCACTGTAACATCTTGATCTAAAATATTACTAGCCCTGTATGGTCCGATCCACAACCTCAGGCCAATACACCCAAAACAATAAAACTCATAACTTTATGTTAATCCACAAAATAAACATCATCAAGGAGAGAGCTGTAGTACTCATGATTTTTTTTATACTACCCTAGTTGCTATGTTTGCTTTCCTTGTGTTAGAGAGGATTTCATATGGGTAAATTCTTTTTATTATTCTTAAAATAGTCATGGGCCCATAGGAAGCTTGTGTGAACACTGACTTTCGTGTTAAATTACATTATGTGTTGTTTTATACTTGAAATATGCCCAAGTGCTGTGTGGAAATAATGTCAAATATTTGCGTGGAAACCTTTGTGTGAGGACTTATGTGAAAAGGAAAATAAAATGTGGGTTTACAATGGTGACTATAAGCTGAGTTAACTGTACAATTTTCTTGCTAGTATTAATATACAAATTTTAATTTAATCAAAGGCATCATGGGTTATTTTGGAGCTAAATGTGTGGGAATGCAAGTGGAAGGGCAAAGTGGGAATAAACCCAATTGTTTTAAATACCTAAAATTCCCTTCAATCCTAAGGCACTCTCATTTTCTTTTGTGTGTGTGTGAGCCATGTGTCCCTTCCTCTTTTGGCTTCCTCATGCTTCATCTACTCAATTTCTTGAAGGATTTAGCTGGAAGCTTGAGTGGAAGACATCATTTGGGCTTAGAAGGATCAAGAATTAAGGTGAGTTCCATGGAGGAACCCTTCTTCTTCATTTTTCTTTCTCATTTATAGAGGTATCAAAACCCTATGTTTAAAATTGATGAAAACTAGGCTTTCTTGGTAGTTTTGTGACTCTAATCTATCATCATGAGTATAGGAATGTGTTTGGAACTAAATATGTGATCAGTATAGTTTTATCATGATTTAATTTGGGTGATTTATGGGAAAAATGAATTATGTGCTGTCACGAAGGATAGTAAAGAGGAATTTCATGTTTTTCAAAACCTAATAGTGACTTTGAGTTTGGGAAGTGTTTGGGAATGTTTTAAATGGATTAGGAATTTGGGATTTGACCCATGAAAGCTTTGGGATGAAAGGGGCTTGTTTGAGATGGTTTTAGGATAAAATCCCACACTTTCAACTAACCACTATAGTGGTAGCTTGGTACAGTGGTTGGTGCTGCAGCAATAGCACACAAAATACATGTTTTTTAGACCTTGTTGAGAGTTGCAGCGATGGATAGGTCGTTGCAGTAGTAGGTTGGCTTTTCTTCTTCACATTTTGATTGTTTCCTTTTTCCTTTTCTTGTATGGAATGAGTAAGAATGACCTCTCAAGGATCTAAACTTTCTTTGCACACTTCAAAGGAAGGATTCAAGAAAGATTTGGGTCGTTAACCAAAGGTGAGGGATAAAACACCACTTTTAACTTGATTGTATGATTTTACCATTTCTGAAGATATTAAATATCTTTTGGCATAGGATAAAAGAATATGTGGACTAATGAATAATCTAGTGATTAGAAAATATTATGGTAAAAACTTTAAAATATGGGACTAACCCTACTGTTACTTTGTCATGCGCATAGCGGCTTTATATGGCCGGTTCGAAATTAGAAAGCTAACCTTGGCATGGTAAGATCGTATTGAGAATGATCTTATGCATTATCAAATAGTGATGAGTTTCCCTTGCTTGTGAAATTTATGTGTCATGCTGGGGAGTGTTAAAGAATTATTTTGTATTCTTTGAATTGGGAATTATTTCTTGTGATTGGATTATGTTAGGAAAATGTTATGTGTAGGACCTACTCCTTACTTGAGCATGAATTGCGTGTATTGTGAACTTAATGGGAGCTTGTGTGGCTCTACTAAGCATATTATATGGGTGACCCCAATTGCTGGAAGTGATGCATTGTGGGAAGAGCCCTAGGATAATTGTTGAAAATAGTTATGTGATCCACTTTACATTTGACAATATGTGATGTATAGTGAATTACATGTTGGGATGAACATTTTAATAATCGTATGGCCTACGGGTGATATTCTTGTGGTTCATAAGTTGTAATT
Source organism: Biancaea sappan (assembly GCA_037074585.1). Classification (NCBI taxonomy): domain Eukaryota; kingdom Viridiplantae; phylum Streptophyta; class Magnoliopsida; order Fabales; family Fabaceae; genus Biancaea; species Biancaea sappan. Next base: position 72,181,961 of record CM073492.1, on the reverse strand, counting down.
CTTTCTTGTACTGGCATTACATATTGTTGTAGATGTGGCTCTCATATTGTTGTAGATGTGGCTCTCTTGATAAAGATGGATTAGTGGTAGTACGAAGAGTTGTGTAGCCCTCTCGCATTATAACTAAGGATATTATGGGATACCTGTGTGGTTTTCCCTAAGATGATTAATGATGATATTATGGGAGACCTATGTGGTTATCCTAGAGATGATTAATGATGATATTATGGGAAGCCTGTGTGGCCTTCCTAATGAAGAATAATGAGGACCTCATGAGATAGCCTATATGGCCCAATGTGAACCCTTATGTTGGGTTATGAGGAGGCTTTTGTGGCCCAATGTGAACCTTTGTGTAGGGTATGTGATGGCCTATGTTGTCTAGTATGACACCCTCGTATAGGAAAATAAGGAAATCAGTGCAATCCAATATGGAATACCCTATAAGGATTTGTGTGATGGGTTGTGGTTCATAATATATATGCATTATATGTCTTTGATGAAATTATCTACAATTATGGGATTTCTTTTATCCATTTTATATAGTCGTATTATTTTAGCATCCTAACCTATGTTGGTTTTGTAATGTTTATGTGTTAGACGGGTTTATTGTGGATGATAGGACTCTTCCTAAGGTCCTATCCTTATAGACAATACACGATTTGTATTTTACTTATGATTAAATTTATATCTCACTAAGTATCTTTATACTCACTCTCTCTTTGTGTACCCTTGTAGGTCTTTGTGTATCTAGAGAGTCTCCATATGAAAAGTAGCGAAGCCTCTGAGTCTTCAACCCTTTCAGCCTCGGGTTGTGGAATTATTATGGGAATAATGTTGAGATGAGTCACTCTATAGTGGAATAGAACACCTAGGATTATTGTGGATGTTGTGTGACAGTGATATTGATTTATTGCTCTCTTGTAATTATGGATTGATTATTTGAAAACTTATATATATACGTTATCTTTCATTGCGTTTTCCTTGATGATAATTCTTTGGGATTGCCTTGGTCTATGAGAATGGTTAAGTTTGTTTAGGCCTACAGTGGTGATGGGGGTTTCACCCTGTATCGATCACAAGTTCGTTTGGGGGTCGTGACAAGAACATAGCATATGTGTGTGTATGTGTGTATGTGTGTGTGTGTGTATATGTGTATCAACTAAAGTCATACATCATGTCCTTTATAGAGATTCAACAATCCATTCATACATCAACTATTATCCCAAGCAAACAGTAGTACTAAACACAAGTCATAGGATTATGCCCTATAGTTTACAAAGCTTCGTGACTTTGTCTAGAGTGTTTACAAAATACATGATCCCAAAACATGGTTCACAAGATAATACCAACCCAAGGAGTGATTTGGGCTTTCACCAGACTACATGGCTCTAATGATTCTCTACTGAAGGTACACTTGGCTCAGGGTTACTATTTGAGAAAAAAATAAAGAGAGAAAAACATGAGCTACGAGCTTAGTGAGTAGCTAAACCAAAACAACAAAGAGATAAGTAAAATCATTGAACTATAATTTAAGATGAGTAATATACAAATCATACACTTGCTTTGTAAAACTTAAAACATCAATTCTGAAAGTGGTAGAAAGAAAACAATCACTTTCAAATTCAATTGACTCCATAGATATCTCTCTATAACCCTTATCTCTCTAAGTATCCTCTTTATTCCTCCACTCTCCAAGAGTCTACACCACAAGGCCTATAGACTAATCACTCCATATATGACCCTTATCTCTCTATAGATATGCCCTTTATAGATCCCTGAATCAAGTAGGTCTTTATAAAAAATATCTTAAGTAAAACCATAGGTACTCATTAATCCTTGAGAAAAATTTGACTGCCTTCCAAGTTCTTTCTTATAACAGATAAAGACTCAATGTTTCAAGAGATTAGAAATAGATAAAATAAACATTGTCTTTAAACATATCCAATGAAACTTTCTTAGGATAAAGTCATTTAAAAATGTAAGATGTAAACCAAATAGTTTGTATAACTTACATTTCAAACAATTTAATTTGTTCAAGTCTAGCTACTCACCTGGGACTTGACCAAGATTCTACCCTACATAGTTGATTACCCTTGCTTTCTTAGTAAACTTAGCTCATAAATAAGCCTCTCAACCATCCAAACATAGATAGGAAAAGAGGAAGAAGAAAGTATTAGAAAAATCTAAAAATTCCACATGGTCAAATGTTGCAGTGGTGAAAGCCCGTAGTAGCTTACCCTCTCAAGTTGGCGCCATTGCAACAGCTATAACTGCTAACCAGTTGGTCTTTGCCTAGGACTACTACAACAACAACTTGAGCCACAATAGTGGTGGACCAACCTACAATTCTATTAAAGGCCATTATAGCGTCTGTCATATTGGTGCATCAGAAATCTCTACCCTGTTTTGCATTTTTCTTAAATAATACAGCAATAAACAAGTTTTAAACACCTCAATCTAATGCAATCCATTTTCCTTGTTATAAAAATGGTGTTTAAGTGTTTAACAACCCAATTTCATCATTTATCGAGCTCACACTTCCTCATTTAGCAACAAGAATTCAAAATATACAAGCAATCACGACTTTGTTTCCATAAATTTTACAACAACTCTCCTTCTTAGTTTTTAGCTAACAATTGGACTAAAGAAACTTTCAAAATTCACTTAATTTACCAAATTTTTTCTATACATCAAGCACCTCAAGATTCTTGAACCAAATCTATCCCTTTCTCCAAAACTCAAACAAAAACCAAGAAAGAAAAGGGGTTCACATCCTTACCTATCAAAAGTAACCAATATTCTCAACTTCACTCTTGATTGTCTCTCCTCTTTACACCAAAAATCTCCATCTATAGCCTAAATGTTTCAAATTGCTAGAAGAACTTTTCTTAGTAACTGAAATTATACCCACATCCATAAAGAACAATGAAGTTAGGCAAAAGAGAAATTTAATTATCCTTGCCTAACCTTTAGTTGTTGGAATGTATGCCCTAAAGGCAATCATATGATATTGTACAATTGTTTGTTATCAATTAAATATTTAGCATTCTACCTATATTTATATTACAAAAGATGTATTGTCCTTAGACTTAGGAGTAAAGGAAGATGATAGGTGATATGATCATTTCAAGGGACCTTACCTTCGTTATGATCCCCAAGTCTAGAATGGTTCCTAACAAAGTGATCAATTAGAACTGAGACAACTTTGATCCATTGAGGATAGCACATGGCTACGCCCCTCATATAGATGAGAATGGCATATCCTTATGACACTAGTGTAGGTGACACTAAGGGTAGTATGCGGGTGCTCATAGCAAGTATGAGTTAATCGGCCCATACAAGATTGACTGGTGGAGTTCTTTAGTAATATGTCAATAGTCTGTCTTGGTTGAATGCTGTATAACCTCCTTTGACCTTAAATGACCATTGATGCCTTATGTATATTGGCATCATGCTTTGACCCTAGTAAGCTATAGGCCCACTAAGTCCCAAGCCAAGGCTAGATGTTAGATATGGTGTTTCAAGTATGAAGACATATGAGTGCATTGTCAGGGATCCATTACTCTCAGTGAAGGAATGTGTTACTCTAGATGGTAAGGACAAAACTAGATAAGTTTGTGGCCACAACATGAGAAAGAGCACAGATGGGATTTTTGGTTTCCTCATTGGATGAGTCTTGGTCCTATAAAACATGCATGTCATGGACCTAAGGGTTTGACATGTATCTATGCTTGACTAGGTCCATGGGCTTGTTTGGTATACAGTAGAGGAAAGGAAAGGAAAGGAAAATAAAAATGGAAAGGAAAGGAGAAAGGAAAAGGGAAAGGTAAAAAGGAAAAAAAAGTGTTTGGTGTAAGATGGAAAAAAATATAGGAAAACATGTTTACTGTGTTGGGAATATATTTTTTTAAGATAGAAGAAAAGAAAGTGTTTTAGTGAAATGACTATATTACCCCTGAATAATTTGACTAGTTTTGATTTTAAAAAAAAAGACCCTATATCTCCACAGAACCTGTGAACCCTCCATTGCTTGGACAGAGACAGCCAGTCGACGTCGGTTTGAACCCTAGATGCCTCTCCTTCAACACTGATAATCAGACTGCCTTGATAGTGTTAGCCCCTTCAGTAGAAAGATTCGCTAATTTTTAGCAACACTGGCGTTGTCAAGTTTGTGTTCAAATTTCCAATGTAAGCTTGCTTTTGAATTTCTAGTATATAAGGCCACTGTCATGGTGTTGTCAGTTCTGAGGAAGAAAGAAAGGTAATGAAGTACTTTTGCCCATCTCACAGTTTTCAAATTTCCATTCTCCATCTCACTTTAATCTTAACTGCTTGTTCTGATTCTTTCTTGGGTATCATTGTCTCTTTTCCTCTATCTTTAGTTTTTTGTTCTAGGGCCTTAGCATGACTTAAGCATAAGCTTCAAAAAAACAAAAATTTATCTGCATATTTTGGAAGAAGAAGTACTATTGGCCATCAGAAATTTTTTTTAATCTAAATTTTGTTTCTTGAACTTCTCATATATTTCAATAGGTTAATTACTTCACTTTGATTTGTCAAGTATGTATGATTTGTCAAATAGTGGAGCTGTGAAACTCCTCGAACACAGACAAGCATGCCTGAACTGATTTTTTCGTGTAGAGCTTCCAAGGGTAGGAGATGTAATTGTACAGTGAATAGATGAAGGCAATTCCAAAATGTACAGTCCTTTTCCCTTTTTACAGGTGCTTTTCCATGTATGCTCATTGGGGAAACATAACATGTGGAATCCGTATTTCCATTTTTCAGATATCCATTGTGCCAATTGCATACCAATCAAGGGAACAAATGTACAAGATGAGAATTCTTCAATCCATTCCCTGTATTTGGGCCTACCAAACATACTGAGTCCATGTAGTAGCATCACATAATGGAAAGATAAGCTATACATACATCTAACTAGGTTCAAAGGATTTATGGACAAATTCACCTTATGCTAAGGGTCATGATATATTGCCAGATGTCACTCATGATCTTTAAGCTTATGAATCAAATGATTCAAGAATTAGAAGGAGTTCTAATTAAACTAAAATAAAAAAAAAGTTATGATTATGTAATAGTTACAATCTACTACTAACATAAGTTGGATCTAAGGGGTCACACACAACAAGGAAGCCATTAGGAGTATATAGAGGCCAAATGATAGTAGGCCTAGGCACCACCAACCACCAAGCCTATTAAATATGTGAGGCGCCTCTATATAAGGACTAATGAAGAGAGGAGGCTAGCGCCATAATCTCTCCTCACTCACTTTCACACCACTCTCTCTCCAGCGTGCACTTGGGTGTCCTTGAGGAATTCTCTCATCTCTTCTTTTGGTCTTGCCTTAGTGTGGATACACTTAGAGACAAGACACTTGTGTTGTTTCCGCTAGTCTTTTGAGTCCTTTTAGGTTCAAGACTTACAAGGAAGTTATTTTTCTTGTGAAATTCTCCACCTTATTCTTAATCAACGTCCACCACCACATCATCCACCATATTTAGCTCTGTTTAAAAAGATCGTGACCCGCGATCAAGACCGTGACCGTCTATAAATGTGCAGTCTTGAGTTCAGAAATTTAGACCTATTTAAAAAAGGGTTTAAACGGTCAAGACCGTTTAAGCCCGCGGGCTAAACGGTCTAGACCGCGGGCTTCGTGGGCATACCGCGTTCTTTTTTTTTATTTTATTAATTTTATAAAAAAATCCTATTTAGTATAAATAATTATATTTTATCACATTTTTATATTTTATAACCTTATATTCAATAAATATAATATTGGATATAAAAACTCTTGTAATTTTTTGAAAATAAATATAAAATTTTCAAAATTAAGTATAATATAGTTAATTTTGAAAGAAAATATAAAAAATTAAACTGATTGGTTATTTCAAAATATTAAAAAAGTAATGTTTTACTTGTATAAATATTATTTTACTAAACAATTATTGAATTTTTACTTAAAAATTAAAAAATATATTATTTGAATATTATTTTATTTTATTTTTTTAAAAAAATGATAGACCGCGGTCAGTCCGTTTAGGTCCGTGGTTTTACGCGGGCTGTCTTAGTCTTCCTATATGAAGACTATTTATAAACGGATCAAACCATGACTAGCCTGTTTAAGTCAAGACCGTTTCGGGCTAGCCCGTGATCGGCCCAGACCGCCCGTTTCCCACTATTAACCATATTGGATGTGTTTTGGTGGTTCCTGGGGTTGTTCCACTAATTGGAATTCAAATCCAATCAACTTCCACTGATCTTTTGCTTCGTGATGGTGATTAGTGACCATTACTTCTTGGCTTGGACATGTCTTGAAGCTGTTCTTAAAGGTTTGAAGGTGTCTACAACCAAGTAAGTTGTTTCCAAACCCTTCTATAGAATTTTCATGGAAAATAAAGTCGATTCTATCGGTTATTTTTGTGGAATTAGGGCTTTTCTTTGCTTTCATCATTAAAGAATTGTTCTTGATGACTTGTATGGCCTAAAGCCCTAGTTTCTTTCATTAGTCACATGGAGATCTCTATGTGCATCACTCGAATCAATTTTTCAGCAACGACTTTTCTTCAGCTAGCAAGGAAGGCGAAGAACAAACAAGAGAGATAGCTAATATCATGACCCAAACCCAGTATCGTGACCGACACAGAAAGTGTGTTTTCAACATTGCTGTGAGCCTAAATTATATCGCAGGATCTTAAGTGGTGGCCTATATGATTATAAAGAACACTAAAGAAATATAATAAAATAAACTACCTTACCCCGAACAATGGGAGGTATCCTCAATCCACGAGCCCTCAACACAACCGCTCCTGTATACCTGCAATTGTGAGGGGATGAGTTTAAACTACGGACTCACCACTATTAGCCATACATTACATAGATATACAGAATATATCTATATATATATATAATCCAAATCAGGAATTTATCCAGCATGACACCAAGCTGCCCATAGGCATGCATACGGTATCATGTCCCATCATATTTTCCCCCAAACACATATGCACACCATACAATAAATAAATGCATGAAACCCTACACAAGGGTCCATGCTCTCATACCACATTTCAAGAGTGTAATCAACTAAGGTTTATGTTCCTACAGATTATCACTCAAGAAATTCCTTTATGTACCTAGCCTCTTAGGTTATATCTATAACCATAACATATGTATGGTCTCTCGAATTATGCCCTTAGCCAGTACATATATATATATATATATATATATATCCCACACACGACATCATAGCCACACTAAAAAATATATAAAAATGTAAATGAATGAGATGCAATGCAAATCCCGCTCTTTTCTATGCCACATTGAAGACCAGCCTTAATACACATACATACCCATTGACACCACTCAGCAGTATTACACAATGGGTAGCTTCCTACTTCCATTTCCCTCTCATTTCATAATATAAATATGCAAATGAATATGTAATATACCCATATCATCACCACACAACCACCAATCCATACATCCCACACAATATTACATTTAATAAATAAATGTATATATAAAACAATATATATACATATATGCATATCTGCATATAGGAGAGCTAGTTTGATCCATCACCTGGATTCCACATTCTCGGCGCTCCCTCCTTGCACCTCAACCATCCCTATTGTAACCAGGCAAAAATCAGTCAATGTTACAAAATAGAGAATTTCCCCTACTACTAATCTCAACCTTTACCTACTTCTTCAAACATAACTCTCAACCGATAATGAATCTTCATATGAAAAATTAGACTCAAAAAGCTTTCCAACAATATAAAGTTTGCCCAAAAATGGAGTCCAGATAAAAGAGTTATGGCTAATTGAAAATAGACTAAGGAGGTTGTCTGATGGCTGGTACCTGAGGCGCCCTACGTTGTGCCTCACCAAACTTTCTACCCAAATTTAAGGGCTTGGCACCTAAGGTGCCCCATGTGGTGCCTGGGTCGACAAGACCCCTCCTTTCCACTCTAAGAAGGCGCCTAAGGTGCCATGACTTTAACCCCGCGATCTAGCCTCGATTTTGGGTTAATCCGGTTAATTCTCCAATGTTTTTCATGATTTCTTCCATGGGATCTCTTTATTGATGTCTAAGGAGCATTTAGATACCAAAAACCCCAATTTTCAGCAAGAAACGAAGCCAGAATCTCAATTTTACCCCATATATCATTAAAACTAGAAAATAGGGAAAAGCTTGAGAAATAGGAATTCTTACCTCAATTCCTTGCTTTCCCTACGTTGCTTGGCTCCTAGAGGTTTGCCTCATCACCTGAGATCCGTCCCCTAAAGCTTGGTTGAAGGATTTGAGTGAAAAGAGAGACTAGAGAGAAGGAAGAGAGAAAAAGAGGAGACAAAAGGTGAAAAGAGAAAGGAAATAAGGAAAAAGGGGCGGGGCCACCTATATATACTCGCCTAGGGTAAAATTACAACGTTGCCCTCCAGTTGACCCTCAGTCAAGACTAGTAAAAGCAAATCCGTAAAATCCCACCTCAGGTGTTTCTAAATCCTAGGAACATCATTGTTTTCCTTATTTCACTTTAATCCCTCTTTGTATCTAACCTGTCTCTTAACTCCCTCAGTGCCCTCGGTTCCACCAATACATTCCTTGACTCTGTACTACTCAATATTCCACAACCTTGCCACTTCTAAGCCTCATATTTTGCTTGCTACACAATGGAAAAACTTCCTCCACTCGAATTATTCCACAAAAATTTGCTTTATGTAATACCCGAAAATCACGAATTTTTCAGGGTATTACATTCTTCCCCCTTTTTTGAATGTTTATTTGATATCATCATTCTCCCTCCAAAAATTTAGACATATGATATCAAATAGATATTTATAATTACTGGTTCTTTGTGCAACAGCTCTCCCTTTGACTGCACAAGAACATTTCTGTCATTAGGGTAGCTATCCAAAAGGATAAGATTGCACCATCCTACCATCCTCCGGTACATCTTTTCTCACCTTGGAGAAGGGTAGAGAAGTTTCCACAGAACTTCCCCCCTTTTTGGCTTTGAGCCACACTTAAGGCACATCCCACTCACCCTACTTACCATGCTTCTGCTGCCCACTCTGATACCACCAGGGAATACCTCTATCAGAGATTTCTCAATCTCACATTCCAGATCACCTCACGTATAATCCAGGTGCTTCCTAAAAACATGACCTCAAACCTACATAAATAGCATTTATCTGTACCATGCCCACACTAAGTATCAACCCACTGGCCAACCCCTAGGGGTGATTGACTCAATAATATATGCTCTCAAATATCCCATGCATACCCACTCCTCAATCACAAATAACCCACAGAGGTCATGAGGATACACCTCCAGTATAAGTATCGGTGTTCTTTGAATGCGATTTCCAAATCCCCTAGGAACTGTTTCAAGAACTTCCTCCTGAACTGTTCCCAACCCTTAAGTGAGGATCTGGGATTCTACCATCGCTTACTTCATTCCCCCTCAACCATCAGTTCATCCTTTCCCAATAGGGATATAGCTGATCTTCCATGTATTTCAATTCATTGTTTGTATAGTCTTCGTACTCAAGGAGCACTATTTCTACACTAACTAAACCACCTCCTTCTTTAGTGTCTCTCACGCTAATTATCTAAATTCCTTCATGGGATTTTATCCTCACTGTCCTTACTGATTATTAAGCCTCTCCATTCTTCCTACATCCTCTATACTCATGAAGCTCTACTTCTTCAAGATTATCATCACTTCTCCATGCTTCCATCTTGCCGCATCCACCCTTGTAGCTCCAAAATACTCGTGCCTCATACCACTTGGGATGTGTCTCAAACACATAAGAGGTAGAGGTGAATGTTTCAGTCACTTACGAGTTTAAACGCCTCTTTTAAAAGGAACCTAATAGAAAAGAAAGAAAGATACATCTTACAGGACCTTTGGTGGAGCCATCTGGTTACCTTACTCTGTAATCAATAGGAGACCTACACCATAATTCCTAAACCACAATCCCTCTGATACCATTTCTATCACGACCCAAACCTAGCATCGTGACCGAAACAGACAACGTTTTTTCAACACTACTGCAAGCCTAAATTATATCACAGGATCATAAGTAGTGACCTATACAATTGCAGAGAACACTAAACAAATATAATAAAATAAATTACCTTACCCTGAACAATAGGGAAGTATCCTCGATCCGCGAGCCCTCAACTCGACTGCTCTTGCATACCTACAACTGTGAAGAGGTGAGTCTAAACCACAGACTCATCACTATTAGCCCTATACTACACAGATATACACAATATATATATATAACCCAAATTGGGAATTTATCTCGCATGACACGAAGTTTCTTGTAGGCATGCATACGGTATCACATCCCATCCTATTCTCCCCAAAACACACATGCACACCACACAATAAATAAATAAATAAATGCATGATATGCTACATAAGGGTCCATGCTCCCATACCACATTTCAAGAGTATAATCAACTAAGGTTTATGTTCCCACGGATTATCACTTAAGAAATTCCTTAATGTACCTAGCCTCTTGGGTCATATCCATAACCATAACATACGTATGATCTCTCAGATTATGCCTTCAGCTAGTACATATATATATATATATATATATATATCCCACATACTACATCATAACCACACTCAAAAATATATTAAAATGCAAATGAATGAGATCAATGCAAATCCCACTCCTTTCCACGCCACATTGAAGACTAGTCTCAATGCGCATGCATACTCATTGACACCATTCAGTGATATTACACAATGGGTAGATTCCCACTTCCATTTCCCTCTCATTTCATAATATAAATATACAAATGAATATGCAATGCACCCACATCATCACTACACAACCACCAATCCACACATCCCACACATCCCACATAATAATACATTTAATAAATAAATGTATATATAAAACAATATATATACATATATGCATATCGGCATAAAGGAGCGCTAGTTAGATCCCTCACCTAGATTCTACGCTCTCGATGCTCCCACCTTGCTCCTCGACCATCCCTATTGTAACAAGGCAAAAATTAGTCAAGGTTACAAAATAGAGAATTTCACCTACCACTAATCCCGAACTTTACCCATTTATTCAAACAAAACTCTCAACCGGTAATGAATCTGTCATGACCCGCTTACGACATGTGACTGGCACTACAGTGAGCCTAACCTTACCTCAGAACCTAATCTACTTTATCGAACTAACATGCATAACTTTCTTAAAACAAATAATAAAAATCAATTGTCATCTAAAAAAACTTCTTTTTTAATTATCCATGAATAGTAATATAAAATAATTTCCTCACCATAAACAAATTTAGTACATCCCATTATCACAAATAAATTAAATTAAATTAAATGCTTAGAACCAAATCTTTAATGTAACTTAATCACTCATATACATCATTTCGCAACTTAAAATGACATAAATACAAATCCTAGATTACTACGCTATCATGGAGCGACACTAGAGTATCAAACTAAAGATATAAGAACTAGAAATAAATCATCCCTGGATTCAAATAGGGTCTTGAGCTAAACAAAACCCATAACTCTCTCCACGAAGATTTACCCTCAACTGTCAGCTCTAAAAAAATGTTAATAAGAGGGTATGAGCAAACCACTTACCCAGTGAGGGGACAACACTACACTACGACGAAAAATAATTATCATGCATCATAATGATAATATGCATCAATCATCCAAAACCAATCATACAACCATGTATCAACAACACAAGATAAAACACAATAATAAGAAGATCAATCAATTACATAATTTTCCATACCAATCGGGTCATCCAAGGTACCACTAGATCGTTGCCCGCGGCCTCTGCTGCATACACCCCTATCGCTCCATATATAAATCTCCACCCTTATGGCTCCTTGTAGAATTTTTCATAGGGTGCACCACCATGCCTTTCCTTTCTTTCTCAAACACAAACACATTCACAAATTAAAGTCACATATCATAAAACGATTACTCATACACAACTATACATCCTCTCACAACATAACTCATATTATAGAATAATCATTCAACAATAACATACTTCATCTATTCACAATTGAATGAATTCAACAATCAAAGTGTGTCAAATCTCAACTCAATTCACATATTATTCACAATTCATAATATAATCTTTATTCATGAAAAAATAAGAAAATATAATTATATATATCGCCATACAAGTTGTACAATTGTTTACATCTCATCATTCCAATCAAGCACAATAGCAATATAATTTAAATATAATTATATATTTGAATCACCATTCTCTTCAAATTTGGATATACTACATGTTTTCACTATGATGCAAACAGTCACTAAAGAAATATATTTAGTCATAGGAAGTATAAATCCCACTCACCTCGAGTCCATGCCAAACCTATGCTTTAAACCAAATAAGGAAAGCCATATATCTCACCGAAGGCCTAGAAATCAAGTTAAGCAAGAAATATCACCAGACCAAAACATAGGTTACCTTGTTCTATTGTGACGCTAGTTTTCTTATCAATTCTTTAGAATAATTCTGGTGCTTATCTACAACTCAAAAAACAATTAAACTTGACACGCAACCAATTTTATGTGTTAGTATATTGGGATAAAAATTTCATATCAAAATTTTATGGTTTAGCCCTTTTAAAGACTATTTTAGTGACCATAGGTCAGTTCTGTCTAATTTCCTTATAGGTTCAGTCTTCTATTAATTAAGCCTACTAAATCTTAACCAAATGATATGAAATTTGGCATATCCATAGTATAATATCTTAGCTAAGTACCATAAAATGTTCAAGTCAAAATAAGGTCTTTTAGCCACTAAAATAGAGTTAATTTCCAACCTGCCCAGATTTTCTTCTGCATTGAATAAGGTGCTATTTTTATGATTTCTTATCAAGTAAACCACTTCTAAAAACTTCAAAACTTTCTAGATCAGATATTTTATATATCAAGAGGCTGAAATAAAATTTTAAAGATTTTAAGGACACATTTGGTCATCCAAAATACATGGAATTAGTAGCATTTCAAATCAATCTTGTTTTCTTATTCTCAAATGTTTAGCTACTATTTTAGGTGCATTAAGGGTACTAAACTAGCCCAAAAAAATTCTGAAATAATTTAGGCATATTCTTAAACACCATAACTAATTGCATACCAAATTTAATGACCATTGGAGTTCATTTCCTCCCTTAAACAGTCCAAACCGTTCATAACAATAAATAACAAGCAGAACAATTTTGCAAAATTGCTGATTTTCATTCCCAACTCTGTTTTTAGCTTCCATTTCATTTCCTTTGGTTCAGAAAATCACACTTAGCTTTGAGTTTTAAGTTACTTATTCATACTTTTTCAACTATATCTCCTTTTAAACGAAAATCAAGAGTAAACCGAACACCAAACTTCATTTTATCCTTTCTTTCTTTCTAAAAACAGAACACTTTGTACTCTTAGAACATCATAACCCAAAACTCAATTAAAACCAGAATTCCACCTACAAAATATGTTTTAAATTGTCTTAGAACTAAAAGAACTAATTGGTGGCTTGAATTCCATCATCAACCAAAGCTCTCTTTCTTCTTCTTCTTCTTCTTTTTTTTCTCTCTAGGCTTCCCATCAACGTAAAATAGGATAAAAGGAATAGAAAACGAAATGAAGAAGAAAAAGAAGATTAACCTTACCTGAATCTTGTATTTAGCACGGTTTGATGCAAAGAAATTGGTCTCTAAAGACCTTCCAAGCTCTAGACGAAAGATGAAGATGATAGAAGGGAAAAGAATGAAATTTGAAATATGTGTGTGCGTGAAGAAAAATCTGACTGTGTAGGTGTGTTTATCTTCATCCAATAGCTCCTAAATTTGTGATGGAAAGTGTTACACGTGGCTCTATTTATAAGTGCCATCTAGTTCACCTTCTTGTCTAAATTATGCAAGATGATCCCTTCTAAAAATAAATTTTCACGCGGGTCCTTAAAGTTCCATAAAAATTTCAGACTTTACTTAAAATTTAAAAAGTATTCTTCTAGCACCCCTTGTCTCACCTTTCCCCTTAAAATTTATTCTTCTTACAAAATAAGAAATTTTCAAATAAGTACTCAAGAATCTATTATTATAACTTAATCCTCATTATAATTGAAATTTAGATTTTTCGTTCCTCAAAAATTTTTCTTTGTTTAATTTAAAATTTCGCAACACTACTTTAAATTTCTAGGATGTCACAGAATCGCTGTATAAACTTAAGCCATTGAAAACTAGACTCAAACAACTTTCCAACGATATAAAGTTTGCCCAAAACAGAGTCCGGATGAGAGAGTTATAGCTAATTGAAAATGGACCGATGAGGCTATCTGATGGCTGGCACTTGGGGTGCCAGACACCAAACTTTCTTCCTAAATTTAAGGGCTTGGCGCCTGAGGCACCACGGGGGCACCCCTCCTTTCTACATAAGGTGGTGCCTGAGGAGCCACGACTTTGACCCTTGGATCTGGCCTCGATTTTGGGTCAGATTTGGCCGATTCTCCATCGTTTCCATGATTTCTTCTATGGGATCTCTTCCTTGATGTTTAAAGAGTATTTAGACACCAAAAGCCTCAATTTTCATCGAGAAATGAAGCAAGAATCTCAATTTTACCCCATATACCCTTAAAACTATAAAATAAGAAAAAGTTTGAGAAATATGAATTCCTACCTCGATTCCTTGTTTTGTCTACGTTGTTTGGCTCCTAGAGGCTCGCTTCATCGCTTGAGATCCATCCCCCGAAGCTTGGTTAAAGGATTTGAGCGGAGAGAGAGAGCAAAGAGAAGGAAGAAAGAAAAAGAGGAGAGAGAAGGTGAAGAGAGAGAGAGAGAGGAAAGGAGGAAATAAAGAAAAAGGGGCTGGACCACCTATATATACTCGTCTAGAGTGAAATTACTACATTGCCCTCCAGTTGACCCTCAGTCAAGACTGGTAAAAGCAAATCTGTAAAATCTCACATTGGGTGTTTCTAAATCCTAGATACCCTATAGTTTTTCTTATTTCACTTTAGTCCCTCTTTATATCCAACATGTCTCTTAACTCCCTCGGTGCCCTCGGTTCCACCAATACATTTATCGACTCTCTACCACTCAATATTCCACAAACTTGCCACTTCTAAGCCTCACATTTTCCTTGATACACATCGAAAAAACTTCCTCTACCATAAATTATTTCACAAATATTTGCTTTACGTAATACCCGAAATCAAGGATTTTTCGGGGTATTACAACTAAGGATGAGAAGCACCTAAAGACTTAGCCAACATTTGATCATCTAATAACTTGGGAACTAAGCATGCTAATTATGTGTCTAGTAACTAAAATAATTGACTTAATTATTGTGACTTAAATTGTTTAGTCCCTCTTCAACTTTTATCAATCCTTTACCCAAGTCCTTTTTTGTTTCGAAATTGTAGTATTTTCCTTAAAATTTTATTGATTTTCCATTATAGCTTCTTTTCCCAAACTCCAAGTTACACAGAAAATTGAAATATAGAACAAATACCATTAAATATTCAATTTAAAAATTTGGATATATTCTCGGTTGTTACATTCACGTCTAGTGACTCTTTCCCTTTCTTACTCTCTCCTTCTTCTCTTGACCTTCAACCAACTAGCTGAAGGAGAGCTTATTGTTGCTCTTCACTAGAAATTTGCCCTCTAATCATCTTCTGTCTCATAAATCTTAGTACACTCTTGAGACTTGGGTAAGTTAAAATTCCATTTTTCTCTTCACACTATTAATTATTTTCTTCCTTTCATCTTACCCTATTGTTATTCTTTGTAATGAAGGTTGTCAAGACTTATTTGTCATCATGAGTGTAGCATCTAGAACCCTAACCTTCCTCTATTGCTACCTAAGGTAAGTCCTAATCTCAATCTTCAATTTGGGTTCTTGGGTTATGGTAGGAACTTAGGATTTTGGTTAAGGTAGATTAAGTTATGCTAGTAGTGGTTATTTAGGAATTAGAAGAATATGATTTATGAGTTAATGATGAGTTTTATGCTTATTGTGACCTTAAGAGTAAATCATGAAATTGATTCTTGTGATATAGGCCATTTGAGAGGTTCTTTTGTTGAAGGGCTAGAACTTAGATGCATTTCTAAGATCTTGACATCAAGTGGAAACCTTGGTAAGTAAATGACATAATTATGGTGCAAATGAACTTCTTTCTTTCCATAAATCTTCTTAAAACTTTCACATTATAATTACTTTTATAAACACAAATAAACACACACACATATTTAAACTCAATTAACTTCTTTTCTTAGTTTAATAAATTGTGACTCATTTCTTTTTTCTCAAACTTGGGACAAGCATGAAGTAATTGGTGGTCCCCATTTGGTTATTACAGTTCATGTTTGAGGCTATATGATAAATTATGGAATGTTACACATATGATTTATTTGTTGTATGTTAGAAAATTCTATGGATGTGTTTTATAAGCAATGATTTGAATGGACTTGGGACCACATGTTTTTTTTTAACTAATATTTTCATATTTTTCATTTAACCTTTTCCTATTATGTTTTATTGACCACATGTGGGGGCAGGTCTAATTTCAAACTTGATTGCTAACAGTGGGATTGTTAGCCCTTGGTACACCTCGGTAACCCTAACTAATAGGGGTGTTGATAGTCCCATGTGTCGATCAACACATGTGGATTGATATTACGTGATGAAATATGGGATGAGATCCTAAAATTGGAATTCATGAGCAAGAGCTCATGTTTGTATGGTTAGTTATTCTTCATGGGCTATATACCTATGTTTGTTTGGTAATTACCTATTACTTCCACGAGCTACATGGGAGCCTATAGTGAACAAAGAGATTTTTGGGATAAAATTGAAATCTCTGATTCTTGAAACGGGAAATTAGGGGATGATATTAAGGTGAGTATTTTGGATCTTATAAGAAATTATGACATAATAAATGTAGTGCCTAAAGACCCAATTGAACTTTCCAGATGAACTTTTCGGGACTATTTCAAATAAGGAATTTTAAAGTTAAACATTGGAAATTTTAGGAGACATGTGAAGCTTTTTTAATACAATGTTAAAAAATGAGACAAAAAGTAATAAAATAAAAGTTTAAGGTTTTTAGTGTGATTTGAAGTTGTAAGAAATTTCTAGGATGCATTGCCCAACCATCCATGGGCATCACACATAATGCTCTTTCCCTAGCATATGTGGTTACATAATTCGAATCCATTTATGTAGACATTTCATGTAATTTCCATCAACAAATTATGAGACCCAACACAAAAAGTGTTACCCTAATGATGTTGAGGTGTTCCAACCCAATATATCACAACCAAGAGGTTTATACTAATATATATACATGTAAGTATTCATAACAAATGGTATAAGTTCAACTAAACCACACTAGAAAAGCAACAATAAATACAATACAATAATTTTTGCGCACTAATATAAATTACAACCAATACAAGATCATTTATTACGCATCATATTGACAAACATGGGAGTAGTTTCTTAAGCCATTCTAGGCCTATTCCCTTTTTGAATACTAAGTAAATGCAAATAATTTACCGTATTGGATGAAGTCAACCTGTATTGCTCAAGAAAGATCACTAAGATGCTTTACGATTTAGATCCTACCATTCCAAGATGCAAATAAATGAAAAAAGGAGTGTTTAAAGTCATGAAGAAGTGTAGGCTTTGTTGTTGCAACATCCAAGCCTAGCGTTCCAGGGCTAGAGCACAGAATTGAAGAACACGGTGCAAGAGGTTTGTCACTATAGCACCATACAATTTAAAAAGCACTGCTGCGGCGTTGTAGCTCCAAGCGCACTATTATAGCAGTGGTGCGATTTCTACACTTTGAAACATCATGTTCAAAGGTCCTAGGCTACTATCCATGCCTCCAAACCTAAATGGATTGATTTAAAACAAGTTTAGGCATAAAAATCTTTGTTAAAATTGATTCCAAAACCTCTCCAAGTTCAAAAACAAGATTGGTCCCTCAAATTCCTCACCCAAATCACTTATGCAGCAAAGGCTCCATTAATGATAGCACCATCTTTTCCTCTTGCTAATCCCACCCAATAAATGCATTACAACTGCCCCAAATCATAAATTCAAGTTGCCAAACACGTTACTATGCCCATGGAAAAAGATTGGAGGTATGAATCAGCCATAAATGCTCAGATTTCGAAATTTCCCAACTTAGGGTTTGTAAATCACGAAAATAAGAAGAAAAGAAGAGCATTCAAGATACTCACCTCTAATCTCTACCTTCCTAAGCCAAAAAAACGCCACTTAAACTAATCCTTATTAGATTTCCAAGAAGAAAATATGGAAAGAGCATATTTAAGAGTGAAGAGATGGCGAAGAGAGGTGAAACGTACACAACACACCTACAAGGGAGATGAGGTGTGTACTTATGACTGAATGTGTTTGGTTGTTATTTAAATTTCCTTATTCCCATTTTGCCCCAATCTTGCGTATGTAACTCTTGGTTCAAGGCAACTAGGGAAACACTCCACAATTAAGAAATCCAATTACTCAATACACCCTTCCTTAGCACTATAGCCCCACCACCAATATAGCATCAGAGATTTCACACAAGCACATATACCGACAAATTTCCATCACATACCCACATTTCACATTTCTTTCACTTAAGTCCCTACTCAAGGGCTCTTAAGCTGTAATTGCCATCACATCCATCCCAAGTTAGGCCATCAAAATGTTTTGGGCATAGTTCACACATCAAGGCCAATTACACACATGTTGACACAAGAATAAAGATTACACACAAGAATTCATTGATTCACAATCATCCACTTTAAGTTTCAATCTATCCCAAGGTTCACACGAAGGCATAAAATGAACAAAGTACATCAATTAAAGCACAACAAAAAAAATTACAGGTATCACATCTCTATTGGTTTGGACATGGCTAGTGACTGCATTTGAAGACTTTGAAGGTGTCTCCAACCAAGTAAGTGATTTCTTAACCCTTCTATGTTCATAGAAAACGAAAGACAATCATACTAGTTAGTTTTGTCCTATTAGGGTTTTTTCTTTATTTTCATCATTAGGAAAATGTTCTTGATGATTTTTATGGCCATAACCCTAGTTTCTTTTAGCTACATTTGTTTTTTTTTTTTTTTGAGTCCTTAGAGCTTACCCATGAAAGTTGTCATTTTTAGAAATTCTTGGGCATCACAAAAATCTGATTTGCACAGATTACTTTTAGTCAATTTCAGGTGGTGTGGGCCCTCATCCAAATCAACTAATTACCCTCTAATTAATCTGATCTACAAGATTAAGAAAGGAATTAATAGGTCTCTAATCATTCAATTTTGTAAAAATATGAATTTAGAGCATATTCATTCAAGAATTAATTTAGACTCACTAAATTTCAAATCATCATATGATTAGAGAGTTTTCCATGACTAATTTGTAATAAGACTAAGTTAAGGGCTATAATTAATGTAAATACATGTGTTATCACAAGGCATTAATTTACAACATATTTCCATGAAAAATATAAAATCAGATATTTTATTCACTTTGGTCCCTCACAAGGACCGTTTTGTACATACACATTTTCTACAAGCATCCCAAGGCAATTGTTCACATTGCACATGCATAACAAACTATCAAATCATTATTTAACTCATTTGCTCACATTTCCACCATTATCATACATAATATGCACATGACAAACATAAATACCTCACATACATCAATATAAACTACACAGATATTACACACAAATCCTATCTTTTAGGGACCAAAATAATAATTTACTCTTTTAAGCATTGAATTTTTTGCTTTTGAATCGATATCTACAATATAGTTACTTAAATAAGAATAATATAAATAAATAAAAAAGAGAAAAATATAAAAATATGTTCAATTAGCAAAAATTATAAAACAAGTACTACGTTTCTTTTTTCAATTATAATTGATGCTGATATTTCACTATAAGATCTAGTTGCCTTTTTCATTTTTGGTTATACCAAGTGTTATATTTTTTTCAAATTCAATTCGCCTTTATTTTAAAAGCTATATATTGGTATTTAAAATGAATTTTATTTATTTATTAACTACTTTTTAAAGTATAAAACTATTGCAATTTAATTTTGCATTAAAATTTTTTATAACGAATTAAATATAAAATTGACTCCACTATTTTAAAAGCCTAGTAAATAAAATTCAGAAACAGTCTTGCCTTCTATTAGGATTAAACACAAAAATAAAAAGACATCAATTACCATTTTTAGTATATTTTCTATTACTTCTTTAGTAATAAAACAATGGACAAATATCCATGTAAACTATAAGCTTATGATACGTAATGAACTATTATTTACTTTTTTTCTATATTTTTTCAACTTTCTTTTCTGTCCTTTTCTTTTCTCACGGAAATTCTCTTCTTAGTCTATGTCTCCTTAACTATCTGTAGTTTTTAAATGGTTGTAAACTCTACCAGTCAATAAATTCTCCTTAACGATGGTGAGGATCTCAACCTTTCCTTTCCTACATTAAGATTGCTTTTGGGTGTTTTTCTTTGACCCATACAAGGCCCAATATCAATCAAAGAACTTCAACTGATCATAAATCGGGATCTACATGAGAAAATGGATCATGTGGTTGTAATACGAAAGGCCCAGACCCTAAATATAAAGGAGAAGGAGAAATACTGACAAAGCAGAGAAAAATGGGAGACAGAAAGAAGGCAGATTCTAACAAAGCAACAGCAAAATGGCCATACGTCAAACCAAAAAAGAATCTCCAGATTACTCGCCTCAATGATAACGATCTGTTCACGGTCAGAATTTATCTTCCAATCTCAAAAATCTTTTTATTTTTCTTTTGCGAACACTGTTCAATATCTTGGTTTGGTCTTTAATGGGTGCTTTTATTGGGTTTCAACACGATAACGAAGAGATGTGAACTACTATTCATCCAATTTACCCTTGCACAGTTGCCGACTTTCGCTCTTCATTTGTTTAAGAAAAAGAATTCTTGCCTTAGTTATCTTTAATGCAGGAATTCTTGGATGTTTATATCAGAATAGGCACAATAAGAAGAGTAAATATCTGTTGGGATGCTTATTCTGCTGCTTTAGAAACTTATCAAAGTATGCCTTTTTTGAACTAATTTTTATCCAATGCTGATTGTTGAGAGGAAAATAGTTATAAGCCGTGGATAGCTTCAATTAGTTGAATCGTTTTTATGGTTATATGAAACTTGAAATGGAGAAAGTCCGTTTATTGAGTTGCCTTTGCCAGTTTGAGTGGAATCAGCTGCTAATCGCGAAATTAAATTTGGTTAAAGCGAAGTCTTAATATGTAGTAAAATCCGATTATGCATATTGTGCAACTGTGACAGCAAATATAGCTGCAACCCCATGTTGTAAGGAAGACAAATGACTGGCACATACCTCAGTTAAGTTTGGTCGAAGTTTGGGCCAAGAGGATCGTTTTCTTTTTTATTGGTTGACCTTTGTTACTTTGATAGCGTTATTCAACTTGATCTGCTTAATTGAGGAGGGTTAGCAAATTTTCAAAGTTCTGAAACAAATAAAAGACGGTCATGGAACTAGTGCTCGTTTGTCATGTATACATTTAATATCATTCTATAAATTCTTCCATATTCCATTTTGATAATCTTCTGTTAAAGAATTCAGGTCCAGAGTTTTTTCTCATCTGCTGAATCGAAGGCATTCGTTAAAGTTGCGGAAACAATTGGTTTTGCACATCAAGGGAGTCTTGGTCCAACTAAAGGTGAAGCTTACAGAGATAACGATCGAATCTCAATGACTGATCCTGTCCTTGCAGATACAATTTGGGAGTCTGGACTCAGCAAAATATTTTCTGACATAAAAATTAGAGGGAAGATTGCTGTTGGTCTGAATCCTAATATTAGATTCTATAGGTTGGTTTATTTTCTCTAATTCTGGGCCCAAAAAGTTCTTTTGGAAAAGTTAGTAAAGTTTAATATATTTTTTATTATTTTTTTTTTAATAAAGAAGTGTTCTCTAAGTCTGCTGTAGTCTTTTTCAGGACATAAGGTTCTGATATATGTAATTTCCTTGAAAAATAACAAACCACATCTAATCTCAATGAATTTGGTGTTAAGGAAAATGTAGATGCTCTACCATCATTAATGGTCATGTACTACTGGATTTTAGGTACAAGGTTGGTCAACGTTTTGGACGTCATATTGATGAAAGCATTGATCTTGGAGACAGAAAGCGTACTTACTATACGTTGCTAGTGTATTTGAATGGTGGCCTTAAATCAACTCCCAAAACTTCGATCAACAACCCTAGTGATTCTGCTGTTGATCCTCTAGTTGGAGGAGAAACTGTCTTCTATGGTTCAAGAAATAGGGTTGTGGCTGAGGTAGATTCTTGATTGTTTTAATAGAAATGTTCCCTTTCCACTTCATGTCAGTTTGGAATTTTTCTTTCTCCAAATCTCAATATATGGCTATTGAATGCTAAAACAAAATTGACTTCATAGGTGGCTCCTACTGAAGGAATGGCCCTCCTGCATGTTCATGGAGATAAATGCTTGTTGCATGAAGCCAGAAATGTCACTAGGGGTGTCAAATATGTCTTCCGTTCAGATGTTGCATTTGCTTGAAGAATGGGTATGTATCTTGTATCAGACAATTATATAGCTTTACCATAAAAAATTTCGCGACAATGATCATAGTTGCTGTTATAGAACTGCCAAATACCTTTTTCTTGGCCAAAAACTACCAAATAGCGTGGTTGAACGATTTTCAACCTGACAAAACAAAGCTTCCAGAGTCTACAAAAAATTGAAATGAACTAGATGAATTGTGCCTTCAAATATAGCTGACGAGTTCTCGTATTTAGTTTGTAGCATATGGTGGGATAACCCTGTTTCATTGACTAGTAAGGCTGTTCTCTATCAAAGCTCGTTCGTTTCCCCATTCTGTGTTTTGTAGAAGTTGGTTTTGTTTAAAACACTGTTATTTGAATTACCAATCTTATAGTTCAAGTGGGTATGGGATTGTAGTATTATTCGTTAGGAGCTAAAGGTTCGACCTTCCTTGTCATAAAGACTGTTATTTGGGCTCTGTTTCTGCTTGCAGCTGTGAGTAAATAGTTGTAGACTACAGAAACGGAGATAGCAGTACACAATGCAGCTTCATTCAAAATACAGAGTTCAAGCCTCAGCCTTGATGGATTTGTCCTATTTTGTGCTAAAGAGAGTAGTAAACCTTACTAAGAACTAGCATTTTTTTCCTTGAAGTAATAAAAAAGATGTGGCTCGAGGTTCAATTGAACTCTTTACATATGCCAAATAAATTAATGGATAACAAATGCCTCTAAGTAAACCATGACAGTGGAAATTTAAAGTCAAACTGGCATTTGGTAGCTAACAAGTGAAATAAATACATTAAATTAAGCACAATTACGTCATTTTGGGCATGTGAAATAAGGGACGTCATGCATCCCAGGTGAATCAGGACGAGAAAGCAAACAAGCAATAATTTGTGTGTGTGTGTGACAATAGAGTAAGGATATAATGGTGGGTTTGTTAACCGTGGGAAAAGTGTCATAATCATGGCTTTTGCTTCCTGGTTAATTGCAGTCCAGCCTCAGCTTGAAGCATCAACCTTTTCATACAGAGAAAGGGAATTAGTCATTGATGACCGTGTAAATCACAAGCGGCCTTCTCACCTCATGCTTTTTGTACTAGGACTACTACTAATCATTTTTGTGTTTTAAACTTAGTTTGTCTCAAATTATTCAAGCTCTGGTCTGTTTTCAGAGGAATGGAAAGCAGAAACATTTTTTTGTTGAAACTCTCATAATTGACAAAAATCAAGTTTCATGTTCCTAATAGTTGTTGTAAACATTTTAGATTTATATTCTTTGTCCAACATCTTCAATTAACTTGAAGAGTTGGATTGTCCAAATTTGGTTCCACTATGATAGATACCAAAGTTGAAATATAAAATAAAGAAGGTAATTTGTGTCAGGATCTAACACAAATGGAAATAAACAATATTGTCTTCAAATTCTGATCTCTCCTTTCCATTATTCTCAGGGGTATATATATACTCAAATACTGACAAAACAAATGCCAATGAATTGGCAATTATTACATTTAAAGCCTAGCAATAAAGATAAAATAATTCTGACTTTAATACCTTAAAAGTGTGGAATAAAAACTGAATCAACGTAATTAAAATAAATAAAGTTTCTTCCTAAACACAGCCTAAATATCACGCCCAATAAGTCAGCCCTCCTTGCTGATTTGTGCTGATTTGTTCCTTCTAGCATACTGGTACCGTAAAGTTGGTTTTCTATCATTGCACCCCTCCTGAAAAGATGCCTTGTCCTTAAGGCAAAAATTGGGAAATTGT
Organism: Biancaea sappan; assembly: GCA_037074585.1. NCBI lineage: Eukaryota > Viridiplantae > Streptophyta > Magnoliopsida > Fabales > Fabaceae > Biancaea > Biancaea sappan. The sequence continues at coordinate 72,157,522 of CM073492.1, read as the reverse complement.
TCTGTCAATAAATCATATTGTTCCCAGCTTGCTTCTTCAAGTGGTTGGTCAGTCCACTGTACCAATAGTTCCAAAACTGCAACACTGCCTTCCTGGACCCAGCGGTGATTAAGGATCTTCTCAGGTATTAATACTAACTCCCAATCAGCACTGATAGGTAGAGTGGGAAGAGTAGGTGTAGGAGTATAGCCATGAGCTGGCCGTAATAGAGACACATGAAAGATGGGATGTATCTTGGCAGTGTGAGGTAGTTCAAGTTCATAGGCCACTGGTCCAATTGGACGTAGTATCTTGTAAGGACCAAAAAATCTAGGAGATAGTTTTTGGTACCTTCGTTTGGCAAGAGATTGTTGGTGATATGGCTGTAGTCGTAAGAATACGTAATCCCCTATATTGAACTGTAATTCCCTTCTTTTTGAATTAGCTTGAGCTTTCATTCTCGTTTGGGCTTTTTGCAGGTTATCTTTTAAAATTTTTATCATGTTATCTCGGGCGAGAAGTTGCTCTTCAAGATCAGCTATATTTGTTTCCCCTTGAACATAGGGGATAAGCGTGGGTGGTTCCCGTCCATACATAATTTTAAAAGGACTGATGCCCGCTGAAGAATGGAACCTTGTATTAAATGAATATTCAGCCCAACAAAGAAATTTGGACCATGAATATGGCTGTTCCTGAGTAAAACATCTTAAATAAGCCTCTAAGCAACGATTAACAACCTCTGTTTGTCCATCTGATTGCAGATGATAAGCCGTACTCATGTTTAGTTTCGTTTGACTTAATCGAAAAAGTTCTTGCCAAAAAGTGCTTAAGAATATGGCATCTCTGTCAGAAACTATGGATTTAGGTATGCCATGTAGGCGCACTATCTCCCTGCAAAAAACATTAGCCACTAACTTTGCAGTAAAAGGATGAGTCAATGGAATAAAATGAGAATATTTGCTTAGCCTATCAACGACCACCAAGATTGTGTCGTATCCTCCTGATTTTGGTAGTCCTGTTATAAAACCGAGACTAATGTCTTCCCTTACTTGATTAGGGATCGGCAATGGTTGTAATAGACCCACAGGAGCTAAAGTTTGATATTTTTTTTGTTGACATATCAAACAATTTTGTACCCATGATTTTGCATCGTGTTTCATTCGTGGCCAATAAAATCTTTCTTGTAGTCATTTCAATGTCTTCAGATAGCCTCCATGTCCACCAATAAGAGAGTTATGAGCCTCAGATAAGATAGTTTGGTGATAGGGAAAAACATCAGGAATCACCATCCTGCCCTTGTAATACAACAGATTTTTGACTATTGAAAGTGCGCAATAGATTGAGGTGCCTTTAAAAGAGCTTCAATAATCTGCTTAGTGTAAGGATCCTGATGTAATACTTCCTGGAATTGCAAAAAATTTAGAGAATATGGAATTGCCAAAGACAAAAATTCAGCATGATGTGGTCTCCTCGAAAGAGCATCAGCTCCTTTATTTTCTCTTCCTGTTTTATATATTATAGAGAAATCAAATGGGAGTAACTTGATAAGCATCCTCTGCTGTGCTGGTGTTGAAATTCTTTGATTTAACAAGAATTTAAGACTACAATGATCAGTCTTGACATAGAAGTGCCTCCCCATCAGATAATGTTTCCATTTCTGTAATGATAACACAAGAGCAAGTAACTCTCTGTCATATGTAGATTTAAAATGGTTAAAGAATGAAAAGCCTTTACTAAAATATGCCACTGGATGGCCCTCCAGGAGTAAAATGGCCCCTACTCCCTCAGCCGATGCGTCACACTCAACTGTAAATGATTGTGTAAAATCTAGAAGTTTTAATACTGGTACTGTAATGAGGGCAGTTTTTAATTTTTGAAAAGCATCCTCAGCTGCTGTGGACCACTTAAAAGCATTCTTTTTAGTAAGATCAGTCAAAGGCCTTGCCAACATTCCATATCCTTGAACAAACCACCTGTAATAGCCTGTAAGACCTAAAAAACCTCGAAGTTCCTTAACATTAGATGGAGTAGGCCAATGTAAGACAGTATCGATTTTCTCTTTTCTGACACCAACACCTCTGGAAGAAACCATATGACCCAAAACGTTGATTTGGGCTTGCCCAAACATGCATTTAGAGGGCTTAGCACAATATTGATTTTGAGAGAGTAATCGCAATACAATCTCCAAATGATGAAAATGTTGTGGAGAGTTTTTACTGTATATCAGTATGTCATCAAAAAACACAAGAACAAATTTTCTCAGGTATGGCCGAAAAAGATCATTCATGGCAGCTTGAAAAGTTGAAGGGGCATTTATCAATCCAAAAGGCATCACAATGTATTCATAATGGCCCGAATGAGTTCGAAAAACTGTTTTATGGATGTCAGCGGGAAGAACACGAATTTGATGGTACCCCGAACGCAAATCAATTTTTGAAAAAATTGTAGCCCCATGTAATTCATCTAAGAGTTCATCAATGTTGGGGATGGGGTAATTATCAGTAATAGTATTTTGATTTAAACCCCTATAATCCACACACATGCGCCAAGAATCATCTTTCTTTTTTACTAACAACACAGGATTGGAAAATGGACTAGAACTAGGACGTATAAATCCATATTTCAAAAGTTCTTCAACTTGATTCTCAATTTCTGTTTTTTGTGAAAAAGGATAACGATATGGATGGAGATTTGGTGGTTTGGAATGTGGTAGTAAAGGAATGGTATGAGTGTGATTTCGAAAAGGTGGGAGAGTTTTTGGTTCCATAAAAACAGAATCAAACTTAGTGATTAATTGTTGAAATTCAAACGAAATACTGAAAAGAGGCTTTAGTTATATTTCTATGTGGAATTCCCTGTAACTTGTATTTCTTTCCATTTAGGTGAAAAATGAGAAACATCTCATTCCAGTTTTCTTGGACATTGTTTAAAGAGGCTAAACACTTGATGCCCAAAACCAGATCTGCTCCGCCGATTGAAAATACATAATAATCCTAGGTAATGCCAAGTCCCGGTAGTTTGATTTCCAAATTGCGGCAAATTTGCTTGCATTAAATGACATCTCCATTACCAATTTGAACACCAAAAGGATGAATCTGTTGTACTGGTAAACACAATTCTTCCACCAACTTGTGAGAAATAAAATTGTGTGTCTACCACTGTCAATTAGGATAAGTACTTGTCGGTCATTGATTGAACCTAAGAGTTTCATGGTAGCTCCTGAAGCTTTTCCCAGAATAGCATGAAAAGAAATTTCTGCAGTACTATCCGAAGAATTGATCTCTCCATGCTCTCCATCACCTTCATCCACCGATTGGGAATCATCATCTTCCAGCTCTAGTAATGCGAAAGAAGCAGGACGGCATCGATGACCAGGGACGAATTTATCATTGCAACGGAAATAGAGCCCTTTGTCGCGGCGGATTTGCTTCTCTTCGTCCGTCGGTCGCCTCTGGGTGTTTGCTGGGATGTGCGATCTTGAGTGGGAGACAAGTCCAGTAGTCATATTAACAGGACATGCGTGCGTTGAGGAGTTTACCCAACTCGGTCGAACCTCACATGGTCCAGATGAGAGGGGTTTCTGGAATGGGCTTGGATTGGGCCCGTTGGATCCCTTAACAATAGTAGTTTTGGCCTCATATTCAAGTGCAAGACTCATAGCCTTATACACATTTCTGGGCTTTTGTATTTTGACATCAGATTTTAAATCTTCTCTGAGACCATTTAAAAAAACTCCCAGTAAACAATGCTCTGGCCAATTTTTCACCCTGGCTAAGCGCTTTGCGAATTCTTGTCTATACTCTTGTACAGACCCAGTTTGACGGACACCACAAAGATATTCATCAGGATTTTGGAACTCTGCGTGCCAAAATTTTCCTGCAATGCTTTAACAAGTTCTTCCCAATATAGTATAGTATGTTCAATATTCATCCAAGCAAATAGATCAAGTGCATCACCTTCTAAATACATAGCTGCGACGTCAACCTTCAATTCTTCCGGTGTCTGATAATAGCGAAAATATTTTTTGGCTTTGAGAATCCAACCACGAGGGTCGCCGCCGTCAAATCGTGGAAAGTCCATTTTTGTATAAGGTAGGCGTGGAGAGCTTCTGTACCACTGGTGATTATCCAAATCTCCATGCCTATATTTGTCGCTTTCCCTCTATCCTTGCTACCTCGACTTGTCTCTATTCGTGGTGAAACATTGGTTCGTGCTTTCAGCGACGCTACTTCTGCCTCTAATGCATCAAGGGTACCAAGTCGTGCAACGATGGTTGATAACTGTTGAAAGATGGGATCGGTGGGTATATCATTAGGTGGATCAGTGGTTTGGGGTGGGGGGTTGGAGTGTGAAGCGGTGGAGTGTGTGTTAACCATGGTGGATCGTAATGCTTCTGATACCAAAATGATAGATACCAAAGTTGAAATATAAAATAAAGAAGGTAATTTGTGTCAGGATCTAACACAAATGGAAATAAACAATATTGTCTTCAAATTCTGATCTCTCCTTTCCATTATTCTCAGGGGTATATATATACCCAAATACTGACAAAACAAATGCCAATGAATTGGCAATTATTACATTTAAAGCCTCGCAATAAAGATAAAACAATTCGGACTTTAATTGGCAATTATTACATTTAAAACCTAGCAATAAAGATAAAATAATTCTGACTTTAATACCTTAAAAGTGTGGAATAAAAACTGAATCAACGTAATTAAAGTAAATAAAGTTTCTTCCTAAACACAGCCTACATATCACTCCCAATAAATCAGCCCTCCTTGCTGATTTGTGCTGATTTGTTCCTTCTAGCATACTGGTACCGTAAAGTTGGTCTTCTATCACACTATTCTGTAAAAATTTATGCAGGTTCAAAGCGAGCTCAATTAGTCTCCAATTGACTTCAAATTTGGCTACCATAAAACTTTTAGGATCATACTAGTTCATTTAGACCATAAAATTACTTCTGTCAATCTTCCAAGAAGCTTATTGTTTTCCATACTTATGGAGATCTTAACCAACCTAGAAAATTATGAAATTTAGAAGATATACTTGGACATCTTTTTTACCTGGTCACTAAAAATCACAGCATTTGGAGGTCATCTACTACTATAATTCATAGCATATACTTTAGTACTAGGAATCTGATAAGAGCCCACTAATTCTAACAATCTTCAAATGCTAGTTAACACTGAATAATATTGAATACTAATGAAATAAGGAAATATCTCTTCCAGTGGGGAAGAGATGGTATTACAGCACTCACAACAGTAAAATAACTACATTCTCAGCAGAATAATCTTAGTACAGAATGAGAGAGCAAAACACACAGAATTCAAAGAAACACAGCCACAATGCATGCAGAAAAACATAATAGAACAGTAAGAACACAGAAGAATGACGATGCTAGACATTCGAGAGGTCTAGCTCTCTCCACCAAAGCCAATTCCAATATTTTCCATGCCTCTTCCCGCTTATAATCCCCCTATATATATTCCCACAGCCACTAACCAAATTCCTCTAGCCTTCCCTCTCTACCTTCCACGTGACCTTTGCCAACTACCATTCGTTCGGTTACAACTTCCTTTCTTTTTAATTTCCTTCTTAATGACCATGGGCTCAACATTGCCCTCCTCAATAAGTCACATCTTGTCCATGGAAATAGGGTACTATTTGTCAATGAAGTTATTTAGCTCCCAAGTATTTTCAAAGTCTAGTGAGTCCTTCCATTTAGTCAACACCTGCTCAATACCAATAGAGAAGATCCTTATCTGCTGGACTTCTTCCGCTTCGGTTACCAGCCCTCTTTCCTCAATTAAACATGTACGATAGCAACCATAATTAACATAAAAATCCCAACAATAATTAGTTGTAACCACCATGAAGTTCAATAACAGCTTAAGCATCTCATGAAGCTGAATGTTCATGGCTGATCCACCATCAATAGGCTCTTGCTCCGAAAATACCTCATATATATTCTTCTCGGCATAAGCTCTTAGTAGAGGTAAGCAAAGAAAATAGAACATAGATCCCCATAAGCTCTGGATAAGTAGATTTCTTGCCATATTTCCGAATTCATAGCAAACCAACAAAATGATTGTTGAACAACATAAACTACATGTGATAACTAAGCATACAATAAATACTGCACAAATAGCTATAGCAAGGTTGATCAATGTAGTCTTCCATATACCAAGCATTGCTCAAAAAACATACAGAGCACAAAATATGGGAAGATCTCAATCTTTAAGGCATCTGAAACTTTTGAACCGAACTCACGAGCAGCCCTCAAGGAATTAACATAATCAATTTGCTGGTTAAGTGGAATTTGATATGTTCGAAATGATGATGCTTGGATAATGTCACTATCAAAGCCTTTCAAGTGAACACTACTACCGTAGGTCCCGTGATCACCTTTTGCACAATTAACAGATAATAGAGCACTATGAAACTAGGGCAGTTTCTCCTTGAATTGTGCTGTAGAAGGGCGATCATTATGAGGTTCTAAGCGATAGAAACACGTTGTGTCATCAGTACATCCTCCAAGTTGATCCTTCAGCTTTCGGTTCCTTCCTTTGTCCTAAACCCAATGGCTATCTTCTCCCACCATTATTAACAATGGTAGTGGAAGAGTCTTGCATCTCAGATTTGCTCTAGTTTTCTCAGGCTAGCAGGACCCTTTTCCAAAATCTTCCCCCCTCACATCCTTATTTATATAAGAACTCCTGAATTTGCAAGATGTTTTTAAGCAAGAGAAGTAGCAACTTTTTCCATACAATTCTTTGAGGCTACTGCACGAGGACCTGTATATGGAACACTTCAACGTCCAATAAAGATTGGCGTGTACCATCTTCACCGATGCCTCCTTGCACTTCACCCTTATTGGTGGAAATCTAAGTGAGCCACGATGTGATGAAGGGTGGAACGAAAATGATAGGGTGGCAACCCGAAACCATATCAACCTTCTCTTCATCCCGCCATCGATACACCGTGAAGTACCTCTCGATGCAAAAAATCACCTCATTGTATCCTTTCCTATGCATATTGGGATCTCTGGCTTACGTTCGTGGTCGACGTCATGTTTTCTGACATGCTCATTTGACATTGTTCATTCTCTCTGTTGGGTTTGACTTGAATTTTGTGGGTGACCCGGTTTGTAACCCGACCCACGACCCACGACCCATTTGTCTCTATATATATGAGTGTGAGGGAATTCATTAGAAGAGTGATTGATGTAATTTCTCTCTGTATAGCCTCCGTCAGAAAATAATACAGATATTCTCTCTGTCCGTGGACGTAGGTCGCATTGACCGAACCACGTAATTTCTTTATGTGTTATTCTCTATCCTTCTCCTTGATTAATTGCCTTTCAGTAACCTAACAAGTGGTATCAGAGCTTTGGTTCATTTTTGGTTCGTCGGTTACTGTAGCACGTCCGAAAATTTTCAGATCCGGCTCCAAAATTTCAGATCTTGCCCCGATTTGGTTGATTTGGAGCATAGGAGACCATTCTTTGCATCTTTGGTGCGTTAAAGAACGTCGGAGACCAATTTTTGGTGGTAAGAAAATTTTCAGATCTAGTTTTAAATCTCAGATCTAGCTTGATTCGCTTGTTTTTTGGGAAAAAGAGACCGTTTATTGCATTTCTAGTGCATTGGAGATCGTTTTTCAGTTGTTTCGGTGAGTTTTTACGGTTGCGAGTACTGTTCATCGCCGGAATCTTCATCGGAAGTACTGTTCATTGCCGAAATCTTCATCGAAAGCACTGTTCATCATCTTCTACGGCGAGGCACTGTAGCACGGTCAACGGTCAACGGTACTATTTGGTCAAAGTTACTGTTTAGTCAAAGTTGCTGTTTGGTCAAAGCTGTTGTTTGGTCAAAGCTGCTGTTTGGTTAAAGCTGCTGTTTGGTCAAAAATTGCTGTTTGGTCAAAGCTGCTGTTTGGTCATTGTTGTTGTTTGGACCAAGTTTTCTGTTGCGATCGTTATTGTTTCCTCGACACAGTTCCGGTAAGTTTATGTTTAATTCAGAAAAGAATTCTGAATTTCTGTGTGAATTTACTGGATTGTGCTGGATTGAATTTCTGGTTTACTACTGTGAATTTTGTTGGACTGCTGTGTTGAATTTCTGTTAGTGAAGTTCTGGTCAGTTTGCAAGGTTCTGAACAGTTTTGTGAAATTCAATTTCTGATTGCGAAATTTGCTAGTAATTTATCTGCTGTTATTTGAGAAGATGTCGACTCATAAATTCGATATTGAGAAGTTCAATGGATCGAATGATTTCACTTTGTGGAAGGTAAAAATGAGGGCACTTCTGGTTCAGCAGGGATGTGCAGTGGCATTAGAAGGAGAAAGTAGTCTACCTAACACGTTGAAAGAAGAGGAGAAGAAGGAAATTTTGGCAAAGGCTCATAGTGCATTACTATTGAGTCTGACAGATGAGGTGTTGAGAGAAGTAGTTGATGAATCAACTGCTGCAGGTTTGTGGAAGAAATTGGATGATAAATACCAGAAAAAGTCTCTCACAAACCGGTTATATCAGAAGCAGCGTTTGTATACCCTACGGATGACAGAAAATATGCAGGTAAAAGATCATCTTGATAATTTTAACCGAATTATCCTGGATTTACAGGGTGTTGGGGTTAAGATAGATGATGAAGATCAGGCTATCATTCTTTTGTGTTCTCTACCAAATTCATATGAGAACTTTGTTGACACTATGTTGTATGGTAGAGATAGTATCTCTATTAATGATGTCAAAGATGCTTTGCAGTCTAAAGAGCTGAAGAGAAGAGTCTCTAGTTCTAATGAGGATGGTGCAGAAGCAGGTTTGTATGTTGGCAGAGGCAGAGACACTAAAAGGGATGATGGAAAAAGAAGCAAGTCACGGTCTCAGTCGAGGAACAAAGGAGGACCTCGATGTTATCATTGTAAACAAAAGGGGCACATCAGGAAGAATTGTCCACAGAGGAAGAAGGGAAATGACGAGAAGGAACCGAATACCAGTGGTAGTGCTTCGGTGGTGCAAGATAGTTCTGACGGAAAAGAAGACATTGATGTTCTCACAGTCAGCACCTCTGGTTCTGCAAATACTTGGGTCTTGGACACAGGTGCATCTTATCATATGACTTTCTCACGTGAACTATTTACTTCTTTCAAGGAGTGGAATGGTGTTGTGAGATTGGGTGATGATGAGCAGCTTAGTGTTAAGGGCAGTGGTTCTGTACAGATTCAGATGTATGATGGAATAGTCAGGACGCTTGATGCTTGGTATGTTCTTGGTCTACGGAAGAACTTGATTTCTCTTGGTACTCTAGACAAACAAGGGTACAAGTACTCTGGAGAGAATGGACAGTTGAGAATTTCCAAAGGTGCTCTGGTTATAATGAAGGGTAAATTGCAGTATGGCATTTACTTTCTGATTGGTAGTTCTGTGATGGGGACAGTGGCTGTATCTAAATCTTTAGGGAAGAATGATGATTATACAGAGTTGTGGCATTGCCGATTGGGACACATGAGTGAGAAAGGGCTGTCAATTCTAAGTAAACAAGGATTGTTAGAAGGAGCAGAAACTGGGAAACTGAAATTCTGTGAAGTTTGTGTTATGGGTAAACAACGCAGAGTTAAGTTCAGTTCTGGGAAGCATACTTCTACGGATGTTCTGCAATATGTTCACTCAGACTTGTGGGGTCCTTCTCCAGTTGAATCTCAGGGCAAATGCAAGTACTTTGTTACTTTCATTGATGACTACTCTAGAAGGGTTTGGGTATATTTTCTGAAATCCAAAGATGAAGTGTTTGGGAAGTTCAAGGAGTGGAAGACCATGGTTGAGAAACGGACTGGAAAACAGGTCAAAACACTCAGAACTGATAATGGGTTGGAGTTCTGTAACGCTCTATTTGATGAATTTTGCAAGAAAGAAGGTATAGTGAGGCATCGCACTGTACGTCATACACCACAGCAAAATGGAGTTGCAGAACGTATGAATCAAACACTGTTGCAGCGTGCGAGATGCATGCGATTAAACGCTGGCTTACCAAAACAATTCTGGGCTGAAGCAGTTAACACTGCTTATTATCTGGTGAATAGATCGCCATCTACTGCAATTGATTTTAAGACTCCTCAAGAGGTATGGTCCGGTAAACCTTCTGATTATTCTGGCCTGCGTATATTTGGTTGTCCTGCTTATGCTCATGTGAATGATCGTAAACTAGAGCCTAGGGCAATGAAATGCATATTTCTAGGGTATGCACATGGAGTTAAAGGGTACAGACTGTGGTGTACTGAAAAGGATAGAACTCCAAAATTTATTATTAGCAGAGATGTAACTTTTGATGAGTCTGCTATGTTTGGTCAGAAGGAGGAGCTTGGTAGTCATGCAGGTAATAATGATCAAGGTGCCAACCAGAAGGTGGAAATTGAAGTTCAAACTTCAAAAAGGGTTATAACAGACCCTGTACAGCAGCCTAGGGAAGAAGAAGAATCACAACCTATAGCAACAAAGAGGGAAAGAAGGGAAATCAGAAAACCTATGAGGTATGCAGATTGTGTTGATATAGTTGATGTTAATTCAGTTGCTTATGCCTTGGCAGTAGGTGAAAGTATTGATTCTGATGACCCGAGATCATATAAAGAAGCAGTTGAGAGTATAGAAGCATCAGAATGGCTGGTTGCAATGAATGAAGAGATGCAATCTCTTGAGAAGAATGAAACATGGGATCTTGTACCGTTACCAAAGGGAGTGAAACCGGTAGGATGCAAATGGGTCTTCAAGAAGAAAGAAGGTATTCCTGGAGTTGAACCAGCAAGGTTCAAAGTACGACTCGTGGCAAAGGGTTTTTCACAAAAGGAGGGAATTGATTATCATGAAGTTTTCTCCCCTGTTGTGAAGTATAAAACCATTCGTGTCCTTTTGTCCATGGTAAGTGTTTTTGACTTGGAGTTGGAACAACTGGATGTGAAAACTGCTTTCTTACATGGAAATTTAGAGGAGCAGATTTATATGTCACAGCCAGAAGGATTTCTTGATCATGGGAAGAAAGATCATGTATGTTTGCTGAAAAAGTCCTTGTATGGTTTGAAGCAGTCTCCTAGACAGTGGTACAAGAAATTTGATGCATTCATGACTTCCCATGGTTTTCTGCGTAATCAGTTTGATAACTGTGTCTACTCTAAGAAACTTGCAGATGATTCTTATATTTATTTGTTGCTATATGTTGATGATATGTTAATTGCTGCAAAGAACAAGGTTGAAATTGATAGTTTGAAAGCCTTGTTGAGCAGTGAGTTTGAGATGAAGGATTTGGGTGTAGCCAAGAAGATACTGGGCATGGAGATTTGGAGAGATAGAAGTGCAGGTTTACTGTATGTATCTCAACAGAAATACATAGAAAAATTGTTGCAGTCTTTCCAAATGAATAATTCTAAGCCGGTTAGTACTCCTTTGGCGGCACATTTTAAACTTGATGCTAGTACAATACCTACTACAGCTGAGGAAAAAGGGTACATGAGTTCAGTACCTTACTGTAATGCTGTTGGAAGCTTGATGTATGCAATGGTGTGTACTAGGCCTGATCTGGCTCATGCAGTCAGTGTGGTAAGTAGGTTTATGAGTAATCCTGGGAGAGCTCACTGGAGTGCAGTTAAATGGATTATGCGGTATCTGAAAGGTACGAGTAATATTTGCTTGGTTTATGGTGCTGATAAATCTGATAGTGGCTTGGTTGGTTATACAGATTCAGATTATGCTGGAGATCTTTTGAGGAGGAGATCCTTAACATGCTATGTCTTGACTCTGAATGGATGTGCTGTCAGTTGGAAGGCAACACTTCAATCTACAGTTGCCTTGTCTACCACTGAAGCAGAATACATGTCATTGGCAGAAGGAGTTAAGGAAGGTATGTGGTTACATGGTTTGATTGATAGTCTGGGGTTAAATATTCAGAGACCTATCATTTATTGTGATAGTCAGAGTGCATTAAGTTTAGCCAAGAATCCAGTCTACCATGAAAGGTCGAAGCATATTGATATCAGATTGAATTTTATTCGAGATGTGATAGAAGACAAGAAATTATCCATCGAGAAGATAGCCACAGCAGATAATCCAGCAGATATGTTGACAAAGGCTCTACCTTCAGAGAAGTTCAAGCATAGCTTGGACTTGGTGAATGTTTGCATTCCATGAAGCCCTACAGGGCTTGAATGACAGAGATGAATTTGTACTTAGTTCTAGTGATTTGAGAAAATTCAAGTCAAGGAGGGAAATTGTTGGGTTTGACTTGAATTTTGTGGGTGACCCGGTTTGTAACCCGACCCACGACCCACGACCCATTTGTCTCTATATATATGAGTGTGAGGGAATTCATTAGAAGAGTGATTGATGTAATTTCTCTCTGTATAGCCTCCGTCAGAAAATAATACAGATATTCTTTCTGTCCGTGGACGTAGGTCGCATTGACCGAACCACGTAATTTCTTTGTGTGTTATTCTCTATCCTTCTCCTTGATTAATTGTCTTTCAGTAACCTAACACTCTCATAGTTTGAGACGACGCTGGACCACCTTCGATGTTCTTCCCCTCTTCCATTGCGAAAGACGTAGCCGCAATATCAAGTGCAGCTTCTCCCCTACAGAGCGATGAGTTTTGGCCAATGATTCAGTAGGTAGTGGAATTCGAACATACTTTCCCTCTACTTTTCTCGATGTTGCTGTTGTAAGTATGTACAACTTCTTCTCATTCACACGTTGCATTTCGGCTTGTAAATCTCTAGAGGCATATCGGGTCGGGTGGGTTTTGTAATACCCGTTAATTTCATAATATAATTCGCTTAAGAGTATTTTAGAATTTTACAACGTTACTTTAGTTATATATTTTGGTCATTTTTAATTTTCATATTTAATTGTTCTCTTTGAATATTATTTATGAAAATTGAGTTAAATGACTGGACTGAATATTTGCACCATGTGGGATATATTCTAAGAATGGTGAAGTTCATGAAAAAGCGGTTTAAGAATGGTCAATTAGTTTATTTATTGTAAATTGACTGGATGGGTTTGTATGTTGGGTTATGGATACCCATGGGTTATTCAATAACCCATTAGAAATATTTAATATAAAGCTTCAATAGTACCCCCCTCATTTTTCTCACGCAACCGAAGCAGCTGATATTCGTTTTCTCTCCTTTCTTCATCCTCTTCTCAAATCTTTTCCTTGATCTTCAGAGTTTTGATTATTTGTTAGGTTCAAAAGCTTTGTAAGGATCAAAGGTAAGCTTTAATCTCATTATTTTCCTTAAATCTAAGTTTATATGGAAGATTAGAGGAGGTTTTGTTCTTGAAGATTTTGATGATAATTCATGAATCTCAGTTGTTTTAGAAGTTATATTTGAGTTATAATCGGTTAAAAGAATTGAGATTCTGGTTTTGAATCAAAAGAAAGGAAAGGATGAATTTTTGAAAGATTTTCTGCAAAACTCGAATTACTGTAGCAACCAGAAATTTCGGGAAAATCTGGAAATTTTTCTTCGAGTACTGTAGTAGTCAACGTTACTGTAGCGAACCGTCACTGTAGCAAACCGTTACTGTAGCAAACCGTTACTGTAGCAATCAGAAAATTTTACGTATTTTCGTGATTTTGTTTCCTTTCTTATGTTTCCTTGTAATATATTTTACTAGGAAATTTTCCTACACAAATTCTAGTGTGGAACAAGGTAAACTTGGACAAACATCAAGGTGAGTGAATAACCTTGCTAAGCTAATTTGATATTACTAGTCAAAGTACAATATAAGTCTCATTTACAATATTATTTGGATAATAAGCAATCAATTTTTCATATAAGAGTATATGATGATCGGTAGAAATAAGAGTATGTAGAAATTATTTTATTTCATGACAATTGTATTATGTGATAAATTCTCACTATCTTATTAATGAGTAAAGATCTACGGGATCTAATACACGAGTTTGAAAGGGTTAAAGTCTCATACTACTCAGTGCATATCTATGAAACCTATACACGAGTTGAAAGGGTTAGAGTCTCATACTACTCGGCGTATATATAAGAAATCTTATTCACGAGTTTGAAAGGGTTAGAGTCCCATACTACTCGGTGTATACCTATGAGATCTTATTCACGAGTTTGAAAGGGTTAGAGTCCCATACTACTCGGTGTATACCTAAGAAATCTTATTCATGAGTTTGAAAAGAATGGAGTCTCATACTACTCGATGTATAAGACAATTAATTATATGAGTAAATGTGGTATTTGTATTTTTGATATTTTATATAGTACAGTTATTTATTTACTGAGTTTTTAAATAAACTCACACTCCCTATGATTATTTTTTTCAGATACAGAAAATAAAGAAGAAGAGTATCCGTTTGAAAATTAAAAGCCCCTTGGGATTATTCTCTATTTCTGTTTGGTGGGATACCAGTACTTATTAATGTGGATATTAGAAACGCTCTGTACTTTCTATAGGTCTCCTAGGCTTGCGATGAGATAGAAATATCACACTATGTATGTCTATATTTGCTTATCAGATGAATATAATTCTGTAGTGTGGAATGAATGATTAAGGTTGAATGTAAAACCTTACAGAATTTATGTAAATAACGTATGTTTGAGAATTTTATCAAATGAGTAGTATCTTTTCACATGTTCAATTTTTGGGATGTGACAAGTTTTAAGTGGGTCAGGGTAAGTTTTAGTTGGGTCAAGGATTTGGTCAACCCGAAAGCTGTGATTAGAGTTATTTAGAATGAAGCAAATCAAGTGTTGGGCCACATCTTCTTTATTTATTTTTTTGGAATATAGCCTATAAAGCCTCCCTTGCCCATTAGGTTTGCCAACCCAACATCCTATTTGGTTTCTTCCCCATCAAGTCTTTTCGACCCAATCCAATATCCAGCTATTTTTAGTTTTGCCTTCATCTTTAGCTGCAGCTAGGGGTGAGAATCTTCTTTCATTCTTCAAACTTTCCTTCGCCATGGAAGAAGCACTCTCCTTCATTCCTACTCACGCTTTCAGTACTTTTACCTTCTTTCTGAAATCACCATGGGCAGCATCCTCCTTAGAGAACACGTCATCCTCTGCTTCTGCTAGTAAGGAATGCCTTTTCCATCCTTTCTTCTCCATGGAAGAAACGTTCCCATTCCTTCATTCTTGCTTTTTCGATGCCATACAGGACAATGATTTCATCTTTTCGTTTCTCCTCTTTGACAAAATCCACTGCTTCTGGTTCCTCTTGCTCTCTAATTGCAATCACCTTAGAGCAAGGCTTTTTCTTGGCTTCTAATTTGGCTGAAACTTCAAAAAATGGAGGAAGCTCCGATGGTCGATTTTCGGTTAGTTCCTTTTCCAACTTCTTACATTCTTCACCTCTTGATTTAGCTGCCAATCTATTTACTCTCATCAAGATTTCTTCATCAGCCTCATCTCTTCCATATTCCTTATGAACTTCTCTCTTTTCCATTCAGCTCTGATACCAATTTGGTAGAGCCCACTAATTCTAACAATGCACAAATGTTCATTAACACTGAATAATATTGAATATTAATGAAATAAGGACAATATCTCTTCCAGTGGGGAAGAGATGGTATTACAGCACTCACAACAGTAAAATAACTACACTCTCAGTAGAACAATCTCAGTACAGAATGATTGAGCAAAACACATAGAATTCATAGAAACATAGCCACAATGTAGAAAAACATAATAGAAAAATAAGAACACAGAAGAATGATGATGCTAGACATTCGAGAGGTCTAGCTCTCTCCACCAAAGCCAATTCTAATATTTTCCATGCCCCCTCCCACTCACAATTCCCCTATATATATCTCCATAGCCACTAACCGAATTCCTCTAGCCTTTCCTCTCTACCCTTCACATGACCTTTGCCAGCTGCCGTTTGTTCGGTTACAACTCCCTTTCTTTTTAATTCCCTTCTTAATGACCATCGGCTCAACAGAATCACCTTTATTCTAGAGTTTTACACCACATAACTCACTTCAACCTCAAAGTCATTCATAATTGCAAGCCTAGAAATTGTCCATATCTATTTACAACTACATAAATACATCTAATTTTTACCAATATTACAAATCAATAAGTAGCCACACTTCTGCATATATAGCTACAAATTTTCAACATAAAGCACTAGCTCTCCATTTGCTTCTATATCTTCTTTATCTCTTGAAAACAATTGGTCTGCAATGGATAATTTATGAGATAGTATCTCAACAGCTCGCACATAAAGCAAGATTATTTTTGACATAAAAGCATAAGATTTATCTCATACATACTCCGTTAAAAGGCAAGGAAAGTTAATACATTTTCATGGCAAGCATGATCATATAGACTATGTACAAAGTCCTTCATGGACACAATTTGACATGCTCTCTCAAGGCAACTTCAATCTTGCAAAGCAAAATTTAATACAGTTGATGGTTATACAACAAGATTTGCGTCACATAAGGAATGACACAAGCTTTTATACACATTAATAGGAAGACAACTTCCAAGCTCACAGATATAATTTTTCTAGAGAAAAAGTGTCAAGTTTCTTTCATGCCAATTATGGCATAGCCATATCATAACCAAGCCAAATCATGCAAATAGAACTCATATAATATGCAAAATTTAAGAAAACATCAAATAGCTCGTGTTTTTATAAACAAAAAGCAAATTACCTTATTAAGATTTCCTTGTTTTTTCTCGTAGGCTCTCCTTCAAACTTCTCTCAAGTTTTTATCACTTTCTCTATCTCTCTCTACCATTTTCAACTATACAAAGGAATAGAAATATTATTGGGTGAAGAAGATAAAGTTAGAGAAAAAAAATCCTTGGTACGTAGAAAACAATTGTATTTGCTTTTTTTCTCTTTTAAAATATCATTATTAATTATCTCTTTGTATTGAATTTATTATAATGTTATACAAAAAAAATTTGTCTCAAATGATTTTTAAATCTTGTTTTTAAAAAAAATCTTCAAAACACATTTTTTTGTTTTTTAAATATTTAAAATTGTTTTGAAAAATATCCAAAATTTTTTTAATTTTAAAAATTAGTTTTTGTAACAATTTTAAAAAAAAATATTTTTAAAATTAAAAATGACAAAAAAAAATCCAAATAGACCCTATGAAACTGTTGCTCTGGCTACCAACAATGAACAGCCATTAATAGAGCTGAATTTGACTTACAATATTAATTTTGTTGCTCTTAATTAATATTCAATTAATCTTTTAGGTCACTACCTGTTTAAGAACTAATAAATTAGTCAATTGTTTAAATCAATTACTTAACAATTGTAGTGCAAGCCTTCTTTGTTTTTGTTTTTTTTTTCCTTTTTAATTTGAATATGCAAACCTTAAAATAATCCTTCTTACGCAAGCACACTCAATTTATATCTTAATTGACCAAGACTTTTTGTGATATTTAATTACTGCACTAAAAAATCTGATTTGGATTATTAAGTATCATATTGACCTTTATTATTTATGTTTAGTATAATACTATACATACATAGGCCCACTTCCTGAGCATTATTATAGATTCACAGAATATAGTATATTAATAAAGCCGGTGCAATAAAGTGTACGATTTTAATATAGTAAATCATAAACTTTATGAGTGGACTCGTCTGTTTTAGTGTATTTTTTGGTTTTATTTATTTTACTTCTTATTTGGAACAAGTTTCTTTTCTTCTGTGAAAGATTTTCTTTTCTTTCATATGGAAGATTTTTCCTAGCTGAAAATAGAAATGTCTCTTAAAATTTTGTGATTTCCATATGCAGATCTATTTAAAAAAAGAAAATAGAAATTTCAAAACATGTATTGAAGACTTGTTCCTCTAGAAAAGAAGAGGTGTTTGTTTGTCTTTTTTTACGTATGTTGATGCTGCAAATTAAAGCTGTAACATTTTTTATAAGATGTATTCCCCTTGATCTTATATCTTTTGTATCTTTTTGTAATACCGGTAGAGTTCATATTGATGTTTATGTTGTGTCGTCCCTATTTGTGCATATGTGTATGTGAAACCATTGGAAATTATGAATAAATGATTTATGTGATGTTTGAGTAATGTGTATGCTTGTATGTATGTGATTAAATGACGTGTAATGCATGTTGGGAGTAGAATTGTATGAATAAGTCCTTGTGAGGGACCAATCTGAAAGAGATGTGGAATATGCATATTCTTGTGAAAATGTGGTAAAAATTGTTGTGTTGATGAATTTGGCAATTTGTCGAGTTAATGTGGTGAAGTTGCTTCAGTATGGTTTGTGTGGAATATACGAATCTTTTGTTTTTAATTAGTTTCCTTTTTTACCCTTGGACCATTATTCTTTCCATTTTTAGGCTAAGGAGCAAAATGGTCAATTTTACATCTACACACCCACACTTAATCACTCTTCAACACGTTTCTCAATAATCACTCTTCAACACGTTTCTCAATACTTATAGGCTAATCTACTTACTCGCTCGCCTTATGCTTCCCTTTCTCTTCCCACGCCATATCCTCTCCAAACCTTGCTTCCCTCTTAACCTCCGGTGAGCTCCCCTCCTCTAGTGACCTTCCTCCCCAAGGTAAGATTAGATTTTCCCACTCTTCTTCTTATTTTTGCATATCTTAGGGGAAATTTGGTTGTTTGAGGATGGTTCATGCTTCCAAACCTCCCTTTTGATATTTTGATGCATTTTGAAGCTTGATTTGGGTTGTGAATGACTGAAAGGATTGATTTTGTTTAACTCATGTGGGATGAGGATTTTCTGAAAACTTGGGAAAATGTTTATGGGTTTTGAATCAATCTTGTTTTTGAGTTCTTGGAAGGTTTTGGAATGCTAAAGATGATGATTTGATGACCAAAATTGTCATTGGTGAGGTTTTGGTGGTTTGGAAGCATGAGAAGAGCTTGGGAACTGATGTTGTGTGGGAAGGGACTGACCAGCCAGCTACTTGAAGGCAACCAATTGACTATTCCCCTTATGAAATCCCATCCTAGACTACCCGAGGGAAGCCAATCAATTGGTAAGGGGAAGCCAGTCAATTGGTACCTTCTTGGAACACCCACCCAATTCTAGCAGAGACTAGCCAATTGATTGCTCAAGGGTGACTAGCCAACTAGTTGGCCGCAAACTTGCAAACTTGGAATTTGACCTCTTTTCTCATCTTTTCTTGTGCCAAATCTTTAGGACTTGTTTCCCAAACATCTTGAATCGCTTTTTTTTTTCCACACATCAAGTAAGAAAATAGTAAAATTTGTAACTTGGACAAGAGGTGAGTAGATAACTCATACTCAATGCTTGTTTGTCTCTTTCAAAGCATTATTGATGTATGCTTTTATGAATAATAATATAATTGACGGCTAAGTGTGTTGGGAGCAAAAACATAGGAAATATGGATGAATATTCAATGAATTGTAACCTAGATGGGTGCCTTGATTGAAATGAAACGATGCTCAAAATTTGAGCAATGAGTTGTATGATAACCAATTGCATGTGTTGATATTGTCATGATCCAAAATTCGGGCACGCAATCAGCACGACATAGGGTTATTTTCCCTACACCGTAATCCTAGTTCTCATTGCTCCTAATTCCCATGCGATATGCAACATGAATCAAGCTCAAAATTTCCCTTTTGACCCCACTCTCTTGCAAGGTTTTAACACTTAATCTGTCTAGATTTTTCCCCAAAAAGTGTGTTTACAACCCAAAAATTCAATACACAAATCCCCTAAAAGAATCAAGCTCAAAATTTTAAAGGAAAAATTTAGACATGAACAATGTTTTTGGGGATGAACACCACCTATGATTTTTCAGCATGTATTTCTCAACCAAAGCCTCTAATTTTATTATGAAACTATCCAAGAGAGGGGAGAGGAGAGAGGGGTTTGGGCAACATTTAGGGACTCCAAACACATCAAAAACAGAGCAAACAACCACACTAATCATGACTCCAACCAGAAAATTTTAGAAAACAAGAGCATAAAAAGTTATCTCTCAAACTAAGAGATATCCACCCTTGGGAAGACTTGTTGCTATTCATGAGAATAAGCAAATGGCCGGAGAGGAGAGAATGAGCAAATGGTCGTGTAAATGAGGAACAAGGGCTTTTAACTTAGTGAATGTTAGGGTGTGACTTACTCCATGGGCCCACTTGCTCCTCAACAAATAAATAAATTCCCCATGTGACCAAAAGGGTCTTGAGCTTGATGAAGCTCTTAGGGTGGGTCCCAATATCACACAACACTAAAATTACTAAGTTAAGAGACTTCCTAAGACATTCCCCTTTTTAATTTCTCCATCTCCACTCACTTCTTCAAAATTGTGAAAATTATTAATTTACCTAATTGAGTCCCTCCTCAAAGACTCCCCACGCCCCAAGTCCACTTCCCCATGTGACCTAGGCAACAGTCTCAAAGATAGTTTAGCAACCTCCAAATTACAAAGATAATACAAGTAATAAATTCGCACAAGAAAATATTACTAAGCATTTGAATTATTATAATTTCTCCCTTAGTTATTTAAATCCCCTTTTTAAGGGTGTAATTAAATCTCCTTCACATGTGATCAACATAGGCATCTCCAATTCATTTAAGAAAATATAAGGTCAGATGGTAACATAATAATATTATGCACTCCAAAATTTCCAAGCATCAAATGCATGCACAACAAAGAAATTACAATAAGCATATAAGAAAGTTGGTTGTGCACTAACACACATAATAAACTCCTGGGAAACTTAATCATTTTTTTCCGGGCACACCCAACAAGAGGCCCTCACAAGAGCCCGTACCAACTCGGGTTATTACAGATATAGTGAATGACGTGAACCTAAGTCATTTGACGCTAAGAGGGCTGAGCGTACTATGTATTTGTCTTAATTGAATTACATTGTATGATTTGACTGTGACTCATGTTGGTTATTTTCAAGTTAGAATGTATTCCATGAAACATACTTGTATGAGTACACATTGTGTGTATGTGTTATAGATTGGTTATGATTATGTTGTTCTTGTGTATGAGGAAAGATTGAACATGGTGGTGCACCCAGATTGAAAATTGATATGTGCTTGTATGGTAAAGTTATAAATGGGAGATGTATGGGAGGAGACATATAAATGGAGAGATATGAGTAGATGGGATGGGGCTGTAGGCAACGATCACTGTCAGTGTGGATGACCCATAATGGACAAGAAATTTGTGAAAAGCATGATTTGATTGAAATTGTGATGTGCGTGATTGATAGAACTAATTGAGAATGCAAATAACTTGACTTCATGGTGTTGTAATATGACTATTATTGATACATACATATTTGAATTGATGCAAATAAATTTTCTTATATGTGGAGTTATCTGCTTATGGAGTTTTATACTCACTCCTTTCTTCTATGTAACCTTTTCAGTACCTAAGTTAGCTGAAGAGCCTCCGTTTGAGGAGTAGCGGAGCCCCTTGAGTTAAGACACCTTAGTTGCTTTCGGGGTTGGTCTCATTTTGTATGTCTTTTTCTAATTCTTTTGATACCATTCTTGAGTATTCTGCAGTTATGTAGGACACCTAAAATGTTTGTTAAATGGTTTAATGTAAATGGATGTAAATGACATATAATTCTTTTGTAGACCATGTCCTTAGGTATTCCTTTTGATGAAAAGACGGTGTTGCCATGAGAATAGATAGAAATATGAGAAGATATGAACTCTTAAAATGCTTTGTTGAATGAAATGTGATGTTATGTTCTCTTCTCTCATATTTATGCATATGTGTACATTATGGCATTGTCGATGATCTAGTTAATTTTAGGTTTGTGGTCATGGGGGCTACTTTCATGTACCGTGTCAGATTTTGGAACGTGACACGTTTATTTTAGGAGTTTGAATTTGCTTTGATTTATAAATGCTTCATCTTTAAGCCTTGAAACATATTTTGTATCCCTTGTTTGGTATGATATTAATGAAAAATTCACTTTTGACCATAAAATATCCTATAAATGTTATGTGATAAATTTATTTTGTAAATATGATAATTAAATAACCACATATTAAAATTAAGATAATATATTTATTGACATAGGGAGCGTCTATAATGATAATTGTCGTTGTTACCGTGCCAAAGAAATATTCATGATTAACTATCTATTGATATAAAACTATTTTAAAAATGAACGTACGCAAATAACTACCATTTCAATCGGAAAAAGATTTAGACAAAAAGTGCTGTATTCCGTGAAATTTTAACACACCTTAAAATTTTAATCAAGAATTATTATTATTTTTTTAAAGTAAGTATCAAAACTACGTTTTAAACTAGACATCTAATTATTTAGTATGATATTTGTTAATTGGCAAATAATTTAAAAAACAAAGGAGAGGTAGCCATCGTATCGACTGTCAATGATTCGGTCTTTTTTTTTTTTTTAGTGTGATTCCATCTCTGAATCAATCAAGTTGTTTAAATTAGAACCCTCACTAACTTCTTAATTAGCTTTTCCCTTGTATTTATTCACGTATTTGTTGCATAGTGACACTGACTCAAGCAAGTGGTATCAGATTCATCAAAAATTAAAAAATGATATATTCCTATATAATCTTGGATAAGTTCTCCGATCTTTTTATCTGTATACGAGATGGTCCTTAATTATTAGCGATTGCAGACGTACTTTCTTTTAAAAAAATATTTTTTCAAAATGTTTGTTAGATATTTAACAATATTTAACATGACTTTTAAGTTAATTTATAATTTATTTGATTAATTTATCAATTTATTTGAACAAAATAGATTTATTTGATAAATAAATTTATTTGAGTAACTTATAATTTTTATATTTTTTTCCTCTTTTACACTTATTATTTTATTAAAATTCTTATTATACCTTTATTTCTCATATATATATATAATACATTTGTATTATATATATAATTAATTATATATATAATAATTTAAATTAATGTAATTAAAAAAAATTAATACATTTATTTTATATTATTTGAGATTATAAAATATCATATAAATATGTTTTTTTATGTGATTTTATATCTATCAATTAAATTAATAACTACTTTTACAAATACTTCTAATGTAATAAACTAGATTATCAATTAAAAATTAATTTTTAAGTTTTTAACTAATTTATCAATTATTTTTTCCAAACAGTTAAACTTGTTTTTATGAAAGATTTGAAAAAGTAAATCTTTGAATTAATTTTGGTAGATAGAAAAGTTTTATTTTTGGGCCTTACTATTGTTTGTGTTTTTATTCTTGGTTAGTCGTTAACTTTCAAATTTTTTATTTGCTTTAAGAATTTCTTGTAATCATTAAAATTGTCAATTGACAAATTTAATATACGTGAGTAACCATAATAATTGTTTTGTCAATGATAGGGACGTTCTTTTTTATCACGATATACAATTTGAAAAATGAATAAAAAGTTTATTGGTCATTGTTCATTCATTATTAAATAAAAAAGTTTTACAACTAATATAGGTGTTTTGTATTTAAATTAATTTTTATTAAAAGAGGAAAAAAAGGCGCGATTGACATACTTTTGGTTGTTGCTCCCACAATGAAAATTTTGCTTTATATTTTATTCCTCAATATTTTATTGCAAATTGCAGAGCAGTAGTAATTTTTGTTACCTCTCACTGGAATGATCATCAGACCCTGCCCTCTGCGATTTCAACATTCTATGCTCTTCTTCTTCACAAGCTTCCAATCTTCATCCTTCTCTACGCACGCACAGATTTTCCCGGAAAATAGCAGTCCGAGAAAATGACCGAATCGGAATAAGAAAATCACGACCTTCCTCCCGATTCAAAGCCAGCGGAAAAGCCTGCGTATGTGATGGATTTCAATCTCGACACAGAAAGCTCCTGGCCGTTGGATCAGATATCATTCTTCTCCAACCCGGCGTCGCCTTTTGTTATCTCTACCTCCTCCGAGGGGCCCTTTTCTCCACTTTGGGCTTCCTCAGACGTAGACGAAGACACGCAAGCTAGAACTGCCGCTTCAGCCTTCTCCGATTGCCATCAGTATTTCTCCTGTACGTTTTAGTTTCCTTCTGCTTCGTTGGGTTTTGCAGTTTTCTCTAATCTTTGAACTTGTTTTATACTCAGTTTACTTGTTACTGTTGACTATTTGCGACTTGTAGAGTAGCCCCTCAACTTCCTGTACTTGATTTGAAATATAAGAGGTATCGATGATAATACTTCTCAATAAATTCTTTCGTTCATTGTTCCTTTTTACTCATACCAGAATTTATGCATATCAAATGAAGTGTTTTTTTTTTTTTTGGGAATCTTTTATTAGCTGAGTTACTTGACTATAAAATAACACATACGATGAACGGATGGACGTTGGACCCTTGTCCTTTTATTTGTGATTTCCTAACAATTTTCAAGTTCAATGAAGTTTGCAACGAGTATTTGGATTTACACTTTTTTCTTTTGGTGTAAGCCAAGTGGAAAGCTTATGTTTCTTCTTATAATATCAAGATAAAGATCTCACTTAAAATTAATCAAGAGATTAAGATTAAATAGTACGATCAAGACTAGTAAGTTGTAGCTTTATAAAAATATAACAATTAAGAATATACCTATATATGTGTATAAATAAATCACAAATAATCTTAATATTATGTAAAAAAAATCAAACAATATAATTTTAATAAATAATACTCAAAATATGATTATAGAAAAGACATTTTGTCACAAAAACAAAAAACATAGGTTTGAAAGCATTCAATTAATAAAGAATATAGAGCCAAGTCCTACTTCTTATTGGCTTTATTTACAATCCTCTCTTTTTTCCTAGTTGACATTTCCTTTCTCAAGGCATTTGATATTATATTATAATATCTTAATATTAGCCTTCAGTAAACTAAAATAAATGTTGAACAAATTAGGAGTGGTAAGCCAGTAAATATGTAATTTCTTTATTATCTTTAGAGGTTTGAATTACTTTAATGATTTCTTTTTCATCCCACTTGACAAAACGTAACCAAAAAAAAAAAAGAAAAAAGATGACACAAACCAAAAATGTTACAAGATCGATTAGATTGTAAAATTTTAAGATTTAAATTAAATTCTTATTAAAATCATAACAAATTTAAATTTTATATAATATCAATATTATTGGAGTTGCTTAAAAACATAAATTCCTAATATCTTAAAATTTAGATTGATATCTTGAAAACCTTATCCACTCCTTTGTATTCTAAGAAGAATAATACTTTTACAGCTATAGTTGTATTTATCAATTCTTCTTCCTTGGCTGTTGGTATCAATAAGGTGCTTTCATGATGTTTGGCGTATTTATAATTTCTGTTTTGATTATATCAGGATATTGAGTAGAAAGGTGCTAAGAAAAAAAATGTGGAGTTTCATTGGCCCACTCTAACGCCATCGGGTGTTAAGCCTTATTTGTAGTTTCGCTTGCAGCCGTAGTTCTTCTAACTAAAGCTATTGTTTTCAGGCAATTCAAGTTCAATAAATAGAAAGCCAAAGGAAAATGATGAAAACGAGAAACTCTCGGCACCCTTTGTGGCTCTACCACCATTAGAGAATCCAAATAGGTACTGTCTAATCAAGGAAAGGATGACACAAGCACTTCGCAACTTCAAAGAATTGACAGAACAAAATGTTCTGGCTCAGGTTTGGGCACCTGTGAGGAATGGGAATCGGTATGTGCTCACAACTTCAGGGCAACCGTTTGTTCTTGATCCACATAGTAATGGACTCCATCAGTACAGAACTGTCTCTCTGACATACGCATTTTCAGTGGATGCGGAGAGTGATGGAATCCTGGGACTTCCAAGTCAAGTTTTTCAAAAGATGTTACCCGAATGGACCCCCAATGTTCAGTATTATTCTAATAAAGAGTACCCACGGCGAGATCATGCTCAACATTACAATGTTCGTGGAACCCTGGCTTTGCCTGTTTTTGAACCTCTAGGGCAGTCATGTATTGGTGTTTTGGAATTGATAATGACTTCACAAAAGATTAACTATGCTCCTGAGGTTGATAAAGTCTGCAAAGCTCTTCAGGTTGGGTTTCTTTCGCCTTGACTATCCATATTAATTTCTGTGTTTGGCTCATAATTGATAAATGCCATGTCCTAACCATAACATATCACGATTGATTGTGACAAAGTTAATACCCATGAGATTCTTTTACTCATATTACTAGCGTGCTGGAAAAAGTAAATGATTAGAAACATTTTTAGATTCCTCAGTCACCCATTGTCAGTTTTCTTGCAGGCAGTAAATTTGAGGAGCTCTGAAGTTTTGGACCACCAGCACACTCAGGTACTTGTTAATTATGCATCCTTATATAAATGGTGTATTACCTGAAAGCTAGATATTTATGGTATAATATATCTTGCTCCTCTCTCACATATAACTTACCAATGCTCTTAAACCAGATTTGTAATGAAGGTCGGCAGAATGCATTAGCTGAGATTTTGGAAATATTGACAGTGGCGTGTGAAATTCATAAGTTACCTCTGGCTCAAACATGGATTCCTTGTAGGCATCGAAGTGTTCTGGCACATGGTGGTGGTCTGAAAAAGAGTTGCTCTAGCTTCGACGGTAGTTGTATGGGACAAGTTTGCATGTCTACAACTGATGCCGCATTATATGTCATAGATGCTCATATGTGGGGTTTCCGCGAAGCCTGTGTTGAGCACCACTTACAACAAGGTCAAGGGGTTGCAGGGAAGGCATTTTTGTGCCGCAACATGTGTTTTTGTGGAAATATTACTGAGTTTTGTAAATTTGAGTACCCTTTAGTACATTATGCTCTTATGTTCGGGTTAACCAGCTGTTTTGCAGTCTGTTTACGAAGCTCTCATACTGAAATTGATGATTATGTATTAGAGTTTTTTCTGCCTCCTGAAATCACAGACTTCGATGAGCAAAAGGCAGTGTTGGGATCCATATTAGCAACAATAAATCAGCATTTCCATAGCCTTAAGATTGCTTCTGGTCTAGAACTTAAGGAGGAAGGTTCGGTTGAAATCATTGAAGCAACAAATGGAAGAGTTTATTCAAGGGTTGAAGCTATACAGATTGCCCAATCTACTAAATCACCACCTAGACCTAATGCCTCCCCAAATGTGGACGACATGGTACTGCTAGATTCGTCAGAACTGCAAATAATGATGTACTATGATGACACAAATGGTGGAGGTAATCTTGTCATAATGTAGGTAAAGGGATGGCTCAAATCTCTTCCTTAGATACTAAGAACGTAAGAAAGCCGTCAGAGAGAAAACGTGGTAAAACACAGAAATCAGTAAGTCTTGAAGTTTTGCAGTGTTATTTTGCTGGTAGTCTGAAAGATGCTGCAAAGAGCCTCGGTGGTATGTTTTTAGTTATTTTTTATTAGAAATGGCTATGCTAACTAGAATATCAGAATATGCATCTTTTTTTTTGCAGCTGCTCTTTAATCAATAATATGTTATACAGTACATACATACATACATACATACACACACATATATTCTTAATATATTCTTACCGTGCAGTTTGCCCAACTACTATGAAGCGCATATGTAGGCAGCATGGGATATCCCGTTGGCCATCTCGAAAGATTAACAAGGTTAACCGTTCCTTGTCCAAGCTCAAGTGTGTTATCGAGTCTGTCCATGGTGCTGAAGAAGCATTTGCTTTGAATTCTCTCAGCACAAGTCAACTTACCACTGTCGTTGTTCCGTTTCCCGAGCCTTCTACTTCAAACAAGTTTAGCCCGCAAGCCTCATTAGGAATTAGGCAGTCAGAACCTCAGATGAAAGAGGATACTGACTTGGATGCTTCTAAAGTACTAGAAACAAACAGACATGTTGGGCTGGGAGATTACTTGCAGGAAGGAAAGATACTAGGTCCTAAGAAAGTAATTCGTGATAAAGGTGGGTCCACTCAAGAGCTTGGTAAAGTCTCAATTGGCTCTAAAACTGGGAGTGGACCAAGTAAAGATCGTGCAAATCATACCTATCATGGCTCATGCAATGATGGCCCATCAAATGAAATTTTTTCACTTGCAAAACATATATTTATTACACCCAACATTGAGCAATGTGTTGTGGCCACAGAAACCACACCTGACCCTGTGGTCACAGAACCTCGAGAGCCATTTGTGGGGATGCTAATTGAAGATGCTGGAAGTTCCAAAGATTTAAGAAATTTGTGTCCCTCAGTAGCAGATGCCATGTTGGAGGATCAAGTTCCAGAAGCTTGTGAGAGTAATCCTCACAGGCAATGCATAAATACAATTTGTAACATAGCGATGCCTTTTGCTTCTCCGAAAGAAAGGAAAAGTGTGACTATAAAGGCCACATACAGAGAAGACATCATAAGGTTTCGGATCTCTTTGCCCTATGGTATTGTGGAATTAAAAGATGAAGTTGCTAAAAGATTGAAACTAGAGGTGGGTACGTTTGATATCAAGTACCTGGATGATGACCATGAGTGGGTTTTGATAGCCTGTGATGCAGACCTACAGGAGTGCATGGATGTTAAAATATCGTCAGGCAGAAACATAATAAGGGTTTCAGTCTATGACATAACATCCAATCTCGGAAGTTCATGTGAAAGCTCAGGGGAGTGAGGAGTGACTATATATAAGTTTGTGCTAAGATATTTAGAATTTTTCCATCTTAGGATGATAGGAAAATGTAGATTTTAGTTTTAGAACTACTCAATTTGTAAGAATTGGTCACTAACAATATGTTTAGTATGGAGGTCGTTAACGTTGGAGTGGATGAAGGAAAAAGAAAGATGGTAAAAAAAATATTCAAATTATCCACCTTAAAAATACTAAACTTGTTTTTTGTGTTTTTTTTTTAAATTGAAGTATTTTGTTAAAATATCTTAGTTCTATTCCCTTTTCCCTTTCCTTTGTCTTTTCCTTTTTGCCTACCAATTATACCCTAAATTAAAGGAATATTACTTTCACAAGATTGTTAAGATCGAAATCTTACTTAAGATCGATCAAGAGATAAAATAGATCGAATCTGTTAGTGCAAATATACACAAGAAGGGGGTTGAATTGTGTATACAAACAATTTTTAACTTCTTTTGAAAATTCAATTTATCTTGTTCAAGAAGATGAATAATAAAGAAATTAGAATTTAGTAATCGTAGAGAGAATAGAGAGTTTATACAGAAAATTTAAAGAGGTTTGGATCCTATCCACTTGAATCCTAAGTCTTCCTTTCAAGCACAAATGCAAAGGGAATTTTTATAAAAATTACCAAGACTGAGATTTATAAGAGAACCTTTTCAAGGACAAGCCTCTTGACTTTTACACCCTAAACTCACAATGCAGACTAGACAATTATAAGGAGTTTACAACCTTACACAAGCTCAACTCAAAAGCTTTTACAACACTTTGAAGGAATTTACAAAAATAAATTCCATAAAATAATTATTGTTTTAGATAGATCTATAACATGTATACATGATAATAATTTGGAAGTGTACCTGGGGTAGCAGCGGAACTCATGATAGGAATCTAATGATCAAATATAAGAAGAATAGAAAGAGTAATATAAAAGTGAGCACAAAGGAAAGTACACTGCCTTCTTGACCTATTATGATTATTCAAGATGTACTTCAATTGGGCTATAACACCACATATATAGGCAGAGAGTAGGGACTCCTTCTTGTGTTAAAATAACCCTAATGGGCTGATATTCCTATTATCAATCAGCCAATACACAAGGCCTAGTTTTATTCTCATATTCTCATAAATAATTAATTATTAAATCTGGATAATATAATAAATGAATTAAATAAAATATTGATTTATGGTAGTCCATATAAGAAATCCAACAATCTCTCACTTGGACAACATATCATATATTTGAAGAAAAATAAATACTTTCCAGATTCAATAATTTAACAATATTGTTATTATGAGCTGTCATTATAGATATCAATACTCAAGTCAAACAACAAGAGGTAATAAATACTTGACAATATAAAAAATCATATCCGATATGGACATTGACATCAAACATATCAAGACACTCAATCCTTATAAAAAAAGACTTGAGTAATATATATATATATATATATATATGAAAATAGTATCAGAACATGCATTGTTAATATGCAGTCCTAACAAATGGTTTAAGCATCCACCTGATATGCCATAATACAAAATGAGACTGGATCAAAATGTCTCTTTATAAAACCATATCAAAATGTTAGAATATAAACAGAAACATATAAATCAAGTATGACATTTAACAAAATAATATGGCTATCAAACTGGCGAAGTCCATAGATGTCTTGAGACAAAAAATATCAAAAGAAAACAATAATAGCCAAAAACAGATGAAACATAAATGGAGCTCCCACTAGACTCCAATATCATCAATTTTAATCATACCCATGTGAGTCACATGACCCTGAAAAGTTCTACCTGTCAAGCCTTTAGTCAGTGGGTCTGCAACCATAAGCTCTGTGCTTATGTACTCTATGTTGGTCTGTGACTCCCGAATCTTCTCTCTCTCAAATTCATACTTGATGTCAAAATGTTTCGTTCGTGCAGAAATTTTATTGTTTTGAGAGAAGGATATAGCAGCAGAGTTATCGCAGTAGATCATCAGAGGTTTAGCCACACTCTCCATAAGATTGAACACAGAGATAAGATTTTTTTTAACTACATGGCCTGTTCAGTGGCCTCAAAACAATCTATGTATTCTGCCTCCATAGTAGAAGCTACTATAGTAGTCTGCTTGGCACTTTTCCATGAAATAGCACCTCCAGTTATCATAAAATTTAGAGCTAGAAGTAGACTTTTGGTCGTCAAGACAACCATGCTAAATAAGAATCAGAATAATCAATGACCTGAAGTTGATCAAACTTCCTATAGGTCAATACATGATCCTTGGTTTCTTGAAAATATCTCATGACCTTTTCATGGTTTTCAAATAACCCAAAACTGGGTTGCTCAAGTATATCCCTAAAGCACTAATAGCAAAAGTAATATCAAGATGAGTACAAACTTGAACCTATATTAAACTGCAAAAGCATATGAGACCTTTTTGGTCTCTAGAATGCTCTGTCTAATATCAATACCATAAGACACACCTTGTTTCAGTGTTCCCATTTTTTCATGTGAAGCCTTTTTAGTAAATGGTTGAGGCAATAAGATCACTAGACTCTTCTTCTCTCAAAACCAAGTTCATATTAGTGATAGTCAAATAGAGATCCAGAGATTATTTCAAGTCCTCAAAATAGATCATATTCAAAATCTTGACAGAAGTCAAGAATAGGCAAAGAGGCTGGCATAACAACAACAAAAAGAAACATTTAATATGCATGATATCATCATGCAATAAGAGAGTTAAATGGTTCCGTATGCACAGCTAATCATGCCTTTTAGAAAAAATCCCTTACTTATCATGGTCTCGCCTAAGGGTCCCAAACCATAATAACTAAGAAATGTAATAATTATAATGTATAAATCTTATATCACGAAAGTTTTAAATACCGACAGGGTACTCGAAAGATAATTGACATAAGTATAAAATGAACAGTACATTGTACAACAATTACATTAATGATAGTACATCGATACGGTATAATTATTATTAATGTAATAAAATAATGATTAAAAATCATTCAACTCACAAAATTTGCATAATTGTATCCACGATAGGTGAGTTTACAGTTATACAAATCATTAGCAATTATATTCAAAAAATATAATAAATACATATCATACCTGATGAAATTATTCAATTCACATATAGACCAAAAATTAATTCCTTGATTATAACATATCAATAGAGAGATTATGATATATCAAAGTGCTACTAGCAAAATAAAGAATACTCATAAAATTTCAGGCCCCAAAACTGAGAATACAATATTTAAAATTACAAACTTACTCCCACTAGTCATCATGTAAAAATACTGATGAGACACATATTCTCTTTGAAGCTGATCAAAGCAACAACATAGTGAAATTTTATGTACTATTGCCTCAAGGCCTATTTCAAACCCCTATATGGATCCATTTAATTTGCATACTGGATACTCCTGACCCTATTTCTAAAAAACATCAGGTTGATCTAAATACATATCATTTGAAAAATCACCATTTAAGAATGTTGTCTTTGAAAGTAATAGTTGGAACCCAAGAGGGGGGGTGAATTGGGTTTTCTAAATTTTTCACAAGAATTAATTGGAAGTTAAAATGATTTTCTGTAAAAGTACAATGCTTAGGACAATAAATACAATACAGAAAATCAATGTGCTGTCAAGATAAATAATTATAAAGATCAAGGAATTAAATAATAGATATCAATATGCACAAATTAAAGAGTAAGGGATAGAGAAAGCAAACTCAGAGATTTATACTGGTTCGGCTAATCCAAGCCTACATCCAGTCCTTAAGAGAGCACTTGAGTATTTCCACTATAATTGCAAGTTTAATCCGGGTACTTGCAAACCACTACAACCACACAAATTCGATCCGGGTATTTACGAAACCACAATGAAGAATTTATGAATCCGGGCTCCTCCTCAACCCAAAGCAAGTTCTTCCAACACCAGTACTTGCGAACCTCAACTCAGAATAATGTATGTGTTGATCAAAATCAACAATACAAAGAAACTCTCTCTAAAGAGTAGATGAAAACAAATGAAGCTCTAATAACTCTAATGATAGAGAATATGCAAGATTTGGCTCAAGAATGCTTTCCTTTCTCTCAAAGATGATAGAAGAAGTTAATATCACATTGTAGGACTTTGTTCTTACTCAAAATCGTGTATCTAAGGTCATATATATAAGATTTTACAAAACTAGCCGTTATATAGCCGTTATATAGTCGTTACAGCACTTATAGTGCAGTCCAGATTTTGAGCTTTCTTTAAAAATTCATAACTCCCTCATTTGAACTCCGTTTTAAACAAATAATATACCGTTGGAAAGCTCTTGGAGTCTAGTTTCAAATGAGCCAAGTTTTACTTAAAACTTATTTTTCTTTTAAAAGATATAATCAAAATACTGACTATAGGTCAGAATAGAATAATTTTTTATTACAGTAAAATCAACTTTCAGTTTTTCAAACTATATTTTAAATAGTCATATATTTCTCATTTGGACTCCGTTTTGAATAAATAATATACCATTGAAAAGATCTTTTAGTCTACTATCAAATGAGATTAAGATACTTGAAAAACCGATTTTTCATTTATGAGATATGATATAAGGAGTGACCAAAGGTCAAAAAATAACTTTTGTAAAACTTCATATTTCACTATCTTTTTGTTCAAAAATGCTTGAGCCAATGTATGCAAATCTAAATCATTGAGTTGCACAAATATACTAGCCTATATAAAATATACCTAATGTAAAAACATAGGCTATCTTGATACATCCAAGCTTCCAAGACTTCAAATCTTCTAATTCTTCATTTCTTGGAGCTTTGTTCTTGTATGTTGCTTTCCTTGAGTGAGGCATGATGTTACTTTTCCTTGTTCTTCAATCCAATGCTCACTCTGAAAGTAATGGTTGGAACCCAAGAGGGGGGGTGAATTGGGTTTTATAAATTTTTCACAAGAATTAATTGGAAGTTAAAATGATTTTCTGTAAAAGTACAATACTTAGGATAATAAATACAATACAGAAAATCAATGTGCTGTTAAGATAAATAATTATAAAGATCAAGGAATTAAAGAATATATATCAATATGCACAAATTAAAGAGTAAGGGATAGAGAAAGCAAACTCGGAGATTTATACTGGTTCGGCTAATCCAAGCCTACATCTAGTCCTCAAGAGACCACTTGAGTATTTCCACTATAATTGCAAGTTTAATCCGGGTACTTGCAAACTACTACAACCACGCAAATTCGATCCGGGTATTTGCGAAACCACAATAGAGAATTTATGAATCCGGGCTCCTCCTCAACCCAAAGCAAGTTCTTCCAACACCGGTACTTGCGAACCTCAACTCAGAATAATATATGTGTTGATCAAAATCAACAATACAAAGAAACTCTCTCTAAAGAGTAGATGAAAACAAATGAAGCTCTAATAACTCTAATGATAGAGAATATGCAAGATTTGGCTCAAGAATGCTTTCCTTTCTCTCAAAGATGATAGAAGAAGTTAATATCACATTGTAGGACTTTGTTCTTGCTCAAAATCGTGTATCTAAGGTCATATATATAAGATTTTACAAAACTAGCCGTTATATAGCCGTTATATAGCCGTTATAGTGCAGTCCAGATTTTGAGCTTTCTTTAAAAATTCATAACTCCCTCATTTGAACTCCGTTTTAAACAAATAATATACCGTTGGAAAGCTCTTGGAGTCTAGTTTCAAATGAGCCAAGTTTTACTCAAAAATTATTTTTCTTTTAAAAGATATAATCAAAATACTGACTATAGGTCAGAACAGAATAATTTTTTATTACAGTAAAATCAACTTTCAGTTTTTCAAACTATATTTTGAATAGTCATATATTTCTCATTTGGACTCCGTTTTGAATAAATAATATACCGTTGAAAAGATCTTTGAGTCTACTATCAAATGAGATTAAGATACTTGAAAAACCGATTTTTCATTTATGAGATATGATATAAGGAGTGACCAAAGGTCAAAAAATAACTTTTGTAAAACTTCATATCTCACTAACTTTTTGTTCAAAAATGCTTGAGCCAATGTATGCAAATCTAAATCATTGAGTTGCACAAATATACTAGCCTATATAAAATATACCTAATTTAAACACATAGGCTATCTTGATGCATCCAAGCTTCCAAGACTTCAAATCTTCTAATTCTTCATTTCTTGGAGCTTCATCCTTGCATGTTGTTTTCCTTGAGTTAAGCATGATATTGCTTTTCCTTGTTCTTCAATACAATCCTCACTCTTCTTGTTTTGAACCAACCTATAAAATATATCTTACTTGCAAACCCAATGGTTAGTTTAATAGCATGATTCAATATATGCAACATACATATTAAATAACATAATCATGCTTAAGTACTTGTAGCATATATATGATAATTAATCTTTATATATATCAATGCTACTATTCAAATATATTTGTCATCATCAAAACTTATGGCATATAGCCTTAGGGTCAACAATCTCCCCCTTTTTGATGATGACAAATCACCACATAAAAATATGTATCACAAGATAATGAATGCAATGTTATAAGTACGTATACATATTTTTCTATTGTTTCTTCTCCCCCTATTTGACATCAACAAAAAGGTGTAAGGAACACAATATATAGAAGTTAAAGCACATACCTTCTTTAAGTCAGGATGTCAGAAGATGTCAATATAGTATGGGGTAAGGATACATCAAAACTTATCATTGATTTCATTGACATGTAAAAAGAAAATTTTAGAAAAATTTTTCTCATGTCAAATGAAATGAGCCAAAAGATAAAACTTGAAAGAGTTTTAGGCTCCCCCTTAAACCTTGCATAATTTGAAAAAGAATAATGAATAATGAATATCCAATTTTTCAAGATATATTCTTTTTCAAAAAAAATACATTCAAGTGAGACAAAGCTCCCCCTGAATTTCATAACATTTTTCCTTTGAAAAAGATTGTCCAAATCATTATAAAGGAAATTCAGTTTTTGATTGCAGAATTTTGAAGTAAGATTTTTGAAGAAATTTCTGCAATATTTTCATTGAAAATGATTTCTGCTTGTTTATGAAGAGGCATTTTTAGTAAATAGCAGAAAAATTAAACTCTTTGAAAAAAAAAACATCATTTGCTGTCATATGATAGAAATATTTACAGCACACAGCAGAAGTATGATATATGGATTAGCAAAGCATGATATAAACAAGAATATTAATCATAATCCATAAATCGAATAATAATATTTTTCAAGATTTCTGAAAAACAATTTTTGCATATATGCATAAAATTATTTCAACATATAGAAAAAGTGATTTAAAATAAGGATACTCAAATCCTTTTCTTTTCAAAACAGATAATGCTTCAATATGGCAAAGCAATTTCAGCATTGTGGAAGCAATTCAAGAGATTCACGATATTTTTCTAAAACATTTTGCTTCGAAGGAATTTAGAAACGTTTCATCTAAGGAAGCAATATATATGGATTAGTGTAATAAGATATATTCAAGCATATAGTTCATAATCCATATATGAAACATCAATATTTTTCTTCCCTTTTGTTATCTACAACAAAAGAGATCTTTAAAATCTTTTCTTTTTCAAAAAGAATGTTGCTTTATATGATAAAACATATTAACATAACAGAAGCATTTTTAAAGTCCTTTTTCAAAACAAATTTGCTTCATAAAGGATAAGATAAATTTCAGCACAAAGGAAGCAATTTATATACCCATTCAAAATGAATTTATATATGTATCTTGAGGATGAGTACATGTAAAAATTTTGACAGCTCATTTTGTATGAGTGCATGTGGAATCATGAAATATTATTCTTAGCCATAGCCTTCGCTCATGATGCATGAATAGCATACACAACATATGTTCTTAGATACATATAATCACAGCATGATGTAATCATGTATGCTCTCAAGAACAACACAACAAAGCAGAGTGATACGGTTCTGAATATCACCATTTTATTAATCCTTAAAATTTCTAATCAAAACAAATTAAATCAGCCGCAAATCCACCGAAAATTGACTTTCGTGGTTTTGCCATTAATGCGACGCGTTGTTGGTGTGCATGCGTACTCTAGACTTCTGGCTTCCAGCTTGCAAAATCCATAGGATGAGCGTGTAGGGGTGCGGCGAAGAGATATCTTCGTTGGCTCTAAGTCACAATTTTCTCTCTATAAAAACTGCCCCAGAGTTGTCAATTATCACACCACAAAGAGTATTCATCTCTGAGCCTACAACTTTCTGACATTTCTCTCTCTTCATACTCCAAAAAAAATTTCAAACCATGGCAGCAAGAAAGTTCATTGATCTCACAGTAGAGGCCAGGGAGGAAGAGCTCGACTTAAACTTGAGTCTAGGCAGGGACAAGGGTAAAAGGCCTTTGGAGGGATCTCAGGAGAATCGAAAGAAGAAGATGAAGATCGAAGAAGCTGAAGAGATTAGTACAGGCCATACGTCAGAAGACAAAATTGCTTGTCTGGAGCAGGAGGTGAAGAAACTCAAGAAGATGATAGAGGACCAGGAGAAGTTAGCTAAACGCAACAATGCGGCACTGACTTCAAAAATAGATAGCTTCTTCTATTGGTCTACCCAATGCTTCTGCAATCAACAACAAAGAAGTGTTGATTGTATGAATGGGATTTACACTACCCTCCGTGACATTGCTCAGTCTCTTGCTCCAAGGAATGGCCGAGGGGTGATGATACAATACGGGCCTCCTAATCCAAGACCACCTCGCCTGTAGATTGCTCATGCATGAGCAAACTTTCCCTTCTTTTTTTTTTAATTATGCAATGTAATCCTTCGGTTTTTTTTTTTAATGCAAGTGGTTTCTTTTATTTGACGGTACAAAAAAATAATAATAAAGAAAGATAAAATAAATCAGCTACACAAATTCAGCACAGTATATATATATATATATTGAAAAATATATATCCATTTTAAAGATGGAAAGAATTTTCTGACATGGACATATATATCATCATTTCAAAGCAAAAGCAAGTTACATACTTATCAAGATAAAACATATTATAACTTGAGTATGTAGTACAATAATTGAGGTAATATGGATTAGTAAGATATAATCAGATATAAACTATAATCCATAAACAATCGTTCATAAGCTATATTTTATACAAAGGATATGACATGTATAATGCTCAAACCATGATGAATGGTATAAAGACAATATCTTTATATACAATGATATGATCAAATATGTAAGATATTAGAGAACAATATATCATTGTAATGAAAGTATGTCAGAAAAAAAAATTGCCAACATAGCCAATTATGATCAGGGAGTATCACTCAATTAAATATTAAAGTGGTAAAGAATAGAGATACTCATCAATTTTGGCAAACTCTTATTGCTTCTTGAAGTTCCTCCTCAAGATTTTGATATTCTTGTTTTGCTCATTGCTCTTCTTTTGATTCTATCTTCTTGCAATTTTAATGAACTTAATTGATTGATTATTTGCAAGATCCTCTTGAAAACAATCTCTAATAAGATCACTGTCAAGCATTGGTCGATCATTACGAATGAGCTTAGAGGATAGATTTGAGGACTAACTCCTGCAAAACACTTTTGGTGGAGCACTTTGATGTTCAAATCAGTAATGTTCAAATAAATCTCGAGTACTAGGAGCAACATTATGTTCAAGATATACCATATTAATAAAAGTGCTATGCTTTCATGAAATGCAATTTTGCAAAATATTTGATTTCATTGAAAATATTTAAATAAGATTACAGCAAGGATAAATACTATAGGTAGGAGGAATCTTATTGTTGTGAAGACAAGAAAAATGTGCGTGTAATGGAAGCAAGTTTTCATGATGCAGTAAAAAGGATAGTTTGAGCAAAATTTGGAAGAAAGATTTTAGATCAAAACAAAATTTGAATCTATAATCTGCACACCTAACAATTGTTTTCAGATATAGCATGCATGAATATCAAGGATAGATGTAAGGCATATTAGATAACAGACAAAAGCATTAGAGAGCAGTAAACATATCAGTCAAAATTCTTATAATGCATTCCAGCTTATATGTTTACTTATCCATTGCCTCCTTTTGATGCAAGAGAGTGGAGTTTGAATGATGTAGCCATTGAAAAGTCATTTCCGCTCCTTGCTTCGAGGCAAATCTACAAATTATTCATTTATCTTTGGTACCCAAATTTCTTTGGGTTTGCCTGGGTCATGAGTTCCTTTTTGAACCCATTTCATTTTTACTCCATGAACAAGATTTTTCTTATAAAAACAGGAGTAAGATTTGTGTCCTTTCAGTCCACAATAGAAACAAGTGCAAGTTGGACTATTGGACATCTTTTCAGAAACAAAGAAGTTTTTAAACTGCTTTTGGTTTGATTTCTTTTTAGAAACAATACCAACTTTGTTAATTCTTCTTTGTTTCAAAACTGAGGTATTTAAAATTTCTCTACCTTGAGAGAGTTTTGCAAGTGTGTTTTTAAGATTATCATTTTCTTTTTTCAAAAAATCACACTTGGTACAAAAGCAATTTTTGTTGGTAGAGATATTTGTTTTTAAAATCAAATTCTCTTCTTGCAAAGTTTTGTTTTGATTTTCAAAAACAAAATTCTCTTCCTTGGAAATAGAAAATTCATTTTTCAATATTTCCAACTCATTTTCAAGAGAAGAGTTTTTCTGTTTTGAAACATTTAGTTTCTTTGCAAGTATAAGAGATTCTTCATGTAAATCATCAAAGGCATCTTGTAATTCTTCAAAAGAGTAGTCAAATGAATTTACCTCATCTTTATCTCTGGCCACAAGACAAGTGTTGGCTTCTTCATTTGTATTCTGCTTATCAGAATTGCTATTTCCCCAATTGGAAGATAGGTAAGCTTTCTTTGATGATTCACCTTTTGGTTGTGGTTTCTCTTTTTCTCCTTTTTCTTCTTCGTCTGCCACCTTGGTGATTTGAGATTTTTCTGTAAGTTCAATACCAAGAGCTTGCAATTGATTAAGCACAAGTTGTATCTCATTAATGGTTTTGCAATTGTTCATTTGAGCAATTTCAAGTTCATTAATGAAACTTCTATACCTTAATTCCTCAGCAATAAGATCTTCCTCATGTGCAACTTCAAGAATTTCCCACATTTCTTTTGCAGTTGCACAGTTGGAGATTTTGAAAAATTCATCTTGACTCAATGCACAAGAAATAATCAATTTTACCTTAGCATTGAGTTGCATTAAACTTCTTTCAGTATCATTCCATTCACTCTTAAGTTTTGGAATGCATTTTCCTTGTTCTTCCTTGATAGGCATACAAGAACCATTTTCTATAACATCCCAGAGTTTATGGTCTACTGAAATTAAAAACATTTTCATTTCATACTTCCAATATTGAAAATGATTAGCATCAAAAATTGGAGGTTCTGTGAAAGAACAATTTTTAGAAATAAACCAATCACTATATCCAACCATGCTAACTCTTAGACGGTTAAGTCTTTAAACAAGAGCCCAAGCTCTGATACCAATTGAAAGTAATGGTTGGAACCCAAGAGGGGGGGTGAATTGGGTTTTATAAATTTTTCACAAGAATTAATTGGAAGTTAAAATGATTTTCTGTAAAAGTACAATACTTAGGATAATAAATACAATACAGAAAATCAATGTGCTGTTAAGATAAATAATTATAAAGATCAAGGAATTAAAGAATATATATCAATATGCACAAATTAAAGAGTAAGGGATAGAGAAAGCAAACTCGGAGATTTATACTGGTTCGGCTAATCCAAGCCTACATCCAGTCCTCAAGAGACCACTTGAGTATTTCCACTATAATTGCAAGTTTAATCCGGGTACTTGCAAACTACTACAACCACGCAAATTCGATCCGGGTATTTGCGAAACCACAATAGAGAATTTATGAATCCGGGCTCCTCCTCAACCCAAAGCAAGTTCTTCCAACACCGGTACTTGCGAACCTCAACTCAGAATAATATATGTGTTGATCAAAATCAACAATACAAAGAAACTCTCTCTAAAGAGTAGATGAAAACAAATGAAGCTCTAATAACTCTAATGATAGAGAATATGCAAGATTTGGCTCAAGAATGCTTTCCTTTCTCTCAAAGATGATAGAAGAAGTTAATATCACATTGTAGGACTTTGTTCTTGCTCAAAATCGTGTATCTAAGGTCATATATATAAGATTTTACAAAACTAGCCGTTATATAGCCGTTATATAGCCGTTATAGTGCAGTCCAGATTTTGAGCTTTCTTTAAAAATTCATAACTCCCTCATTTGAACTCCGTTTTAAACAAATAATATACCGTTGGAAAGCTCTTGGAGTCTAGTTTCAAATGAGCCAAGTTTTACTCAAAAATTATTTTTCTTTTAAAAGATATAATCAAAATACTGACTATAGGTCAGAACAGAATAATTTTTTATTACAGTAAAATCAACTTTCAGTTTTTCAAACTATATTTTGAATAGTCATATATTTCTCATTTGGACTCCGTTTTGAATAAATAATATACCGTTGAAAAGATCTTTGAGTCTACTATCAAATGAGATTAAGATACTTGAAAAACCGATTTTTCATTTATGAGATATGATATAAGGAGTGACCAAAGGTCAAAAAATAACTTTTGTAAAACTTCATATCTCACTAACTTTTTGTTCAAAAATGCTTGAGCCAATGTATGCAAATCTAAATCATTGAGTTGCACAAATATACTAGCCTATATAAAATATACCTAATTTAAACACATAGGCTATCTTGATGCATCCAAGCTTCCAAGACTTCAAATCTTCTAATTCTTCATTTCTTGGAGCTTCATCCTTGCATGTTGTTTTCCTTGAGTTAAGCATGATATTGCTTTTCCTTGTTCTTCAATACAATCCTCACTCTTCTTGTTTTGAACCAACCTATAAAATATATCTTACTTGCAAACCCAATGGTTAGTTTAATAGCATGATTCAATATATGCAACATACATATTAAATAACATAATCATGCTTAAGTACTTGTAGCATATATATGATAATTAATCTTTATATATATCAATGCTACTATTCAAATATATTTGTCATCATCAAAACTTATGGCATATAGCCTTAGGGTCAACACACTCTTCTTATTTTGAACCAACCTATAAAATATATCTTACTTACAAACCAAATGGTTAGTTCAATTCATGATAAATAGCATGATTAATGTATAAGACATTACACATTAAATAACATAGTCATGCTTAAATACTTGTAGCATGTATATGATAATTAACCTTTATATATATCAATGCTACAATTCAAATACATTTGTCATCATCAAAACTTATGGTATAAAGCCTTAGGGTCAACAATCTCCCCCTTTTTGATGATGACAAATCACCACAGAAAAATATGTATTACAAGATGATGAATGCAATGTTATAAGCACATACACATATTTTTCTATTGTTTCTTCTCCCCCTATTTGACATCAACAAAAAAGTGTAAGTAACACAATATATGGAAGTTAAAGCACATACATTATTTAAGCCAGGATGTCGAAAGATGTCAATATAGCATAGGGTTAGGATACATCAAAACTTACCATTGTTTTCATTGACATGTAAAAACAATTTTTAGAAAAATTTCTCATGTCAAATGAAATGAGCCAAAAGATAAAACTTGAAAGAGTTTTAGGCTCCCCCTTAAACCTTGCATAATTTGAAAAAGAATAATGAATAATGAATATTCAATTTTTTTAAGATATATTCTTTTTCAAGGTCATCTATATATTTTCAAGAGAGATAAAGCCCGCCCTGAATTTCATAACCCTTTTCCTTTGAAAAAGATTATCCAAATCATTATAAAGGAAATTCAGTTTTTGATTGCAGAATTTTGAAGTAAGATTTTTTTAAGAAATTTCTGCAATATTTTCATTGAAAATGATTTCTGCTTGTTTATGAAGAGGCATTTTTAGTAAATAGCAGAAAAATTAAACTCTTTGAAAAAAAAACATCATTTGCTGTCATATGATAGAAATATTTACAGCACACAGCAGAAGTATGATATATGGATTAGCAAAGCATGATATAAACAAGAATATTAATCATAATCCATAAATCGAATAATAATATTTTTCAAGATTTCTGAAAAACAATTTCTGCATATATGCATAAAATTATTTCAACATATAGCAAAAGTGATTTAAAATAAGGATACTCAAATCCTTTTCTTTTCAAAACAGATAATGCTTCAATATGGCAAAGCAATTTCAGCATTGTGGAAGCAATTCAAGAGATTCACGATATTTTTCTAAAACATTTTGCTTCGAAAGAATTAAGAAATGTTTCATCTAAGGAAGCAATATATATGGATTAGTGTAATAAGATATATTCAAGTATATAGTTCATAATCCATATATGAAACATCAATATTTTTCATCCCTTTTGTTATCTACAACAAAAGAGATCTTTAAAATCTTTTCTTTTTCAAAAAGAATGTTGGTTCATATGATAAAACATATTAACATAACAGAAGCATTTTTAAAGTCCTTTTTCAAAACAAATTTGCTTCATAAAGGATAAGATAAATTTCAGCACAAAGGAAGCAATTTATATACCCATTCAAAATGAATTTATATATGTATCTTGAGGATGAGTACATGTAAAAATTTTGACAGCTCATTTTGTATGAGTGCATGTGGAA
Source organism: Biancaea sappan (assembly GCA_037074585.1). NCBI lineage: Eukaryota > Viridiplantae > Streptophyta > Magnoliopsida > Fabales > Fabaceae > Biancaea > Biancaea sappan. The sequence continues at coordinate 72,114,238 of CM073492.1, read as the reverse complement.
TCATGAAATATTATTCTTAGCCATAGCCTTCGCTCATGATGCATGAATAGCATGATGTAATCATGTATGCTCTCAAGAACAACACAACAAAGCAGAGTGATATGGTTATGAATATCACCATTTTATTAATCCTTAAAATTTCTAATCAAAACAAATTAAATCAGCCGCAAATCCACCGAAAATTGACTTTCGTGGTTTTGCCATTAATGTGACGCGTTATCGGTGTGCATGCGTACTCTAGACTTCTAGCTTCCAGCTTGCAGAAATCCATAGGATGAGCGTGTAGGGGTGCGGCGAAGAGATATCTTCTTTGGCTCTTAGTCATAATTTTCTCTCTATAAAGACTGCCCCAGAGTTCTCAATTACCACACCACAAAGAGTATTCATCTCTGAGCCTATAACTTTCTGACATTCCTCTCTCTTCATACTCCTACAAAAATTTCTGAATTTTCCAAACCATGGCAGCAAGAAAGTTCATTGATCTCACAATAGAGGCAAGGGAGGAAGAGCTCGACTTAAACTTGAGTCTAGGCAAGGACAAAGGCAAAAGACCTTTGGAGGAATTTCAAGAGAACCAAAAGAAGAAGATGAAGATCGAAGAAGCTGAGGAGATTAGTACAGGCCATACGTCAGAAGATAAAATTGCTTGTCTGGAGCAGGAGGTGAAGAAACTCAAGAAAATGATAGAGGACCAGGAGAAGTTATCTAAACGCAACAATACAGCACTGACTTCAAGAATAGATAGGTTCTTCTATTGGTCTACCCAATGCTTCTGCAATCAATAACAAAGAAGTGTTAATTGTATGAACGGGATTTACACTACCCTCCGTGACATTGCTCAGTCTCTTGCTCCAAGGAATGGCCGAGGGGTGATGATTCAATACAACCCACCTAATCCGAGACCACCTCGCCTGTAGATTGCTCATCTATGAGCAAACCTTCCCTTTTTTTTTTAATGCAATGTAATCCTTCGGTTTGTTTTTTTTATTTTAATGCAAGTGGTTTCTTTCAGATGACGGTACTTAAAAAAAATTATAATAATAAAGAAAGATAAAGAAAATCAGCCGCACAAATTTTGTACAATAGAAGGATATATATATTTTGAAAAATATATATCCATTTTAAAGATAGAAAGAATTTTCTGACATGGATATATATATCATCATTTCAAAGCAAAAGCAAGTTACATACTTACTCAAGATAAAACATATTATAATCAGAGTATGTAGTAACATAATTGAGGTAATATGGATTAATAAGATATAATCAGATATAAACTATAATCCATAAACAATAGTTCATAAGTTACAGCTTATGTAAAAGAGATGATATGTATAATGCTCAAACCATGATGTATTAAAAAAAAATAATTTAAGTATTTAACATATTTTTATATGTCATGTTGTGATCAAGTATGTAAGATGTCAGAAAACAATATGTCATTGCAATGAAAGTATGACAAAAAAAAAATTTGCCAGAATGTACAATTGAGATCAAGGAGTATCATTCAATTAAATAATGAAGAAGTAAAGGATAGAGATACTCATCAATTTTGGCAAACTTTTGTTGCTTCTTGAAGTTCCTCTTCAAGATTTTGATATCCTTGTTTTGCTCATTGCTCTTCTTTTGATCGATCCTGTCTTCTTACAATTTTAATGATCTTAATTGATTTATTATTTGCAAGATCTATCAAGCATTGGTTCAATGTAGGCTTCGTTGGTCGACTACTGATAGGAGCATTGGTCGACCAACCAACTTCAAAACTATAAATCTTACTGATTTCGGAGAGCAGAGGAAATAATGTGCTTTAGAGGATAATTTTAAGGATTAACTCCTGCAAAACACTTTTGGTGGAGCACTTTGATGTTCAAATAAATCTCGAGCACTAGGAGCAACATTATGTTCAAGATATGCCATATTAATAAAAGTGCTATGCTTCCATGAAATGCAATTTTGCAATAAATTTGATTTCATTGAAAATATTTAAATAAGATTACAGCAAGGATAAATACTATGGGTAGGAGTAATCTTATTGTTGTGAAGACAAGAAAAATGTGCGTGTAATGGAAGCAAGTTTTCATGATGCGGTAAAAAGGATAGTTTGAGCAAAATTTGGAAAAAAGATTTTAGCTCAAAACAAAATTCGAATCTATAAGCTGCACACCTAACAATTGTTTTCAGATATAGCATGCATGAGTATCAAGGATAGATGTAATGCATATTAGAGAACAGACAAAAGCATTAGAGAGCAGTAAACATATCAGTCAAATTTCTTACAATGCATTCCAGCTTATATGTTTACTTATCCATTGCCTCCTTTTGATGCAAGAGAGTGAAGTTTGAATGATGTAGCCATTGAAAAGTTATTTCCGCTCCTTGCTTCGAGGCAAATCTGCAAATTAATCCTTTGTCTTTGATACCCAAATTTTTTTGGGTTTGCCTGGGTCATGAGGTCCTTTTTGAACCCATTTCATTTTTACTCCATGAACAAGATTTTTCTTATAAAAACAGGAGTAAGACTTGTGTCCTTTTAGTCCACAATAAAAACAAGTGGAAGGTGGACTTTTGGACATTTTTGTAGGAACAAAGTAGTTTTCGAAATATTTCTGATTTGACTTGTTAAGAACAAAACCAATTTTGTTAAAGCTACTACTTTGTTTCTCAACAGAAGAGTTTTGAATTTCTCTACCTTGAGAAAGTTTTTTAAGTGTGTTTTTAAGATCCTCATTCTCCTTTTTCAAGGAATCACACTTGGTACAAAAGCAATTTTTGTTGGTAGAGATATTTGCCTTTAAAATCAAATTCTCTTCTTGCAAAGTTCTGTTTTGATTTTCAAAAACAAAATTATCTTCCTTGGAAATAGAAAATTCGTTTTTCAATGTTTCCAACTCATTTTCAAGAGAAGAGTTTTTCTGTTTTGAAATATTTAGTTTCTTTGCAAGTATAAGAGATTCTTCATGTAAATCATCAAAGGCATCTTGTAATTCTTCAAAAGAGTAGTCAAATGAATTTACCTCATCTTTATCTCTGGCCACAAGACAAGTGTTGGCTTCTTCATTTGTGTTCTCCTCATCGGAATTGCTATTTCCCCAAATGGAAGATAGGTAAGCTTTCTTTGATGATTCAGTTTTTGGTTGTGGTTTCTCTTTTTCTCCTTTTTCTTTTTCTTCTATCTCCTTGGTGATTTGAGATTTTCTTGTAAGTTCAACACCAAGAGCTTGCAATTGATTAAGCACAAGTCGTATCTCATTAATGGTTTCACAATTTTTCATTTGAGCGATATCAAGTTCATTAATGAGATTTCTAGACTTTAATTCCATTGCAACAAGATCTTCCTCATATGTAACTTCTAAAGTTTCACACATTTCCTTAGCAGTTGCACAATTGGAAATTCTGAAAAATTCATCTTGACTCAATGCACAAGAAATAATCAATTTTGCCTTAGCATTGAGTTGCACTAAACTTCTTTCAGTATCATTCCATTCACTCTTGGGTTTTGGAATGTATTTTCCTTGTTCTTCCTTGACAGGCATATAAAAACCATTTTCTATAATTTCCCAGAGTTTATGGTCTACTGAAATTAAAAAAATTTTCATTTCATACTTCCAATATTGAAAATGATTAGCATAAAAAATTGGAGGTTCTGTGAAAGAACAATTTTCAGACATAAACCACTCACTAGATCCAACCATATTTACTCTTAGACTGTTAAGTCTTAAATCAAGAGCCCAATCTCTGATACCAATTGAAAGTAATGGTTGGAACCCAAGAGGGGGGGTGAATTGGGTTTTATAAATTTTTCACAAGAATTAATTGGAAGTTAAAATGATTTTCTGTAAAAGTACAATGCTTAGGATAATAAATACAATACAGAAAATCAATGTGCTGTCAAGAAAAATAATTATAAAGATCAAGGAATTAAATAATAGATATCAATATGCACAAATTAAGAGTAAGGGATAGAGAAAGCAAACTCGGAGATTTATACTGGTTCGGCTAATCCAAGCCTACATCCAGTCCTCAAGAGACCACTTGAGTATTTCCACTATAATTGCAAGTTTAATCCGGGTACTTGCAAACCACTACAACCACACAAATTCGATCCGGGTATTTGCGAAACCACAATGAAGAATTTATGAATCCGGGCTCCTCCTCAACCCAAAGCAAGTTCTTCCAACACCGGTACTTGCGAACCTCAACTCAGAATAATGTATGTGTTGATCAAAATCAACAATACAAAGAAACTCTCTCTAAAGAGTACATGAAAACAAATGAAGCTCTAATAACTCTAATGATAGAGAATATGCAAGATTTGGCTTAAGAATGCTTTCCTTTCTCTCAAAGATGATAGAAGAAGTTAATATCACATTGTAGGACTTTGTTCTTACTCAAAATCGTGTATCTAAGGTCATATATATAAGATTTTACAAAACTAGCCGTTATATAGCCGTTATATAGCCGTTACAGCACTTATAGTGCAGTCCAGATTTTAAGCTTTCTTTAAAAATTCATAACTCCCTCATTTGAACTCCGTTTTAAACAAATAATATACCGTTGGAAAGCTCTTGGAGTCTAGTTTCAAATGAGCTAAGTTTTACTTAAAAATTATTTTTCTTTTAAAAGATATAATCAAAATACTGACTATAGGTCAGAACAGAATAATTTTTTATTACAGTAAAATCAACTTTCAGTTTTTCAAACTATATTTTAAATAGTCATATATTTCTCATTTGGACTCCGTTTTGAATAAATAATATACCATTGAAAAGATCTTTTAGTCTACTATCAAATGAGATTAAGATACTTGAAAAACCGATTTTTCATTTATGAGATATGATATAAGGAGTGACCAAAGGTCAAAAAATAACTTTTGTAAAACTTCATATCTCACTATCTTTTTGTTCAAAAATGCTTGAGCCAATGTATGCAAATCTAAATCATTGAGTTGCACAAATATACTAGCCTATATAAAATATACCTAATGTAAAAACATAGGCTATCTTGATACATCCAAGCTTCCAAGACTTCAAATCTTCTAATTCTTCATTTCTTGGAGCTTTGTTCTTGTATGTTGCTTTCCTTGAGTGAGGCATGATGTTACTTTTCCTTGTTCTTCAATCCAATGCTCACTCTTCTTATTTTGAACCAACCTATAAAATATATCTTACTTACAAACCAAATGGTTAGTTCAATTCATGATAAATAGCATGATTAATGTATAAGACATTACACATTAAATAACATAGTCATGCTTAAATACTTGTAGCATGTATATGATAATTAACCTTTATATATATCAATGCTACAATTCAAATACATTTGTCATCATCAAAACTTATGGTATAAAGCCTTAGGGTCAACAGTCTTAATATCCATTTGGTGAAGCTCTAGGTCAAAAGAGCCACCAAGCATTAGGAGAAATATAAATCAAATTAGATTCAACAAAGTCCTCATAGTTGTCTCATCCAAGGTAATGATAGAATTGAAACTCATTGAAATCAAAACTGAGGAAACACAAAATGGGAGATGTACAAAATTCCTCAAAAATTAATTGGTTGATAATAAATTAGAACCTCTAGTCATTGTAATAATGCTGATATGGACATTACTTACAAGACACAAGCACGCTCTCATAACTTGAATATCATATCTAAAAATTCAACACTGATAGGGCATTAAAATAAAAAAAAATTACATTATGACGTTCAATGAACAATTTTATCAACCCAAATACAATAATGCAGCACCTAAAAGGGAAAAAATTATTTATCACAAGAAACACACATTAATGTCACTCCAATAAAGTGTGTACACTAATGGTATTTCAGAACAAATTATTTATTATCACCATAATTGCTATTTTTCCTTTTTTTAAGCCACAATTATTTTGAAAAAATAAAGATATATATATATATATATATTATTTGCAAAAATAACACTAAAGATTGGATCCACGATAGGTGAGTTCACAACCTCACAAAATTATCCAAACAACATCTTTGGATATCAAAATAATTTGACAGATAATTTAGAAACAATTTACAATAAAACAATATAATTTAAGTAATCAAATAATTGTAAATTGTTCCTAAAATAATTTAAATACACAACGGTGCTACCAAGAGTGTGTGAGATATTTAATAGATAATAATATCCAAAATTCATATAATTTTTTTAATTTACACACTGATAAATTGTGATTCATGTACACCAAGATCACGTCAATTACTTTTCTCTATTAATTGGTTATAAGTAACGCAATCAATGCAATCAATGTGATCCCAATTGAACATAGAATCCTTCTTTGGGATTGTCATATATATATATATATATATATATCATCATAGAATGATAAAAAAAAATAATCATCATATATTTACAATATACCACATCACTACAACAACCTCAATATTATATCTCATGAATCCCAATTGGATTGAATCACATAGATTGTGGTAATTCTCCCACTTACAAACCATAATTTCGATTTCAGTTGCACTCTACATTACGTGAGCAATTACTAACCAAAATTTCAATTGATATAAAATATTCAATTACAATACATAATCAACCATATAATTGATTGACCATAAATATTATGTAATCATAATTAATTATAATCAATTTGAGATGACCTAGACAATTATAATTAAATATTTCAATCACTCTAAAACATATTGGGAGGAGCTTTTGCCTTGGGGTGCCACTAAGTAACAAAGAGGGAATTACGAACTACATACACAAAGTACTGTTAAGTTCTCAATTTCATACCATTTTGGTACTAAATTCCCTCTATTTTTGGTCTTTTTCTTATTGGCTTGTGATTCTTAACCCTCGTTTTGAGTATTTTAGTTTTGTTTAAGTTTTCTTAAAGCTTTTAATAAACTAAGTTATTTCATGACTCTTTGCTTCTAATATTTGGTGTTGCATTGTTTTTATTGTAGGTTGAGTTGATGCAAAGTTTGTGGAAGAGGATGGACCCTATCAGAGGAAGAAGTTGCTTGCTGTCTCCCACAATTATAGCAGTGGATTCCATAGCTATAGCAATGGATACTCAAAAAAATCTATTTTGAAGTCTTCCTCTCTGTCAGCCATAGCTATAGCGGTGGAACCTAAAAAAGTGTTTTAAAGTCATTCTCTCTGCTTCCACAGCTATAGCGGTGGTTCACATTTTGCACTTGTTTAAATAGCGTCAGGACAGAATTTTTAGGTGATTCTGAGTTGGAGACAGACAAGAAGGCGCCGTTTCTACTAAAGGAAAAGGAGGAATCCATCTTTCAAGCATTTCCAAGCCTGATTCTTGCCATCCTGACCTCGGTTTCATGATGTTTACTAGTTTTTCTTCTGTTTTCTGTACTTTTAGGGCTATAAGTAGCTAATTTTCCTATTCTAGGGTTACTATGAACCTAATTTCTGATTAAGGGTCGTTTTCTCTCTAGTTTTTTGATTCTATTCAATGAAATACATTCCTATCATTCATGTCTATTGCGATTGTTGTAAAATTGATCACTTTATAGCTTTCTAGTTGCTTTCATTGAACTTTGGTGAGGGAGGTATATGTAGAACATTGAGTGAATAGGGCGAGTGGTAGAATTTAGGTGCTTTTCTTGTTAATTAATAGGAATATTAATTAATCTCATTTAATCAATTAGGTTATTATTTATCCGGCTTAAACTCACATAAGGGATTATGTTAGAGTTGAGTAGCTTAACTTAAGTTCGAGAGAATCAATTTAAGCCTTTAGAAAATCTAAGATTAAAGTATATGCATTGAATTGACTCACTAATGTTAGGGAGAGTTAGCAATTCTTAGGATGGGAGAAGGGGATTAGTAGCTCTAAGTCTTTTGATTAATTCAATTTCATCTGAATTTGTGCTTGCATCCTCTTTAATTGTGAAAAATACAAAAATATTTTACCTTTTGAATACTACCTTTTAACTTTCAAGTTAGAGCTACCTTTAATCCAAATTGGGATGTTTGATTGTCACATTTAAATTTCTGGAGTACTTAGCACGTTAGTCCTCATAGGATGACATCTCTTACTCATTTTATGATTATATTACTTGTGCGACTGGTGCGCTTGCCAAATCGCTAACAAGATTTTGGCGTCATTACTCGGGACTAACGGTTTTAGCTAATATTCTAAGGAGTTTAAAGGTGCTAGATTAGGCATTTGTTTTACTTTGTTTTATTTTGTTTTAGTTCCTTATTTTAGTTGTTTTTGTTTTAGTAGTAATTTTTACTTTTAAAGTTATTTTTTTGATTTCTTTTTGTCACTTCTGATTTGTTATTACTGCTGTGTATACGAGGTACTCTTGATCCTTTTGAACTCCTATACGAACCTGAGATCGAGAAACTTGCAAAGAGAGCCAGAAAAGAAGCAAGAGTAAGAAAAATTCAAGAAAGATCAATTCCTCCAAAAGAATAAGAAATGGCAGATAATAACAGAAACAATGGGCGCAATGGTGCTAGAAACGAGCATAATGATGACAATAGACTTGTGTTGGACTATGCTTTACCCACTGAGGCTGGACACGTATCCAGTATAGTGAGACCTCCACTAGGCACCAATAATTTTGAAATAAGGGTCGTTTTGATGAATTTGGTTCAACAAAACTAGTTTGGAGAAAGCCCTATAGATATCTGTGACATGGTTAAGATGAATGGGGTGAGTGATGATACTCTTCCCCTTCGGTTATTCACTTTCTCATTAAGGGGCTCTGCAAAGAGTGGTTGACTTCGCAACCAAAAGGGAGCATTACTACATAGGATCAACTCCAGAGGAAGTTCTTGGACAAATTCTCTCCTCCTTCAAGGTCAGTTAAGTTGAGGAATGAAATATCTGCATTTTATCAACATGAAGGAGAGAGCTTATCTGAAGCTTAAGAGTAGTTTAGAGAGTTGCAGAATAAGTGCCCAAATCATGGCATTCCAGAGTGGCAACAGCGCACTATCTTTCACAGTGGGCTAACTTATGAGACAAGAGACAAATTAGACACCGCAGTTGGTGGTGCTTTAATGGCTAAACCGATCAAACAAGCTCAAGAGATTATAGAGACTATAAGGGCAAGTCAGATTGCTTCTACCTGAACCAAAAATGTGTCAAGGAGGGGAGTTATGGAGCTGGATACCCTCAATGCCCTGTTGGCACAGAATGAAGCTTTGACCAAGAAAGTGCTCTAGGCAACAAGGAACTGTGAGAGTAAATGCAGTAGTCATTCCAGAGGCTAGTTGTGATTTTTGTGGTGGTGCCCATATGAATAGGTATTGTGATTGATCGACAGTAATTGAGCAACTAAATTACATAGGTAATGCTCAAAGAAATCACCCAAATTTTTCATGGAGCAACATTCACTACTTAAATCCTACAGCTTTATCATCTTCTAGTAAGCCTTCTCAACCTCTTAGTTTTGGTAATCAAAACAAGTACCTTCCTCAAAATAGAGCTCCACCACCTCAAGTGGAGAAGAAACCTTTAATAGAGGAGATGTTCATGAAGTTCATGGAGAGGAGCGAGTTAATGTTTTAGACTCAGAATGTGGTAATCAAGAACTTAGAAACTCAGATGGTCCAATTGGCACTTGCTTTAAACAATAGGTCACAAGGTAATCTCCCTAGTGACATAGAAAACAATCCAAGAAGGAGGGGAGAGAACATTGTAATGCTATTACCTTAAGGAGTGGCAAGGAGCTTCCTAATGTTGTTAAACAAAATAATCAGACACAAGGGGTAGTCACTCAAGAAGAGAATGAAGAAGGCAACTAAAAAGGTAGAGGCTTCGAATGCCAAAGCTAAGGGTGAGAATACATTAAGAAACATGAGAGCTGAAAATTTATTCTACCACTACCTTATCCTCAAAGGCAGAAAAAGCTCAATCTGGATCGACAATATAGAAAATTCTTGGAGATCTTGAAGTTATTTCACATCAACATCCTATTTGTGGAGGCATTGGAACAAATGCCTAGTTATGCAAAGTTTCTTAGGGATGCTTTGTCAAGAAAGAGGCGCTTGTGTGAGTTTGAGACTGTTGCTATGACTCAAGAGTGTAGCGCCATCCTCCAAAAGAAGTTGCTTAACAAAATGAAAGATTCTGGTAGCTTTGTAATCCTATGCAACATTGGAAAATTTTTTACCGAAAAAGCATTGTATGATTTGGGAGCAAGTCTAAATCTGATTCCTCTCTCAATCTTCAAGAAACTGGGTTTGGAAAATGCTCGGCCTACCACAGTGACATTTCAGCTAGCTGACTGTTCGATGTGCTATCCGAATGTAATCATTGAGGATGTACTTGTCAAGGTGGACAAATTGATTTTTCCGGTGGATTTAATTATCATGGATTATGAAGAAAGCAAGGAGATCCTAATCATTTTGGGAAGGCCTTTTCTAGCTATTAGAAAAACTTTGATAGATGTTCATAAAGGTGAGTTAACCATGAGAGTCAACGATGAAGAGGTCACCTTTAACATGAATAAGGTAATGAAAGCTCCTGATGACCCAAAGGAATGCTACTTCTTGAGGATTATTGATGAGGAATCTCATGGGTGTTTTCATAATAAGATGTGTAAAGGTTGTTTGGAGGACGTTGAAGATAAGAGAAAAAGAACGAGGGAAATTTTTGAAATTTTAGAGGTTTATGCCAAGTTTCATGATGATTCCTATAAATTCAGACCTCCTGACATTGCAAACAATGTTCTAACTCAGCTGAAGGCATTCAAGAAGCAACAAAAATTGGAAAATCCACCTTAACCATAGGTGCCTTGGTAAAGTCTGGCTGAATACTATAAACTTAGCGCTCTTGGGAGGCAACCCAAGTTTTATAGTTTTGTTTTCACTTTTATTATTATTATTATTATTATTATTATTATTATTATTATTATTATTATTATTATTATTATTATTATTATTGTCACGACCCATTTTCTAGGCACATGACCGGCACAATGATGAATATCCCATCACTGTAAGCCTTTCGATAAATTCTTCCCACAAGTAAAATTGTTAGTCATTATCTCTATATTCTCAAAATATCATTCCTTAATAAATACAAAGAAAATACATCAGATTTTCTTAATTAATAATAGATCCTCAGTACAAACACATTATCATACTGAAATACAAGCCAAATACCAAACCCCTGACCTAGATGTCCTAGACGGTTACAGAGCAACATACTGTATAACAAAAGAAAGGCCTACCCGACAGCGGGAAGGTCCAACGTGATCTACTCCTCTAGCGGATGTACTTCAGCGGCAACCTGATCTGAACAAAAAGTTTGTACAAACAGTGTGAGCTTTTAAACTCAGTGAGCAAATCGGCCTTGCGTTAATAAAATTCAAATACATCACCAGTCATGCAAGCATATCCGAAGGCTCAAGCTCAACCAATAGACATAGTTAGAAATTACATACAAGAAAAATTCATCCAATTCAACAAACGATACTAGTACTCGTCAATGGCAATATATCTCGGAGAGCGCACACAGGCCGGCTCACCAATTTTGTATTTTTCCGCCATGACGCACAACCTCATCCTCTTAGCTAGGGCGCCTCACGGATTTATCACCAATCCGGGCTATATCCTTACTGAGGGAATCGTTGTCTCCACACTCATTGGTCAAGACACCCTTTAACCCGGGTTTTTCACCTTGCCGTGAGAGGGGGTACTGTACCGCTCAATCACAATCAATAGTACAACAGTTCATATCATAATCAGAAGCACAATATAATACTCATCCATATAACAGGTATAGTATATAACTATATGATTCAAATTTCATATCATCATGAGATACTTGCTTTGTCTTATCCATACTTCTGGATTAATTATCTCATTATATTCGTCATTCTGAATCCAATTTCTCCCTATGAATCTTGGGAGTGTCCTACGACATACTTTTTATCACCAGTAATGCTAAAACTCTATTAAAACAGGGTCGTTTCACTCACCTGGATTCCGTACGAGTATCACTTCTCTAAATCGTTACGGACAAGAGTACGCAGGTGAATTTCAGTGTTCCGCTACAGAGATTTTCATGAACGATTACAGAAAATACGTTAAGATCGTTTTCGTATAGATACTGTTCATACGTACGGGTACTATTCATACGGTCACTATTCATACGTACGGTACTATTCATACGGTCACTATTCATACGTATGGGTACTATTTATACCGAAAATACAGAATACAATCTGTAAAAGAGTACACCAGGTAAGTTCCCAGAAAAGAGTGGAGGGTCACACTGGACACACTTAAAAACCAGGTCTTTCCTTAGCCAGAACTTTCCTAGACATGTATTCTCCACAGATTATATTCTATTTCGGTAATCAGAGAATCAAAATAACAGCTAACGATAGTTTTTCTGATGTGGAAGATCGGCCAAAGCCGCAACCACAGAGCATACTTAAGAAAATAACTTCTAAAATTTGAAAGACATAGAAAGGGCATAGTATCCTTACCTAAGCAAAAACGGAAAGGCCCAAAATCTCAGAAGCCTAGCGTCGGAGCAAGAGAAACTTAAGGAGGGAAGAAGAGAAGTTGAAGGTGTGAGTTTAGAAGTGAAATGGAAGGGCCTATTTATAGCAAAAGTCAAGGGTACTATTTGATACTATGCGCTAATAAAATATTCAATTTACTATTCATAAAAACACATTTCTAATAATGCAGTTACTGTGCACCTTCGATGGAAAATTTTCATTTATTTACTATTAGAAACTTTAAAGGAAAAACTATCCTTTCACCTTAAACCTTTAAGTTTCTTTTCAATTCAGTCCTTTCAATTTAGTCCCTGAAGGTATTTTTACACATAAAATCATTTTCTCCTACAAACTTCTTTCTAGTTTTCTCTTATAACCAAACCACATCTAGTATTTGACATTTTGATTGTATAAATGAACAGTACCATATACGTAAATAGTAACAGTAGTTTGAAAACACGCATTTATATTTTATTTTTCATGGGTATTACAATTATTATTATTATTATTTATATGTGGTATTTCTTGTTCTTTTTGTTGTGTTGTTGGTATACTTCTTTTCCTCTATTGTGCTAATATGGGACAGTGAGGACACTGTTAACTTTAAGTTTGTGAGAGAGAAGTTTGGTATTTGTTTGTGATTGTGTTGCTTGTTGTCTTGTGTCTATCTATTTTTGTTTTTTAGTGTGTTTTGTGTGTAAACTGATTTTCAGATATGGCAGATTTTCAAAATTTTCATACTTTTTATTGAAGAGCTTTGTAAGGGAAATGATTGCATATTTTTATGGAAAAATTTGAAATATTTGTTAAAATTATGATTTTAGGATTGCTTTTAATAAAGAATTAGCCTTACATTTAAGAATAATAGGAGATTCATTCAAAATTCATTTTAAGTTTTTTGAAGTTTTGAAACTCTTAGAACAATTACTTTAGCTTGAGTTAAAATTTTATAAAATCAAAAGTGAGCTCAATAAGGGGTGTACATTCCAAATTCCAAAAATAAATTATAAAAAAAAAGAGAGAAAGATTGGTGTTCCATTTTTACAAATAAGAATAATTAGATAGCTTGAAGGTATGATTTATGTTAAGGCAGTGTTGTGTGGATTAGGCACACAAATACTTTTTCATCCAATTAACTTTATTTTCAGTTAGTTTGAGAGAATGAAAGGGTATGGAAGTGTTGTGTGGATTAGGCGCATAGGCATTTCTTTCACTCTGTAGTTTTCGCCTTTAGTGCGAATGGGGAGGAAGAGCTGTGTGGATTGGGCGCACGGACTCTGCCTCTTCCTGGTTACACCTTCTATTATGTGGTTTTCTTAGTGGATCATTGGAATTTGGATTGAAAATCCTTGAGAGTGTAAAAATATAAAAAAGAAAGTTTAATTCAAGTGATGGTATTTTACTTTAAGAGGTCTCTAAGGTTTCAAAAAAGTTTATTTTGAGTTTTATTTAAATCTCCAGATTATTGTTGCAAGTATGACTATTCTCTAGTAAAAGCATTTTCTGGATCTAATTTTAATAGATGGTTCTATTTTTTTTTACATATTCCACTATTTTTCCTTGCTTAGTTTAATCATTTTTTGAGCCTGATTATAAACCTGTGTATTTGATTTTTGTTTTACGTCGTTGTCTGTGTGAGGGTTATTTGCTTGAGGACAAGCGAAGGTTCAAGTTTGGGGGAGTGTTGAGTTCTTAATTTAGTACCATTTTGATGCTAAATTCCCTCTATTTTTTGTCTCTTTCTTGTTGGCTTGTGATTCTTAACCCTTGTTTTGAGCATTTTAGTTTTGTTTAAGTTTTCTTAAAGCTTTTAATAAATTGAGTTATTTCATGACTCTTTGTTTCTAATATTTGGTGTTGTGTTGTTTTTATTGTAGGTTAAGTTGGTGCGAAGCTTGTGGAAGAGGATGGACCCAGTCAGAGGAAGAAGTTGCTTGCTGTCTCCTATAGCTATAGCGGTGGATTCCACAGCTATAACAGTGGATGCCAAAAAAAAATCTATTTTGAAGTCTTCCTCTCTACCAACTACCGTTATAGCGGTGGAACCTGAAAAAAAAGTGTTTTAAAGCCATTCTCTTTGCTTTCTACCACAATAGTGGTCAGTCCTCACCGCTATAGCGGGGGTTTGCATTCTGCACTTGTTTAAATAGCGTCAGAACATAATTTTTAGGTGATTCTGAGTTGGAGACAGGAAAGGGGGTACCATTTCTACTAGAGGAAGAGGAGGAATCCATCTTTTAAGCATTTCCAAGCCCGATTCTTGCCATCCCGACCTTGGTTTCATGATGTTTACTAGTTTTTCTTCTGTTTTCTGTACTTTTAGGGCTATGAGTAGCTAATTTTCCTATTCTAGGGTTACTATGAACCTAATTTCTAATTAGGGGTTGTTTTCTCTCTAATTTTGTGATTCTATTCAATGAAATACATTCCCATCATTCATGTCTATTGCGATTGTTGTAAAATTGATCAATTTATAGCTTTCTAGTTGCTTTCATTAAACTTTGGCAAGGGAGGTGTCTGTAGAACGTTGAGTGATCAGGGCGAGTGGTAGAATTTGGCTGTTTTGCTTGTTAATTAATAGGAATATTAATTAACCTTGTTTAATCAATTAGGTTATTACTTATCCGGCTTAAACTCACATAAGGGATTAGGTTCGAGAGAATCAATTTAAGCCTTTAGAAGTGTATGCATTGAAGTGTATGCATTGAACTGAATCGCTGATATTAGGGAGAGTTAGCAATTCTTAGGATGGGAGAAGGGGATTAGTAACTCTAAGTCTTTTAATTAATTTAGTTTCATCTGAATTTGTGGTTGCATCCTCTTTAATTGTGAAAAATACAAAAAACATATTTTACCTTTTGAATGCTACCTTTAATCCAAATTGGGTTGTCTAATTGTCACATTTAAATTTTTGGAGTACTTAGCACGTTAGTCCTCGTGGGACGATATCTATTACTCATTTTATGACTATATTACTTGTGTGATTGGTGCGCTTGCCAAATCGCTAACAAGTACATCACCGATTGAATCCGCTCACTATAATCACCAAATTCAATTGGAAAAAACAAATCATGATAAACATTCTACATGATAAACGCTATTGAAAGGATTCAAAGATTCAAACAACAACCCCATACCAATTTCAAGTAAAAACAACGATAATCCCTGTTGTTTTAAACTTTCTAGGGTTTCAAAATTGTATCAACGCTGAAAGGAAAATCATGCTTCAACAAATCCCAAAATCAATTTTACCAATAATTAAACATATAAAAGGAAACTGTATAAATCATCATATGATTTCACTTATACAGTTATAGAACAATTTGTTAACCTACCTCTGATACCAATTAAAGGAATTTACAAAAATAAATTCCATAAAATAATTATCATTTCAAATAGATCTATAACATATATGCATGATAATAATTTAGAACTGTACTTAAGGTAACAACAAAACTCATGATAGGAATCCGATGATCAAATATAAGAAGAATAGAAAAGGTAATATAAAAGTGATCACAGAGGAAAATACACTGCCATCTTGACCTATTATGATTATTTAAGGTGTATTTCAATGGGGTTGTAACACCACATGTATAGGCATAGAGTAAGGACTCCTCCTTATGTTAAAATAACCCTAATGGGTTGATATTTCCATTATCAGTCAGCCTATACACAAGACCCAATTTCATTCTCATAAACTCATAAATAATTAATTATTAAATCTAGATAATATAATAAATGAATTAAATAAAATATTTATTTATGGTAGTCCATATAAAAAATTCAACACCCTTCACAATAGAATCAAGCAGAAGAGAGTATTAAATACTCTTGAATGAAAATAATGCAATTCTTCACCAACTTTCTGACCAACTCACACATAGCCTTTAAAGACTACAACAGTGAAGAGAATGAGGTAGATGGAATGTTCTCTAGCAATAACTCTTTTTTTTTTCTTTATGACGTCATTTCAAAACTTAAATAGAGAATGAAGAAGGGATAGTCATTGCAATCTTTGAGCTTCAACGAATAAAACAATAAATGTGCTTGTTCATCTTCTTCGAGCTCCATAAATGCATAGTACATGCAAAGAGAGAATGGGAGGCTGCAGGAAGAACGAAAGTAAGCTTCTCATGGTACTAGTGATGTTTTCAAGGACTGTCACAATACCCTTTGCTTCCTACAAAAAATGAGCAGCTGTCTTTCATCAAAAGGTGTGAGGAAAAGTCAAGAGTTTGATAGACCCACATGACACAAAGGATAAGGGTGGGAAGAGAGAAAGTAAAAACTGATTTTTTCGTTTAAAAGAAAAATGGGCCAAGACATAAAATTGGATTTGGGCTGTATGGGTTAGAAAATATTTTAAGGCCTATCAAAAATATTTTAAGACAATTGGACCATTATTGGATAAAACATACTACATTATAGAAAACATTGGGCTTAGATCAAAACAATTAGATTTGCTTCACCATTCTTTCCCTTTTTTGATAATGGCAATCAATTTGATTATGAAGAGAACAGAATAGAAAGAAATAAACTTCTTGAATCCCCTTTTCCCTTTGAAGGCCTTAGCTCCCCCTGAAACTTGGCTCCCCATGTCTACTAGTATCTCTAAACACTTTACTTATTAAGCTTTGATACGAAAATTGTAACAACTCCTGCTCTAACTTATTTTATATACAATTCTCAATTAAGTGTTATCAATACATTATTAAACTTTACTCTTTTAGCCTTGGGTTAAATAGCCTTAAACCATTTTTACCTTAATCGAATCCAAATTTCCTATTTGACTTCTTACTGAGTTCATAAATTATGGTTGTTATGGCGTTATCAAAGACAAATGTAGACAAATAGCTATTAAAGTCTAGATTTACAAACTTTGTCCAGAGAGTAAATGGTCGATTGATAAAAGGTAGCTAGTCATCTACTTATACTCTATCCCAAATTGGAACACTAAACTAGAGACTAGCCAATTGACTACTTCCCAGGTATTGGTCGAATGGTTGGTCTCTGCAGAGAATATAGTTTTAAATAGAAAGTTGATGATCAACTGTTGAATAGTCAATTGCTAGCTTTGAAATATAGCTATTTCTCACATTGCTTTTGTCCTGTTGGGTGTTGATCACTAGATTTATTTGGCTTGGCTTAAGTGAACTACATTCCAGCCTTTAATTGACACTACCCCATACATCATTACAATCATATGCTAAAGCACATTAACTCATTACTATCATAGTTCATTCTTTAGAAAATACAACAGGCAAAACAAAAACTATTAAACACCAGAAAATCTTAAATGACATTCCCTCTATATCTAACTAGTTACAGAACTTCGATTTCCATTTCTATCTTCCTCAGTCCTCTTTTTCTCCTGAAAATGGTTAGTTTCATAAGAAAACAGTAAGATAATATAATCTCATTAACTAACAATATTATCACAAAGATGCCATTTTCAACATAAAAACATGTTTTACAACATCAATGATCATGCAGTTCATGTATGCAAAGGTTCTCAAATCTTGTTGGGCGTTACTTCTGACCGTTCTCAGGTGTTATATACTATCGTCCCTGTACATTTTTATGACTTTTTCATCATCAACAATAGAGACTCAATTGGGCATTATGTACTATGGTCCTAGGGTCTCCCTAAGAGAGCCACAACTGTCTTTCACATACTCAAGTTTAAAACTAACAAAACATAGAATGAATAGGCATTCAAACATCTAATATCTCAAAAATAATTTTAGGCAAAGCTGAACATGTTTTTATGAGAGAAAAACTAGCTACCTTTGCAAAAAATAAAGCTTAAAATCAGTTTGCTTTTTGCCTCTCTAGTTCCCTTTTCTTTAGCAAACCCTTTTCACTCTACTTTGTTCTAGCTCACTTCCTTTCCTTACCAAACACACTTATCAATATCTAATTCAAAAAAGAGTAGGGTTAAAGGTGAATTATGGATTTTAAACTTACCTCTTGATTCTTCTAAGCTTAAAATATCAATTTCCTACTTGGTTTTAGCTAGGATGTCATTCTCTCATCCTCTCTCCTTCTTCACTCGTGCTTCTCCCTTCCTCACTTTGTTTACTGATGTTTTCTCATTTCCCCATTCATTCTTAATTTCTACCTACATCAAATCCTGTTGAATAATTACTTTCACTGCCCCTAGGGTATCCCTTCAATTGTTTCAGTGTGTTTAGGGGTATATTGGTCAATTTACACAACTTAAATTGCAGCTACTTGCCACCTTAAACATTTCGCAGAGCCAACGGTTTGATTGGCTATTTGCTAATGGGTGACTGCTTGCTCTAGGTCTAAGAATTTCTCTGGGTTTTGGACTTTTCAGTTGACTGCTTGCTGCCTAGTCGTCGATTGATTACTCTCTGTTTTAGTTTCCCTATTTTTAATCTCTTTCTCTTTCCTCAAAGTCTCACTTTATGTTTTCTTGCTTTCCAAAGGTTTTACATTAACTCCCTAAACTCTTGTTCTCTTAGTCTCGGGTGGTTTTAACTAGAATTTTACAAATTGGATTCTATCAAATAGAAAAAAAAAATTGTCATTTAATAAAATATCATCCATCAAACAGAAAAAATTGACAATTAATAAATATCATCCATTTGCTTGAATGTTATGCTACTGGGATTCAATGTTATGCTCTAGTAATTTAATGAAATGGAATTCAATGTAATGCTCCTTAATGTTAGAAATGGTAACTTCAACTATTGTTAGAAATTTTGTTGAAATTCAATTTCTGATGTAATTAAATGCTTGATTTATGTTAAATGAGTTCTTATGTATGTTTGGAATTAAGAATGGAAACTTAGATATGTATTGTTAAGATAAATGAAATGGAAATTTGCCTTACCAATAGGAATGCTTCTAAAGTTTACTAAATGGGCATATTCTGTTTCTATGTAGTTTCTTACATGTTCTGTGTGAAACCTTAAACCTTATTCATAAGCATGACATATTCTATCTATTAAGGACTTTTTAGTGTGGCTTGGATAAATATTGAAGGATCTTTTAATGTTATATGAAATTTGTTGAGGATTAATAAGTATAATTTTAAAAATTTTTTAGAAACTAATAATATATATATATATATAGAATGATAGCATGACATGTCACGTCACGAGCAAAATAACTTCGCCTTAATGCTATATCAGTATTTAATAAGATATATAGACAACCAATATGCCTTATTAACTAAGAAAACTGAACACATAGACAGTTAAACTAAAGAATATAATAGTTTTAACTTTCAAAGATAAATGAGAATAGTGCAAATATTTTAGGAACAAAAAAAAAATTTTTTTAGGACCAAAAGCGAGTTTGGTCTATATTCTATGTGCATATAACGTATATTATATATATATATATATATAAATAGAGTATTTAACTAAATATTTTTCAAACTGTACTATAAAGGGAGGAGCACCAAAAGGAGGAGCAGCGGATCCCGTGGCGTGCGCACGGTTAGCTCCATTTCAGAGAAGACACACAGCTAGATGAATAAAAGGAAGCGCTCGACGGAGTTGGACGAAACACGCACGGCGAAGGTGGAGAGACACGAAGGGCTAGCTGCAATGAATACACACAGGTTCGCTCTCCCTCTATCATAATCCAATCAGGTTGCCTAGGGCAATGCAGTGGGGAAATCGTGTGCCGAAACGTTCGGTTATTCGAAGTTGGAGAAATTGTATTTTAGACCATGGTCAAATACAATCATATTCTCTCAATTGTATTTTAGACAGACGCCACTTCTCTTTCTCTCTCCTCTCTCTCTCGCTCTCTCTCTTTATTCTCTTCCACGCTTAGCTTCTCTTTTCTTTGTATCTTCTACCATAGCTCTCATATCGTGTGCCTGGTAGTTTTTTGTTTATCTCAAAAATAGAAAAAAATTAAAAAAAAAATACAACTTGGCACAGTTTCATGTATATAAACCAATTTCATGGATAAATATTATCTTAAAATATAAAAGCAATTTCATGTGTAAAATCATCTTCATGTATATCTTTCCTCTTATTATCCACTAATTGCAAAATTCTAAACTAGACAATGTGCTGTCAAGATCTTGGATATCCTTCCCAATAACTGAGATTTACATCTTTGAGAGAGGAGGAATTGACGATCAGATAGTACGATCGTTCAACAAGGACCAACTCACACACTTCCTTTTGAGTTGAATTATCCAAAATGGCCTGTATCCATCTTATAACTTTCAGCAAACGTAACCTTTTTCGCCTTACCACCTTAATTATCTCCATAGCCTGTAGACTCTGAATATTTGACTATTAAAAGTTATAGCTATAAGGACAACATTGAACGACCTCTTTGTAGAAGTAAAAGCTGGAACAGACTAACCAGGTAGTTAGAATTCAACCCCTCTATTTTATGAATCCCATTCCACATCTAGGTAATATTTGAATGAGTTTTGAAAAGACTGTTTTTCTCATATATGTTATACTTCATCCTAATTGTCTTTTTGCTAGGATGGAATGAAGAAGTTTTGCCATTAAAGCAGGACTACATAAATGAGTTTTTCTAAGCCCAGGACCTCCTTGGCATGGAGGCAGACAAATAATATACCAATTTGAGAAATGCATTTTCGTCTATTTTCATTAAAACTCAAAACAAAGTTAGCTACCATAGAGTCATATTTATTAAATCAATAGTGAAGTATGTATGAAGCCAAATTAAAAATAGAATGAGGGATATGTACCAAATTGAAAATAAGTAAAAATTTAAAGATCTAAGTTAAATCGCATGTGAAATAAATAAACTCTCCATTAATTCTGGCTTGTAGTGCATAAATAACTGATCAGTCAATTTAACATGAGTTTAGCATTGACAACAAAAAGTAACTTGCAAGTTTGAAACATGGCACGGTGGACTTGTTTGTAAAAGAAAATATGTATAAGAAGTTGATTGATTTTTTAATCAGAGTATAGGGACTATATGTAAAATTTAACCTCAAGCCGTGTTCCATTACATTTTTTCTTTGTGCATCACCAAACACAATTGCAGCCAGTTCTAGTAGGAACCTCCAGCCATGGATAGCGTTTTCTGTCTGAGTTCTCCAATATAGTTTATGAATTCTAACAATCATATTCTCTCAATTTTTCTGGCTATATTACTCTTGCTCTTTTCATACATCTAACCAGGATAATCTACTGTTCATGGCTGAGTCGAACACACTTCTATTTCCCAGCATTAGTATGATTGTATGAACTTTGATGTTCCAAAATTTGACTCCTTTCTGAGTTCCTTGCATTTTAAAGTGGCAGATTAGTATAATAGTTTTGGGTTTTTCTGCGTTCCCTTTGTATTGCCTTTTTTGGTATTTCGTTATTTTTGTGATTACTTTTGGAGGGATGGGAATTGCAGACAAATGTCTTGCATGTGATGTTTAAACATTTCTTTATGCGTAAAAGATTCAGGAGCGACTCGGAACTGATAATATTATGTTATGCTTGGTCTTCACTGAGCTATAAAAGATATATACGAGGGGGCTACAACTAGTGTGAGAACGTTTGGAAGGGAGATTAGAGGCTTTCCTATTAAGATTGGCCTGCATCAGGGATCATCTTTGAGCCCGTATTTGTTTGACATAGTTTTAGATATTCTAACGAAACACATTTAAGAAGAAATCCCTAAATGCATGCTTTTTGCGAATGATATTGTTTTCATTGTGGAGTCAAGGGAAGAGATTAACTCTAAATTCGAGTTATGAAGAGGTATTTTGAAATCGAAGGGTTTTCGCCTGAGTAGGAGTAAGACAAAATATATGCATTGTAAGTTTAACAAGCAGAAAGCTAGAAACGAGTTAGAGGTTAGAATTGGAGATCAAGTTATATCACAAGTGTCAAAGTTTAGGTATCTGAGATCAGTTATACAAGATGACGGCGAAATTATTGGAGATGTGGCACATAGGATACAAACTGAGTGGTTGAAGTGGAGAATGGCACCAGGAGTTGTTTGTGATTGGAAAGTACCTGATAAGCTCAAAGGAAAGTTTTATCGTACTGCTATAAGACCAGCAATTTTATATGGGAGTGAATGGTGGGCGATGAAAGGACAACAAGAATAAAAAATTAGGGTAGCGGAAATGAGAATATTGCGATGGATGTGTGGTCATACAAGACGAGATATGATCCATAACGATTATACACAAAGTAAAGTTGGAGTTGCACCTATTGAGGAAAAAATGGTAGAAAATCGTTTAAGGTGGTTTAGACATGTTTAAAGAAGTCCATTGGAGGTGCTAGTAAAGAGGGTTGAGCAGATGGTATGAAGTCTTATGAAAAAAGTCGAGGAAGACCAAGAAAGACACTTAAAGAAGTTATTGAACGAGATTTTCAGGTGATTGAGATACGTAAAGAGTTGGTAATTGATAGAGCTCAATAGTATCGTGTGATCCATGTAACCGACCCCATTTAGTGGGATAAGGTTTTGTTGTTATTGTTGTTGTTGTGTGGTTGATCTTCACTCTTCAGATACTATAACCTTTTAAACTTTAGTGTATATTTTATTTCTTTACATGTTTCTCTCCTGCGAGTTATAAATTTTATCATTATTAAGCTATTGAATCTGAACCAAGCTATCATAGCTTCTAAAGTGACTGGCATTGACTTAATTGTTACAGATTCAATTGAATCTATAGCAGAGCTAGCTATTTGAGCTTTAAATATGGAATACTGCACTCTTTGAATGTTCATCTGAATTTCTCAATGCTCATTCATATTTGGATTCTATTTCAGGGAAGTCTCTCTCTCTGTTTTTTTTTTTTTTGGTTGACCCCACTGCTCTATGTTTTGAATGCAGGACCTGTTGATTCTTAACCTGAACCTATGGATAAGAAAGCAGAGAATAACAGGATGAAGAAAATAATTTCACCTTGTGATGTTGAAGCTCTGAAAAAGTGCTTGGAGGAGAACAAGGGGGACTATGCTAAATGCCAGACGCAAATAGAGGCTTTCAAATCTTCATGTTCATTGAAGAAACAAAATCCATCTCTTGAGTCTGCTCAACAGCTCAAGACAGGTGTTTGACATTCAATTACATGGCTTTGAACTTGGAATTGTAAACTACGTGGATTTTCCATTGCTTTAAAGGGAAATGAATCTGGGATTCTCTCCAATGATGATCACACTCAAGTGGTAGCAAAAATATTAATTTCTTGTTCCTTTTGACCTTCAGGCAGTACTTGTTTGGGATGAGAATCAAAGCTGAGCTGAAGGTTTGTTCTCATGCAAATAAAGTTACAACCTCAGTTTAATTTTTCTTGGAAAGGATGTGTTTGCTGTGTTTATCAGTTCAATGACTGACTGAACATGTTTTTGATCTATAATTGCTGGGCTGCTTATTTGGCACATCTGGCCATATTTAGTGTTAAGAAACACCAATGCTTATTACTGATATTTTTATTACATAAATACAGTGATGCGAAAATATAGGTTTAGATTTTAAGATGAATTTTAAGAAAGCTTTTGATTAGATAAGGTCCCTGATAGAAAGAGATGGCAGAGGCCTTTTGCAGTTTTGCATCTTTTATTTCTATAATTACCTATTATGTGATTTGTTTCAATGTTATTATTATTTAAAGCGCAATTGTTATCATATCACTTGACCTGGTTAGAGTGTCCTTGGATAGATGAAGCTTTGGAAGAGAACTTGAGATCCGACAATCTCAAATAAATTCTCCAAATTTTTATTCAAAATCTTACTTCGTATACATACCAACTAACCACACAAATCACAAAAGAATGAATGAATATTTTTCCGTGAGTCCTACTTAACATTCATATGGCGGCTTAAATCACATAATCAATCACTAGAACTCGATTTCTTCAGCATCATATGGCCATGCTCATCCTTATCAAACAAACGCTCGATCAATTCATCCCAGCTTTCATTCAGTTTGCTTTTATTAGTTGAATCGAAAGAAGACCCGCCCTCGCACTGTGATCTTCGCGAGCTTTCACCTTCCTCTTCATCGAAAGTTCCATACTGTGATGGTGGTGTATAGGCATGAGGCACATCCAGTGTTTTAGCCCTCTGCAATGCTGCTCTGTACTCCTCACTATGTCTAGTGAGTGTTTCCTGCCGCTCCATTGTTTGCTTTGCAGGGATCTCCATGGTATCATCTTTCTCCTGTATCAACTACAGTTGGCAGGAACATTATGGCAAATGTTGACTCTTGTTGATCAAATTGCATGCCAAACTAGAATAACCTGATTTCTTACAAGAAACTCTATACATAATCTAGAAGGAGAGGATGAGGAAAAAGCTTCTCTCTAATTTTTGCTATATGGGGAGAACGCATAACAGTTATACAATTACTATTTTCAAAACAAAATGCCAAAACTTCATCGGACGACATTTAGGTAGAGTTCCTTGTATGTTTATTATCAAATTCTCCAATAAAATTAGAGTAAATTATTGATTTAGTCCCTGAAAAATTACATATTTTTCAATTTAGTCCTTCAAGATCAAGGGTCTCAATTTGGTCCTTTTCGTTGTTAAATTACAAAATCTATTACAGCTAAATTTTAAAATTTTTGTTGTTAAAAGTTACTTTTACAAAGAAAAACAAATCAAATTGAAACAAACACAATTTTTCAAAGACTAAATTGAGACACTTAATCTTTTAAAAACTAAATTGGGACAACTGTAATCTTTTGGGAACCAAATTAGTAATTTACTCAAAAAATAATAATATATGGATATTTTCTACAACTTAGCATAACATAGCTAAATCATTATTAAAGGTTTCTGCACAAGTCATGTTTTTATTGGAAACATTCTATCAAACACCTATTAATAATAATACCAACGTTTTTTCCAATTTGACTTACCCCCTATTAACAATTAACAAAATAAACAATTATAAGGCCGAAAGACTTACATGCAGAGCCCTTTCGGCTTCTCTCTCTATCCAAATGATGGCATGATCAGACGTAGCATTACAAGAAAGGACTACATGCTCAAACCGCCCATCTACTGGCACTGCTGTCCTCACAACTGGCGGAAATCTTCCTATTCTGCAAAGATAGATGTTCATGTGAACCTCAGAGAGAAGGCTGTGTAAATACCTCTTCTCATGTGAACATGTTAACATATTTTCTCATGGAACAAACCAGCATTGGCCCTAATGTGAAAGAAGCAACCAAAATTATACCAACAATTCTGCTTAGTAAGCTCTGCTTCTTATCCATAATAATACCTGAAAGGCTTTCTCTCAACTATGTGGTACAAGCGACCTGGTGCATAAAGTCTCCTTGGATCTTTCAACATCTTTTCCTCCGGAATACATGTATCCTTCATGCACCTCAAGCACAACAGGCATGGCAAACTGCCAGCCAATGAAAGACAAACTTTTGTTGATACAAATAATTTACAATTGAAACTAAAATTAACGCTAAGGATGACTTATACTAAACGTTGACATAACATAATCATTAGCCATAGTTATAGTGACAGGTCTTAATAAAATCCTTTAAATACAAAAATATAAGGTTTTGCACTTTTGCAATGGTATCAATGAAAAGAGACAAACCTTTGTCAGATAAGCAGAAACCTTTTATTTTTTGCTCGCCTGATCAAGGTTATATCAGTCATTCATATTATATCATGTTAAAAGCCTAGAGCATTCTCTAGCCTCACATAACAAGCAGGATGAAAAACGGAGAAGAAAGATATACCAGAAGAGAGACTTGAATATATCTTCCAATGGAGTGGCCGTCCTTGGTAAAAAGTCATCCTGATCAGGGTAAACAGTGGTTAACGTCAAAGTAGCTGATTTAGTGTGCACTACCACTGATAGTATAAGAACCGTGAGTAAAGAAACAGTTTGACATGCAACTTAAACCCAACAGCTGCTAGGTGAGAATATAATTTTATCCTAAAGCATATATATGGAACATTTTGCAACATATCATCCATAAGAAAATATCATTTACTAATTCATATGGTTCCACATAAAAAATGATTTCACGCACATATTTATTTTGTGTTTGACAGATAAGCACTCAAGCGAGTCCATTATAAATTGCTTCTCTCTAATGTATGAAGGAGTTATTCATCTTGCTCACCGCATGGCTGTCTGAAAAGTCTGATAGGATCTTGAAACAGACATATGACAGACATGTCTATGCCTGCAGAACCTGTTGTTTTTAAATTAGTGCTCATTATCTCAGTACATATACTAATGCAGCAATTGAAGATTTTCCTTTACCCTTTTATCATAATCAAGAATTAAGCATGATATTCACAGAGCATTCATAATTTCACTCTTTATTGCAGATTCTGTCCTATAAATAACTGTATAAAGTATAAACAAAGACCGTCAGAAGACAACTTAAGCAAACTATACCTTTTATTACCAGCAAAATTTTTGGTTTTACGTTTGTTACATACCACCAAAAGGATGTCCAAGATTCTATTTCTTAAAGAAAAATAAGGATTCTGATAACTTGCCTGAAGCACAACGGAGTTGATAACATCTGCATATCTGACAGCCAGATTGAGTGACATGCACCTAGCAGGTGCAATAGCATAGCACCTGACCCTCCTTCTCTCGATATTTCCAAGTCTATTGCGATTCTGCACCACCACCATGGTCAACATTGCTGCTACTCCTGATCCAAGGGAATGCCCGGCAAAAGTCAGAGTGTAATTTGGATGCTTCTCAAGCAATTCCCTCAAAACTTCACATTCAGCATTCAAAACCCATCCTGCAGCCTTCAGAAGCCCATTGTGAACATAACCCCCGTCAAATTTCCTCTTCCCCAATTTATTATCCAATAAAACTGCATAGTCACTCTCCTTTGCCAAATTTAAACCCCTAATAGCAAGAACTATATCAGCATGATCATGATCAAGATACAGTATATAGGGAGGAGCCCGTCCCAGGGTATCTTCATATGTCTTCTTGAGTATTAACCCCTCAGGATTAATTCCATAGCCGCCAGGAGGTGCCCAAACGGGGTGCCGAAGATCATCTTCATACACAGCAAGAATATAGCGACAAAGGCGAGGAACAGGCTCAAATTCTTCTGCTGTGGCGAGGCCCCAAGTCTCACTGTCATGACCTGCCGTATGAAGACATCTTTTCCAACCCCAGCGAGCACATGCCAAACAATACACACACTCAACAAGAGGCAGGCCACACAGGATTGACATTGTGCTTTTTGCCTATGCGTGCTAGAAAGATTTGTAAGCAATATTGGTCTTGGACACAAACCACAAAAATGACTGAATCACTGAAGCAACTCACTTGCAAGTACAGAGATAAATGGGAACTTCAAATACAAGACTTGAATATTAAGGCTATTCCAATCGTACAAAATTATTTCTATCTCTTCTACCAAGAAATGAGAGGAATATTTTGGTTGTACACAAATGCAAATTACATACTGCTCACAAATCTGCAACTCTGTACAGCTTATATATTTTAAGAAAAGAAACAATATGCAGTATGAGGTATAAATTGAGAAGTCAACTGGGTGGATGGCTTCAGGTAATCCAAAACCAGAAAATGTGCTGGATGGCCAAGAACATAAAAACACAGCCGATGCCTCAGCCAATGTGATATGAAAAAAGAAAACATAGAAAAAACAGATCCTACTCAACCAACAAGTTTACACCTCTAAGTAGACTATACAATCTAAAAAATCTAGTAGACTAAAAAATTTGCACATGGGTTGACCTCAAAGTTGTGAATAAAGACGCATTTCAGGAAGACCCAGAAAATTATACTTGCAACTGCGGAAAGCTTCAGTGAAAGATAATTAATTGATCATAAATTCTACAATACATTGGGTAAGAGCAAGCAACAACGACTGAAGGGGAAACGGAGGGAAAAAAACCCAGTACCATAAATTCTACAATACATTCGGTAAGAGCAAGCAATAACAACTGAAGGGGAAACGGAGGGAAAAAATCCAGTACCCAATTTCAGTGTTAACCAGTGAATTTTAGAACGCAAAAGCACTAAAGAAAAAACTTTCCATGGAAACAAAGAGAAAATTTGACGGTCTCGTTGTCGGAAATACAACCCAGATGAGCTTCTGATATATGAGGGAGAACAGAGTTGGTTTGGTTAGTGATACAGCTGTACAGAATATAGTAGAGAAAATTCAAATAGAGAAGAGGGGAAAAAAATATTAAATAAGCAAAAACCGAATGGTTGCACCTACAAGTCAAAGGCCGTTTGGGTTGTACTTTTGATAGGTCTTCATAGTTGGGTAGGAGGAAGTAGAAGATGACTTGCTGGCTGGAACCAAGGAAATAAACGACTCTAATGTCCATTGTTGTGTTCTAGACTTCTTGAGACAATGGCATGGGCGTAAATTAGTGTGAATTCTAGTGGCAGTTGCGGATGCCAGGAATTAAGACTTGGGGAGATCATTTTGTCTATATCAAATCAGCACATGACTGATGATGACCCACTTGCCTTTAGCCCTTTACCCTAATGGTTAGACCTTGCATTCGGTGGCACCTACGGCGTTTTCGGGTGTGTCTTAATAATTTTGAGTTCATTATTTTAATTTAAAATTTGAAAGATTAAATTTTTTAATTTGATTTTTTAAAAAATTATATTTATTTTAATTTAATTATTCTATTTGTCAAGATGATTTTTAATAATAAAAATTTTGAAATTTAATGATAATAAATTTTGTAATTTAGTAAAAAAAATAATTAAATTAGAACAAATATAATATTTTAAAAAATTAAATTGAGATATTTAATTTTTAAAAATTAAATTAAAAAATTGTAACTTTTTAGTGACAGGCTTATTGATGAGGGTAACTCGTGGAAATCCCAATCAAAACATTGTTGTTTTTAAAGTTCAAGTATTTGTTAGTATTGTCATCAGTGCCACTTTAAGCATAGCAATTTGTGTCATAGTAGCAATATGATAGCGATAAAAAAAAAGGGTTCAATATAAAAATTGTAAAATCTAATTCTTTTTATAAAAATTACATTTTTTTAATGTCAAGATCTAAAATTGAGCAACTGACTAGCACGGTAAATAAGCTCCACTCACTACTATAAGCCTAAGCCGTAACCCACAAACACATGTGCATTCAAGCATTGATCTACATGTTAACTATAACATTATATATAATATATATATATATATATATATATATATATATATAAGTCATTTCAAAAGAATAGGAGTTATAGGACTTTCATTAGTTAAATTATACATTTACATTGGTGTGCATCTATTTGTTGTCATTCTCATCATAATCAAGAATGTTACAAATAAACTCCTCAAAATACATATAATAGCTCAAATACAAAATAATAATCATTCACATGCAATAACCTCCATGGGCTCCCACCTATCCGATTACAGAGCTACAACTATGAATTTCAAAAGAATTGGGTACACAAAAGATGTGAACAATACCCGAAGCAATGATGTGTAGATTCTCTTATACTATTTCGTGAGATATGCCTCTTCAGCTTCGTGAGAATATGGAAGGGAAGGAAAGGGGTGAGTAAAGTACTTGTCACGCCCCCACTATCGGGCACATGTCACATCCCCCTCCAAACCGGGTGTGTGACCGGCACAGTAATAAAGCACATACATACCATGAGCTTGACTCATTCGCCTATATTTAATATTATAGTCTCTGAAACACAATTATCATTTTTCATACAGAATCAATTTTAAAATATTATGTTAAACATCAGATTCTTTCATTGAGCAATCTAAAAAAAATAAATCTGAAGCACTTAAAAATCACACATTTCTAGTTACTTGATCATTATTCAAATTCAATTACAACACAATCAATTCTCCTTAGAGTCTCATGTGATCACAGATTGACATTTAGAATACTTAAACAAACAAAACAAAATGGTTTACGAAGAGAGATCAACCCCAAGGACAAAGGAAAATTAACGAGTTGATCCCTTCTGCTGCGATATTCAACTATGAAAAGTAACCAAAAAGAACAAAGTGAGTAATTTAATTACTCAGTGAAGGTCTAATCAAAGTAAAAAAAACAATAACAATGCTTATATTGTGTACACATCAGTATATAAGCCATTACACCACATCATCTAGAACTCAAAGACCAAAAATCGATCTTTCCACAATTATCATATAAAGAATGTAATTAAATATTCTAAATAAATAAATAGGTAATCGAATAATCTTTTCTCTTCCTTATATCTTTTCTTGGCCTAAGACCCAAGTTATACATATACATGTCTCATGTGCGTACTTGAACCTCAATCCATATATCTTAAAGAAGTGCCTCCAAATAGTTACCACAACTATACTATTATAAACAACCATAAAAATAGAACAATGTATTATATTAAAGCATTAATTCATGAAATAAAAATAAAAGATGACCAATGACCTATATCTTTCTTCATCCATAGTCCAAACCAAGTAAATCCACAAGTTATGCCAAGAACAAGTTCAAGTTCCTTACCGAATAAGTAGTAATTATAATTGCAAATGACCCCCTAACATTCACATACTTTATCAAGGAATATTGTTAAGAAAATATGTATATGAGTATGTGATTATAGGCAATTCTACCACAACCAACCATTTCCATGAGGAAATATATAAGATGTACATACTAACAAGGTAATTACAAATAGGTAGCCTATCCTTATATCTCCAAATAAAGTAATGATATAGTAAAACCCCATCCTTAAGATGCTTCTTGACTTAAATGCCAAAGATATATATATGTCTCATATGTATACCTAATCCCATCCTTATATCTTTGATAGGCCTCCACATGTGCCAGTACTCGGCACCATATCATTAAATATCTTATGTCAATACCCGACACCATATCATTAAATAACATGTGTCAATACCCAGTACTATATCATTAAATATCATGTGTCAATACCCGACACCATATCATTAAATATCCCATGCCAATACCCATCACCATATCATTAAATATCACGTGAGTATATAATTCACACATTGGTCCACAACCACTCATGAGCATGACTTATTCATATAAGATGGTATGTGAGCAAAACCAAAAATAGGAATAAACAAAACATAAATGCATATATAATGCCAATAATATAATATGTACACAACCAATTTTTTACAACATAGTAGCACAAAAATACCCAAAATCATAGTCCATATCTCCAATACATATATATCATTCATAATCTATTCACACTTGTTAACCTTGTAATAACCACATATATTACCTATTAAGAAGTTATTCTTAATAAAGTATAAGAAGAATAATTAATGCCTTACTACCTTCCTACGTCATTATCCAACTCCAATAAGTTTACAAGTTTGAATATAATTATTTCCATTAAGGAAATATAGCAGCCCCTTGATTAAACTTTTAATCCTTCACTCTTGAAAGTTACAACATGCCTGTCCATCTTATAAATTAAATAAGAGTATATTCGAAGAGGTGATTGATTTGCTTCATACTTCATTTTAGAATGATATTTATGTAGCCATGAATTGAAGAACATATCATTTGGAATAATTATGTAACAACATTCTGATCCTAGTGATGAATTTAATCATTATTTTCTTAAAAGGAAGTTCAAGAAGAATGACATGGAATCTAACACCCCTATTCTCTTTATTATATTATCAGCTACCTTATCATTTGCCAAGGCATAAAAACAGCATATTAGAATTGGTACCAATTACCTTGTGTCTCATTCAACAAAATATATATATATATATACTATTCATAGATGTTTATGAATCCCAACCTTATCATATGATTAAATTACAGATCTTCTTCATTGAGTTAACACACTTATTCTAATGATTCTATAGGAGAAAAATAAATAATTGTGAGAAGAAGGAATTTAATTCTCACTCACCTAAATGTAGTCTAATTTACCTTAGAAGCCATCTCAAGGATGAAGAATACTTAAGAGGAACTCCTTGAGAGGATGAAGTCGCCGTCGGCGATGGTGGCAGCGAGCAGAGGTCTTCCCGGCTCTATCTCTTCTCTGTTCTCTTCCAAGCATCGGTCTCTCTCCCTCTTCGGTGAAAAAGCCGAAATGATTGAGAGTGGGTGAGGCCTAGAGTCTTCAAAAGATGAAATGGAAATGGGTGGGACACTTGGCATGATCTTGTTAAAGAGGTGGACACTTGGCACGATGTCCAAATGCCATCTACTCCCATTTGCTAAAATAGCACATATCAAGCTTCCTCAAAGTAAGCTTTCATCTAGGTCCTTAAATGTTTGTAAAAATTTAAATTCCACCCGCAATATCCAAATTCTTCAATTTCCACCATCCCTTAACATATTTTCCTTTCACATAAATTTCTAATTTGAAAAATTTTCAAGTAAGCCCTCAAGGACTATTTTATTTTACAAGGAAATTCTCAATAAAAAATTCAAGATGTTACAATGTCCCCCTTACAAAATTCCATCCCCGAATTCTGTAATTTAATAGCACATCAGTTGACAGTTGTAGCAAAATTTCCAAGTTATCCTTTTTTTCTCCTGAATAGTTCCCTTTTAGTCTAGATTCACATCAATTATAAGGGAGTTTGATGTTAAACCCATACTCATCCCCAAATCCACAACAATGATATCATTCCTTCCTTCTCATAATAAAATATCTCATATTTCCTCACCCTCGGGGTTGTACCCTTGGTGTCATCTAAACATACATCAGTTCCCAAGCATGTTACATGTTCAACTATTCTAAAAATCTTAAATTCGCTTATTTTCCTGTATAATAGAAATTTTCTTAATAATCCTTTCATCCGGCATCCTTGGTTTAAAAGCTCATATGTCATCATATTTCTCTCATTCGCTGTATATTTTTTAACTCAATTGCTCCCAAGGATTTACCATATGAATCCAGCTTCTGTGGGCAAACTTCTCATTTCCAACAATATCCACTACATCGTATGATCCTAATAGCCTTGGCCAAATAATGCAACGTAGACGAGTTGTTTCTAGAGAATTAATAGTTCAATTCCACATCTTATACATCTGGCCTCATTTCACCATGGTGATGGAGAACTGTGTAACATACATCAATTACCTCCACTTAATCCCATGTTACTAGCTCCACTCATTACATAAGACCGAGTACGCATCGCAACTCTAACCAACATAACTGTCTGTGCATCCAGTACATACAATAATATTTACATCCAAGTCCTCATCTCATTTCACACGAATTGTTTTCATACATCCGCTCATCAAAACTTTTCTTGGACCCTCTAACAATCTATAAGGATCGTGGACTATCCCTGACGCTTCCTTCCACCATAGAAGTCATCAACCAATCAAAGCACATAAAGATCCATCCATCCTTCTCGTGAGTTTGGACTCTCACAATCTCTCATCTTGGAATTTACATAAGTTACAATTTGTGGGTCCTTCAATGGTTTCTTCGTGAGTCAACTATACAAAATTCTGGAATAGTGTAAGATAACCTGCTTGCAAGCAATCGTTCCATATTCACATGGTTTCTAATCACAACTACAAGTTACTGTCCCACCACACACCTTACTACTCACATTGCTAGATTACGCTCCGGATCTTTTTGATTTCATGCACCACAGTCATACCTCGGTCCTTAGTATCTCCTCACAAGGTCACATAAAATTCACTCGTCCCTTCTTTTAACACTAAACCAATTTATTTGCCCTTACAATTCTAGTACTACTCTAGGCTTAATCACTACCATTCAATCCACACTACCCAAACTACACCATTCCTTTCCATAGTTCCAAGGTAACCTCATCCTCAAGTTATTCATACATACCTATGATCCTTTCACTTACATACCTTTACTCATCTCAGTTTCAAATTCGCCATGTTACGTTATAAAGAACCCCAATATTCTCCTTACACCAACCCATTCTTAGAGATACCCTTTTTTCGTTAGAGTCCTATATAAAACCCCATTAACGTGAGCATATCTACCCCCTTCAAGGGCTCTATGTTCTCCATCACACATGTCAAAACCATAAACCACTTAGAATTAGATATTCATTTCCAAAGGCGCTTTGCGGCCAACTGGCTATGGTAGGCTGATAATTTTCCAAACCCCATTACAATAAGTGTCACACTCATGCCCCAATTCGGGGACATGATTGGCATGGGATGATTCCTTTACTACCACCGTAAGCCTAACACCATACAAACTTCACACATAAAGATAAAAAAATCTGAAGAATCCATTCCAAAATGATATTAAAGTTATTGAAACATTCATTGTACAATCATGAAACTTCTCTTCCATTTTAAGATTTATCAAGTATAGAAATATTCCACATTTCTATTAACAAGGTAAAACATAAAAAATTCATAAATTTCCATTCAAAAAATCCAACAAAATCCCTAGGTGTTCTATTCACTACAAAGCGACTTGAAACCCCAATATAGCTATGATCACTCCATCAGCCCGAAGCCAGAAGGGTTGTTGACTCGAAGACTTCGCTACTCCCCATATGGAGACTTGCTAGCTAACCGATGAACTACAAAGGTGATATGAAACCTCTATGATGGCTCGATCTTCTCGATATAGGTTGTCATGACCCGAAATCGACACTAGGAGTTTTACCATTCCCATAACTAAATTTGTGACTGGCATGGACAATGTGTTACCAATAATGCTACAAGACTAAATTTCTCCTATTTATCCTAGGTGGCCTATATGATTTTAGAGCATGCTAGAGAAATAATTTAAAATAAATTACCTTGCCTCGAACAATAGGGAGGCATCCTCAATCCGCAAGCCCTTGATCTGACCGTCCTTCTGTACCTACAACTATGAGGGGGTGAGTCTAAACCACAGACTCACCTATGATAGCCCTATTCTACACAAATATGTAATATGTGTGTGTATATATATATATATATATAAAATAAAATACATATACATAGCTCACATTAAATGTACACCTTCCTATTTAAGGGTCCACACTCCCATGCCACATTTGAAGAGCTTCATTAATGTGGATCTACGTTTTTACGAATTATTACTTAAGAAATCCCTGCCCGTAGGGGTTATGTCCCTTTAGTACGACTCCCATCCTGAGCTTTGACTTATGCCAAACCACGACAATCACCATCTTGGCCCCAAGAGTGTACCATGAGACCCAATCTCATTTCCCATGGGTCTATATACCTATGAGAAATCAAACCATGTGTCTGACCTCTTGGGTCATATCCATAACCATAACATGTATCCAATCCCTCAGATTATGCTCTCAACCATAACATGTATCACATTCAATATTCTAACTTAACATAAAGCATATACAAGCACAAATAATCACACACAATACATTATGCAACAATTATATGGTATGTTTTCCCGCATCTTCCCACGCTTACCACATTGATACTAAGTTCGGAATTACTTAATGGGTTTATTAACATGTTCCCTCTCGTGATATGAATATGTAAATGACAATATGTAATGTTTCCCCATGGCTCCACCTTTCCACAATTACCACATTAAGACCCAGTTTAAAATTTTCCCTCAGACTATAATTACTCAAAGGGTTTATCCCAGAGGTCCACCCATCTGTCTTTAATTTTTGATGTTCTTCCCAGGAATATCTACATCCTTGGGTTATTAGCTGGTTCTCTCTCGTGGGTCCATATTCCCACATAGTTCCTTTTTCCACATGTAATGCATTTACATAATAAAATGTGTTGCACACTATAACCAGCAAACCACTCACACAAATACAATGCAATCCATACAATAACCAATCCACCATTCCTAAACAACCCCACTATACATATCACACATAATACATTTAACAATTAAACGTATATAAAACAATTTAGGAAAAATAAATCTTAAAATATATATATATATATATACATATATGTACATATCCATACAGAGGAGAGCTAGATCCCTCACCTAGATTCCATGCTCTCTTGGCTCTCACTTTGTGCCTCGACCATCCCTATAAAGTTACTATGTAAAAAATTTTCAAGGTTACAAAATAAAGAAACTTCCTATTATAAATCCTAATCTTTACTCACTTCTTTGGTCATAACCACTAGTAAATAATTTCTAAATGAGACTTAACCATTGGAAACTAGACTCAAAGAGCTTTCCAACGATATAAAGTTTGATAAAAAATAGAGTTCGAATGAAAGAGTTATGGCTATTTAAAGAAAGGTCCAATTAAACACCGCATCTTGACATCAGCATGATATCAGTACCCTTGGTGCTTGGGCACCACGACCTTCTTCTTCCCTAAAATTCCTTAAACTTGGCGCCTGGGTGCCACGATCACGACTCACATGATTTCCTCCAAATCTCTATCATTTTTCATGATTTCTTCCAAGGGTTTTCATCTTAGTGTCTAAAGAGCATTTAGACACCAAAACCCCCAGTTTTCATCAACAATTCAACCCCTAATAATCAATTCTACCCTGAAAATCCCAAAACTCAAAAATAGGGAAAAGCTTGGGAAATAAAAATTTCTACCTCGATTCCTTGCTTTTCCTGTGATGGTTGGTCACCGGAGACTCCCCCCATCATTAGAGAACCGCTTGCTGGAGCTTAGTGGAGAGGGTAGAGAGAAGGTGGAGAGAAAGAGAGGAGAGAGAGTGAAAAGAGAGAGGAAAACAGAAAATGAGGAAAAAGGGGTAGGGTCACCTATATATACTTGCCTATATTGAAATTACTGCTTTGCCCTCTGGTCGACCACTGATCAAGACTAGTAAAAGCAAATCCGTAATAACCCTACCTCAGGTATTTCCAAATCCTAGTTGCCCCACAATTTTTCTTATTTCATTTTTGTCCCTCTTTGGACTTAACCAGTTTCCCAACTTCCTCAGTGCCACGAATACACTCCTCGATTCTCCACCACTCATTATACTACACACCTTGCCACTTTTAAAACTCATATTTTCCTTATTACGCAACCAAAAATTTCCCCCACCTGAATTATTCTATAATAATTAAGTTTTAAATAATACCCGAAAATCACGAGTGTTACATTGGCAGTCAACAAACTCAAGACTAAAATAACAGAAAGTTATTGTTATGACCAATTCTGTGCACGTGACCAGCACAGTGACAAGAACCCCGTATCATCATAAGCTTACCTAATGTTGCTTAATTTAACACTTTTAATTATTTAAGTATGTTTATTAGCATACACTCTTTGTTTTATAAATTAGATATAACATAATTTTCAATACTACTCAAGGGAATTCCAGAAAAACAACATGCCAAAGTCTAAGCAAAACAGAGCAGCATAGTAAAGTTATTACCAGCGCCCCAGTGCTAAGCGCTGACTCATAAGAGGACAACACTCCACTGCCTCACTGACGCTGAGCCTCCATGACCAGTACTCGATGCTGGGCATCCAGAGACCAATGTTACTACTTCTATAGGATTAGCACTGAGCGCCCAATGTCAGCTCTCAACGCTGAAACCAATCTCTCTCTCTCTTTTTTTTTTTTGGTTTTCTAAAAATACAACACCCAACTCCCAACATACACAAAGGGAGATTTATGAGGGAACATACCTAGATTCGAAGCAAGCCAAAAATAAAATATATAATGTAGGCACACATGGAAGAGAAGACTTACTTGGATTCCTTGCAATTTCCACAATTTACAATCTTAGATACTTAAGTTTAAAATGAACACATGCCTTTTATGTATTCAATCAACAAGCATAATTCCATAACTTCCCAATCAAACATATTACCAAATCCAATAGGATTAAATCCATAAAGTTCTAAAAAATGAAATAGTTATAAACAACCGATTTAAAGGTGTACATCATGATTTAAAATAAATTGTTCGCTGAACAACCCCCCTAGTTGACCACAGACCTACATAAACCAAAATACTCAATTTAATACTTGGGACCCATCCAACAAATGGGAAGGATCCACGACCACTACTCTTCTAGTGTTAAGTCCTTGTCTGCTACTTTATTTGAAAAAAAAAACATATAAAAAGAGCATGAGACAAAAATCTCAATGAGCAAGTCAATCCCTGCCCTAATAAAATCCAAATATGTTAATAATAACAAAGCATACCTAGAGACCCTTATCATAAAACACAAAGGAAAGAAAACACATACTAGAGAGAAACACATTTAAGTCTAATTAACCAAACCAACAAAAAAAAACTCGTCAATGGCTAACATACCCGGGAGTGCACATAGGCTAGCTTACCAATCATCAACCCCACCATGATGCACAACCTCATCTACTTAGTCAAGGTGCCTCATGGGTCACACTCCTGGACTCGGGCTAATATCCCTACTAAAAGAGTCATTGTCTCCACTCTCAAAGGTCAAGACACCCTATCACCCGAGTTTCCCAACCTTGATATGAGAGGGGGGTATTATCATGCTCAAACACAAGCCACAAAATCCATAATCAAATGTAACAACACATTCAACATCACATAATGCATAAAAGTTAATCAAGCATAATTTCAAATCATAATAACCTCAAGGTATGCAAATTTATCATGAACATGTTATCCAATTTTCATTCTTCCCCTAACGTTCATCATTAGAATCAAACAATGATTTGACTTTCATGTTCTCCCAATTTTCATCCTGAATTCTTAACCAAATTCACTCCCTTTCCCGAGTTTCATAAATTTTCCTACCTTTCTACCTTATTATATTAATGTTAAGATAATATTAAAATGGGTTTAATTCACTAACCTGGATTCCAATGAATCCTTCTGTTCAAGACCTGTCAAGCTCCTCTGATGTGAAGGAGAATTCATGTGCTATGGAGATTTAGTGTTTTCAAAAAAGGAAGAGCATTTGTAATACCCTAGGTATTATTGTGCAATTAAAAAGGGCAAAATTATGAGGTGGAAATTTTTTTACAAAATTAAGGACTTCCAACTAGGAAAAATGAAGATTTCTAAGGTTTAATACGAACTAAGACATGTCATGGGTTGAGTAAATTTGTAATAGAAAAGAAAACATAAGTAATGAGAGTAAGAAGCATGTCAAAGGACTAAATTGAAAAGAAAAAAGAAAAATAGAATAATTGGAGAAAGAATCGAATAGAAAACCCGTGTGGAAAAATGACCTCATAATGATGAGATTATAAACCTAGTACCCTTGAATTGTCTGACCAAGGCTAGAAAGGATGTGAGACATTGAGGGGGGACTAAAATGAAGGAATGTGGAAGTTAGGTACCTTCATAAAAAAATTATTGTGATGATGTGTACATTGAAAGAGTGTAGTTGGATGCCTTAAGTGTGCATTAAAAGTTTTCTCAAATTTCCCTTACAAGTTTTAACTAGAAAATTTCCACTAGAGGGACCAAATTGCAAAAGGAGATAGTGGGCTCCATACACACATTTATTTATACGAACACATATACTCATTCCTGCTGAAGCATTTTCCTCTTCCCCTTCAAGTGTCTCTTTCCTCTCAGCCAGCAGCTACACCACACTCAAGTTTGGGAGATTTCTTCCTCTTTCCACCATCTCCTTGATCCTCTCTTAAGGTAAGTTCCTTCTCTCAATAGCTTCTTCTCTTCTTCTTCCTTTCTTTTGAGATCATTGAACCCTAGAGGAAGAAATTGAGGGTAAGTGTAGAAAAATGCTTTCATGGGCTAATTAATGTAAGAATAGTTAATATGAAATTATGAATGATGAAGAAGGAGCAAGAAATTAAAGGAATGACCATGTATAAATGAATTGAAGAGTATGAGTTGGAAATGAGAAAGTTAGGGTTTTAAGTTGGGAAATTGATGATTTAAGCTTAGAACCATAAATTTTTCTTGGGGTTTTAGTGCCACAATGACCTAAAACATTAGGGTAGGAATCCTATTGAATGAATCATGAAAAATCGTGAGGAATTTATGGATTTTCGGACTAAATCGCGTGAAGCCATTATCATGTTTGCAGGTCTAGGACTTGGTACCCAAGGCGCTAGCCCTGTGCCCAGGAGCAACGCCATCCGAAAGTAGGAGGGCTGGCACCCAAGGGAGCCAAAGGTGGCACCTTCTCCTATTATGTGGTTAAGTGAGGGTTTTTAACCTTTTCTCATATTTTCTTGATCCCTAGATGTTGAGAGATGATCTAGAACCTCTTAGACCAGCTTGGAACTCGTAAACCATCCTCAAAGAGAAGAATCTTGGTAAGGAAACTTCAGCAAAGATGAGGGAATTTCTTATCCCATCTTGGTGCTCTTATATTTTTATATTTGTGTAAAGGCATGTATGTTGTAGTCTAAATTAAATTAAGATCATATGAAACTATAAGTAATGGCATGAGGATCATGAATTATAACTTCTTTACATCAATTAAAAATAGAAGTAACATGATAGGATGACCGCTTACATAACAAGAAAATGTAGAACAAACATTAACTTGATGACAATTTGCTATAAGTGCATCATTTTTCTATCAGAATTTGTATGCCAAATCATGTGCATGTGAAGTTATCATGAGTCTTTTATAAACACATATTCATGTGAATAAAGAATGTGAAGGTTAACTCTATTACTTGAATGACATCATGATGCATTATAATGAACACTGTGAGTTCATCATGATATGTAATGCACATGGGTGTTGAAAGTATATAAGTCAAACCATTAAATTATGTAATGATGTTGAATATATGAGTTCATGTGCAGTATGTGTATGTATGTGATTGATTGATGTTACACACGAAAGTGCTACCTAAGTTATTATGATGCAGTCAATTCATTTCCTACAACCCCATGATCATGGTGAGATAAAGGGGTTAGGTTGATAAGAGCCCACAGAGACCTCGGTAGCAAAAAGGCTTGGTGAGCCATTGGTTCATGGCGACACTGGCAGCGAAAGGACTTGGTGGGACGACTTCCCTAGTGACTCGTGAGTTTTTTAGAGGGCTTGGTAGGTTTTCCAGAGCTAGTTACGATGATGGCCCATAGCGACCCGATCGATTGAGTATGCTTAATTGATATATGAATATGTTTACGAATATGATCTCTATGTTAATAAATTGTAGTGGCTTGCAATTAAAAGTAGTGAAATGATGTGAGTGATTGCTAATAGCTATTAAATTATTGTAGTGGCTTGCAATTAAATTATTGTATTCGATATGTTTACGAATATGATCTCTATGTTAATAAATTGTAAGCTTAACTCTTTTATGATGAAATGATGTGAGTGATTGCTAATAGCTAGTTGTCCATTTATAACATTATATTCTCAACATAATCTCTAAATATTTCGACAAATATGAATCAATAAGCAAATAAAGAAGTCTTTATATGAAGGAATATTAGTTTTAACACAATATGTGCTAATGTATACCATGATTACCCTATACTTATTAGGGCATATGTAATTGATGAGCCTTCCATATTTGTTATACATTAGTATCCTTGTAATTATGGTCTACACTTTACCTATTGTATGCTCAACTATATATATATATATATATATATATATATATATATCTTCGCACTGTGGTAGAGTAATTTTGGTGAGTCAAGTGGTAAGACTCGCCCCCTCATAGTTGCAGGTACTGGAGTTCTCATAGTTCGATGGCGTTCATGTCTAGAACACTTCCCCATTGATTGGGGTAAGGTAAGATACTTTAGAATTATGTTAAGTTAGGTATTCTGGTGATGCTCTGTAATTGGGTAGGCCATGTTACAATGTATATTCATGTAAGAGATAATAGGAATTAGTACAAGAACTAAGAAATGTAACAAAATGCATGTTGAGTTAAGTGTAATGATATTACTCAATTGAATGTCTTGAATGCTATTTCATGAATGTAAAGGAAATTCCCTTAATTCCAGTTTTTCTTTGAGTTTAGAGGTAGTTAAATCAATGAAAAGTATAAGGGTTCTATTTAAAGGTTAGGCTTGCGGTGGTGTGGGCTAGGCACCGTCTGCGCCAATAATTTGCCCGGTTTTGGGTCGTGACAACATTGATGTTAGGGTGTGTTCTTACTTTGTCACTTGAGTTCTTTTAAAGCACAACATGAAACTTAATTTAAGACTTACCTTAATCTCTTTTAGTTCCCTTAATGTTAATCTCCTTTGAAGTCCATAAGGTTGCAAGCCTTTGGTTTATTTTGTGTGACTTTGTGTTTTGGGGGAGTGTTTAGCCAAGGTGGAGAGTGTGAGGGATGTTTCGTGTACTAGTGTATATGTTGGCTTAGGACTTTTGAAGGAGGAGGTAGGAGAGAGAAGAGGGATGATGGAAGAGAGAGGATGCCAGTGGAAGAGAGAGAGAAAGAGAGAGCATGACGGCTAAAGGAGGTAGGGTCTAGGGTTTCTAATTTTGTTCTTGTTTTAAGATTGATTTGTTTAAATCAGATCTAGATAAGTATTTGTTTAGTTGAATTAAATATTTTAATTTGAATAATTTCAAAATTTAAATTAAATAGTTAGATAATTGTTTTAGTTTAAAATTAGAGATATAGGATATATGAATAATGAGATTATTTAAGAGATAATCTTATGTTAGTTTTGGGGATCTTAGATAAATATTTAGTTTATTTAATTATGTTTAAATCTATTAGCATTATCTTATTTGATTCCAATTATTATTGTATTTTGTTATCTTGCTATTATATGCATTATTATTTGAAATTTTAGGATTCTCTATAACTACTTAGCTTAGGGTTTTATTTGATAGCTTTATTATCTTTCCAGAGTTTATATTTCTATTAATCTTCTATTTTCCTTTTGTTTAAATTTTGAAAATCTCTCTTAAATATTCAAGTCCTAGATTATTCTAAATAAAATCTAAGGTTTAATTCAAATCTTGGAAGGTATTTTCAAATTTGTTTATTAGGATTATTTATCCTTAAATTTAATATTAAATTAGATTATGTTAGTTTAGATAATTACTAATTACTATTATTTTAATCCTTTAGCTATTTCTACTACTAACCTTATTATTTTAAATGATATTCATTAGATTACACAGCT
Organism: Biancaea sappan; assembly: GCA_037074585.1. Lineage (NCBI taxonomy): Eukaryota > Viridiplantae > Streptophyta > Magnoliopsida > Fabales > Fabaceae > Biancaea > Biancaea sappan. The sequence goes on along the minus strand of CM073492.1, from coordinate 72,070,845 downwards.
CCCTTCATTCTTTTATTCATTTTTATAATTCATTAATTATCTTATTATTTAATTTTTGTCCCACTTATGTTTAATTAAATCTTTTAATTATGAAAATAATTCTAACAACAATATCTTAAGATTTAAAAGTCATTTTTCATTTCTTATTTCACATCAAGTTCCTTAAAATATTCCCTTCCTATTCTTAACTTTTATTGACGTTTGCTACACCCCAACAAAAATGTTCATTTTAGTCCCTGTGATTTTCGCTTTAGTCCCTATATAGTTTAGCACCACACATTGCAAGCCTATAGCCTAAAATCACATACCACAACATCATCAAATCACAACATCGTGCCACACACACATCTAGCACATTTAAAATACATGATTTTGCAAAATCAATACATGTGAAACAAAATTTAATAATTTATGAGAAAATCAAATAGCGGGTATTATAGTTATGAATCACCACACTTCAGATTTGAAGAAAGGAATTGAAAGTTATAAGCTTTGGTTTGGAGTAAATAAATCAAATGACCTAACAAGAGCAAATAGCTAACGACCATTACATAAAACGTGACTTGCTATTTAGAACATTTGTCCAACCAAGAACACAAAATAAACCAATCCACACAACAACACACCTAGATTGAAGCACAAATTGGAGGCTTTTGTGAATTTGAATCACCAATCTTATAAAGAAGATTGACAAAGCAAGATTCCATAAGAGCAAAAGAAGATAAACAAATTCTCACTCAATTGAAGAAAACTCTTGAATGATATTATCATCAACTCTAATATGATTTCTTCTTATGAAATACATGCTCTATTTATAGGTAGAGCAACACATAACTGAAAGACAACAAAAAGACACTAAATAAAGGCCACCAAAAACACTAATAAATAATAATTAGGGGACTTGGAAATTATATGGGCTATTATATGGATTTATGGTAATCAAAAGACTAAAAATTGACCTAAGAACACCAAAAGGCTTCCATATTTGTAAGACTTATAAATATGTACAAAAATTTCACTAAAAATAAGAAAATGGTGTCTCTTGATTCTTGTTCTTCTAAAAGGTTTTAGATTTAAATGATGAAGCACATCATGTCGGGCCTTGATCTTCTTGGGCTTGAATGATCACAATTAAAGCCCTATTTTCTTCCATTTTTTGGTCACCAGTGTTTTGGGCTAGCAATGTATTGACTTGTGCTCCAATTGCTTCTTGTATCCTTTTAAGCCTTTGTCTTGTTATTGGGCTAGCACCAAGACTCAAATCCTCTTCTTCTTGATCTTCCAAAGTGGTTGTTGGGTTCATGTCAAAGGGTACACAAAAGGAGGTGAGTATGAAAAATACTTGGTGAGAGATAAATAAACCATGAATAAAATGTAACCTGTATAGAGCTCGCAATGATAGAACCCTGGAAAAAAGGTACTATTCACAACCATAACTAAAACAAATAACCATCATTGCGCAACCTACACAGTTAGTTATAGAAGTCCCACACACCACACAACTACCACAATTCATACTCTCACAGTAACTTTACACAAATCAATTCTACTATATAACTAACTATCACAAAACCCATTCATCACAAGATGTATCCATCGCATGAGTACAGAAATCTACAACATCATCGTAACAATCACAAAGTCATGGCCAACATAGAATTTATATACATATAAGGTAATTTATTTTTCCATAAGCCTATCCATCTCATAGGCCTATACATATAAGGCAATTTATATATTTCAGCATAACTAGAGTTTGGCCGCAAGTTGACTGAAGGAAAAAATAGTAATTTCACCCTTATGAATATATATATATATATATATATGGAGCCATACACATTTTTGCACTTAGCCTCTCATTCCTCTCTCACATGGTTTCCTTCCCAAATGCCCTAGCATACACATTCCTTCACCTTTCATCAGTCTTTCTCCACCAAGTCACCATCCAAGCCTCTGGTCACTATTCTCTGGTGACCAACCACCACTAGAAAAAAGGAGAATTAGGGTAAACATCTTACTTTCCCATTTTCTTCCTCATTTTCAAATCTTTGGGAATTTAGGGTTAGAATGAGTTTTTTTGAGGGTTTTTGAGCTTTGGTAGTGTTCTAAAACCTTCTTGGATGTGTAATAATGGAATTAGAAACAAGAATTAATGAAAGATCATGATTAAATTGAGATTAGAAGAGTATGATAGTAAGGAAAGAAAAGTTAGGTTTTTTTTAATGGAAAATTGATGAATTGAGCTTAGATTCTTATATTTAGATTGAGATTTAAGTGCGAAAATGCTACCTAAATTCGTCATCGAAAAAATTAGACAAAATGATGAAGATTTGGGTGGAAATGGTGTAAGACCGAGGGCTTGTCTTGTGTGTGCAGTAGTAGGTGCCAGAGGCGCCACCAAAAGAGAGGCAAAAACGTGTAGTGTCATGACCCAACTTTGGGGCATGTGACTGACATGACATATGATTATTTTCCTATGCCATAAGCTTAATTCTCTTAGCTTCCGGTTCCCATGCAACGTGTGACATGCATGACCATACATAGAAACAATTAAATATATGAAACTAATATGTAACAAGACCAAGGGCTTGTCTTGTTTGTACAATGATAGGTGCCAAATGTGCCACTAAAACAAAGGCAAAAACGTGTAGTGTCATGACCAAACTTCGGGGTACTTGATCGACATGACATATGATTATTTTCCTATGAGCCTAATTCTCCTAGCTTTTAGTTCCCATGCAATGTGTGACATGCATGGCCATACAGAGAAACAATTAAATATGTGAAATTAATATGTAACATGCCATGACATTCCAAAACTCCCTACATGCAATCTCTCTTTCCTAGGTGTCCTATTTAACTATAGAGCTAACAAGAACCAATATACCTATTAAAAATGATGAAGCCCAATCCTTAAAGCAAAAAGATTAGGAACCTCAAACATCAACTATTCCTTGGGTGGCAAACTCACAATATACGTAAAACCTACAAAAAATCCAATTAACAAGATAAGACAAGAATCTTAATGAGTAAATATATCTTCAACACATTTTTATAGGAAGACTCTACACATTATCCAAAAGCTCATAAGTTGGCACCTTCACCGCTTAGGTGGTCCTGCACTGTCAATCTCTGGCACATATTGGCCTTACAAATGGTAAACCCCAGTACCGCTCAACACCATCATATATAGAATACTCCAGATTACCTAAGACAATCCTGATCTTTAACATGGACGAATCCCTCAATATTTATCCATACACATAGACATTAAATCGATATCTCCAAGTCCGAAGGGACTTATCAACTCCTAGCTCGAAAGCCAATAGCATCTTCAAGCCCGTAGGCTTCCCATCCTAAGTACCAACACAAGCGAACTCACATCCTACTCTAACCTCAAACAAAATATCTCTCAACATGAAACACAATAATAAGATAAATACGGACGATTATTACATGACAACCTAATTCCAATTACAATTTTGTGTACTCGAATGCACAAGGTAGAATAAGCAGACAATTTCACATCTCTAAGTCCTAAGACTAGTCACTGTATCTTGGCTCGTGGGCTGTAATGTCTCCTAACTCGTAAGTCATAATATCTCTTGACACGTAGGTCATTATATCTGTCGACCCGTATGTCATAACATCTCCCGACTCGTAGGTCATAATATCTCCTGACTCGTAGGTCATAATATCCCCTGACCTGTAGGTCAAAATATCTCCAGACCCTTAGGTCATAGTATCTCGATAAGCACACAATGCAAAGAATGAATCACACTATAAACGGTACTATATAAAGTGTAGGTTACACCTCAATCAACATTTATGAGTTATTCTTTAAAACCACATAAAAGATAAAGCACAAAGAAATTAAGAAAGTATAACACTCCTGTGGCCCAAAGGCTATAATGATTCCATGACTTGAAGGCCATAATATCTTCCCAGCCAAAGGCCACGAAAAGTCTCTAATGGAGGAAATCACTTCACCCCACTTTAGCTACCATTACAATACAAACATGCATACAGTGGCTCGAATGCCTGAAGGGCCCATGTGAGTATCTCACTACCCAATGGTATCACACTCCTAAGGCACAATAGTGCCCTTGCCCGAAGGATCTATATCCTACTCACTTAAAGGTGGCCTATCTCTCATCAATATCTGAGATGGCTTAAACAACTTAAGATGTGGATCACCCTCCTAAGACAATTGCATACTTAGGAGTCAACTAACATTCATACAACGAGTACAAGAAGTGTAGCAATCCATCTCCCCAAAGGAAACTCTCAATGTATATAACTACTACAGAGGGTTACTTTATACTCCATCATTAAGTAATAGTATTAGTTTACCACTTAATTACTAGAGTACCACACCTAATTGAAAGTACGTGCCATGCATTATTTACCCAAGATCGAAGGCTAATTATATCTATTTCTCCTTGGCACGAAGCCGAGTAGTTCATATAGTAGGAGATTATATAACTCCCATGGCATAAGGCCATATAATCTCTTTGCCACAAGGCCAAACAACTCCCTAATTCCTCACTATTTATTATACATTATGTAATCTATCTCACATACAAGATAACCATATAGTCATAGAGATTAGCATAAGGCAAGCTAAGCAATCATGCTTATTTCTCACAAGCCAAAGGTTAATCCCCTAATGGCAAAACTCCTTCCTCCTTTCTTATGGTATCTCAATCACAATACCAAGCATTTATAGATATACATATTGTTCACAACAATATTCATACACACAAGTAATAAATAATGTGCAAGAATTAAACTGTTAGCTCCAACTAATTGAGATCGTCTACTCACCTAGAATTTAAGTTGAACTCTGTAATATCCTAAAATTTTCTCTCTTTAACTCTAAATAAATGGAAATTAAGTTATTTTGATTTACAAATGTTCAAGAAATGAATATAAAAGAAAAAGTCTAAGTAAGGATGATAATTAGAGAAAAAAATAGAAGAAAATTTGGACAGGAACTAACCATTCAACTTTCTATAGCTGGCAGTCAACTGATTGCAATAAAGATCAGAAGATGTTTCTGATATCTATAAGTGGTCGATTGGTAGCAAGGGAGCGGTTGATCGGTTACACTTTGTAAGACTAAAATCTCCAATTAGATATCTAGCAGTCAATTGTCGAAGAGCTAGTGGTCGACTGACAGACCAAATTTATACAAAAAATATATGACAGATAGTTAATAGTCGACCAATAAGCACTTAATAATTGATTGGTAGCATTTTGAAATATGAATAAGTTGGTGGAAAACTGAGATTTTAATGTAGAATTTTCCTAAATTATCCCTAATATGCCAAGGAGAGATCAGAAACAAGTAAGGAAGGGTAAAAGAGACAATTTATAAGAAGAGGCTGGTAGAACACACTTCAAATTAAGCTAAAAAAAGAGAAAATACATTGTAATACCCTAGGGATTACGAAGTAATCAAGAGAGTTTATTTTTGTAGGCATGAAAAATTTTTTTCGTGAGTAAATGAGTATTTAAGAGAAAGCTTGAGTGGTGAGAAAAGGACTAAGGTGAAAAAGGAAGAAAGATGTTAAGTAATCTCATGTCAATGGGACAAGTAAAGATCCTTGAGGAGAAAAGATCTTGGTGAGGTTAAATTGCTAAGCCGATGCTGTGAGGATGGTGGAAGTGGAGCTATACATAGAGAGGGACCAAAGTGAACAAATATAAGATTTTTGTAGTTCAACAAAATATGTTGTGAAATGGGAATTTTGGCTTATATGTGTTGTGTTCTACTGAGGTAAGGTTTGGGGCTCTTACTAATTATTTTAAAAGATGTCCTAAATTTTCTTTTGAAGTCCAAGTGGAGTTTGCTTCATTTAGAGGTGCTAAATTGAAAAGAAGGTGGGCCTCACACTCATTAAAGCACATACGCACACATGAAAATTTTTACAATCCCTCATACCTCTCCAAATTTTCTTCTACCCCTCATGTTCTCTTTCTTTCCCTTGTGCTTTTTTTCTTCTTCATGCTCTTCTCTAGAATTAAAGTTTGATGGATCGAATTATGTAAAATGATCAAGGATTGAGTTGGAAATGAGAGAAATTTGAGAAAGGACTATTTTTCTCAAATTTGGAGCTATAAGCCTACCTCCCACCACTGCAGCACTACCATTGGCCCTTGCAGTGGTGGAAAAGTGCAGGATCTGTCATTACAGTGCTGGTTCGTAGAATGCTTTATGGTCATTTTTCAAACGGGCATTTCAAACCGGCATAACTCTCTCATATGAACTCCATTTTTAGCATATTTTATATCATTGGAATCCCTTTGAGTCTAGTTTCAAATGAGATATGTTTTATTTGAAAATGTTTTACCGTTTAAGAGATATGACAAAGAGAGTAACTAAAGGTCATAAATAGTAGTAAGCATTTTTCCTATTTTATGATTATGACATCTGTTGCTCTTTTTGCTTGATGGGATTGATAGGAATACTTCTATAATCATCTAGGATCATTCAATCTTTGATCAAGATGAAAGAGAATGACTATCTTAGCTTAGAGAAAGGTAAGTAGCTAACCCTACTTAAGATAAAATTTAAATTATTTAATGTATCATACTTTATGCATAACACATGAGAACATGTAAGACCTTGTGGAAGAGGAAGTGAACTTCTTCTTAGTAATTCAACTTAGTGCTCTAAAAGAGTGGCAAGTTTGTATGAAGCACCTGCATATATCATGTTTGGGACTATATGTAAGTATGTTGCAAACCCTTAGGAGAAGGGTTAGATATATAAGTTGAGCATGGCATGAGTTTAAGTCATAGTGAATAGTCATGCATGCCTAGAGGTTTATGACACTTGGAAGAAAGTGTCATTACTGCTATTAACAACAAGAGTTTATTGAAGTCACATTATAACAATATAGTCAATATGTTGCCCAATGAGATGGAAAGGTCATATGCATACATATAGCTTGATGATAGCAACACGACATGTGTTGAGAAAAAGTGGAATGCTAGGGGCATAGGCAATTAGAGCAACCTAGGAGTGAAGAAGTTCAAGACTCTTGAACTAAAGAATCGTTCCTAGGCATAAGTGTCACAACATGGAATGTATGTTGTTTTAGACTAATGCCTTAATGGAGAATTTCATTCCCAAGTTGGCAATGTAGAAACACATTGCTTAGGTTTAGAAACCTACTTAGCCATGGCCTAGACTAGGAGAATGGGTGACTCATATGTAAATAGTAGAAATTGTTACACGTATGTGTAGGATAGTGTATGTGCTACATATAGATCTTGATGCTTTCTTAGAGGGCTTAAGAACAAGTAACCTTAGAGTAAGGGTATGACCACAAGCTTAAGCTAGCAAGATGTATAAAACCAGGAAACCCCAGAGGAAGGGTGTGGTCAAGAGCTAGAGCTAGTAGGAGCGTGAGGCCAAGGAACCCAAGAGTAAGGGCAGTCTAGAGCCATTAATGCAAGAACATTAGGCCATAAGTCCTAGGACCCCGAGTGTGGCCTAAGGATGACGCATACATGAGTTTGAGACCATAAAATGAACATGGTCTAGTTTAGGGTAATTGATTTACCAAGTATGTAGAAATGTTTATGTTATGTATGGTAGAATATCTAAGATTGATGTGATAACTTGTATGTTATGCTTGTATTGGGACATATCCTATGTCCATGATTGTAAGCTTATGAGGTTTGGTTGTCCCAGTAGATTAATGCTTACTGACCATAGAGACCAATGATGCCTAATCATCCATAGAGACCCACGAGGTTCAATGGACTGGAAGGTTGATGCATCACCATCTATAGAGGCCAGGAGGCTCGGTGGCTATAATGATTAAGGTAGCTACTTGAGTCATAGAGGCCAAAAGGTTCGATGAATCCTAGCTACCACAAAGACTCTTTGGTTCATAGAGGCTTATGAGGTTTGGTGAATCTTAGAAGTTTAGGGCCTAATGATGCATAAAGGCCATAAGGCTCGGTGTATCTTGGAGACCCAGATTTTGAGATTTGTTGAATCTGAGCCACCCTTTAGGGTAAGGATTCATAGAGACCTAGATGTATGCATGAGTAGAAATTAAGATTGAATGCACGTATGTTTGTATAGATGAGCTAAAAGATTGAGAGGTTTGTTGAACCATAAGAACCGAATTCAGTAGGGGTTCATAAAGGACTAAATAAATGAAAGTTTAATGAATAACTTGTTTAGTTTCACATTGTGTTGTCTAGATGGATTGAACAATTTACTTTTAGATGTTACATATGGATATGTTTATATTAGCTCTTAAACCCTTGTTGATCTAGGTATCTTTGTATGTTACATGAGATGAGGCTTGATGTTATCACCTAAATAATTAAGTTCATGACTAGTATAGGGTCAGATGGTACATCTTGAGTGTAATACCCATAAATTTCTCTCTTTCCTTTCTTTTATTTCTTAGAAGCTAATTGTGCATAAATTGTAGATTTTGTATTTTATAATTTGTTTAATTCCCTATTGACCTATTTTATGATACTTAGATGGATTGTGGAATTTCATGTTCATGTGTGAAAGAGTTTATGCTAAAGTGTGACTTTGAATTTTATGCCTAAATTGAAGATTTTATGGAGAAGGACTAAGATGGGAAATATAGGCAAACAATAAATTAATTTTGAGGCTAGTAAGGTGGGCCCTACCACCCTTGCACTTTTTTACCTTCATTATCTTCTTTCCCGTAGGTGAGTAAGTGTATGTGTATTACCCTTCAAAAATCCCTCATTCTCTCCCTCTCGTGTTCTTCCTTGGGTGCTAGCTGAAGGAATGGCTTTGGGAGGGAAAGACCTACCTTTGCTGAGTTAAGAAGAAGATTTAAGTAAGCAACCATTCTTCCTTTCTTCTCTCCTCTGATTTTAAAAGGCCTTCACACCCTAGGTTAGGTTTTGTTTGTTTTCTGGAGTTTTGATTGATATTGGGTCTCCAAGTGGCTTCCATAGTGATTTATCTTAGTTTAAATATTTCTGGTGTGCCTTAGGTAGTTGAGGATACATTTATGGAAGAGAGAAATGTTATTATGCCATTATTGTGGAAATGATTTGGGTAAATGTGGAAAGTATTCAGATATTCAGTGACACAACCTTGCTCTTTATTCCTAGATAGTGTCAAATATAGTTCAAACAAGATCCTAAACACCTAGGCAAGTTTATTAATACACCATGGAAGCTTCTGGATCCAAAGAGAGTATTTTAGGGGAAAAATTCGAAGGTTCTGTTATACTGAAGTTGGGGCATCAGGAGTGGTGCCTCAGGTGCCCACCAGATTCGTGAGATAGAGAGTTTTGGACTTGGCGTCTGAAGGAGCCACTTAGGGAGCCTTCGGCGCCTTATGAACTTCCCAAACAAAGAGTTAAGGGTCTGGCGTCAGAGGGGTGCCACTTGAGGCGCCTCGGGCACTCAACACCTAAACTATGGTGCCTCAGGTGCCATGGGCCTATTCAAATTTTGTTTTAAAAAAAACCTCAAACTTCCTTGTCTTTTATCCTAGGTGCTTTCATTACCGTCCATTAGTTCCTTGCACTTCTCTCTTTTTCACTCGATCTCAGGTGAGGGAGCTAACTAAATTCTTGTGTTGGAACTGGTAACTGTGTATGCAAATATATCTAAGCATATATGCATTGTGACTTTACCCCTTCAAAGGAATTGATTTTACAAATTATCTGAGGACACTTTTATTATTGAATTGTCTTGAAATAAATATGGAAACCCTTCAGTTTAGAAGAGTGGTTCCTCATAGGCAGTTTGATATAAGCTTTGTTATGTGAATTCATCACTTAATCATTTTTATTATTGCCCTGGAATGGCGGGAATCACTTAATCATTTTTATTATTGCCCTGGAATAGTGGGCATCACTTAATCATTTTTATTATTGCCCTAGAACAACGAGCGTCTCTTAATTATTATTTTGCATAATGGGAAATTGCATGAAGGTAATTAAAGTCCATAAGTTTTCTTACTGAGGTTATTGTTATGCATGCTGATATGTGTATGTCCAATCCCATATTATCAAATGACTGGGATTTATGATAAATATCTGTAAAGCCTTGGTGATTCTCCCTTGACGGGAAGTTTGTGGTAAGTTCCTTTGTGTTTAATTCATTGACTATTTTACTCACTCTTGTGCGTGTGTCCCCTTGTAGGTTCTGTAGTTACCAACGAGTCTCTATGAGAGGAGTAGCAGAGTCTCAAATCATCGCGACTAGTTTATCATCGGTGATTACTTCTTTTGGTTTAGTTTTGGGAATGATGTGTCGCTCTGTAGCCGTTAAGACTCCTAGGTCTTATATAAATGTTATTTTGGGAACTTTTTATTCTTTTGTAATCAATGAATATCATTAGACTATGTTTTGACACTTTCCTCACCTTGTTTTATGATTGGGACGAAAGTTTGGAAACATAGGTTATTATGATAAGTACATTATTGAGATGATTCTATTTAATGAAATGCATTCATATATGTTTGTGTACATTAATTAGTCAATTTATGTTGTTAAGATTTAGCCTTATGGGCAAGAAATGTTTCCTTGATCGTGCCGGTCACTTGCCCATTTTAGGTCGTGACATTGAGTTAAAGGTTGAGGCCCTTAGGCACAATGGTTGACCCCATTGTTCGTTGGGCAAGAAGCTAATAAGAGTGTGTAGCTAAGAAGCTTGGGCTAGTGTGCATGAGCCCTCTTGATATGATTACTTTGCATATATAGTACTCGTAGTACTTCATATGTGCTCACCATTGTTGGTGATAATCACCATGTATAGAGATATACATATGTTGGTATTGGTGTTATCTACTTGCTGAGTTTTTATACTCACCATGTTATTAATATTTCCAATTGTAGGTTAGAAGAAGAGTAATTGTGTGAGGAACGGCGGAGGTTCAGTGATGCCTTTTCCTTGGTAAGTTTTTAGCCTTTTAAGAATAGTGTGTATGTATACTCTGTAGTCATATAGGTCACCTAGGTCTTAATGTTTGTGATTGCATGTAAAGCTGTTTGGTAGTGAAAGATTAGACATGCTAGTAGGTATAGCATAGTAAGCTTACGGTCTCACGTGCCAGGGTCTTTGGGGTGTTACACACATTTTCTGTAGAAACTAAGCTAGTGAGAGGGAAAAATGTGTAGAGCTAAGGAAAGAGGAAAGTAGAGGAATTCAAGGGAGAACTGAGCTAGAAAATACCAAAGGTAAGTTATTTAGCCTCAATTCTCCAATTAATCTTCTTGATAAAGAAAGAGTTTTGATAAAACAGTGAATTATAGACCAAGAGAAAGTAAGAGAAAAAGTGGTCTGAAATGTGAAGAAAAAAGAGGAAACTAGAGAGAATTCAAAAGCTTCAGCTCTAGGAAGAAGGAAAGATAGCTAGTTTTTCATAAAAGCAATGTTATGATCTTTGTTTATTATTATGAATGATATGATTATGAGTTTTTATGAGAAACTTTCATGAATGTATGAGTAAATGTTATTTGCCATGCTTCATTGAGTGAATAGAAGATTTGCCATGCTTCGCTGAGTGAGTAGAAGATTTGTCATGCTCCGTTGAGTGAGCAAGATATGTATGTCATGCTTTGGTGAGTGAGTAGACCTCATAAGCAAAAATGTCATGCTCCACTGAGTGATCAAAAGTTATGTATGCCATGCTCCGCCAAGAGAGCAGTCCTCATGAGTTGATAAAGAATTATAGTGCACTATAATGAAGTATGAGATGTAATGTTATGAAATATGCTTATGTGATAATCTCTATATTTATGGAAATCATTATGTTTATTGAAAATTGCTTTTATGATTGAAATGGTTCTTATGATGTTATTTATAAAATTATACTAGCTACTGAGATTTATATCTCACTTTTATATTTAATGATTAACCATTTTAGGAGTTGAAGTTGAAAGAAAAGAAAAAAGAAATGAATGAGCTAGTTACATGCTTACTAGAGTATTTTTTGAAAGATGGATATTGCATGAAATGTTTCATTCATATATAGTTTTTGTAACATAATGTATACTTGTGTATGTATAAACAATATGAGATCCTTGAGATTTTGTTGTAAGCTTACAATCATTAGCTATGTATTTTATAGCTTGAAATGAAGTGATATTGGAAATAGTGAGTTCTTACTAGATTTAGAATGAAATTTCCATAGCATAATTGTACAAATGTGTAAAATGCATATTTTTAATGAAAAGGAAATATTAATATCTCAGAAAATGGAAATCAAGTGTCATCAGTTGACCGAGAGATTATAGGTAGTTGACTGGCAAGAATTGAAAGATGAGGTACAAGACATATCAGTTAACCGGTGCCCTGACATCAGTTGACCGATAACTTCTGGAACCTCAAAGCTATATAGGATAGTAGTCAATTGGTCGACCAATTAATAGATGGCAGTCGACTGCTGACTCTCTGTCAAAGTTAAAATTTTTATCTTTTCAAGACTACAATTTCTCTAAATTTTCATATATTGGTAAATTGAATTTATGGGACATATTTTTGAAAATCTTTAAATTTTTATACAGATTAAGAATGCTTTTCCTTTAAGCTTAATTAGTAAAGAAGTTACAAACTCTACCATTTCTAGGTGCTAGCATATCGGGAAAAAGGTTCATAAACTCCCAGAGTCAACTCCTAATCAAACATCCATGAAAAGAGGAATTTAAAACCATATTTCCATGAAAGACTTCCTGTTTGGTCATTGTAGTGCTAGGCCCACCGCTGCAACACCCTAAAACTAAAATAGAGTATCCCTCTTTATGGCCTAGCACTATTGTGCCAGCTTTCAATTCCTACTATAAGGATGGCCTCGGCATTGCAGCATTAGCTCGCAACCTCAACTGCTGGAATGGCTGCTACAATGGACAATGGTGGTGCTACAACACCAACTAAGGGTGGGCACGGGTCAGGTTAGTTAGGGTTAAAGGGAAATCTCAATTCGAACTGACCATACATTGGCGGGTTGGGTTGGGTCAGGTTTAGTTTTTTTTTTAAGCTAAATCGAACTGACCCAACCCTCTAGTGAACGAGTTGGTTTGGGTTGGGTTGGCTGGTTGCTTTTTTTTTTTTTTTGATTTCTTTCTTTCTCTCCTATTGCTTGCATGTGCTTCCTTTGTATACATATATAACAAGTCCAATAAATTGACAATTGTAGTTCCTACTATTAGTCACATAATATACTTCAATTTCAGTTAATTAATTGTACAAAATTAACATCAGAACATGTATGAACAAAAACAATTAACAAGTCCCTTCAAATTATCCAACATAGAAGAACAATAAAAATCAAGTCATCAACAATTCAACATAGTAACTAGGATACAAGTCCCACTCCCATAACAAATACAACATTATTATCCAACAAACACAGTAACTACTAACTAGGCATAAACAAAAATTGAAAACTCTAGTTCAATCTTCATTTCTGTAATACTCCAGGTATTATGTAGTAGGTAAGAGAAAGTATTTTGAGCGAGTGAAAATTTTTCGCTATCAAAATGCATATCTAAGGAAGAACTTTAGTAGTTAGAAAAGGACTAAAGTGAAAAGGAAGGAAAATGTTAAGTAATTCCAAGTGATTGGGATTGGTAAGGACCATTGAAGAGGGAAGAGCTTGGTGAGGTTGAGTTATAGAAGTGATGTTGAGGAAGGTGGAAGCGGAGCCATAGTTGGGTATGAGACATTGAGAGGGACTAAAGTGAACAAATATAATATTTTCATATATATTTTTTAAAATATGTTGTGAGATAATTTTTGGAGTATATGTGTAGTGTTTTTATTGAAGAGTGGTTTTGGGTGCCTTACAAATTATTTTTAAAAGATGACATAAAATCCCTTTTGAAGTTCCAATGAAGTTGCTTCTTTAAGAGGGACAAAAATTGAAGAAAAGTGGGCCCCCTTCCACATATACATACACATATCAGAAAATTCAATCATTTTTCTCATTCCCCTCATTTTGCCTCACCATCTCTCTTGTGCTCTTTCTCCTTCTCTCATGCATGCTTTCCACCTCTATGCCCAAGGGTGGCTCCACCATCATTTCCGACGAGATTTCTAACCACCACAAGCCCTCCTCCAAGTCAAAAAGTCCAAGAGTTGAGGTAAGTTGAGATTTTTCTTATCCTTTGTTCATTTTCGAATTATGAACCCTAGGTTGTTTTGTTGGAGAAATTTCTGAGTTCTCTTGATGTTTGATGCTTCTATATTGTGCCCTAAGTTCCCAAACTCTTTTTCCCTTCATCCTCAGTGATTTACGAAAATGGAAAGTTATAAAACTCCATTTTTAAAGTGAGATCTGCACTTGATAAGTTTTAAGTAAAAACAGAAAAAAAAGGATTGGGAAAAATGGTTTAATCCTTGAACCCAACTTGTTTTTATAAGTAAAACTTTTCTTTGTTTGGATATGGATTTTCATGATTCACACAATAATTCATATTCATACCTGGATCCATGTCTGCAAATTTGAGTCTCTTTATTTCCTCTGAATTTCTGCTTTTAGATCTCCTTGATGATCAGGAGGGAAAAACAATAACCGTTCTTCTACTTTTCAGAACAACGTTCTAAACAACGTTCTTTTTGACAATTACTGTTACCTTTAAATTTGAAATCAGAGTAAAAAGGGGTAAATTACCTTTTGACCCCTATAAAGTTTTTAATTACGTAATAGCCTTTTAACCATCACAAGAAGGCCCTAATATATTAAAAACTTATCATTTAGGTCATTCAATGTTATATTATGTGAATTTAATAATTAATGCTATTAAACTAAATTACATGGGCCATATATTAGAAAATAATCTAACAATCTCCCACTTGGCCCTTGTAATTACTTGATAGTTTAACAACAACTGTAAGTGCGCTCTATCCATCAAATTCACTAACATCTGTAGACTTAGTTGAATTAGTTTTGAGCGGATCATGGCGGTCACATGTTATTCTGCAACATGATCCCTTCCATGTATCACAAAACATCCCTAACTCAACATCAACTTTAATTGAGGAAAACTGTAAGCCTCAACATAACATGTTATCTAACACAATCATATGTACATAGATACCAAAATGATAACAAGTATAATATGAAAAAACATAACTATAATTGAATTTATAGTGTCATAAAAATTAACAAGCACAATAAACACAGTACTATAATCAACACAGCAAGGCTTTGTCCATAATGCCCATACGCTCTACATGACCAGAAAATGATTTGGGCGGTAATCCCTTATTCAACGGATTTGCTATCATCAGATCAGTTCTGATATGCTCAATAGACACTCTTCGCTTCTACACTTCTTCCTTAACAGACAAATACTTCAATTCCATGTGTTTGGCACCCTTAGAGTACTTGTCTTTCTTTGAGAAAAATACGGCTGCAGAATTATCACAATAAATTCTTAGCGGCCTAGATATACTGTCGACAATCCCAAGTCCCGAGACAAAGTTCCGCAACCACAATCCTTGAATAGTGGCCTCAAAGCATGCCACGAATTCAACTTCCATAGTAGAAGCAGTAATGACAGACTGCTTTCTACTCTTCCATGAAACTGCTCCTCCAGCTAATAGGAACAAGTAACCAAACGTAGACTTCCTAGTGTCCACGCATCTGGCATAATCTAAATCTGTATATCCAACAACTTCCAGATGATTAGACTTCCTATATGTGAGCATGTGTTCTTTGGTGCCTTGCAAATACCGAAGAACTTTCTTTGCAGCCTTCCAGTGGTCCATACCGGGATTGCTTTGGTATCTACCAAGCATACCAACAGGAAAACTAATGTCTGGCCTAGTACAGGTCATAGTATACATCAAGCTCTCGACCATTGATGCATAAGGAATTGTTTCCATTTCTTTACGTTCCAATTCATTTTTAGGACTTTGCATTTGACTGAACTTATCTCCCTTCTGAATTGAAACTATTCCTGCAGAGCATTTATCCATTCTGAATCTCTCTAAGACCTTATTGATATATGCCTTCTGGGATAAACCTAAGAGTCCTTGTGAACTGTCCCGGAATATTTCTATCCCAATCACATAGATCGTCTTAATGCTACTTCCTGTTGAGGTTCCTCTTCAAGTTTCCCTCTAGGTACCCCTTGGGGTACTTCTTTAGGTTCCCCTTGAAGTACCTGTTGTGGGTCAACAATTTCTTGATCAACAGTGACTGGTTCATTCTCTACAATCTGAACAGGTGGATTTTGGACATTGATTGGTTTTTCCAATATGTTGTGAGACTGTGATACAACGACAGGAATAACAATATGAGAAGAAATCTTGGGTGTAGGTACTACAACCCTAGCTTCTTGAATGTCCACTTTTCGTGGTTCCCCACTCCCACTAGTTTGACCATTCTCAATGAATTGAGCATTACCAGAATCTACAATCCTTGTAGTATGGCTAGGACAATAAAACCTATGCCCCTTTGACTTTTCAGGATAGCCAATGAAAAAACCACTAACCGTCCTAGGATCTAACTTCTTTTCATGTGAATTGTATACCCTTACTTCTACTTGACAACCCCAAACATGGAGATGTCTCAAACTAGGTTTCCTTCTCGTCCACAATTTATAAGGTGTCTTAGGAACTGCCTTACTAGGAACCCGGTTAAGCAGATACATAGCGGCCTTTAATGCGTACATCCACAATGAGAGGGGTAGAGAGTAATTACTCAACATGCTCCTAACCATATCCATCAAGGCGCGGTTCCGTCTTTCAGGTACACCATTTTGTTGAGGTGTGCCAGGCATTGTGTATTGCGCATAAATGCCTCTACTCTCAAGGAACCTTGCAAATGGACCAGGACATTGTCCACTTTCATTGGACCTGCCATAAAACTCACCACCTCTATCTGATCTCACTACTTTCACTTTCTTATCTAACTTCCTTCCACCTCATCAATGAACACTTTAAGGAAGTCCACAGATTGAGATTTATCATGCAGCAAATAGATATAGCTATAACGTGAGAAATCATCTATAAAGGTGATAAAATATTTTTCAACGCCCCAAGAAGGGATATCAAAAGGACCACAGATATCAGTATGTATAAGCTCAAGAAGTTGAGTGCTTCTTGTGGCTGCTTTCTTTAATGTATGTTTGGTTTGCTTTCCCTTAATGCAATCCGCACAAATATCCATGTCACTAAAATTCAAATAAGGTAAAATATCATTTTTCACCAACCTCATTATTCTTTCTTTGGATATGTGACCAAATCTTTGATGCCACAAGAATGCAGAACTTTCATTTGGTGCACTACGTTTAATGCCTACACTACTTTCAACATGAAACAAAGATTTAGCAAATTCATTATTCAAATTGAAATGGTAAAGTAAATCACATAAAGTATCAGATCCATAAAAGTACTTGTTTTTATACAATGCAAATATACTGTTACCAAATTTGAAATAAAAACCTAAAATATCCAGTTTTCCTACTGAAACAAGATTCCTAGCACAATCAGGTACATAGAGACACTTTTCAAGATCTAAATGACATCCAGTGTCTAAGATCAATCTATAAGTCCCAATGCCTTCTATCTGTGCTTTCATCCTGTTTCCCATGAATAAGTACTATTCAGTTCCTTTTATGGGCTGGATTGAACTGAATTCCTGTAAAACATGAGATACATGAGTAGTAGCCCCAGAATCTAACCACCACGTATTATTAGGAACCTCTATAAGGTTTGATTCAAAGCATACAGAAACATAATGCATACCTTTCTTTTCAAACCAAGCCTTTCTTTTAGGATAATCTTTCTTTAAGTGTCCCATCTTGTTGCAGAAGAAACACTTAATTTGTTTCTTGATTTGACCCTCAGCAACTTTTATTGAGGCCTTGTCCTTTCTTCTATCCTTTTTGTCCTTTTTTCTTGGCTTGAACTTGCTGCTGCTAGCACCATCATGGATAGTGAGGTGGATGGAGTGATCCTTCATCTTCTTTAATCTCCCTTCCTCCTAAACCAACATAGCCTTCAATTCCTTTGAGTTCCACTTATCCTTGAGAGCATTGTAGTTGATCTCAAATTGGCTAAATTCAGTAGGCAGGGAATTAATAATGAATTGAACCAGAAACTAATCACTCACTTCCATCCCCAAAGTCTTCAACTTTGCTGCTAGATTGGACATGTGAGTCATATGATCATGAATGGTTTGTGACCAATCAAACTTCTTTGTAGTAAGCTCACTTATCAGACTTCCTACAATTGACTTATCTGCCAAGTCTGACTCAGAATACTCCTTCACTTTTTCCATGAATTCCTTAGCATCATTCGTCTTTGGCATCGATGGCTTTACATTTTCAGCCATGGTCATCCTCATGAGGTACAAGCTCAGTCTGTTCGAACGCTCTCACAGTTCATAAAGCATAACATCATCATCTAAGCTTTCCTCAGTAATGGCTGCAGGCTTATCCTTATTAACTATGGCTGCATCAATGTTCCATAGACCAAGATGGAACTTGATCTATTCAGACCATTCACCATAGTTCAGCCCGTTGAACTTCACAATGTTGTTCACCGATCCCAAGAGGCTTGCTGCATAACAAACATACAAGCTTACCCATTAATGCTTTGAGATAAACTTTAAAAGATTCAGAAAACTTCGCATACAAACTTTAAGCATGCATTTAAGATTTCCTTTGGGCAATACTCAAATACATAAACACCAAATTGATGCCAAAATAAATTAGTCTTTAATAGAAAATAACAATATACATCAGTTAACTAAGTGTGTTATCTTTGGATATACTCACTAATTAACTTAAGTATCATAGATTATCTCCTTAATGTTATAAAATGCATGCAATGGTCCACCTTTAGGTGACCTCATAGTCATAAAATTTTATAACTTCAATTGTTCAAATAAGACAATTATGTCATTCCATTCATGGCATCTATAAAATATGAACAACTGAAACACACTTATAAATGTCTAAGCTTCAACCAACTAGACCACTTTGGTGATAAACTAGTTTCCATTATATAGACAAATTAAAAGATGTAAAATAACTTTCATAGTGAACATACATCCACATTCATATAATCCGGAACTTTATAAATTAGCCACTTAGTGCTACATTTTAAAAGCATTAGTTACTAATCAGATATGAATGCAATCAAATATAGAATAAATTATCAAACTTTCAAGTTTTAACTAAACAATTAGTTACCAATTAGATACCAACACAATCAAATTTATAATAAATTACCAATCATCCACCATGTCTACTAAATAACAAAATAAATTATCACACTTTCTACTAATCTAACTTATGGATACTAAAAAGTAATCTATGTCAAGCTTTATGTGACCTATCTAACAAGGTATCAACCATTACATTTTAGAGGAAGAAAAGGTCTATCAAAGCTTTTGAAAAAATGAAACAAGACATTATTATCAAATCATGCTACATTAAAATGGAAACTTGAAAGATCTAATGATTTTTATTATTATGATTTGTATAACGAGTTGTTGGGCTTGAATTCAGTGCTAACCCTATTTTATGTAGCTTGTTCTGTTATACCTTACATAGTAATGTATCATAGCTTTTAAGGCTAGTTAACAATTAATATGATATTTCAAAGTTAAAAATGTCCATTTAAGTCAGTACTAATATCAAAACTAACATTTAAGCATACTTTCAACTAATATGCTCACTTTAGCTAGAAATTGCATATCACATATCAAAATATACTTAAATTCATAACTAGAAATTATATATGGACCCTACTATTATATACTTAGTTTGGGAACCAAAAATTTCTGGTTCGTAATTACCAGAGGAGGGACAGAGACAGAGTATGGCAGATACGAACCGAAGATGGAGACAAAGACAAAGATGGTGAAGGAGTGGAGTGGTGGAGCATGAAGGGGAAAAGAAGGAGAGTGAGACAGAGATTGTGACAGAGTGGAGTAGTGTGAGACTGAAAAGAGAAGGAAACATAGACAGAGTGGAGTGGCTAGCATGTGACTGAGAAGAGAAGGAGACAGAGACATAGACAAAGTGGAGTGGCATGGAGTGACTGAGAAGAGAAGATAAAAAGTGAAGGACTGACTCAATCATTCAAACAAAGGCACGGGGTCGAGGAACATATAGAAGAATCTAGGGAAATCTTAAAAAAATGTATGTATAGGTCGAGCTGTGGGTTGGGTTGGTTTGAAACTTTTAAACTTCTAGCCTGACTCGCCAGTGGTCGGGTTTAAAAAATTTGACCTAACCAACCCAAATAAGTGGGTTGGGCGGGTCAACCGAACCGTTGCCTACTCCTAGTGCCAACAATAGAGGGCAACTAGAGAGCTACAAAAATCCTTCCAAACCAGCTCTGATCGTCTTTTTTTTTTATTCCCAAACAAACTGATACTCAAACCAAGGTTAAGGAACATCAAATACATGTTTTTGACACTTAGAAGGATCAACGAAGTGCTTGGGTTCAAGATTATTCCCATATTTCCCCCATAATACCCCCAAGCAATTGGATTAAAGAGCTACAAAAAAACTTCAACAAAAACATACCCATGCATACCTATTCTAACCACCGTCATAAACTTCTCCAACCACCACTCATAAATGCCACACTTACAAATTTTATATTTTGAACAACATAGATACACTAAAGGAGAATCAAGATTTCACATCTCATCCCACTTCCCTTCCCATATGCTATTCTAGGGTTCCCAAAAACCCAAACAAAGAGGAGTAAAGTTAGAAATCCAGCATATACACCAGAAGAGAGAAGCTTCCAATGAAACCATGGTCACCAGTGAAGAAGATTGCCCGTAGGAGGAAATCCTCAAAATGCCTTGGTGAGTGGAGGGATGAAGGCATAGCACACTTGGAGAGAAAAGATGCAGTGTGGCATGCAAGTGTGATAGAGGAAATGGGAAATCTGAGCTTAAGTTAAAAGTATTATTGGACCATTTTTCCCTTTTTCTATTTTACACCAAGAAATAGCAAAAAGGCAAAGATAGAAATTCTTGTAAAAACATATCATTTCCCACCACTTGCACTCCATATATATTCTTTACATTATAATTGTTCCCTTACTCTCCAATACACTCACTTCAGGATTTCCACCACAATTTACCATCTTAGACAAATTTGAAGTTTTCTTTCATTTTGGTCCCTACACAAGGGTCCCTATGAATTATTTACCCATAGTCCATCACACACATGCATTAATCATAACAAATGGTGTCATTGCACAGAAACTCATATCCACCACATTTTTCATCACATACTACAATGCCACAAGATTATCACTTAATTTCCTACACAAGGGCTCTTAAGTCAAAATTAATCATCATTAAGTTTCACACAAGGACAAGGAACATACACAAGGTTCATTGATTCAAAATCATTCACTCAAATATTCTAATTCATCTCAGATTTACACTAACACACAAAATTGGTTAATACATAACCCAAAGTACCATAAAAGCACGAGTATTACAACATTATTCCATTCATGCATCAAGTTCATAGCTTGAGCTATTCCTTATTCCAAAATTTTTCTCTTTCAAGAAAACATTAACATCTGTGAAATGAGATTTTATGAAACATGTTACCAACATTTAAAGAACATATCATCCTTCATAATCACAAATACCGACACTATCAATATAACCCAGATGTTCTATTCAACTACAGAGCTACTCATACGTCACCCAATATGACTAGACCAAGATTACTGACTCCAAAGTTAATAGGAAGGAGGAATCTGCTACTCCTCATGTGGAGGCTCACCATCTAGTGAAAGATCTGCAAGGGTACACATAAAGAGGGGTGAGTATAAGATACTCAGTGAGAAATAACTCTACAAGAAAAGAATACTTTACTGTGTATCCTTCACAATCCAATCTAATCATCCTTTACACAAACCACATCCACTCCATATATTCCATCATAAGCTATTAAACATCAAACAATGTAAGCATCACGATTTTCACATAACATGCAAACATGCAAAGGTGAATTAGCACAGTTTCCATTTTCACCACAATACACATAAGTTTAAAAGAAATTAGTATTGTGCCATCACAACATATTTTAAATATTTAATCCCCAAGGGCCTTGTTATGCCATCACAACATATTTAATTTCACGCCTCCATGGGCCTTCCTTGAGGGATTAAGTGTCGTGCCATCACAACAATTTATTTCCATGCCCTATGGGCTTTCCAAATGGTACACCATCACAACATCCATCGTTCCCACAAGTTATATATCATCCAAAAACATAAACACAAGTATCGTATCTGTAACACCTCAAAATAATCAATACTAGCTCCAGCCTGATAAAAATTAAGCGAAGTTCCTCACTTAATAGATATGATATTTCTCAAAACCCTAAACTTACAAAGATTTGAAATCCACAAATTAAATGCAACTAGGAATTGACATTATCATTGTTGGCTAAGATTCTCAAAGTCATCATAGATCTTACATCACAATCACTTAGACATATACATCACTGAGGATCAATTCTTGATTATTTTACAATAATTCTAAATTATGGGCTACAGCTACTGACTCCCCACTGTAACCCTGCTATTCCCAATTTGATTAGCACTTGAAAATGGTTAGGACAATATAAAATCATGAGACATAGAAAACTCAGTAGCTAATAATTAATATTTGAAAACAAAAACCATTCCCAGTCATAAAAGCAGGTTCATCGTAATTCATATCATAAATCAATTCATAAATTAGTTTGTAAACCCATTCATACTTTAATTTAACTCATCTATGCCACTACCATGCAGTAATCATCACTTGGTCTTAGTATTTCACCTCAAGTGGTACCAAGGATCATCACTTGGTCTTAGTACCCAAAGAGTCTTTTTTACCTCAAGTGGCACCAAGGATCATCACTTGGTCGTAGTACCCCAAGAGTCTGTTTCACCTCAAGTGGTGCCAAGGATCATCATTTTTCTTAGTGCCTACCACTAGGGTTTTATTATACCCTGTGGCCGTCAGTAAGACTGACACTACCATTGTCATGCGTAGCTGCTTCTACCTTAACCATGACGAGTCTTACACTAGCACGTACCGTCATACTCCAGATGTATGGTGTACACTACCTTAGCACATGAGCATCATAACAACACATATATACGTACATGACATGCATAGAGTTGAATATCACATAATTCATTAATAAATCTTTTTCAGTAAAAAGAAAAACTTTCAAGAATATTTGAACAGTGCTTGTATGAAATGTGAATGGCTACTTGAATTTATCGTTTTGTACTTGTTCCACTCAGAATTATTCTAAGGTGCTGGTAAAGATAAATTAACTATTAAAATCCTAATATAGAAGACTTTAAAATACTATTCTATATTTAATCTAACTTCTGTATGCTAAATACTAATCATGTATCATCCGTAATCCTACTTCTAGTCCCAAATTTAAATGATTATTGTGAACACATAATTTTTCCTCAAGATAAAATAAAAAATAAATTAAAAATAAAATAAAAATAAAGGCAGTATTATAAAATAGATACCTTAATTAAACCCTTTAAAAAAATAAAAAAATAATGGGTAAATAAATTTAAAAAAAGAGAGAGAGAGAGAAGATGATACAATTAAAAGCAGGAGAAAAAGGCATAACTGATCCCAATCCTTACGGATATGAAGCCACAAAATCTGACGTGGGGGTATGCCGTAAAGGGAGGAACAGATAACCACCCACAACCCTTCGACACATGAAGAGGAATCACAATAAATATGAGAAGTAGAGCACAGTGTGGAAGAGGGAGAAGAGATTGAATCCAAAAAAAGGGGCATCAGAAAACTGAGAAACAAAGTTGAGCGAGGGACTCCAGAGGGAAATAAGAAGAAAGCACGGTAAAGAGAAAGGGAAAAAATAGAGAGGCACTTGTTTTCTAGACACCACTCACAAGCGAAGAGAAAAGAGAGCACTGCGGAGAGAGAAAGGGAGAAATCTTCCTCTGTTTTTTTACATAAAAACATTGAAGACTTTTTACCATCTTTGAAGTACGGTTGAAGGAGGAAACTAGCAAAGGTATTTGAAAGTAGATGCAAACTAACTCTGATATATGCGTGAGCCCCCTGCATGCCAGTTATATGTGATATATATACATATATATATATATATATATATATACTTATGCATGCATAGTGTCTGTGAGCATGCATATTTATATATCAGGCATGTTAGTGTGTATGGGTATATTATGAGTTGTGTCTGTTATATATATACATATCAGTGTGCGTGTGTATATATACTATATATACATATAATATCTACATGCATATCCCATTTATTCCTCTCACTTTGTGATTCTGGTGATTCTGGTTCCAATTTAGAAAAAAAAATTGAATCCTACAAGAGTTATTATTTTCCAAATCTTTGTACAAAGTTGTTTGATTTCGCTGAGGGAAATTTTATAGTAAATCCACCAATGGACTCCTTCAATTAGAAAGGTGAGCATGGAAGCAAAAGCATGAGAAGAAAACCTAAATCGCATGTAGGGACTAAAATGAATAGAATCAAAAGTTCATAGGAGTAGTTATAATTTCAGAAAAAAGTATGTTTGTGACCTATGAACCTAGAAGAATCTAAATATGATCTTAGATCATGAAAAGGATAAAAGAAAAATAATTATCAAGGACCTAGATGAATAGATAAAAAGTGCATATATATATGTGTCAACATGCAGATTTCCTGCTTCCCTTCTTTCCTTTGTGACGTGATACTGTATTATATATGTGTAGGCATGAATGGGTATTTGATATATGTGTCAGTGTGTGTTAATATGTAATATTAAGCGTGTCTTCATGAATATGGATTATATGTGTGTGTCTGAGTGCCTTTATATATATATATATTTTTTTTGTCATACATATGTGCGTGTGTATATGAATGTGTCCAAAAATCTAAAAATAATTTTCCTTGGAATTCATTCACAAAACAATTTCAAGAAATAAAAAAAGGGTTTTCTTTCAAATGATCTCATAAAATAATTTCAAAAAAATTCTTGATTATTCCATCATGCGATTGTTAATCAGTGCAATGGGATAATAAGAAAATAAAACAATCTTTATTGGGATAAGAGGCCGACTTCGTTGGAGTGGATCTTCCCTTATTTTTTTTTTTAAAATTAAATACTTACTATGCGATTGTATAACGATGCAAGTGAGGGAAAATTTCTCTTAAAAAAATAAATCCGTTGAATTTAAACCCTTTGAAAGTTAGATGAAGTACTCATAACGTGATTGTATAACAATACTTATGAGGAAAAGTCTCTCAAAAGATTTCTTTTTTTTTATAAATCCCAAAATTCAAATATATTCCTTTACAAAAAATATCTTCAAAATTACAAACTACATGGACTTTGATCCCAATCGCTGGGTACGTAGGCCCTAGGTAGTGCCTAGCCAAGTCCAATCTTGTATATATCTCTATTTTCCATTTCTTTATTTTTTTCTCTTTTTTTATTTTTTGTGATTAATAAGGGTTATCACTTAAGGTGAATAAAAAATGGTTGTACATTTTTTTTAATCAGACGTATAGGGTGCCTAATACCTTTCCTATACGATTCGACTTCCGAACTCAATTTTCTCTAAATGTAAACCGTCAAATTTAGAGGTTTTTCCAAGTTTTCCCTAACAAATGAAACTTTGGTGGCGACTCCAAATAAAATTAGTTTTCAATTTCAAAGGCTAATTTTATATCATTTTTTTTCTTCTTCGAAGAAAACGTCGGCCGATCACATTTTGGGTGTGACAATTATAACTAACTAAATTTCTCTAATTTATCCTCCCAAATTCCAACTTATTTCCTTTTTCCTTAAGAACCTTGAGTTAGTTCACTTTAGTCCTTAGTGCAAACATTAACTATATAATAACCTTCAAAATTTAGTAAATTCCTTCAAATTCTAATTGAAATCCCATTTATACAAATTCTGGACATTTTCAGAAATTTTACGCTCTTCCTCCAACTTCTCATTTTATTTACTTAGGTCCTTAGTAATAATTTTTCCTTTATCTTTGTCATGATTTGAGACCAGATTCAGTACCATTTAGGTCCATAGGTCACAAATATATCTTGCTCCAAAATTATAGATACTCCTAAAGACTTTTGAATATATTCACTTTAGTCCCTGCCATGCATGCATGCATTTGAACTCTATATTTTTCCATTTTTCTTGCTTCAAGGCTCTCCTAAACTCATCTAGGGACCCTCTAAGCCATGTTCAATCATGTCTTAAACACATGAAAATCCAAAAGAAAGGATTCAAGGCTTACCAAGGACTCTAAGCTCACTTTTCTCCTTTATTTTTCTGCACTATTTCCTTACTGCTGTAAGGGGTGTTTAGGAACCCCAAAATTCCACTGCTAAAATGACCCCTTTGGTTAGCACCAAGGTTGCTCAAGATGGCTTATTCTTTGGAGCAAGAAAGAACCTTGCAAATTCACTCAACTTCCCACTACTTTCCTTTGTTTTAGGTGTAGTAAAACAAAGGTTTTCCTAGTTCGCTAATTCCTTCTTGAAGCTCATGGGTAGCACTCTAAATCCTCAAGGAAAACCATGATTTTTTTTTCTGCAGAAGCTCTCTCTCTTGGATTGCACTAAAACCTCACAAGAAAAGTCTATTTTTTTTAGCAGCAAAATAGAGCATGGAACACTCAACTCTCTCAATTATAATGCAGCAAGACTATCAATTTTACTATAGGAAAAGGATCTCACAGTTTCATCACTTATGCAGTTGGGAGGCTCATGGTTTAATGGCATCAGAACCTCATACTCTTTCTCTCGGTTTTGACAATAGAAAATGCAACTAAGGGTCATTCTTTAATGACATGACAGGTGCCTCACGTGGCTGTAGAAAAAGGAAGGGACATGCAAAGTTTCTCCCTCTCAGTTTTCTAGAGCAGAAATGAGAATGTCTTCATGGTGCTTACTGTAGAAAGCTGTCTCTCATTCTCGGGTTTCACTCTTGCCATGAAGATAACTCAGCATAAATGTAGCCTAGGTGTCCCTCAATGACTTTCGTGGCTTCCCTACTCAATGACAGATCACCCAATCTGTCCACGGGTTCAAGTGTAGCACATTCACCTTTTCACGTGTTGTCATGGTTTTCTACTCTTGACCAAGAGATTCACATGTCACCAACGGGTTCCTCATTTCCAACTCTCATCTTTTCTACATTTCCTATATTCTCCTTTTCAGTTGCTGATCCTTTTGTCCCCCAAATAATAAACAAGATTCTGCTGTAGCAAAAGAGATGGCTGGCCGAGATACACATGAGGAAAAATGAGCAATTAAGTAGAAAGGAAGGAAACAAATGAAATGTATATTATTGATTGGTTCAAAGCTATGGTAATAGAAGGAGGAGCCATATAATATTTGGATGCATGCCTTCTTATGTGTCTACTGTCATCAAGTTTGTCTAGCTAGAATTCTAGATACGCCCTTCACACTTTTTATTTTTGTTCTTGCAATTTGGTCCTTGGTCATATAGGAGAAATTTCAATTTGATACCTAAAATTATTTCTAACATTTCCTGATGCTTTTCTCCAAATTTTAATTATGGAGAAGTCATTTCTTTTTCCACTTATAAATTTCCCTCCAAAAAAAATTATTTTCATAATAGTCCTTCATACACCACTTTGTCTAGTAATAAATTTAAAATTGGGATGTTACAATATCATATTCCATATAAAGTAATAATAAATTCAGAATGAAGACAACGTTAAGCGATATGTCATTATTAAAGTATTTAATTACATCACAAATAGATAATCAAGATTCGCTCTGAGGACATCTTTAAATTCCTCGTAAGGATATGTAACAGGGAGATATAACACACCTTCATAGTAGTTTTCCAAAGAAATTATGTTTTCATCACCCCTTCATAGTGAATATCTAATTTGCCAACAAGTGGAATTCCCAAAGGATATACCTTCACAACATTGGTTCGCGCCACTATGATTACCAAATCACCTAGAATTAAATCCGTGGCAACTTGCAGTATAGTGATCCCTAGGTCATCTTCACTCAAGGTGCCTCACTTCTGATCACTAATTAATTGTCTAGGCAATTAAACACTAATTATACTAATTAACATAGGGGGTGATAGCAGAATTTAAAGCATAATAGAACAATAAACAATGAAGCAAGATAAAACAAAATGCAACATACACATAATCAATCTCTGGTTTCCCTAGAAGGTGATCATCCTCATTCCTCTCTTTAAATTAGTTCTGATTCCATCTATTGTTGGGTTGACAATGAATTTTTTAAGAAAATCTCCTAGAACTAGATTGCACTAAATTTATGGTTAGGAAGATCTTCAATAATGATAACCCAATGTAAATCAATTAAGCCCTAATTGAAAATTTGCCTCACAACCGCATATTGATAATCTATTTTAGTCCAACTTACTAAACATGGGTAACATGCCCAGTATTGGCTCTGATACCATCATTGTCACATCCCAACACTGGGTATGTGACCGGTATAGAAGAAGACTCAACCCATCTTCCATAAGCCTTACTTCTACCCTTAACCCTCAGCAAAGTTCAACAATATTAATAATTTAATTTCATAAACCAATTTGTAAATTTTATTTTATTTTTTTTTGTTTACATGTGAAAGAAGTCACTAGAACGATATATTTCCAAATATATTAGCCTGATCATGATTCATATGCACAGTTAATCAATACGTAACTCCCAGCAATAATCAAGTATTATTTGACATACATGACCTAGTTAACCTACTCGATTACAGAGCATGTCTAGAGCAAAACATAAGTAAACTGAGAGGAAGGCGAGACCGTACCACATCCCCGAACAAAGGGGAGCCTGTCATAATACTCAACACCATCACTAAACTCCCTTTTGCACCTGAAAACGTTGAGGAATAAGTCATACTGACCTAGTGAGAAAAATTTTATCTTATTTCTACGCGCAAATATAATACAAAAATATGAAGAGTTATGCATTTCTTGATACCTATAATTAGAGATATACTCACTTGTACACACCGTAGGTCTATTCATAGAGAATTCAAAATGATAACATAATCCGCCGCAAAACTTAAGGTCATAGTTGACCATACGATGCCAGACTTCTTTACATAGGTAGATGATATCAAGCAACAAGTAATCAACCAATCCATAATATAAAAGAAAGATTAATTCAGACTTAATTAATCATGTGGAGCTCATATATATATATATATATATATATATATACGGTTATTTCTTAACCTTACATTTTTGGTTCCACCAAGTACCATCACCACGACACAATATAATCACAACAAACCAATGAATCATAAATGCAATCAAATTATCACAATATATCACATTTCAAATCAACTCATAACAATAAATAATCAATCAATCATATAATTTCCTGTACCAACCGGGTCGTCCAGGGTACCTCTAGATCATTGCCTGCAGCCATCGCTGCATCCACCCTTATCGCTCTATATACAAATCTCCACCCTTATGGCTCTGTATAGATTTTTTTCCATGGGGTGCACCACCATACCTTTCTTTTCCGGTCAAACACAAACACAATGACAAATCAAGATCTCACATCACAACACAAGCATCATTCCATAAATTACATCAACCATCCATACGATCTCAATAGTTATAGTACATCACATAGATGTATATATATACACGTATATATATATATATAACATCATATATATTTCCAAGTTCATTTCCTTCAAGCCACCTTACACAATATATTTCTTGTAATTTGATGTTTAACTCATAGTTTGAAACTAGACAAATATGTGTTTACTTGTATAAATACAATAAAGAACAAGAGAGGAATCAAACAAGACAGCGTAGAAGCTACTCATCTTAACTCCAAGCTAGTTAATCCTCCTCAAAAGATATGGAATATGCCTTAAAGAATTCTTCCCTATAAGGTAATCATGTAATAATGTGTTTAAATCACAAAATAGGGAACTCTTTATCACTACTTCAGACCTTTGATCACTCTTTTGGTCATAACTCCCAAAAAATAAGGAATTTATAATTAAATCTTGTTTCATTTGAAACTAGACTCAAAGATCTTTCTAACGATATAAAATTTTCTAAAAATAGTGTCCGAACGAGAGAGTTATGACCATTTGAAGATTGGTCACAAATGCTAAACCATTCTACCACTTATACACCTAAGCGGGAAATTTTCACGCTTAAGCGTGAATAAGACCACTTTCTCTGCGTCAATTGCGCTTAAGCAGGTATATGAATGCTTAAGCTGTCAAAAGACAGTATTATTACTCTGTTTTCACGATTTTTGCCTCCTCTAAGGTTTCTCCTTCATCCTAGATCAATTCTCTACCAAAACTCAAGATTCTTCCCATGGTTTTACTCTTAGAATGGTAACCAAACATCCTCACCCTCAAATCCTAAATTAAATCCATGAATCAAGACTCAAATTCATGAAATTGCCTCCTAAGAACCCTAACTTCTCATAATTTTCTGTCATGCTTTCTAAACCAAGATTAGAATGTTTTAATCCAATGATTTCTACAAATTTCTTGCTCCAAATGTATCACCCAGCATAGGAGAGAACTTAAGAACAACATCCAAACTTAAACAACCACATTTGATATCTTTTTCAGCCTCAACATCCTTAAACTCAAAAATGTGCAGAAAAAGGGCAAGAAGAGCAAACTCACCTCAATCCATGGTGCTCCGGCGAAGACTGGCTGTCGAAAGGCCGAGTCCATGGCAAAGGAAGGTGGCCGAAGGTCCAAGCATGGTTCTTGTGTAGGATGAAGGTGGTAGATGATTGGGAGAGGTAAGGCACAGAGGCTAGAGATGAGAGGAAAAAATAAATTTGATATGTGTGTGTTGTTTACATATACACACTAAGAGGGTGGAATTACCAAAATGCCATGGGTTGGCCTTATAAGCAAAATATAAATGAAGGCAAGATTTTATTTTCTTAATTCACACATATTACACACACATCCACAACACTAGAATAAAAATTTCCATCCCTCAATCTTCACTTTGAAACACTAATGATGTTTCTATTTATTTATTTCATCATAATCCTCAAATAATTCTTCTAAAAGATTTAAGTGAGTCCTTAAATCTAATATTTAATATATTATTAATCCTGCAAGTATTTAGGATGATTTTCAGAATTTCTTGCCTGGAAAAAAAAAAATTTCACTTTGATCCTAAGTTTTATTTAGTTCTAAAAAAAATTTTCCTTTGTTCTCAAGTTACATTCAGAATCACCATAAATAATAGCCTGGGGTACCGAGATGTTACAACATGCATAGCAACTGTATACATACAAGCTAGCAAGATTCATCCTCTAATGAAGGAAATATGAATAGAAATAAGATCCATACATTATTTCCAACCAGAAAAAAAATGTAGAAATGAAAACAAGAGGCGAAATAGGGACGCAAATGAAAATAGATTAACTCAAAGCACTTATCTTTTCAAGGAATTCAAATTACAAAATATAGTTCCACCATTGATTGACTACATGAAGAGTTTTAGCCCTCTATATGAATTAAAATGAAAATGCAGAAAAGAAAGCACAAAGAAAAACCTAGACTAAAAAATATGCAGAAGAATGAGGAAGAAGGAAGAAGTCTTCTTTAGCCAAAAATGTTCTGATGTCTCCTTAATCTTCAGCAAACTTGAAGGATGAAAATGAATTTATGCAAGGTCATTTTCACTTCTGAAGTGTTGCAGCAAACCAGACTATTTTGCATGAAAAGTGGGCTACTAACACTACAGTTTTTTGGTGTAGAAATATCATCATGATCAGGTTGCTATTTTGGAGAAATTCTGCACAAATCAGAATGCTTTTTGTAGACTAGTAGACCCCACAACTTTAGCACATCTTGGTCAACATCCACCTTAGCAAGATTCAATGCCTAGTCAGCATAAATGTCTAATTTAGTGTCCAGATGGTGCCATGTCAATAATGAACTCTCTAATAAATTATCTACAAATTAAATACAAGGATTAATGAGTTTCTAATCAATTAAGCTCATAAAAATATAGAATTAAAGTGTATTAAATCTACAATTAATTTTGACCCAATAAATCATAAAAGATAATAAAATTAGAGAGTTTCCCATAATTAAATTGCAAAGAGGCTAAGATAGGGACTACATTGTATATAAAAATGCTCGATATCAAGCATCCAGTAGGATAACCAACCATCCAACTAGTTTATATGTATATATAACTACCCAAAACCATTCTAGTAGGTAAATCACATAAATAATGAATTTAAATAGAAGTGCGAGGTAATTCCAAGTTAAACATACAATAGAATAGAAATTTCTCACACCCCAACCATGTAATTTGTCGAGAAACTCCATAAAGTTTAATGCCAACACACCATTCCATAATTCGGTTAAATGATCTCAATAGATACCATTCCAATCCCAACACCAAACCAAAAAGATCCAACACAAGTCACAAGGCCATTAATATAGAAAGGTAATTCCATCCACACACAACCATATGAAGTTAGAAATTTCCTTCACTAGAATGCTCAAAGAATTTTAAGATTTACACCATTGAATGAACAAGAATGGATATAGTACTAATACCACGTTAAAGAATCCAACCATAAATATCAATTCTAAATTTAATACCATCCAAATGAGATAACATCCATATTATAAATATTCCAAGGAGTTGAAGTTGATTTGATAACAATACAGGATAAGAGTATAAATCACCATGTCAAATAACCATTATAACATTTATCCCCTTTGAAGGATTTCAACCATAAGAGTTTTCGAGAGATTTAAGAATGAATTTATGCACAATCAAGTTGAAAGTATAACTCAACCCTTACTAATAAGCCCAACCATAGGATTCCCATTACCAATTTAATACCATTCCAAAAAGGGTTGCATCCAACTAATTAAAGGATTCCAAGAAGTTGGAAAAATATATGAATTTCACAACTTAAATAAGAGTAGAAATTATTCCTCACCTTAGCTCAGAGTTTAATTCACTAGCATAGTCCCTTTAAGTTGATTTGTAAGGTTTAGGATGGTTAAGACGGCCCCTAGGATATCCCAAGGACCTAAAAGAACAAACAAACAAACAAAGGGTCAAAATTAAAGTTTTTAACAAGTCCCTCACAAGCCTGGGTGCATGGTGCACCAGCGCTAAGGCTCTCAGTCTGCTTGGTGCCCATGGCTGGTGCCATGGTTGAGAGCCATCTAGCCACCCCCTAAAAAGAACCATTCTAACTCTAAAGCACCTTACACCCTTATGTCACCTAGTTGGGTCTTTTAGGAACACAAAAATATTCTTAAAACTTGATTTAAACATCATCTATAGATAAATTTCATAATTAACCCAAGGAAATTTTGGAATCTTTCATAAATTCACATTCTTTTCATCCTTGCTCAAAGTAGGATCTCACCCATGGATTCTTTCATGATTCAAGCTTATACTCAATCTAAAACATAAAACAATTATTACCTACAAAACCCAACCATTTGGCAATAAGATATCTTTCATCCTTAACCTAGGATTTTTCCTAGGACCCAAAAATCGAGAAATTATAGAAGAGTTCAAGTACTTATATCACACCCCAAAATTGAGCATGTGACCAGTGCAGATGATGCCCTAACACAGACCGTTGCAAGCCTAACATTCCCTTAGCCCCTTTATTTTCATGAGCTCATTTACTCTTTTTAAAAGAAGTCAAATCAAATTGCCAAATGTAGATAAATATATAAGTTATCTTTTCATCCATAAATATACATATCAAATAAATAGTGTATTCTTACACTTACAATTGCATATTCCTAAATTCAACTAAACTCTTAAGTGTTTCTCAAACATCATACATTACACATACTTATATAGCATCACATGACCTACCCGATTACAGAGCCTCTAGATTACTACACATAACATAAAGAAACTAATAATATTACCATACCTCGAACAATGGAGAGGTATCCTTGGCACATGTGTTGTCAAGCTAAAAGGTGGGTAGTTTGGGTTGACTCGCCCAACCTACCTAATTGGGTTGGATTGGTTTGGGTCGGTGGGTTATGTTGGGTCATTTTTTGCTAAACTCGACCCTTAGTGGGTTGGGTTGCAAGGTCAAAAATCTCAACCCATCCTGACCCACCAACCTAACCTATATATATATATATATTTTTTTTTTAAGTTTTCCTAGCTTTCTAAGGTTAGTGACTTAGTGTTCCCTCATGCTCCTTTAGTGCCCTAGGTCAGTTTCCATTTTTAGAGATCTTTTAGACTTCACTTCATCTCTCCTCTCAATCTCTCCTCTGTCAGCTCTCCTCCTTATTTAGTACTCTTCTCTGGTATACCTTCTTTGTCTCATCCACTCTATCAAACATTCAGACTTAGTTCCTTAGCTATGCTCATTCTCAGTTGCTCATCCTCCAAGACCTCCATGGATTAGTCGACCATAGCCATGCTCCACTACTCTATCAGGCATCAACTCTTCGTCTCTAATTAGTATCTTCTACTCAGAAATTTCTAGTTTTTCTGTGTTACAGCCTAATTCTACTTGCTGCCTTATTTATTTGTATGTTTTTGTATGTTTCTAAAAATAGTTAAGTGGCTCTAGACTTAAAAGGAAATGTTAGTTTAAAAAACAAAACTGTAATTGGTAGAAGTTAAAGACTGGGCTTGTTGTTTAGATTTGGGAGGTAGAAATGGAGAATTTAATTGCTAAAGCTTATTGTAATATTCATTAATGCTTTCATGTTAATTTGTAACTTGTGTGGGAATTGGCTAATTGGGATATTAGAATATGTAAATATTAGAATCTATAATTTGTTTATTGTTTTTAAACTTCTTCTTTTATGTTAATTTCTTCCAATGCTTTAGAATACATGATTTAGGTAGTTTCAATTATGTTTTGGACAATTTGGCAGTGTGCTTGTGAGCTTATGAGTCATAAAACCAATTTCTTCTCTCCATCAATATTTCTTCTTCTCTCTGAAACCTTTGCATGGTTCCTAATGCTTCTAAAAAGTGGCAATAAATGGCTAAATAATAGAATCTATATGGTTAAATAATAGAAAGGAAGTAAATATTAGAATATGTAATTTGTTTATTGTTTTTAAACTTCTTCTTTCATGTTAATTTCTTCCAATGCTTTAGAATACATGATTTAGGTTGTTTCAATTATGTTTTGGACAATTTGGTAGTGCACTTGTCAGCTTGTGAGTCATAAAACCAATTACTTCTTCTTAGTGATATGGCGAGTGCACTAGTCTCACAAGTAATATAGTAAATTAAGAGTAGAAGTATCATTCCCTTGAGGACTAAGTGGCTAACTACCCAAGAAATTTAACAAAATTAGTTAGATGAAAGCGTTTGGATTGAAACAACTCTAACAAGAACTGACAAGGTAAAAAGCAAGCGACGATAAATTTTTGTAAGTGTTCTCAATTGACAGCAAATAAATACTCAAATTGATGAAATTAATCTATTAAAAGCCTTGAGTTACTAATCCCTCTCCTCTGTCCTAGAAATTGTAAAACATATGTCACGCATTACAACTCTTTCAATTATATAAGTTAATATTAGGTTAATGTATTAACTTAAAAGAATTCTCTTGAATCTCAATTAAGATATTTAACGCCTAGTTAATTCCTTAAGTGAGTTAAATCTATACTAACCAACCTGGTTTTGATTAAATGAGATTAAATAATATTCCTATTAGCTAACAAGCAAAAACTTTTAAGGTTCATGCACTCGTCCTTCCTATTCAAAGTTCTACTCTCACCTCCTCTTCCAAGTTCGATGACAGCAATAAGCAATTATATAGATTGATCAAGTTCATATAAAGCAGTAGTAAAATGAATAAAAATACGTATATTGATTGAATAAAAGTTGTAGATACATGAAAGAAGACAAAATTTATTCTGGAGTTGAGTTCATAGTAACCTTAGAGAGAAAATTTAGCTACTTATGGAAAATAAATAACAGCAAATAGCAATAGGGGTAAAGAAAGCCATGAATTTGAAGTTCAACAATGGATTAAGCCCCCAAGCCTTGAAAATCAGGTTTCATTTGCTATTCTCAACAAAAATGGTGTTTTCCACTCTCCTTCATATCAGAATAACTTAAGATAGATTTCTCTCTAGCTATTTAAACTCCCTCTGACATGGTTGAATATAAGCTTCGCCACTGTAATAGTACATCTTCACCGATACAATGGTGGAGCATAGAAAAGGATAAGGAAGGAATTCTTTAGCATGGCGCTTAGGAATACAACGGGGAAATCACACTGTAGCAGTGCGAACTCACCATCGCAGTGGTAGGAAGCAAAGATAGTTGCTAATTTTTGGGATGCTAGGGCTACAGCGATGAACACATACCACTGCAACAGTAGTAGGTAGAATGAGATACTCTGTAACTAGTATTTGGTGTTGGATTGTTGCTTTCATCATTGTTCTTAATTTCTTGCTCCCAATATGGTTCCTTTCCTCTAATTAGTAGTCATCCTTTGTACCCTAAAATGCAAGATCAAACACCAATTACTAGCATAAAAATAAGGGTAAATTGAGAAAATTACAAGGAACTTAGGGAAATTAGAATTAGAATAGCTTAAGGCTAAAAGGCATTAAATCAATAAAATCAAGCAATATTAAGGTTCAGTTTCCAAGAAAAAGAGCATATAAATCATGTTAATTTAGAATTTAACACTCCCCCAAACATGAACCTTTGCTTGCCTTCAACCAAAATCTTCATATGAGAAAAATTCTGATCTAAATATGTACAACCAAGAAGAGTATAGATATGAAAATATATGAATTAAAGCAAGCCAAGCTTCATCAAACCATCACTAATAAGATTAAACTCAATAGTTTTCAATCTTAAAGATTCCAAGGATAAGTGTTAACTGAACCATAAGGAAACTTGAATAACATATTTTCAAAAAATCAAATCTCCTTTCTGAACAGTTTATAGTACCAAATTCAAAAATTCCAAAACTAAATTGCTTCTTTGTTCTCAAGGCATCATTTTATTTCAATTCTCAAGGGCATCACTGTTTTGTTCTCAAGGGCATTGCTTCCATAATTTTCTTATTTCCTTTTAGAAATTTTGCATATTACTCATTTTGTATCAATTACAGGAACCTACCTCTTATTAAAACTTTCAGCTATCCCCTTATTAAATCCTTTTTCCACTAGCCCCT
Organism: Biancaea sappan; assembly: GCA_037074585.1. NCBI lineage: Eukaryota > Viridiplantae > Streptophyta > Magnoliopsida > Fabales > Fabaceae > Biancaea > Biancaea sappan. The sequence continues at coordinate 72,033,649 of CM073492.1, read as the reverse complement.
TATTGAACATTTTTTTAATAAAAAAATTGAATAAGAACTATAAACCAGTCACAAAGAGAAATAGACATCTTTCCTGTTATTTTGAAATTGTTGGGTTGACACTCATAAAAATAATATATATATATATATAACTTAAAGAATTGAAAACTCAAGAGGTAAATCTTATATTTTTGAATGACTTGATTTGACTTGCTAGAGAGTTTCAAAATTTTCAAATTTTAAAATTTTCAAAAATTTCCTCCTATTACACATATGCATATGGACAACACAATACCAACCAGAATTTTCTCATTGAAGGAAACCACATACTTGCTAAACCTCTTCCCCAAACTTGAATCTAACATTGTCCTCAATGAGCTGAGGAGGGTTTAAAACATGAGAATGCAAGCATCAATTTTCCTATAAAACATACAAACAACAGGAAAAAAAAATTGTGCACAATAGAAATATTCAACATTGACATCATAATATTATCATCACAATAAAATAGTCTAAAAAGTGAAATTGCTATCCAATAACCAAGCATAGTCATAAGCAGAATACCATATCATAATCCACTGCAGTAACATAATGTCCCAAGGAAACAAAGTTCACACCAAAATAACATTATATTCATAGCAAAGCAATAAAAACTATTAAAAACCAAGCAACAACACAAACAAGAACAAAACAAAACAATTAAAACTAAGAAAGCAAGGAAACTTGGGTGAATCTTCTAATGTTGGCCACTTCTTAAATGCTTTTGACTAAGTAACAACCATTTTTGCAATGTTAGGAGGTTTGAGTTCATGAGGATCATCACAAAGTTTTACATAAGCCCTTGAAACTCCTAGAGCTCTCCTTGTTCTTTTCCCCACGTATTCAGCATTCTCTAAATAATCTTTACACATCTCATCATGGAAATACTCGTGAGATTCCTTATCAGTTATCTTCACCAAGTAGCATTCCTCTAGGTTATAAGAAGCTTTCATTGCCTTGTTCATGTTAAAGGTGACCTCTTGATTATTGACCTTTATGGTTAACTCACCTTTATGTACATCAATTATTGTCCTTCTAGTAGCTAGAAAAGGTCTTTCCAAAATGATTGGAATCTCCTTGTCTTCCTCATAATCCATAACAATAAAGTCAGCCGAAAAAATTAACTTTATCCACCTTGACAAGTACATCCTCAATCATTTCATTCAGATAACATAATGAACGATCAACTAATTGAAGAGTCATTGTGGTAGGTCGAGCATTTGCAAACCCAATTTCTTGAAAATAGAGAGCGGCATCAGATTCACACTTGCTCCTAGATCACATAGTGCCTTGTGATATCGGGCATTTTTATATACTTTTTAGTCCCTATCTTAGTCCTATGGCCATTCCAATGTTGCCAATTCTCTAATTTTATTATGTTTTGGAATTTATTGGGTATAAACTATTTATGGATTGAATGTGTTTCAATTTTATATTTTTAGAACTTGAATTACAAAATGCTCAATCTAATTCCTACAAATCTTAATTTTGGAGAGAAAAATGCTGACATGGACAAAGATGCTGATTTGGATGCTAATGTGGCACTTTTTGGGTGATGCAGATGCTGACTAAGATATGCTGGATGTGGGGCCCACTTGAACTCTTATTCAATGCCATGTAGTCAGCATTTTTGGGGAGAAATATTAAATTTCATAGGTCAGAATATCATGGCTGAAATATTAATTTTGCCATGATATTCTGCTGCTGTTCTGCTGCTGTTTGTTACTTTCTGCTACAGAAATATTAATTCTGCTGCTGCCATACCTATCTGATGCTGCAGAAACATTAATTATGCTGTTGTTTTGCTGTCAAAGTGCTGCCACATCATGGAAGAAGCATCTAGGGTAGAATATTCTAAGGCATTGAAGGGGCATCAGTTTTAAAGAAGAGAACACTTTTATTTTGTAACCAGAACTTAGAAAATTCGCAGCTCTCTCTTCCTCTCTGTTTTTACTTCTGTTGGTTGCTGTTTTGCTCTCATGGAGGGCTAAGTTTTCATTGTAATTAGTCACTAGACCACTGGGATTTTGTAGCTTGAACTAAGAATGCAAACTAAGTGTTTTATTCTCTATTTTCATCTCATTTCGTTTCTGTTTTGCTGTCATGTTTATTTTGCTGTCAAATTCTGATTAGAGCTTGAGAATGTAACATAAACTGACTTATATATAAGACATAACCTTGCTTGACTAATTAGGAAAGTGAGGGAGGCGAAATGACTAGTTAGATGATATATTTAACTTGGTTTGGTTGAGATTTTCCACTGAATGCATCTAATTATAGTAGAGAGATGTTCTTGACTGTAATTAGTAGCATTAAATTCTAGATGTTATTCTAGAACCATTTTTCATAAAGAACCAAACGATGGAATGAGAACAAAATTGAATCAATGAGTTAGGTAATGATAGTTACACTCCCATGAATCCTAGTGGCTGATTACATAGTCTCTTTACTGTCAATACCTTGTAATTTCTGCTGATGTTTCTGCTGCTGCTGCTGTTGTTGCTGCTCCTGTAGTATTCAGTTGCTGTTCTATTTTTATTTTTATTAGTACTGCACAAAACCCCCCCACGTTTATGTACTTTTCATTAGTGTTTGGATGTTTAGAACGATTAATTAGTATTAAGAAGTGAGGCTCCTTGAGTGAATACGACCTGGGAATCACTATACTGCAAATTGCCACAATTCAATTCTGGGCGATTTGACATCGTAGTGGCGTGAACCAGAATTTTGGCACCGTTGCCGGGGAGCCAATTCATTTCTAAGTGTTAATTAGTTGTTCTATTGTGTTCTTGTTTGATTTTAAGTGGCTTGGTATTGTTGTAAGTGATTACAAATTCTTCAAGTCAATTTTTCAAGTTTCCTAGTTATATTTCAGTCACTATTCATCAGCTTAAAAAACTAAATCGGATTGACTTGAAAAATTGGTAGTCCACTAAACACGACCCTTTCGGGCATAACCGCCCTATCTCGGCCAAATTCCAACGTTTAGACCACTTTTTCCATTTTACAATGATTTTAGCCATTTTTCCAATTAATTGTCATTTTTGGTTTGATTTTTGTAGATCTTATTTTTAAGTTCTATTTGTTGATTTTGTGCCTCCAATTGGTGAAGGATTTTTCCAAGAAAAATCAGATTTTTCTGAGATACTTCATTTTTGGTCATTTTCCTTGGTTGGAGCCTTTTGTGCTTATTTTGCTCTTTTTTGTTCTTTTTGTTGTTTTCTCATGATTTTTGCCCTCCCTAGTGTATGAGAAGGTCTCATAACGTGGACTTACCACCTTTTGATCCAGAAATAGACAGGACCTTCCATAGGCTAGTGAGAAGTAATAGCATTAGGACTAGTATAGTTTCTGAAATTCTTTCTGAAATTGTTGAGTTTGCTGTCAATAGTGTAGAAGTTGAATTAGATTCTGAATCTGATATTGTGTTGGAGTCTACAGATTCTGAGTTAGCTAGGATAACTGGGATGGATAATCAAAATGCACAAATACCTCAAAATAGGCAAGAACAATCAATTAAAGAGTTGATTGCACCTGATGTGCATTATCAACCATTGTGCATAAATTATCCTGAGTTGGATGCTAACTTTGAGCTAAAATCTAGTCTAATCCATTTACTGCCTAAGTTTCATGGTCTTGCAGGAGAAGATCCGCACAAGCACTTAAAGGAGTTCCATGTTGTCTGCTCTACCATGAGACCATATGGAGTTGGAGAAGAACAGATCAAATTAATAGCATTTCCTTTCTCTCTGGATGGGGCAGCCAAGGATTGGCTTTACTATCTACCCACTACCTTGATAACAAGATGGGATGAGCTGAAGAAGTTGTTCTTAGAAAAATTCTTTCTAGCCTCCAGAACAGCAGCAATCAGGAAGGATATCAGTGGGATTAGACAGTTGAATGGTGAGTCTCTGCATGAATATTGGGAGAGGTTTAAGAAGCTTTGCTCATGCTGTCCAAACCACCAGATTTCAGAGCAACTTCTCATCCAGTATTTCTATGAGGGATTACTGCCTATGGACAGATATATAGTTGATGCAGCTGTTGGTGGGGCATTGGTGGATAAGACTCCTTCTACAGCAAACGAGTTGTTGGCCAAGATGGCCCAAAATGCTTAGCAATTTGGCACCAGATTGAGTGATCCAACAGTTACTGTCAATGAGGTGAGGACACCTCCCATGGAGCAGCAAAGGATAGAAAATAAATTGGAAGAATTAGCTTCAATGGTCAGGCAATTGGCATTAAATCATAGAACACAACAACAAGCCTCTCCTCCTTCAGTCTATGGTATTTGTTCCCTGAATACCCACCATACTGATCAATGCCCTCAGCTGCAAGAGACCCCAACTGAGTCATGTGCTGGTATATTCCCTGGTAGACCCATGCAGCCACAACAACAAAGATATGACCCATATTCCTCCACCTACAATCCTGGGTGGCGTGATCATCCAGCTTTCAAGTATGGGAATACATCCAACCCCCCTTACCAGCCACCCCATGCAAGATACAACCAACCTAAAGCTAGCCATACACCTCCTCCAGCACCCAAGAAACCTGAGCCTAGTCTTGAGGATCTAATGAAGCAACTGACTGCCAATACTCTTCAGTTCCAGCAAAGGACAGAAACAAATATGCAGAATTTGGAAACTAAGATTGGCCAGTTAGCCACAACAGTCAATGAGCTGAAAAGCCAAGGTTCAGGGAGTTTGCCATCCCAACCAGTGATCAACCCAAGAGGCAATGTGAGTGCCATCATCTTGAGGAGTGGCAAACAAGTAGACAGTCCAGTTTCTGAATCTGAACCAGAAAAATCAAATGTCCAGCAAAGTGTTCCTTCATCTTCAACCAGTGAGCAAAATAAAAAGGATGAAGAAGTGGTTTAGAAAATTCCTCTTCCTTTCCCCAATAGGCAGACTCAATCAAGGAAAGCTTCTGAATCTGACATGGATAAAGAGATCATGGAGACCTTCAGGAAAATAGAGGTCAATATCCACTTTTGGAAGCAATTAAGCAAATCCCCAAGTATGCCAAGTTCCTCAAAGAGTTGTGCACTCATAAGAGGCGTTTAAGGGGTAATGAGAGAGTCAATTTGGGGAGAAATGTGTCTGCACTCATCCAACCACCCATGCCACCCAAGTGTAAAGATCCTGGAACTTTCACAATACCATGCACAATAGGCAACATGGAGTTCTCCAATGCTATGCTGGATTTGGGAGCCTCAATCAATGTTATGCCCAAATTAGTGTACTCGAGCCTCAAGATTGGTGTTCTTTCACCAACTGGAGTGATTGTCTAACTTGCCAATAGGAGCACAGCACATCCAGCAGGAGTTTTAGAAGATGTCCTGGTAAGAGTTAAAGATCTCATTTTTCCTGCTGATTTTTATGTGCTTGATATGGAAAATGATAATACTCCTGGCCATGCACCATTAATACTTGGTGTAGACCTTTTCTGAAAACTGCAAAAACCATCATTAATGTGCATGAAGGGACTTTGTCAATGGAGTTTGCTGGTAACAAAATTGATTTCAACATTTTGGATGCCATGAAACATCCTATAGAAAATCATTCCAATGTGCATGTGGTTAACTTTTTGGATTACTTAGTTGATGAGGCATGTGATGATTTCCAAACTGAATTAATTTCTGATTTTCCTGAATTTTCTGATTTGGTAGATGCCTTTGAATGCAATTGTGCTGGTTCTAAATTCTGTCATGCTTGTATTGAAATTGAAAACTCTTTAAATGCTGACAATTCTGAGTTGCATTCTGAGTTGCATTCTGATTTGCATAGTGATTTGGATTCTGATGTGCATTCTGATTATGTAAATTTCTCTAGCTTATACTTAGATTCTGTTTCTATTTTAGGTAGTTGTAGGTGTAGTGATTTAAATTGTAATGTTGCACATTCTTCATCTCTTTCCTCTTGTGCTGCTAACCCTTCCTCCTCTTTAGCCAAGGATTTTGTCTTTAAGCAAACTGAATTTGTAGGTGCCTCCTTGGATGTGATTCCACAAAAACTAATTCCATCCTCCATCCAACCACCTGCATTGGAGTTGAAGGCTTTACCAGAAAACCTCAAGTATGCCTTCTTGGAAGTAGGAGACAAACTTCCAATCATTGTGGCCAACAACTTGAACCCCAATCAAGAAGAAAAATTGATCAGTTTGCTGAAAAAGAATAAGAAGGCGATTGGGTGGACTCTAGCAGACATTCCTGGAATTAGTCCTTCAGTGTGCATGCACCGAATTCTCCTTGAAGAAGAGACGAAACCAGTGAGGCAACCCCAAAGAAGACTCAACCCCATGATTCTTGATGTGGTCAAGAAGGAGGTAAGTAAGCTCCTCCAAGCTGGTATTATCTATCCTATCTCTGATAGTAAGTGGGTGAGTCCGGTACAAGTAGTGCCAAAGAAAATCGGGGTAACTGTTATAGCAAACGAAAATAATGAGTTAGTGCCCACTAGAGTTCAAAACAGTTGGCGTGTTTACATTGATTATAGGAAGTTGAACCAAGCAACTAGAAAAGATCATTTTCCTCTTCCTTTTATTGATCAAATGCTTGAGAGACTTGCTGGCAAGTCTCATTACTGTTTTCTTGATGGTTTTTCTGGATATTTTCAAATTCACATTGCACCTGAAGATCAGGAGAAGACTACCTTCACTTGTCCCTTTGGTACTTTCGCATATAGACGCATGCCTTTTGGTCTCTGTAATGCACCTGGCACTTTTCAAAGATGCATGTTAAGCATATTTTCTGATTTGTTAGAGGATTGCATGGAAGTGTTCATGGATGATTTTTCTGTTTATGGAGACTCATTTGATGCATGTTTGAAAAATTTGGAGAGAGTACTTGAGAGATGCATAGAGAAAAATTTGGTCTTGAATTATGAAAAATGTCATTTCATGGTAGAGCAAGGAATAGTCCTAGGCCACATAGTGTCATCACGTGGCATAGAAGTAGATAAAGCCAAAGTTGATGTTATCTCTTCTTTGCCTTACCCCGCTTCTGTGCGGGAAGTTCGCTCTTTTCTTGGCCATGCAGGATTTTATAGAAGATTCATCAAGGACTTCAGTAAGATCGCTCTACCCCTATCTAAACTCCTCCAAAAAGAAACTGATTTCATTTTTAATGATGCTTGCAGGTCAGCTTTTGATGAGTTGAAGAAGCAACTTACCTCCCCTCCTATCATCCAACCTCCACGGTGGGAGCTTCCCTTTGAGCTCATGTGTGATGCCTCAAATTTTGCTGTAGGAGCAGTACTTTCACAAAGAGTAGAAAGGAAGTTGCATGTCATAGCCTATGCATCCCGTACCCTTGATTTAGCTCAATCAAATTACACAACTACGGAGAAGGAGTTTTTAGCAATTGTTTTTGCTTTAGAAAAATTTAGATCATATTTGCTTGCCTCCAAAGTAATTGTGTTTTCTGACCATGCAGCACTGAAATATTTGTTGAAGAAACCGGATGCAAAGCCAAGATTGCTTAGATGGATGCTGCTCCTCCAAGAATTTGATGTGGAAATCAAGGATAAGAGTGGGGCAGAGAATGTAGTAGCAGATCACTTGAGTAGGCTTTCTGATCTTCCATTGGAACATCTCCCCGTAAGAGACAATTTTTCAGATGAGTGTTTCCTCCTTTTGCATGGTATTAGTGAGCCTTGGTATGCTGATTTGGTGAATTATCTTGTTGCATCTGAATTGCCTGCATACCAAAATAAACATCAATTGAATAAATTAAGAAGCGAGGCTAGGTACTATGTGTGGGATGACCCTTATTTGTGGAAAATTTGTAGTGACCAAATTATTAGGAGATGTGTTCCAAATCATGAATTTGCATCTGTGCTGAATTTTTGTCATACTCTTGCATGTGGTGGACACTTTGGTCCCCAAAGAACAGCTAGAAAAGTGTTAGATTCTGGTTTATATTGGCCTACTTTGTTTAGGGATGCCTTTGATTTTTGCAAAAACTGTTCTAGGTGTCAAAGAACTGGAAATGTGTCTAAAAGAAATGAAATGCCTCAACAACCTCTTCTTTTTTGTGATGTTTTTGATGTTTGGGGTATAGACTTTATGGGTCCTTTTCCTGTTTCTTTTGGCTTCATCTATATCTTAGTTGCTGTGGATTATGTGTCGAAGTGGGTGGAAGCTAAAGCCACCCGAACTGATGATTCTATTGTTGTTGTAGATTTCCTTCGTTCACATATTTTCTGCAGATTTGGTGTCCCCAAGGCCATAATCAGTGATCAAGGATCACACTTTTGTAATAGAAACATGCAAGGGCTATTGAAGAAATATGGGGTGGTGCACAAAACCTCTACACCTTACCACCCCCAAACCAATGGGCAAGCAGAAGTCTCCAACCGAGAGATAAAGCAAATATTAGAGAAAACTGTGCAACCCAACAGAAAAGATTGGAGTAAGAGGCTTGACGATGTGCTTTGGGCCTATAGAACCGCTTTCAAGACTCCCATCGGCATGTCTCCATACCGCTTGGTATTTGGTAAAGAATGTCACTTGTCGGTGGAGATTGCACATAAGGCATATTGGGCCGTTAAACAATGCAATATGGACATGACCCTAGCCGGTAAAGAAAGAAAGTTGCAACTTCAAGCACTGGAAGAACTAAGGGTAGGGGCTTATGAGAATGCGCGCATCTATAAAGAGAGGACAAAAGCTTTACATGATCAGAAAATTGAGAAAAAAGAATTCCAAGTGGGAGACAAAGTCCTTCTCTATAATTCTCGCCTCAAGCTAATGCCCGGTAAGCTTCGCTCTAGATGGGTTGGCCCTTTTGTTATTACTAATGTCTTTCCTTTTGGTGCAGTAGAAATTCAAAATAAGGCCACCAACAAGCAGTTCATGGTAAATGGGCAAAGGTTGAAGAAGTTCTACGAGGGCTTCAAAGAAGAAACTGTAGAGGAAATAAAACTCTACAACGTTCCGGCTCCATGATAAGGCCGTACTCTTTCCCTCCTTTTAATTTATGTCCTCCTCATTTTATTTGATGTTTGGTAATAATTTGCATCGAGGACAATACAACGTTTAAGTGTGGGGGGAGAGAATTTAATTAGAGCTGATTTTCAAAAAAAAAAATTTTCCTGCTGTCTCCTCTATTTTCTCTGTTTCTGTCCAGAATTTTTGAGCTGTCTTGCATGAATTTTCTGTACTGATTGGCTACGAATTTTGCTAGTTTCTTTACATGTTTTTAAAGCTTTATATGTCTTCTAGCTGTAGAATTTTATTTGGTGTCTTTCGCGTTTGTTTTGGTGTAGTTTTGTGTCAGTAAAGCTGAGTCGCCAGAATTTCTGCAGTGCAGAATTTTGCTACTCTGTTTTGCCCGAATTTGATGTTTTATTTTTGAAAAAAATTGATGGAGTTTTGGTGTGGAATTATGCATGATGAAATAGTTAAAGTGTAGATTGACTTAGCATGAAGAGAATTTAGCCTTATTTCTCTAAGGAATTCAAGTTAAATGGCAATGACGTTGACTTTAATGAATTTGTAGTAATAGTCTTTTAGCTGTGAGGATTTGAGCCTAAGTGAAAAATGCTATTCTTCTTGTTGTGTGTTCTCTATCATGGATTGTCACTCTAGAACTTGTCTTGAATCTTTGATTGAGGCTACATATCTTGTACATGATTGGAAATGATTTAGGCATTTGTTTCTTGTAACCACTTTTAGCCAAATAGCCATCCATTATCATTGTTTCCATTGTATGTCATTTTGTGCCTTATCCATTTTCTTTCTTGCGTCCTTCCACCACTTTTTCTGCCTACAACAATATTTTTCTCTTTCAACTTAAGATGTGAGGAGTATTTTAAATTCTTTTAAGGGATCGATGTGTTGAAAAATCTTGTGAATTTTGGAGTGTTTTGAACTATATTTCTTCTACTTCCTCTCAAGCAAAAGAAAAAAAATATTGGCCAATCAAGAAAAAAAAAAGAAAGAAAGAATTAAAAAAAAATTTGAATTGAAAAAAAAAATGAGAATGATGAAAAAGAGGAGCAGGTAGAACATTGAGACCCAAAATTTATTTATACTCAATCTCTTATATTAAACTTGTAAATACTCTTCGTTTTCTTGAGTTGTTGCCATATTTTGTTTCATTGTTCAATCTTTCCCTTTTGTTTCCCACTATTTTTCCTACCCACGTTACAACCTTGTAAAGTCCTTTTGATTCAAGTATGTATTGGCTTCAAGTAGTGGAGATTTAGATTATTGACAAGCTTATGGTAGTGAATTCTATGATAAGTTGAATTTTGAGTGATTTACCCTAGACACTTGAGAGAATAGAGAGTAAACACATTCCTAGTGAGGAGGCTAAATTACTTGAATTCATTCGTATCAAATTAAATTGTCATGATGCTTAGAATCTTAGAAATTTAAGATTAATTTTCTTCGAGTGCTAAATCTTTTCAAAATTTTAATTATTCTATTCTAGCATGCTTTCCACACTTTTCCTTTGGTGTCTTTTGGTGTTCTAAATATTATTTTGCCCAGGAGTGCAAAAGGCCAAGTGTGGGGGATTTGATATCGGGCATTTTTATATACTTTTTAGTCTCTATCTTAGTCCTATGGCTATTCCAATGTTGCCAATTCTCTAATTTTATTATGTTTTGGAATTTATTGGGTATAAACTATTTATGGATTGAATGTGTTTCAATTTTATATTTTTAGAACTTGAATTGCAAAATGCTCAATCTAATTCCTACAAATCTTAATTTTGGAGAGAAAAATGCTGACATGGACAAAGATGCTGATTTGGATGCTAATGTGGCACTTTTTGGGTGATGCAGATGCTGACTAGGATATGCTGGATGTGGGGCCCACTTGAACTCTTATTCAATGCCATGTAGTCAGCATTTTTGGGCAGAAATATTAAATTTCGTAGGTCAGAATATCATGGCTGAAATATTAATTTTGCCATGATATTCTGCTGCTGTTCTACTGCTGTTTGTTATTTTCTGCTGCAGAAATATTAATTCTGCAGCTGCCATACCTATCTGCTGCTGTAGAAACATTAATTATGCTGCTGTTTTGCTGTCAAAGTGCTGCCACATCATGGAAGAAGCATCTAGGGTAGAATATTCTAAGGCATTGAAGGGGCATCAGTTTTAAAGAAGAGAACACTTTTATTTTGTAACCAGAACTTAGAAAATTCGCAGCTCTTTCTTCCTCTCTGTTTTTACTTCTGTTGGTTGCTGTTTTGCTCTCATGGAGGGCTAAGTTTTCATTGTAATTAGTCACTAGACCACTGGGATGTTGTAGCTTGAACTAAGAATGCAAGCTAAGTGTTTTATTCTCCATTTTCATCTCATTTCATTTCTGTTTTGCTGTCATGTTTATTTTGCTGTCAAATTCTGATTAGAGCTTGAGAATGTAACATAAACTGACTTATATATAAGACATAACCTTGCTTGACTAATTAGGAAAGTGAGGGAGGCGAAATGACTAGTTAGATGATATATTTAACTTGGTTTGGTTGAGATTTTCCACTGAATGCATCTAATTATAGTAGAGAGATGTTCTTGACTGTAATTAGTAGCATTAAATTCTAGATGTTATTCTAGAACCATTTTTCATAAAGAACCAAACGATGGAATGAGAACAAAATTGAATCAATGAGTTAGGTAATGATAGTTACACTCCCATGAATCCTAGTGGCTGATTACATAGTCTCTTTACTGTCAATACCTTGTAATTTCTACTGCTGTTTCTGCTGCTGCTGCTGTTGTTACTGCTCTTGTAGTATTCAGTTGCTGTTCTGTTTTTATTTTTATTAGTACTGCACAAAACCCCCCCCCACGTTTATGTACTTTTCATTAGTGTTTGGATGTTTAGAATGATTAATTAGTATTAAGAAGTGAGGCTCCTTGAGTGAATATGACCTGGGAATCACTATACTGTAAATTGCCACAATTCAATTTTGGGCGATTTGACATCGTAGTGGCGTGAACCACCTTGCCAGCAAAATTCCTCCCAATATTGCATGGGATCACAAAACTACCCGGATCTTGCATTTTACTAGGTAACTTCTTTTGAAGGATGGCGCTACATTCTTAAGTCATAGCAACAATCTCAAACCCACACAAGTGCCTTTTTCTTAACAGAACATCCTTCAAAAACTTTTCATAGCTAGGCATTTGATCCAATGCCTCTGCGAAGCGAATATTAGTGTGAAGTTGTTCAAGATTTCCAAAATTTTTTTGAATGTTTGTTCAGATTATGCTTCCCAAATCGTTGAGGAAAAGGAAGTGGGGGAGTAAATTTTGGAGCCTTTTCAGTGTTCACCTTCTCTTTGACTTTTTCATCTTTTTGATCCACCTCTTTCTGTCGTACTCTTTCTTCTTTTTTTTAATTCATCTTCAACCATTATTGTTTCCTTTTGCACATTTAAACCAGAACTTTGAGGATAAATAAAATTTTGTGGAAGTTCTTCACCACTTCTCAAGGTGATGGCTTTACAGTGCTCTCTTCCATCCCTACTCAGATTATTCTCTGTATCACTGGGGAGATTGCCATGTAGCCTACTATTCAAACCAATAGCTAATTGGCACATTTGAGTCTCTAGATTCTTGATGGTGGTACTCTGAGTTTGACTTATCATCTTAGTCCTCTCCATAAATTTCATGAATATTTCTTCCATGAAGACTTCTTTTCCACCTGAGGTGGTGGAGCTCTATTTTAAGGAAGATGTTACTTTGATTGTTAAAGCCAGGAGGGTGAGATGGCTTACCAAAAGATGAGGCTGAGGGATTCAAGCAATGATTATTGCTCCAGGAGAAATTTGGATGGTTTCTTGTCCCTAGATTGTAGGTGTTGGAATATGGGTTATTTTGATTCCTCTATTGATTACCCATATAGTTCAATTACTCTACTGAAGCAAATTCTTCATAACACCCATTGATATGAGGTTCCCCACAAAAATCACATCTTGTTTTTGGAGTAACCAATGTATTTACTCTTGCTAGTTCTTGTTACCTTGAACATAGCATGTCAACTTTTTTTGTTAACGTTTCATTTTGAGCCAGTAAAGCATTAAAAGTATCTAATTCCAAGACTACCCTCCTCGAAATATTCTTTGCTCAGCTGGAAGCATTTTGGCTTGCCCCCATAGTCTCTATTATCTCTTTAACTTGTATGATTGATCTCGCCATCAAAGCATCGCCAGCTATGGCATCCAATTTATCGTGAGTCTCATAAGTGAGACCATTGTGAAAGATGGTAGGATGTTGCCACTCATGAAGACCATGATTTGGGCACTTTGTCAGTAGGTCCTTAAAGTGCTCCCAAGCCTCATATAGGCTTTTGCCTTCATGCTAATAAAATATTGTGATCTCGTTCCTCAATTTGATTGACCTTGAGGGAGGAAAAAATTTATCTAGAAACCTTTTGGTTAAGCATTCAACTAGCTCTTTGCCATATCCCTCAAGGAGAAGGGAAACTGACGGAGATATATGGCATCATCACTTACTCTATTAAGTTTAACCATATCACAAATATCTAGAAAATTTGTGATATGACTATTCGAGTCTTCCATGGGACTTCCTTCAAACTGATTCTGTTGAACCAAATTTAGCAATGCCACCTTAATTTTGAAACTGTTGGCACTGAGCAGAGGTTTCACTATACTAGAAGCATGTCCAACATTATTAGGTGAGGCATAGTCCTACACAGCTTGGTTATTGTCTTATTGCAAATTTGTAGCTCTATTCCCCCCATTATTTTCAATGCCTCCCAGATTAATATTATCCTCTGCCATTTCTTCTTATAGAGAAACTTGCCCCTCTTGGGTTTTTCTAGCTTTAGCTACTTTTCGAGTTCTCCTTACACTCCTCTCAATTGCAGGATCAAAGAGAAGATCAACTTGATTAATGGTACCACACATGCACAGTAGGGAGATAGTGATTAGCAATGAAAAATAGAATCAGCACAAATCAACACTGTAAAAACTAAAATGACTTACAAATTAAAAAGAAAAAAAAAGAAGGAAAAGAAAACTAAACAAAACAAAACACACAGCAAAGAAGCATCTAATCTAGCACTTTTAAATTTCTTTGAATATTAGCTCAACCGTTAGTCCCCAGCAATGTCACCAAAAACTTGTTAGCGATATGGCAAGTGCACCAGTTGTGCAAGTAATATTAAGAGTAAAAGCATTGTTCCCTCGAGGATTAAATGGCTAACTACGCAAGAAATTTAAGAAAATTAGTTAAACAAAAACGTTTGGATTGAAGATAGCTCTAATTAAGAACTGACAAGGTAAAAAGCAAGCAACAACAAATTTTTGTAAGTTTTCTCAATTGATAGCAAACAAATACTTAAGTTGATGAAATTAATCAATTAAAAGCCTAGAGTTACTAATCCTTCTCCTCCATCCTAGAAATTGTAAAACTTCTCTCACGCACTTATAACTCTTTCAATTGTATAAGTTAATCTTAGGTTAATCTATTAACTTAAAAGAATTCTCCCAAATCTTAATTAAGATAATTAACGCCTACTTAATTCTTTAAGTGAGTTAAGTCTATAATAACCAGCCTAGCTTTGATTAAAAGAGATTAACTAATATTTCTATTAGCTAACAAGTGAAAACTCTTAAGGTTCACGCACTCGTCCTTCCTATTCAAAGTTATACTCTCATCTCCCTCTTCCAAGTTCGATGACAGTAATAAGCTATTATATAGATTGATCAAATCTATATAAAGTAGTAGTAAAATGAATAAAAAGACTTATATTAATTGAATAAAAGTTGTAGATACATGAGAGAAGACAAAATCTATTCTAGAGTTGAGTTTATAGTAACCCTAGAGAGAAAATTTAGCTACTCATGGAAAATAAATAACAACAAATAGAAATAGGGATAAAGAAAGCCATGAATCTAAAGTTAGATGATGGATTGATTCCCCAAGCCTTGAAAATCAGGTTTCCCTTACTATTCTCAGCAAAAACCATGCTCCATACTTTCCTCTATATCAGAATGACCTAAGATAAACTTCTCTTTAGCTATTTAAACTCCCTCTGATGTGGCTGAATATAAGCTTCGCTACTGCAGCGGTAGAGCATAGAAAAGCATAAGGAAGGAATTCTTAGGAGTGGCGCTTAGGAGTATAGTGGGCCAATCACGCTACAACGATGTAAACTCACCACTGCAGCGGTAGGAAGCAGAGATAGTTGCTGATTTTTAAGAAGCTAGCATTGTAGCAGTGAACACATACCGCTACAATGGTGGAAGGCAGAATAAGATACTCTGCTGCTAGTGTTTGTTGTTGGGTTGTTACTTTCATCATTCTTCTTAATTCCTTGATCCCAATTTGGTTTCCTTTCCTCTAACTGGTAGTCATCCTCTGTACCCTAACATACAAGATCAAACACCAATTATTAGCATAAAAATGAGGGTAAATCGAGAAAATTACAAAGAACTTAAGGAAATTAGAATTAGAATAGCTTGAGGCCAAAAGGCATTAAATCAGTAAAATCAAGCAATATCAAGGTTCAGTTGCCAAGAAAAAGAGCATATAAATCATGTTAATTTGGAAATTAACACTTCTCTCCATCAATATTTCTTTCTCTCTCTTAAACCTTTTATGTTGTTTAGTAGGCATGACAAATGATGTGTTAAGAGGAGTCACACAAGTGGGGAGTACACTAGCACCAACTCTTCCTAGTGGTGAGGAGGATACTCTAGATCTATTAACAAACGCTAGTAAAGGCACTACTCAAACACAAGAAAATACGGTAAGCCTAAAACAAAAGCCTTCTAGACCTCCTTCCCATTATGGAGTCACTTTACTAAGTTGTCTAGTGGAGATAGGTGTTCATGTAATTATTGTGGAAAATCTTATGCTTGTGGTACGAAGAGTCATGTAACTATCAATTTGATTAGGCACTTGAGTGATTGTCCGAAATACTCAAATAGACAAGTTGATAAAAAACAAAAAAAAGTTGGGATTTAAAAAAGAAATTGAAGATATTGATGATGGCATGGTAAAAGTCAAAATAATTAACTTTATCAACAAGAATGTAGAATTACCCTTGCCAAGATGATAATTATGGATGAATTGTCTTTTAAATTTGTTGAGAATGTGAAGTTTAGATTGATTGTGCAACTGCTTCAACGATAATTTCAGATTCCATCTCGATATATTGTTGCTAGAGATTGTTATCAATTATACTTACAAGAGAAAGAAAGGTTGAAGTTGTTATTTGGTTGTATCTCTAGAATGATTTCTGTTAAAATTGATACTTAGACTTTAATTTAGAATTTAACCTAAATGGATGTCACTGGTTATTTTATAGATGATGGTTGGGTGTTGAATAAGAAGATCTTGGGGGGTTTTTTCTTATGTAAGATCATAGGGGTGAAACTATAGGGAAGGCCCTAAAAACATGTTTGAAGGATTGGGGAATTAAGAAAGTTTGCTTAGCAACTATTGATAATGCTAGTTCTAATAATGTTGCTATTGCTTATTTAAAGAGGAGATTGAGTGATTAGAATTGCACAACTATATTAGGAGTAGAGTTCATGCATTTAGGATGTTGTGCACATATTTTAAATTTGATCATCAATGATGGATTGAAAGAGGTGGATTGTTATGTTGCTTGAATTAGAGCTGCCTACAAATTTGTTAAGTCATCTCCCGTTAGGTTGGCAACCTTTAAGAGATGTGCTAGTGATGCTAACATAGAAAGTAAACCTAGATACAGCTAAAAAAATTGAAAAGGCATTTTATCGCCTTCAAGATGATGATAATTCTTATGTTACTGTGCTTAATAATGATGGGGGGCCTCCCACCTTCAATGATTGGAGTCATGCTCGTACTTTTACAAGGTTTTTGAGAATTTTTTATGATGCTACTCTTTCATTCTATAGGTCTTTACATGTTACTTCTAACACTTTTTTCCAAACATTGTGTGACATCAACAAAGTGTTAAAGAAATGGATGGATATTTATGATGTCTTGTTGCGTAACATATCCACTAATATGAAGGCTAAGCTTGATAAGTATTGGAATGAAGGTGATAATATGAATTATTTGTTGTTTGTGGCTATTGTTCTTGATCCATGCTATAAGATGGCATTCATTGAATTCTATTTTAAAAGGTTGTATGATTCAAATAAAAGTAAGCAAATGTTGGATCGATTGAATATTTTAATGAAAAAATTGTTTGATTATTACAAATTAATGTATCCTTTTGATACTAAAGACTCTAGCCACATGTCATCTGATGTTACTTCACTATCACGGAAAGGTACTAGCAATGATAATGATGATGGATATGATAATAGTTGGTCCTCTGAGTTTTATGTGCAAGTGAAGAAGAAACATTGTGATGATTAGATGAATGAGTTAGAAATATACTTGGAGGATGACGTTGAATTTAATTATGATGGTTTTGATATCCTGAGGTGGTAGAAGTGGAAAACTTCAAAATATCAAGTTCTTTCTTGTATAGATAAAGATGTCTTAGCTATCCCTGTATCTACGATTTCATCAGAGTTTGTATTCAGCACTGGAGGTCGAGTTCTTGACCCATTTCATAGTTTGTTGAATCCTACTACTGTTAAGGCTTGAATATGTGCTCAGAATTGGTTGAGGGTGTCTAAAAAAGACATTGATTTGAGGAGTAGCATGGATGAAATTGAAAGACTTAAAGCAGATAAATTTTCAAAGTTGAAAATTTTATGTTTATCTTATTTTTGGTGAATTTGTTTAATTATCTAGACTTATGCTATTTGTATTTAAATTTTTTAGAATTGTTTGGTGTTTAATTGTTTTAGAGATATTGGACATTGGTGATGATAAGGGACAAGAAGATTTGAGAAACTAAAAAAATTAACATAGGTAAACTTTTTAATGTTTATAAATTTATGTTTCTCTAATTTGAAATTATTTCTTTGTTCTTAATCTTTTCTATTCATTTTTTATCTTAGGACTATAGGACTAGAGCTCTTGGACTTGGAAATAAAGATTGAAGTGCACTTTTTAATTTTCATTTATGTCTAGTTAGTAGTTTCTATATTGGATAATGATTTATTAATGTTGTATTTGTTATGGCAGTGGGACTTGTACCTAGTTAGTAGTTAGTACCATGTTGAATTGTTGTTTGTTGATTACCTAATGCTTTATTGTTCTTCTGTGTTGATAATAGCAAGAAACAGATGTTGTATGTATCCTATATTCCTATGTTTTATTGTTCATTCTATGAATCTATGTTGTATGATCCTACTATTGTTCTTCAAGTTATTACACTTGCTGTCCAGGAGAAAAAGAAAAGAAATTGTTCTTCCATGTTGTATCTTACTTGTTATACAGAATACAGATTTTGTTGTCCCTAAAAAAAATATGAGAGAGAGAGAGAGAGACAACCCGACCACCTAACCCGAACCAACCCGCCACTAGCGGGTTAGGTTAGTTCGGGTTCATCTTCCAAAAAAAAAAGTTGAACCCGATCCAACCCAACTCGCTAATGAAAGGTCGATTCTTGTTGAGATTTACCCTCAACCTGAACTAACTTGACCCTTGTCCACCCCTAGGGGTGAGTCTAATCCATTGATCACCAAAAATAACCCTACCTATCACATTAATACAACTATGCATGCCAACAATTATATCTAATCATGCACGAATATATAAGTATTCAAAGAGAATTATGCACAATCATAACATCATACCTATCCTCATGATAGTCCTAATACAACACCAGTGCATAAGAGAAAAGTCTCTAATAAACAATCATGGTGTATAATTATCTTATACTTATTTTGATCCATGCTCATGCAATCATCAATTTGCCTTTAATAAAGCATACACTCAATGCTAAGATCTTCCAATGTCATAATATAAACCCTTTTTTAGGTCACATGCATAAATATGTGTATCATAAGCAACGCCATACACATAAATAACCTTTATAGCATACATCATATTCTCTATATGGGAATACACAACAAGCACATTAAACTCATCACATGCACATCATATAGCTAACACACACCGTGCTCTTCATGCTCTCCTCATCCATTATCCCACATCTCCTCCTCATCTCAACATTTCATCGTACACCCTTATTTTGCTTCACACCCCCACTATGTACGTGTATATGTGGGGTGTGAATTATAGAATAAATCTCTTGGCTTTCTCTAGCCATAACATGTTATCCCCTTAGCTCGCCACACGTGAGTTAACAATGGATTTTTTTATGTCTCGTGCCTTCCTTAATAATGTATCTATCGACATATATTGTAATGCCTGAGGTTCTCGGGCATTACGATAAATGAAATAGTAGTGTATGTGGAAATGCGAGGAAAATTTTTCTATTTAGATAGGAGGAAAATGGCATGAAGAAGTTTGTTACTATGGGGAAATCCTATGAATGGTAGGGAACAAGGGAGACAGAATGAGCCATACATCCGTGGAAAGACTAAATATTAAAACTAATTGTTTTATGGTACCCTTTGGTGAAGGAGGCATTAGGAAAATTGAAAGCTTTTTACATAAAGGCTGAGAAGTGAATGATGGAGTTGTGCGGCATTCTAAAAATATGGGAAGATACCTGAGTTTGGGAAATTACAATTTTTCCCTAACTAAAGGTTTGACTGTGTAGGTTGACCATAGGTATTCTTGTAATTTCCCACCCCATGTTTATATATATATATCACACGCCACTCAACCCCTCATTCCTTTCATTTTCATGCTCCCTCTCTTCTCTCATGCTATGTCTCCATCTCCTTTCATCGCTCACCTTCAATCCCATAAAGCCTCACTTCCACAAGTGTCTGGCCACCATCCTCCGGTGTGGACATCATCCTCCAGCAATCAAGCACTCCCCGAAAGGAGAAAATCATAAGTAAACCCCTAATTTCTTTTTCTTTCTACACATTTTTAGATATGGAGAAATGAGGATGATTTGAGACTTTAATGGATGAATCTCAGTATTGGTGTTGGTTTAAAACATTCTCCTATGCTTGATAATGAAAATGGAACTTAAAATTTGAAGAAAATAATGGAAAATTTCTACTTTTAGGCTTGGTTGACAAGGAATACAAAAATTGCGAAAAAACTAGGTTTTAGTTAGGAAAATGAGGATTTAAGGATGAATTTTTGAAGATATCTTAGATTCAAGTTTGGGGATGTTTCCTAACGTTTAAGGGTGTGCTTTAGAATAAAAAATCATGGAAACAAATCAAAAATCGAGTTAGGTATCAAGAAAAATCAAGTGAGACCTTTTTCTCATGACACAAGGGTGGCGTTCTGTGTGGCATCGCTGTAGCAGTGGAAACCATCGCTATAATGGTGGGATTTTATGAAGAATTGCAATAACCACCATTGCAATGGTAGAAGGCAAAGGGTGCTGCAATGCACTGTTAAGCATTATAGTGGTCAAGAAACTTCCAAAGCATGATTTTTCATGTCTTTTCTCATATGTTTTCCTTTCTAGTTGTTTAGGATGCATCTCTAAATGGTCTAAATAAGGGTTGCACATCCAATCATCAAGGTTTAAGAAGGATTGGCTAGCTCAGAGTTGAGGTAAGGGGTTTTCTACCTTGCTTCACTTGCTTGTTGTTTCTAAGATTATTTTTTTAGTGCTATTGGTGCTGTATATGGATTGCTTAGTTATGGCAACAGGTATGGTTATATACGGCACCCCTATTTGTACGATTCAAGTAAAATGTTTCTATGTATGGATGGGGAACTTGAATGACATCGAGATTAGGATCATGTGCCATGGAATATTTATAAAGGGGAGTATGATGAAATGATCGCTTGTGTATCTCTAAACATGCATGTGTGCATATGTCTCATGAGTTTGCAATGTATAATTTATGTATACCTCGTCGTTGGTTATAATGTGAGTTATTGTACTAGTATTGTAATCGCATGTATCTTGGCTATGGGTTTGATTGAATTATGGCCTCGGCCATCGTTGGTCATGTATGTGGAATGTATGGGTGTCCTCGGTTAAATATTTGTATGTGTAGGAACACATACCCCTATATGTTGTAGACACCCTAAGCAGTGTGTATGGGTGTACACTTATCTAACCACCAATGAATGTTAATTGAAAAAGGAAATCCACACACATATACATATGTACATTTACAAAAAGATATACAATTTCATGAACCGAATTTAATAAACATGTATGCACATATATATATGGGTAGGTATAGAATCATAACACATTTATTAGGAAGATAGAATGTACACGTATGTATACCCCTAGGAGTTTGATGACCAATGTTTTTGGTGATCCAGGCATAAATGTATGCATGCACATACTTGGCCCCATATATGTACCATTCCCATGGAGGGGATGTAGGGAACATGTCCTGTATAGGCATTTATCATGAGTTGATATATGTGGTATAGAATGAGTGCGGACATGGTATTTACGATGATTGTGTATTATTGTGGCGTGATTGTGGTTGTAGATAATGGTGGTGTGCTAGTTTTTGTGACTGTGTTTGAATGAGACTTAGTGGTGCACTCCTAGGGTTGGATACTAGCAGTTGCTAGACTAGGGTATAGGCCAGGATCAAGGGGGTGTACCTAGGGGTCAGTGGACAAAAGGT
This sequence comes from Biancaea sappan, assembly GCA_037074585.1. Classification (NCBI taxonomy): domain Eukaryota; kingdom Viridiplantae; phylum Streptophyta; class Magnoliopsida; order Fabales; family Fabaceae; genus Biancaea; species Biancaea sappan. The sequence continues at coordinate 72,012,057 of CM073492.1, read as the reverse complement.
CCAGTGGTGTACTCCTAGGGTCGAATACTAGTAGTTGCTAGAATAGGGCATAGGCTAGGACCAATGGATGCATTTTCGAGGGCGATATTTGGCAGTTGTCAGTTTGGGGCTTGAGCCAAAGCTTGGGAGGAGACGTACCTAAGGTCGGATACTGTAGTTTCCAAGTGTATGAAGCATAATTTGTGGAGATGGCCATTAGTGCTTGATCACATCAGGATGTATGGATTTGAGTGTAACCCTATTTATATATTGTGATTTATATGGTTGCACTATATAGTTCATGTTTATTTCTCGAATTGGGTGTGTTGTACTATGTGATAGCGGAGTGGACATGTGGTGGTTGTTTATGATGATGTGGCTATGAATAAAATTGTGGCTTAATTTATCAAGTAAGGGACCATTACGACATGAGCTCTTATAGGTGGGAAAGGTTGCTGGGGATATTATATGGGGTACTTATGCACACATATCTAGCTATGATCATTTAATCATGTAACTTTTATTTGTTCTTTAGCTTGTATGGTCATATATATGTGCTAGGTAGAGATATTTTGGTTAGTCAGTGGATATATAATAGTTCAAGTAGCGAGGATGCCTCTTTATTGTCTGAAGTAAGGTAACTAATGTTTAAGTTTAAAGTTAATCTTTTTTCTTTGTATGCTCTATAATCGGGTAGGCCACCTAGGGTATATATGAAATGTTTGGTCTATTTGGGGTGACACACAGCCTGTGCTGATCACAGGCCCAAGTTTAAGTCAACACAAACTCATACCACACTCCTCCCATGATTGCCTCGTACACGGCCGAAGCCTTCTTTTAATTTTGGTTCTCTACACGTACTAGGATTTATGATTTTCCAAAGCTTAATTCATGGTTTTCACCATAATTGTAAACATGATATCTAGCATTTTTATATACATTTCAACCCCTAATTTGGTCTATTTACATTTTCATCTATGGGAATTCTCCAATCTTATTATACTTTGTGATTTATTGGGTCTAAATTAATTTTGGATGGAAAATAAATTATTTTCATATTTTAGGACTTAAATTATTAAAGACTCAATTTAATCCATTTGTGTGCTTTGCAAAAATTAAATTTGGAGATTTTCTGATGATGTGGCACTGAGGTGGACATTTTTGCTGATATGGCGCTGATGTGGCACTCTTCTGATGAGTAGGATGCTGACTGGACTTGTTCCTGTATTTTTGCTAACATGGAGACATGTGGGGCCCTCAATCCAGATTATCTTCTGAATGCAGCCAGCCTTTGCTTACCTTTTCCCCAAACTTTGCTGAAAATGGCATATCAGCTTTCTATATAGCAAAAGAAGCCTTCTGCTGCACCATTTTGATGATTTCCTGTTACTGTCTGTTGTTCCCCTTCTGCAGAAGGAAATCAGCCACATCTCTCCTCTCCTTTTGAAAGTCAATGGAGCATCTAGGGTAGAATATTCCAAGGCATTTTATGGCATCAGTTTTGTAACAGAAGCCACTTTTCATTTTCTGTAACTTAGCACATTTTTGCAGACCACACTTCCTCTCTATTTTCCCTCTTCTATTTTGTTGTTTTGCTCTCATTGAGGGCTAATTCTCCATTGTAATCAGTCACTAGGACCTTGGGATGTTGTAGCTTGAACTAAAAGTACAAGATAAGTGTTTTATTCTCCATTTCATCTCATTTTGTTTCTATTTTACTTTTATGTTTATGTTGCTGTTAGATTCTAATTTGAACTTGAGAAGGAACATAAACTGATTTATATATATGAGATATAACCTTGCTTGACTGATTAGGAAAGTGAGTGAAACGAAATGGCTAAGTAGATGATATATTTAACTTGGTTTAGTTGAGGTTTTCTATTGAATGCATCTAGTTATAGTTAGGGAAGATATTCTTCACTATAGTTAGTAGCATTAAATTCTAGAAGTTATTCTATAACCATTTTCATAAAGAACTAAATGGTCAAATGAGAACAAAACCGAATCAATGAGTTAAGTGATGATAGTTGCACTCCCATAAATCCTAGTGGTTGGTTGCTTGGTCTTCTGTTATTGTCAAACTTGTTCTGCTGCTGTTGTTCATTGTTGCTGTTTATTTTTCTTTCTGCTATTACTGCCAACAAACCCCCTCCCATTTATGTGCTTTTAATTAGTGTTTGGGTGTTTAGAGCAACTAATTAGTGATTAAAAGTGAGGCTCCTTGAGTGAATATGACCTGAGGACCACTATACCGTATAATTGCCACGAATTCAATTCTAGGCGATTCGGCATCGTAGTGGCGTGAACCAAAACATAATACCCAAATCTTAATACGTGTCTCACCCTTCTTGTGCATATCTCATGCACATAATGTAAACATATTTCTATTTAGTAATGATGGCAACCATGAGGAGGATATGTGGATGCTCATATCCTTCGTATATGGCCGAAGCCTCCTTTTAATTTTGGTTCTTTAAACGTACTAGGATTTGTGATTTTCCAAAGTTTAATTCATGGTTTTCACTATAATTGTAAACATAATACCTAAATCTTAATATGTGTCTCACCCTTCTTGTGCATATCTCATGCACATAATGTAAACATATTTCTACTTAGAAATGATGGCAACCATAAGGAGGATATGTGGATGCTCATATTCATTTACTCGAAGGCTACACTTTGCTCGTAGGCCATACATATAGGACACAATACCATACTAAGTGTTTAATGCACATTTATGGTAAGCACTTTAGATAGGCTCCTTGACATAATTCTATGATTTATTGCATGTGCTAATGTATATATGCATGCAAATCCAATCCACCTCATATTATTCCATACTAGTCATGAATTACCATTAAAGTTTCTTCACAATCACTAGTTAGCATACAAATGTAAAAATATCATAACCATTCATTTTCATCCATGATTCATGGAAATCAAGCATGTCATAGTCAGCAACCACACATGGGAATGCCATTTCCATTTCTAATCACATGGGATTCATGCACAACAAACATGTCATTATCTCAACATATACTTTTATCATATAAATTGCTAGGAAAATAACCACCTTAGAAAAGTAACGAATAAGGCAAGGATAAGATCCCTCACCTAAAATTGAAGCATTTTCGGTCTTCTTAGGGTGCTTGACTGAGCCTCAAACTAATACTTCACTTACGGATAAACGAATCAATCATTTAGCTCTAATTTTCATGAAAATGAGACTTGCCTAGGCTGTGGTGCCTTGGGCTCTGCCTTGGCACCTAGAAAACATGGCCTTCCAAGCTATCCCCCTTGCATCAGGCTTGGTCGCCTGAGGCACCTAAGCTTGATGCCCATGACCTCCTTCTTTAAGTGGTGGACCAGCACCCCTGAACACAACCCTTCTCTATTTGGTGGCACCTTAGGCACCCCACACTGCACATACACGACCAAGCCTCAGTTTTGCATAAAATCAACCCAAATCCTTACCAAATTTCATGACTTCTTCTTTGGGATTGATTTCATTATTGATGTTTAGGGAGTAATTCCACATTTAAATCCTTACCAAATTTCATGATTTCTTCTATGGGATTGATTTCATTACAGATGTTTAAGAAGTAATTCTACACTTAAATCTCAAGTTATTACCCAAGATTCGAGCTCAACCCATCCAATTTCCATCTAAAATCCTAACTTTTCCTTTTCACTCTTCATGATTTTTACATCCAACTTTAGTCATGATTATTCCATTAAATCATGGTTCTAATTTAATTATCAGACATCCAAGAGGGTTTCTAATTACTACCGAAGCCCAGATGATCATAAACAAGCTCACTTTCATCCCAATTCCTCGTAAATCCAAAAATGGAGAATGAATTAGGAAAGTGAGATACTTACCTCAATCTCTTCCTTTTCCAGTGGTAGTTGGTCATTAGAGACCCACACCTTAGTTGAAGAATGACGGCCGAAAGCTTGGGCAGTGAGTTTGGGTGGAAAATTTAAGAGATGATTGAGAATAGAGAAAGCTGGGGTTTGGGAAGGAGAGACACGTGAGAAAGAATAAGAGGAAAGTGAATTGATGAGTGCGTGGTCCAATATATATATACTCATAAGGAAGAAATTACCATTTTGCCCCTTAGTCAACTTTAGTAGTGGCCAAATTGTAATTTTCCCAACTCGAGTATTTTCCTCCTCACTAGGCACCACACAACTTCTCCAATAACTTTCCCATTTTACCAAGAGGCATTTCACTTCTATTCTTATTTCATTCTAGTCCCTCCATGGATAGTTTTCATTTGCCTCTCCTTATGCCATGTGCATACCTTCACCCTTAGGTCCCTTATCATTTTATAAACCTTGTCACTTCTAACCTTGCATTTCCTCTTTGATAAAATGGAAAATTTTCCTTTATACCAGAATATTCAATCAGAAATTCCAATAAACTAA